>CM060692.1:110740910-111452026 GCA_030686995.1 Artemisia argyi | reverse complement strand
AAACCTTGCACTTTCATCTCGATGTTGTATATACTTCACATTAAATGCACCGGTTTTGTTTTTCGATAAAAGTTTGAACTTTTGCTTATATTTAAAACTCAATTTTTTATTTGATATTATAATTTACAAACGGCTTTAAATCAAAATTATGTATTTTTTCCTTTCTATTCATTACTTAATGTGATATTTTTAATATGTCGTATTTTGCTATTATGGCAAACTCATTTAATGGGCGTAAATATTGGTTTCTCACTTACGATTCTACATATAGAAAAAGAAAACAGTTTGCGATGCACGGACGTTCTTCTTTTCAATAATAATTCAATTGCACACGAAAAATTCATTCTAATATTTCTCAAAGAGCATTCGAAAGCAACTACTTACATAAACTAATCATGCTAAAAAGTAGCATTTAACCATTTAAATGTTGCTTTACATACATGCTCGTGCACATTTTCTTAAATCAATTCGCACATGTGAGCTACATCAATAGAAAACGCACATAAATTACTTGTATATGAAAATGCATTAACATAATACATACATCTATATATATATGCTTATCTATAACAATCACCTAAATATGTAAGAAACAAAGAAAATAGTTGGTATCCCAATCTTTTGTTCCATTTATTTGAGAATGCATGATCTTGTATGATTTTTATGGTACTTGCGTATGATAACTAAATTAAGAAAAAAGAAGACCAACTTAATTACAAAGATCTAAAATATGTGAGAATCATCTCCAAAATGTTGCAAAAGAGAATTTAAATACCGCTACCAACAATCAAAGATCTAAAAGATGTGTGAATCATCTTCGAATGTACATACTAAATGTGATTTTGGCCGGTTTATATATGCAAGAATTAGGTTAAATCATTAATTTTTTTCTTGCAACCTTTCGCAACTCTTGTACTTCATCTAACCGACTTTTAATTCTATACTAAATGTCTTGTGATCAATTCGGGCAACCCTTGCACTTCATCTCCTTTCATGATTTTATAATTATTATGAGGCTATATTGAATTCCGAGCATTAGCTATCTTGTACTCTAAGCAATTTTGACGCTTACACAATAAATTAGAGGACCTAATCTTATAGTATTATAAATATATAAATTTTTCCAAAATATATTCATAAATAAGTCAACTTTAAAATATAGTAAGACCAGGTGTAATAAAGAAGCCCTATAACTGTAGTCCTCATTTTTATATTAGCGTCAATTCCGTTTTCTCTTTTTACAACTATGATCATCATAAAAAGATACCTCACATAAATATAAATATACCTCACAAAAATCGTTTAATAAAAACACCCACACATAGAACAACCTCAGATGACTCGGCCATTTGCATGACCGAGTCCTTTGCAAAATACCTATGTTAGACATGTGCTACATTAGAAGTATAATAGGGGTGACCGCGATCATAGTGGTGACCACAATCACGGTGAAGAAGGACTCCACTTTAGCGTCCTTGTTACGGATGGTCTTGAGGTTTGGCTCAAAACATATGAAACTTTTTACACTTTCTTTTAGGGAATTTTTAAAATAGGCCGAGAATGATTGAAAAGAGGTTTTATCTCAAAATGACCATGTGGGGTTGAGAATGATTGAAAATAGGTGGCATTGGATATGAAGAGAGACCAAGAAGACATGACATGTTAAAAAGATTCAAGTTCATTCTCATGCCTCCCGACACCACCAAATCCACTTCATTCCTCGAGCCCTTCCCCTTGCCCTCCCTTTTCATTTTTATTATCTTTGAAAGTACTTAGATGCATGTTCTTAATTTTCCTTTTAGGATTATACATTTGAATCAGAAGTTATCTATTTAAGTATTTTAAGAAACCTATAAACGGCACTCAAACTAGACATTCTCACCTAAAACAAATTTTGTTTTGACTGTGCTCGAACTTAAGTGTCTTAAACAAATACAATGTCCATTGATAGGACTAGGATAATACTCGTGTTTTGTTGCGACGGTTGTAGGAATGTGACTGTAGTGGTGGTTTCTGTTACTCTAAGACGATGCACTCCTCACAACACAAGTCTGAAAGCACCTTCTAAATTTATATGTTACTCTAAGACCATTCTACTTTCTTTTCACCATTCTAATTTTTTTTTTCTCATTTGATCCTAGTTCCTATATTTGTACCAAAAATGAATTTAAGATTGTTCCCATTTTTAGATTTATATATTTAGTGGAAAAGATAGCGCACTTCATCCATCTTTCACAAACAAATACAGTATCTGACTATTTATGATATGCACGATTAATGTAAATTTAGCTAACAAAATGTTAATTTTACATTCGCTTTTCTTACACAAATTAAATACATTAAGTATTTAGCGATTAAATAGGTAACGTGAATTGTTACTTTTATGTATTTCAAGTGAACAATCTATTTTTCTTTTACTAACTAAAATAATAAGCTGAACATTTAAAATAAAACGCAAAGAATGGTGATTTTGTTAATTAAATTACATATATAAAACTTTACGTGTAAATGCTTTGTATGCGTGTTGCTAAAATATGTTCTTGTTACGTTAATTTTGTAAAGAAAAACACTAGTGTGGGATTATTGATACATCGTTAATCTAAGGGCAGTTTACAACATAAAGCATTTTTGGCTCTCTTTCTCAGAACTGATATAAGGATGCCGAATGCACTTGGCTGATCGATAGAAATATCTATATCTAAATATTTACAAGATTGGAACATACATTTGGTTCATCTATTTTTTGAACATAATAAGTTAATTCAAAATACAATTGTAATTTGTACATTGGAGAACAAGGTTACACGCCACATCATTGTACTCGTGCCTTTATTGGAATCTCACTCAATTGCTCCACGCAAGCTTCATCATCTCCATTCTCTCATTTACATTTCCACTTATTATTATGTTTCCAATTTCACTCCCATCCCTCTTCTCTTCTTCTTTCAAATATATTCCATATAAAATTTCAAAAATCATATGATCTATCTACATTAAGTTTAAAGATTTGCATTTCAATTTAATGATACGGGATGTTTTCTTTGCATTTCAATTTATGCTTACTAATTTATACATGTATACGTATGTTAATAAATGAAAAACTTTTTTGACGCTCTAATTTGTAGCAAAACTAAGCTCATTATTTCACATAACGAGGCTTTGTCAAACCCGTGCGATGCACCAGCTGAGTCATTGATTGAATTTCTATGTATTTTGTACATAATGTTTGTGCAGATGTTTATATACTTTTTATTAAGTTTGCGTCAATGTTTGTAACATAAGTTTTATTTATCGGAAAATTTATTAATAAGTACTAAATAATTCACGTAAACATTAGATACTTTCTTAGATCTTGATGTTAATTTATTATTGATTAAAAATTGACTAAAAATATTAAAATGCACCAACAAAGTGTAGTAATAATTATTAACTAAAAATTGAATGCTCGTCATATTATTTTCAATAAACTTATTTGCTAACGAATCAATAGTATTAGCCCGTTTATCGGTATTACATCAAGTAAAATATTGCATGTTTAATTTGTATCGTACTATTAATATGAATATTAAGTATTCATCCCACCGGTGGTCGTGGCATTGTTCTTGTTGTTGTTGTTATTCTTGTTGTTGTTGTATTTGTCGTTGTTCATTGGCTTTTTGCATGTTTTGTTCTTGATACAATTTTCGTGACTTCTCAATCTCTTTCTTTAATGTGAAGAGGTTTTTTTTTGCAAAATGTTATATTTAAATGAGACTTTCATATGTAATCTTTTAATATGAGTAAGTTACATAAACTATTTTTTTCATTAATGCATTATTACAACATTTTTTCATAAACTATAATATCGAATTTGGAGCATTTATTAGTAACTAACCCTAAGTTTTGATATCATACATGCAATTCCGTAAATACATTAAGAGCAAAAATAATAAAAATGCACCAACAAAGTGTATTATTAATTATTGACTAAAAATTGAATGCTCGTCACATTATTTTCAATAAACTTACTTGCTAACGAATCAATAGTATTAGCCCATTTATCGGTATTACATGAAGTAAAATATTACATGTTTAATTTGTAACGTACTATTAATATGAATGCTAAGTATTCATCCCACCGGTGGTCGTGGCGTTGTTCTTCATGTTGTTGTTATTCTTGTTGTTGTTGTATTTGTCGTTGTTGTTTATTGGTCTTTTGCATGTTTTGTTCTTGACACAATTTTCGTGACTTCTCGATCTCTTTCTTAAATGTGAAGAGTTTTTTTGCAAAATGTTATATTTAAGTGAGACTTTTCATATGTAATCTTTTAATATGAGTAAATTACATAAATTATTTTTTTAATTAACGCATCATTACAACATTTTTCCATAAATTATAATATCGAATTTGGAGCATTCATTAGTAACTCACTTCAAGTTTTGATATCATATATGCAATTCCGTAACTACATTAAGAGCAAAATTATTAAAATGCAACAACAAAGTGTAGTAATAATTATTGACTAATAATTGAATGTTCGTCACATTATTTTCAATAAACTTACTTGCTAACGAATCAATAGTATTAGCCCGTTTATCGGTATTACATGAAGTAAGATATTACATGTTTAATTTGTAACGTACTATTAATATGAATGCTAAGTATTCATCCCACCGGTGGCCGTAGCATTGTCCTTGTTGTTGTTGTTATTCTTGTTGTTGTTGTCTTTGTCATTGTTGTTCATTGGCCTTTTGCATGTTTTATTCTTGATACAATTTTCATGACTTCTCGATCTCTTTCTTTAATGCTTCTTTACGCGCTACAAAAAACAATTAGATATAGTTGATCGTTAGTAACTTAAATACAGTTAATCAACGATGTGTAGGATCTCTTAAACCATAGAAAAGATGATGTTACTACCAAACCTCCTAAACACCATCTTTATGTCCTACATTGTTACACACACAAAACACACATGAAATTTACATAAAACAATATAAATCAATATGCTAAATAAGTAAGACGATATGATGCTTACTTTACCACCATAATAAGTTGTAGCCTCAATGTGCACACGGTGTGGAGGAAGTTGTGGTTTGTTGTGTGTGATTTTTGACACATTATATAGTTGATAAAATATTTATAACTCATGGATGGGAAGGTAAAAAGACTCCCCACTAATTGGTGGGTTTAATTATGCATTCATGGTATTTTTGGTTTGTATTCTTTGAGGTTATGTACAATAATTGATATAGTTTGCATGTTGCTTAAACTACCTTGTACCGTACTACAATTTTTGTGCACAAATCCTCTTGCATATTAAATTTAGCCACTTAATCTTTATATAGTATAGGATAAGATAAGATAGCATTGAAGCTCATATGATGAGTGTTTAATTTTAGAATTCATGGCTCTTTCGGTTCATATTCTTTGCGGTGTAAATTATTAAGCCATTTCGTATTCTTCATGCCCTATGTGGAAAACTAGAAGGGGGTTGAATAGTTTACCGCTTTTTAACTTGTTAATCTTTGAAAAGCTTTACGTGTAATCAACAAATCTAACTAATTAACAATAATTAATACGCAAGTATAAAGAAAGAAATGATCAAACCACAACACGATTGTTTATCGTGGTTCGGCTACAAAGACTCTTTTTCCTTGCCCTACTCCACGCCTCGAGTTTCCAACTCGAGAGTTTCAAGCACTAGTCAACAAGCTCCTTTCACCGGTGGAGAAGCCCTTACAAACGTTGCTTACACTTTTTCTGGTACAAAGCTAAATATCGGGTCCTAGTTCAAGGTAGAACCAACCTAACGTCGCCTATCCACTATTTCTGACACTAAGCTAGATATCGAGTTCTTTTACAAGGGTACAACCACTCCCGTCACACTATGTATTTTAAGGCCTAAAATACTAACCAATCACTTCAATAAAAGATACAAATGAAGTATAAACTATAGGAGTTTATACAATACAAAGCTAACAAGTCTTGCAACGCTGAGTTGAAACTTGTAACTTCTCGGATGAATTTGTGAACTTTGTAGATACAAAAGAGAATCACACGAGTGAGTTGCTACTTAGTTAGATAAGAGTATTGAGAGTATGTATGTAATCTATAGCTAAAAGTGATGAGAGATTTCTTGCAAATGGCTTGGTATTTATAGCCAACCAAACCAGCAGACTGGCGGATCTGTCGGAACCAAAACAAGGGTTCCGCCCTTGTACCCCCAGGGTTCTGCTAGGTCTGACAGTCAAAGACCACAAGAAATCTTTCCATATCTAGCAATGTCAAATCAAGATTCTACAAGTCCACACTCAATAGTTTGAGTGAGAATCCTTCCAAGATGTGTAAGAGATCTTATGCAAAGTCACCATCAAGATTTAGTAACCTTTCCATAAATGCTCATGATGCATGCAATGATGTCATGTTACATTTTCTATATTAGAAAATATAACAATGTTTATGTTTAATATGAAATGTAAAGTCTAGTTATGCAAGACTAAAACTAAAATCATGTTTTACTAAAAACTAAATTTTACACTTTGTCGTTAACAAAACTTAGCAAAGATCGTAAAATATAAATAACGTTTTTAGGCGATATTTGTATTAACAATCTCCCCCTTTTGGTTGATGACAAAACATAAACTTTATTTTTAAGTAAATCACTAATTCTAGTGTTAGGTCTTTAAAAGTTTGTATTTAAACTTGTTTTACTTACTTGATGAAAATCATTTTAAGTTTGTAAGTTTAAATATATTTTCTCCCCCTTTTTGTCGAAACAAAAAGAAGAGTTGCATAGCGGAATAATGCAAATGCTCCCCCTTAGACAATACTCCCCTAAATGGAGTGCCCAGAAAGGATACATGGATTTTGAACCTACAAAAAAAATTTGTTGACGATAATGGCACATGATAAATCATGTAGCCATAACATAAAATGAGAATATAAGCAATCACACTCTCAACTAATATATGATCAACCAATAATGCAAACAAGATAGTAGAAAAGATGTCATTCCAAGTAAAATTTGACTTTGTAAAACTCAAAGACAAGAGATGAAAACTTCCATCCTATTTTTAGAAATTTAAAGGTGAAAAGGTAACCTATAAGAGATAAAAAAAATCCTATGTCTATAAAAAGACCAACATTGTCCTTGATGAGAAACATCCTCCTAAGTTAAGGTCTATGGTTGGTGAGGATGACAAGGAGTGTTTAGACTATTGATAATGTATTGGATGACAAAGCGGGTTTCATCTTGAACTTGATGAAGCATGGATTTTATGCTTTCACAAATTTGGATTGTTCGCTCACATTGCGTACAACCATGATGAGGATTAGGTAGGATTGGATTTATGGTTGATTGTGGTGGTGGTGGAACACTAGTTGTTTGTTGGTTAGGTGGGTCATTCCATAAGGATTCCTTTATTTCCTCAAATTCACAAAACAAGGATTCAAAGTGTTGTGATTGAGATTGGGGTTCTCGAGGTGGTGGTTGAGTTTGAGGTTGATTGTTTTGTTGGAAAAAGGTTCTTGATATAGAGGACCATGGGTGTTGTTGTGAATGGGATGTAACAACATTGGTTTTGATTGTGGTGTTGATTGTGTTTTGAATGGTTGAGATGATGGAGATTCAAGTGGTTGTGGTTCTATTGTTGGTGGATTTTGCGATCTTGGAGGAAGATTTTCCAAGCCTTCAAGAAATGAAAGTCGTGATGATGGTGCCGTACCAAAAAGTTCCATGGTTTTACGCTTTGGTGATTTTGGAGGTGATGGTGATTTTGATGGTTGAGTTGGTGCCGATGGTGGTGTTAGATCAATTGGTGATTTTGTTGGTGGTGAAGTGATTGTGACACTTTGTGATCTATGAGATGGTGTAGAAGTTATAAGGTCAAGAAAATTTTCTTTATGAATTGGTGATGAGATGATGAGGGGTGTTTCATCTGAAGATGATGAACTTAAGTTGATTTTGGTGTTGAAGCAACAAGGTTTGATACTAATCCTAGCGGTTCTTCTAATGGGTCGAGATGGTGGTGATGAGTGGTTTGACTTAGTCATGGTGAAACAAGGATGTTAAGGAGATGACAAAGATGTAAGAGGATGATGGTGAGATGTGAGTACAAACTATCCAAGATGAACTAATTTATAGAGTTGGATAATTTCGAAAAGTGTGTTTGGATTTGATGTTCTTCCATTCAAAGATGGAGGTTTGCAATTATTTGGAAGGGCTATTAATGTTGTCACTTCACTAGAAGTCAGCCCAATGAGGTTTGATGGAGTAAGATGACCAAGATATACACTAAATGCTATGTGGTCATGTCAAATGATTTGGTTTAGATATTCCACGGATTTCAAGGAACCTTTCAAAGGGTTCCTTTCTTTGTGTAGAAGGGTTCCTTGGGTAAAGTATGTTTGAATTTGAATTTTGGCGGGAAGTGGCTTCCTATTAGTTTTAATGGGTGAAACTGATCCTAATATGTTTATTGGAAGTTAGGGAAGATGTTTCTCACTAAAAAAATGACTTGGTGTTTGAGAAAGTGTGAAATAAAAAAAATAAAAAAAAAAATCTACAGGTGACTGGCGGAACCCAACACATACACAGGCGGAACCCTGTTTTGGGTTTCGTCTGAGCCATTGGGCCAAAACTGGGTTACCCAGAAAAATGCACTGGCGGAACCTTGTTTTTGGTTCCGCCAGTTCCGCCAAGTCACAGAAACGAGACAGAACAGGTGTACGGGGGTCGAGACAAAATCTAAATTTTCCAAAAAAATCTTAGAACATAAATTTGAAGGTATAACTGATTAGGAAATGCAAAAAATGGATGTAGAAACATTCTTACCCTTATACTTTCACCGGGGGCTAACGAAATTCACTATACTAAGTGAAATTTTCCATGTACTTGAACATTTGGCAACATATAAAATGTTGTCATCCTGCATAAATGGTAAGCCAATACATTGTCCAAATATAATACTAGAATACGGAAATATTTAAGACCGTAAACCATCACAATTCTCATAATTTAACGACTACATAGTTCTAAGACATAGTAAATCCAAACGCTCCTTATGCGACTATCTCAAAAGCGATCCATCTTCTTCTTGAGCTTTCCAAGATACCCTCCAATGCATTTCCACATTCCTTTTGTTTGCTTGAATTCTTCAGATTCATTTTTAATAGAGGGAAGTTCTGGGAGGTAGTCAAGTGAGGCTAGCCTAGAGTTAGGAAGACCATCATCATCACTCATTGATGAAGATGAAGATGAATGCGAGGGAGAGCGAAGACGTTTTCCTTTGGTCTTAGATACTCTCTTACCACTAAGAGCGACAAAGATGTGAGGAGCTAGAGAGTAGTCAAGGCGAATTCCTTTGTCATTAGGTGGAATTGGTGAGATGGCTCTAAAGAGATGGCTGAGAAGCATTCCGTATGGAAGAGCGGTTTTTCCATCCAAAGGTATGTCGGCCATTCTTCTAGATATGTAATAAGCCAAGTTGAAGGGTTGTCTAATGGAGATACTATAGAGCATGTAACAAAGACATGTGTTCACATGATCTCTATTTCCTACAGAACATATGACATTAGCTCTAAGAACTTCTTCCCACTTCCTAAATTGAGGTTTAAGTTCATTAAATTCCATTCCAAACAGGTCTTTGTTCACTTCACCTCTCGAACGATTTTTCCTAGTGTTGGAAGTTCTAATGAAGAGATGGTCACGAAGTGCTTCTTTACTAATAAGAAGAGAGGCATAAACGGGATTGCAATTAATGGAGTCAAGACTTGTAAGGTGCCACTTATCCGTGTAGAGACATGTTCCATTACTTGGGATACCAAGAATTTGAGCAAATAGTTCCAAAGGAATGGTGTTTTGATGGTGGTTGGTAGTGAAGTTTAAGGAGATTTAACCGTATTCATCACTAGAGATAACCACGGTAGCATAGAATAAACCTAGGACAAATTTTTTCATCAATGTCTAGAAGACAATCGAAGTTAATGGTTGCTAATTCTTGACGAATAGAAGTTCCTTCTAAGAAGGATGAATCAATGGTTCTCCCCTCATGGACGTACCGTTTTTCTAAGCCCTTAAAGATTTTGATTTGGGTTGTAGTAAGAACTTTGGTCATATGGTGTTTGGGTAGATACTTAAGGATGTCCTTGTGATCGTAGAATGTTGCGGGAGGCATGTTGATTCCTAGAAAACACAAAATTTCACTTTTTAGTTTAAGTTGACGATTATTGCAATGTGGATGTTCTAGTGTGTGCCTATATGCAAACGATGTGGAGACTTAGTTATCTTGACTCATTTTAATGCTCAAAACGTTTTATAATGCAAGTCTTTGTCATAAACGATAAGATAACCCAAATGTTCCTAATTCAATGTGGCTTCGCTTGAATGTATCCGAAAATACATATTAGTTATGTATTCCCTTTAGCATTCAAGAGATTTTATACAAATGATGTTTTTGTGACGTTTTCCATTTGTATTAACAATGTGACAAAGGGTTGTGTTCTAATTGTGGAAAATTATTTTCAAAAAGTTTACTTGAGGTGTTTGGCAAATCGTGATAGTAATTAAGAAGATGTGATGAGGCGAAAAATGATCCGTTTTTAGGGGGTCATTTAAGCCCGAATCCGAATTTATTTGATCAAATATTGCCCTAAATCGTTCCTTTTCTGATTTTAGGTACTTTGGGAGAGAAATCTGGAAAAGGAAGCAATTCGGACGTTTTTGGAGCATAAAAGTGAAGAAAACGCCAAAGTCTTAATTTTCCATGCTGGGAACAGTAGGTGACGGCGTCAAGAGCAATTCTTTGACGGCGTCAAGAGCAGAAATCCATGACGACCCAGTACAGATTTGACGGCGTCACGATGGAAGGGCGTCAAGAGTAATAAGTCATGACGGCCTGGAAATGAATAAGTCTTGACGGCGTCAAATGTAGATCAAGGCAGTCTGAGAAGAGTTTTAGCGGCGAGGTGACGGCGTCACAATGTTTGTCTTGACGCCGTCAGACCTATTTTTCTATATATAGTTTTCTAATTTTCACACATAAAAAAGAGAAGTTTTGGGAGAAACCCTAAGTACGATTTTGGTGCAACTTTTACAGGTTTTTCAAGGGTTCCAAACCCTTGATACCTTGCATTGTAATTGAGATAAGTGTTCCTTTAATTCAATCAATATGTCTATGTGTTGGTTGTCTATATCTTGTTCTTGTCTCAATTCCATTATGCTAGGCTAGATCTATCTTGTGTTTGCTTAGATCTAATGAAACCTAGATGTTAATTATGTGTTGATTACTTGTTTATTCTTGTCTTGGATGAATGATTTGTATGTTAGGCTTAAGAAAACTGGCAGATCTCCATTTGGTAACATGCTTGAACGTCTTAAGAAACATGAACCGAGGCGCACTAGGTCTTTATTGGTTGTATTTAATGCATGAGCCACTGTTTACAATCCCTATAGTTGTGCTGGGCATGGTGTAGGAGGAGATAAGAGCTCATAGAATTGGGGAGTTATGTGTACCACCCCATGAATGGTATTAAGGAATACGATCCGTCATCCATGCAATTATAACAAGTAATTAACATGTAAAAGATGTCTAGGGAGTAATGAAATCTAAGTAAACACATTTTCTCCAATTACTGCTCACAACTTTAGTGTAATTTAGCTTATTTTATTTTTTAGTATTTTATTTTGATTGCATCTTAGTATTGGGTTAGTTGATTAGCAACTAATTCCGCCCAAATCCTTCAAAACCCGAGATTTTAATTGCTTTCATAAAAATATAAAAACACAAAAATAATCATCTCTCACCTTTAGCACTAGTAATTAGGTTTTCTAATCCTAGCGACACTATTCCTAAGCTGAACGATCAATCCCCCGGTACTTGTCACTATACTATACTACAACGATCAGGTACACTGCCTGGTGGGGGTTGTAAGCTTCTCGAGATCCCTCGAGAGGTAAAGCCTGTTGCGATTCCCACACATCAAGTTTTTGGCGCCGCAGCCCGGGGAATAGTTATTGTCTAGGTTAGAATTTCTTTTTATTAGGTCTACTTGCTAGATTCCTTTCTAGTAAGATTTTATTTTTATTTTTAGGTTTATTTAGTCTATCTATTTCTTTGTGCCTTTGTTCGTAACCACCCGACACCATGGACAACGGGAACATCTTTGAACCCGTCATCCCACCATAACAAAACCCACCATTAGAACCCCTTAGGCCCCAAACCTTAGGAGAGTACTCCCGACCTAGCCACCAAGGCTACCGAAACACCATTGAGCTCACCGGAACCAATGTGACCTCCTTGCGATTCGACGCCATCCGGTTGGTGGAAAGCGGATGTGCATTCCATGGACTTCGTTCCGAAGATCAAAACCAACATCTTAAGGATTTCCTCAAAATCGTAGATTCCATAGACCTAGATGTTGCAACTAGAGAGACAACCCGATTACGCATATTCCAATTCTCTCTACGGGATCAAGCTAGTCAATGGCTTGAGCGTTTACCCGCGGGATCCATCACCACATGGAATGATCTCACCACTCGTTTCCTTGCTCAATTTTTCCCACCGGGGAGAACTACTAAGCTTAGAAATGACATCTTGATGTTCCAACAACGTCAAAATGAAACCTTTTATGAAGCATGGATTCGATATAAAGACCTACTCCGAAAAGTCCCTCATCATGGCATCGAACCATGGCTCGAGATCCAAATCTTTTACGATAAGGTTGACTATCAAACAAGGAGAGCCATTGATTACGCAACCAAGGGTAGGCTAAATAGACTTAGCGTTGACGAGTGCTGGGAAGTTCTTGAGGGGTTGGCACAATACGAAGAGGAAGGATGGGAGAATCCGATGTTCCCAAGCAAGGTAAAACTTGACTACGCATGTGCCACCCAAGAACAGTTGTTAGGAAGCATCGAGAAGCAGGTAAAAGAATTAATGAGTATTGAGAAACTTGCTGCTGAACCCGTGTGGAATCATAATCTACGAAGGAATACGGTTATCAACCAGAATTTTCCTGAACGTTCACGACAAGAGGAATTCGAAGGGATAATGGTAACTTTCATGGATAATCAGGAAAAACAAATCCAGCACCTAGAAGTACGCATGGAAAGCACTCATAAAGCTTTTATGAATTTCGCAGACCAATTCATATCAAGGGTCAAAGAAAAGATCAAAGAAAATTCCGTACCTAAAAAAATTGAAAAAGTCTTCGAGGTTTCAACCCCTTTTGTGTTTGACCAAGAGGATAGCGGGAAATTTTCCCCAAGTGCTTTACCATTAACTACCTCCCATTCTCATGAGCACCCCCATGCAGAGAAGAGTTCGTAATTCCATAACATTTTCGTTGGATGTTTGCGTACCACATTCCCGAACTTATCCAAGAGACGTTCTTTTGGTTTTAAACCCGGTGTAAAGAGGTTGCACCTCAAAAACACCACTGATTTGAAACCCTCTATGGAACAACATCTCTCTTTTCACACCAATGACCCGTGCACAGGGATCAACTTAGCCAAAATGTCACCCAACCCCTTCTACAACCTTACCTCTTTCCGTGACAGTAATGAGACGTTCGACCCTGGTGGACCTCGTTAACGGAATAGCTACTCATGGGTTTTACTAATGTTTAGCTATTCACGCAAAGTGCAGGGACTAAACATGGAACTACTCCAATTCTCACCTTACACGGGCATCTGATGGCGTCAGATTTAACTCTTGACGCCGTCAGCTCGATGGATCAGCAATATTAACCCAAAACCAATCACTTTCAACCCATACCCCACAAATCTCACCCAAAGTGCTGCTGCTACTCCGATTCTCCACCCTCCAATTCGACGTCTTCCGCATCCAATCTTCACTTGGTAAGTGATTTTTCTTCATCCTTCTTCGATCAATTGTCCTTAGGACCCATCAATTTGGAAAACCCCTTTCGCCCGAAACCCCATTCTTGACCCATTATTAACAAATCGTAATGCCATCCATTTGGTGATTTGTAAACATGGGGTTACTCGTTGATTATGTTATCCCACTCGAATCATGCATTAGTTTAGGGAAAGCCACTCATGCCACGGATTCTTTGACCCCCCACCCATGTTTTCTGATTAAAGGGGCGTTTGGGTAATGGGTTAAGAGTTTGAAAATTGATTTTTCCCTCGCATTTGCATGATTCGGATTCTGATCAATCTGACGGCGTCAGGATTACTCTTGACGGCGTTAGATGTGTCTGACTGCATGAAGTTCATTAGAATTCTCGTTCTAATCGTTTCCGTTCGCTCTACCTTTTTCCAGGAAAATGAGCAAAAGATCTCGTCAACTTAAGGGCATTTCCTCTAGGTCTCAAAGGGTCAATTATGGAGAATTGGTCCATAGTTGGAGCGAGTTTGACGATGTTGGTGCTAACAGCAAGTATGCAGAGCTTTGTAACCACAATATTGATGCTGGGGCTGTGGTTGACTGGGAGTTTCTTAGGGCCCAAGGGTTGGAGGCTGCGTTTTTGGAGAGAATCCACACTGATGGATTTGCGGGTCCTCATTGGGAGAGGTTGTTTAGGATTAGAGAGACGGTGTATAGTGAGTTGGTGAGGGAGTTCTTTGCGACTTTCCGTTTTGATCAGGCTGAGGCTAGGACGGATGTGGGGGGCACCACTGTATATTTTAGACTAGGGGGAGAGTTGCGGTCATGTTCAGTCGCTGAGTTTGGTTGGAGGATTGGGTTGTATACTAGAGAGGAGGTTGATGGGGTTTTTATGCAGAGGTTGTTACATGGGGAGACTCAAAGGAGTGAGATGAGGTGTATCACTTTTTGGCCGACCATTGGGAATGGGGTCTACACCTCCACTACTGGGGCTGCATCCATCAGGGACCCCATAGTTAGATTGGTCCACAGGTGCATCACTTACAGCTTGTCAGGACGTCATGGCACCACTCACCGTGTCACTGCTTCAGACCTGTTCTACTTATACACCATCTTTTCAGTGGATGTCTACTGCAACATCCCATTTTGGGTGGCCAGTTATTTGAGGACCAGTGCGGGTGAGAGGGATATTGACAAGGTGTATGGGGGGATGTTCGTGACCCGGTTGGCTCGTTCCTATGATCTTCTTACTCCTCAGATCCTAGGGTACTTGAGCGACTGTGGGGCCTGCAGGGTAGTGAGGGTTAAGTCCCTCAGGCAGATGAGCATTGTGATGCCAGAGAGGCATGGGACCTATAACTGGTATGCGGAAGGGGGGCCAGATGTTGAGGAGGAAGCTGATGATGAGGTAGATCCCCAGCAGCATCAGTTCCAGGGTTATGAGGAAGGGACAGCTGACTACTACCGACACATGAGTCGGGGAGACTGGCAGGCACACCAGGGTGCCTGGATGGGTCAGATGGACGCATGGCGGACCACCACTGACCAATTCTTTGATTGGATGTATGATCACACCATCCGCCAGATGCAACACCTCTCCACCCGAGATCAGCTTGAGCCTCACCTGCAGATTGATCCCTTCCCAGGCCGTGAGACTGACTACCCTCCCTACGGGTACACCGGACACCTCCCTCCTGGCTATGACTACCGCTTTGGTCCTCCTCCCCAGTGATTTTTCTTGATATCTGTTATTTGTGAACAATTTATTGATGGTCATGTAATTCAAAACATTTGGTACTGTAATAGCTTAGGATGCGGCCTCTGTTGGCCTTGAACAATTTACTTTCATGTTTACGTTTATTGGGAATAATTAGTGGTGCTCATGGTGACGTTATTCATATTGTTTGTTTGGTGATTTTATTTGTATGTTTGTTATTTGCTTCCGTATGCATGCTTAATTTTTATTGTTGGTGGATCATGTTTCTAAACTAAATAATGGAAATACTTTATTTTGTTGTTTTGGCTTAGTCTTAACTCCACCTAAAAGTATTTTTGCAAAAGATAAGTGTAAGGGGAAACCCCAAATATGTTTTTAAGAAACAAACCGATCATGATTCTCCACAATATTAAATGAACATGTGTATTCGTATTTGTTAGAGTCAAATGCTTGTATTGAGTCATAATGAAGTTTTGCAGGATTTTCCAGGAAGTAGGACCAAGTTTTTCCAGAAATTTTCCGGAAACTTAACATAAGGATTTCTGCAGGTCAATTCTGACGGCGTCAGGGGTTTACTCTTGACGGCGTCAGGTGTAAAAATCTGGAAATTTTACCGGTTTTGTTTTTCTAACGGAGTCTTATGGTTTTTGTGAATTATTAAGTTTTATAATCTCCAGGAGATCTGCAAACTTCATTCCACAAGCATTATATCTTATCTTGTTTTCTAGGATTTAGTAACTTATATAGAATGCCGTCGATTTTACGCGAGGTTGTCTTGTCTATTTTATCAGGTTTTACAGGTTATGTATGACAAGAAGATGATTTATATTCTGGAAGGGAAGCTTTAATTGTTCATTTTCTTGGAGGAAGATTTAACCTGGCCACCCTATTATCCATACCGAGCGAATCAGGGGAGTATTTGATTTCATTCTCTTTACTTTTTCACTTTTACATTCTTTACTTGAACATTGGGGACAATGTTCATCTTAAGTGTAAGGGGAGGGTAAAAAGATGATACCTTACATATGCACTTTCGCTTGAGTTTGTTTTGTTTAATGGTAGATGTGTAATAAAACTATGAGAAATACTTGTTAGTGCAATTTTAGCGCCAAATTTAAAATTTTTTACAACATTTAGGAGTGAAACTTTAGCCATAGCAAGCGTCTCATGGATAGGAGATTGTATGACTAGCACATAACCGTATATTCAGAAAAATTTTCCACCCAAATATGTGAGGTTCGCCTTTAGATTTGATAGGAAAAGCATTTACTATTAGTGCTTATGAGTGTACCGGTAGCATTTAGATTCTAGAACTTGCGTTAGTGATGCATCCCGAGACCGCTAGTGAGATTACATTTGTGTAGTAGGATTTACTACATGATAAGAGGCATTAGGATCACCCTTGTGTTAAACCCGTATCATAATTACTTGACCATTTAAGTCATATTACTTGGCTAGTTAAGTCAACTAATTTTTCCCACACCCTTAGCGTTGTACTCATTTTTAGTACACGAAACCCCTAGTACACCCCTCCGAGCCTATCTTTTCGTTTCTAACTTTAAGCATCTTACTTAAAGGAAGAATTTGTTATACCCCACTTAAATGTACACCCAAATCGCCTTAGCCTTCTGTGTATGCGCTCATTTTTAGTGCATTATTGTTATTTGTTAAAACCTAAGTTAACTTTCTAATTAATTACATGGTTGCTAAGCCGAGTCATATCCGTGTACATATTGTTTTGAGACGATTGGGACTCATGGGTAAGTACTTATTTTATGGAGTAATGGGGAAGAACATCATTTATTACCCCCATATGTACGTTAATCTTAAAAGTGCTCCAAGTGTTTTGATTTTCTTAATTCGAGTCATTAGATTAGTTTATTGTAAAGTATGTAAAGATTCAAGTGTAAGGGGAAAGTTCATTCCCTATGATATATTATTTTGGATGGTAGGGTAAGAGTGTATGCAAAAAAAAAATAAAAAAAAAATAAAAAAAAATAAAAAAAAAAATTGAAAAATCAAGAAAAAGAAAAAAAAATAGAAAAAGGAAAAGAGAAAAAAAAACATACGGACTACCATCCCTTTTTATTCTATGTTCATTTTATGTTTTTGTTATTTTTCATTTATTAGCTTAAGTCGAGTCTAGTCTTGGCTTAGCAACGCCATCTTGTACATGTAATTAAACAAGATTGTTAACTCGCCACCAGTAAAACTTCCTTTATCTAACAAAACCGTATATTTCATATCCCTACACCTAACATTACAACCCTTTAAAAGACCTCTTTGATAGTTTATCCTAGGTGCTTACGCCATGTGGTGGAGGTTTGATCCTTTCCCAAGCATATGGTAATCTATTTTGCTATGACAGGTAGTGAGAGATATCTTCCGTTTCCATATTGTAATTTATACTTTATTACACCCGAGAGATGTGAGTATCTAAACATTATTTGTGAGGTGCTAGTGTATGACCTCCGTGCTTGTCTATTGGTCTTTAGTGGAACGATTATTTGTTGTAATTACTTTTATATTAGTGTTAAATGACCCCTAATTTGTCTTTTGAATGGAATAAAAGCACATTTGCTTGAGGACAAGCAAATCTCAAGTGTAAGGGTATATGATGAGGCGAAAACTGATCCGTTTTTAGGGGGTCATTTAAGCCCGAATCCGAATTTATTTGATCAAATATTGCCCTAAATTGTTCCTTTTCTGATTTTAGGTACTTTGGGAGAGAAATCTGGAAAAGGAAGCAATTCGGACGTTTTTGGAGCATAAAAGTGAAGAAAACGCCAAAGTCTTAATTTTCCATGCTGGGAACAGTAGGTGACGGCGTCAAGAGCAATTCTTTGACGGCGTCAAGAGCAAAAATCCATGACGACCCAGTACAGATTTGACGGCGTCACGATGGAAGGGCGTCAAGAGTAATAAGTCATGACGGCCTGGAAATGAATAAGTCTTGACGGCGTCAAATGTAGATCAAGGCAGTCCGAGAAGAGTTTTGGCGGCGAGGTGACGGCGTCACAATGTTTGTCTTGACGCCATCAGACCTATTTTTCTATATATAGTTTTCTAATTTTCACACATAAAAAAGAGAAGTTTTGGGAGAAACCCTATGTACGATTTTGGTGCAACTTTTACAGGTTTTTCAAGGGTTCCAAACCCTTGATACCTTGCATTGTAATTGAGATAAGTGTTCCTTTAATTCAATCAATATGTCTATGTGTTGGTTGTCTATATCTTGTTCTTGTCTCAATACCATTATGCTAGGCTAGATCTATCTTGTGTTTGCTTAGATCTAATGAAACCTAGATGTTAATTATGTGTTGATTACTTGTTTATTCTTGTCTTGGATGAATGATTTATATGTTAGGCTTAAGAAAACTGGCAGATCTCCATTTGGTAACATGCTTGAACGTCTTAAGAAACATGAACCGAGGCGCACTAGGTCTTTATTGGTTGTATTTAATGCATGAGCCACTGTTTACAATCCCTATAGTTGTGTTGGGCATGGTGTAGGAGGAGATAAGAGCTCATAGAATTGGGGAGTTATGTGTGCCACCCCATGAATGGTATTAAGGAATACGATCCGTCATCCATGCAATTATAACAAGTAATTAACATGTAAAAGATGTCTAGGGAGTAATGAAATCTAAGTAAACACATTTTCTCCAATTACTGCTCACAACTTTAGTGTAATTTAGCTTATTTTCATTTTTAGTATTTTATTTTGATTGCATCTTAGTATTGGGTTAGTTGATTAGCAACTAATTCCGCCCAAATCTTTCAAAACCCGAGATTTTAATTGCTTTCATAAAAATATAAAAACACAAAAATAATCATCCCTCACCTTTAGCACTAGTAATTAGGTTTTCTAATCCTAGCGACACTATTCCTAAGCTGAACGATCAATCCCCCTGTACTTGTCACTATACTATACTACAACGATCAGGTACACTGCCTGGTGGGGGTTGTAAGCTTCTCGAGATCCCTCGAGAGGTAAAGCCTGTTGCGATTCCCACGCATCAAGATGCAATTCCTTACTAAGGGAAAACATGATTAGTTCATGACCAAGGTTTTTCATGAATGAACAAATTTGTGCATAAACCCTAAGATTTTAGTTTTTGTGATTGAGTGGAAATCCTAGACATGGATTAAACATGTAATTAATATAAAGAAAACTTACAATGATGATTAACAAGGAGAGTACTTGATAGAGAGCCCTAATTTTCGAGTGTTTAAGTGTTTATGAGTGAATGATGGCTATTTATGAGTTATAGTTGTGGGTTAGGGAGTGTTTGGTTTAATCCTAGGAATAAGTTGATCTACAGAGTTGACGGACCCGGCGAAACCAAAAAGAGGGTTCCTCCCATTTAGTCTCAGGGTTCCGCCACATCAGCAGAAATGAAAAATGTTTTGATTTGTTTTGATTTTTGTGATTTTATTCTAATGTTCCAAACTATAATGTAGGTTCCATAAGTCCTAAGCCAAGCCTAAGAAGGTTGAATGGTTCTTGTTTGAGATGTTTTGTGAAAGTGTTGACGATGTGGTTTTCATATGAAACTTTCTTGGTTGAGATGTCCCTCAATGAACATTTTTACCAAGGCGATGATGATGAATTCCAATATGTTTAGTGAGAGCATACTAGATTGGATTATCACTGAGTTCGATGATTCCTTTGTTGTCGCTTAAATGACGAAGATGACATCAAGTAAGAATATGATGCTGATGGGAGTCTTCTTGATCTTAAGGAACTTGTTGACATGATTTTCAGCCCGACGTGGCTTTAGTATGTTGAGGTAGCATGAGTCGTTTGTTACTTAGAGAACTATGAGGTGAGACAATGTCAAAATAAAAGTACAAATACCATTTGTGCTTTTTCTTATTAACATAGTCACTGACATAATCCAAATAGGCATGCACTATGGTGTCTACTCTCGTTCCTTTGGGATACCATAACTCTAAATGTCCAGTAATCTAAAAGTTCGTTTAACGACTTCAAGGTGGATTAGGATCTTCTTGAAAATGATCACATAGATAAATACTAAACATAACTTCGGGTCTACCATCCGTGAGGTAAAGTAGACTTTCAATTATATCACTATATTTAGTGTTATCTACGGATTCAATTTTCTCATCCTTGCTAAGACATAGAACACGTAATTCATTGCGTACTTGTGAGGAACTAGGAATGTCTTCTAAGTGATTATTCTGTGCTTTTTGGAGCTTGCGAAAAGTCTTTCAGAGTATTTTTGACTTTGTTTATTTTCTTTCCAACATCTTTATTTATTTCATAAGATCCAATTATGATTTTACTTCTTCAATTGAGACGCTAAGGTTAAAACTACATTTTAATCAGATTTGCTTATTTATACCCAAGATTCTTGTTTTAAACCAATGTTTTACATGAGACAACATATGTTAATTTCAGTTTCAGCTTATGTTTTTATGTTTCCTTTTATTAATGTTCCTAATGACACTTATCTACTAAATGACTATTAAATCTTTTAGCAAATTCTCTATTTAATAGTTCATCTTCCTTGTCATTTCCTAAGCTCTTTTATCTTATCATTATTCGATTTTTCACTAAGTCATCATCTACCGAAGGTGATGTTTTTAAAGGAAGATAGTCATTAGTTGAGTGTTAAGTTTAACGATTTCTCGATTCATTAGGTTTCTTTGTTTAAAACAATATAACCTTTGTTATTAGAAAATCATCCAAGAGTTATGTCTCCACAAAACTTGGAGTTGAATTTTTATGTGCAAAACCTTGATGTTTTAGAATATAATGTTTTCTTCAAATCTATTAAACTGTTTTGATGTACTCTATTCCTTTTTGTATGCTTCATGTGAAGATCTATTAAACGAGAGTTTAGGACATGATTGAAAATTCAAGTCTTTGAGTTTAGATGATATTATCTCATAAACTATTTTAGAGTATTTTATTTATTGAATTTGCAAGCATCATAAAAGTGTTGGTCATCTTATCACTTAGGAGATTCTTAGTTACCTGACTTATAAACAAGCATTAAGTGAGACTTCACTCAAGAGTTCCAATTTTCTATGTCCGAGGGCTAAATAAGACGAAGCACCTTATATCTCCCATTCATTGTTATGTGGAAATCCTTCGACCACATAGGATCCAATCCTCTTTAACTTACTAAAGAAAGAACAGATTAAGGTATGAACTACTAATACTACACTATATAAATCTTAAGCTAAAAGCACGAGACAACACTAGGTAAGTTTGAAGAAAAGCATACCTTTTAAGTTCCAAAGAGATGCTACCAAGAAGGATATACATAATGCGTTTCATCTTAACTTGTAGGAAAGCTTAGAAACTCAAGTACTCATGAATCCGAGGTGGTTAGTCAAACATATAAAAGCATATAACAAAATGACATTTGTCCTTTTAACATAAGCTTCTATTTATGATTGAGCGACTTCTAAACTTTTCTTCTAGACTTAATAAACTATACTTGCTTTGTTTTACTTGTTGATGGTGCATTCAAGTTAAATACTAATCCGGTTTTATCTCTAAATGACTTTTGACTTTTCAACAATCTTTCAAGAGATTTTGACCTTTCTTCAAATTTAACAAACATTTTTCCTTCTTCATTTTGTCTTTTAATTTCATGTTTGTAATCTTGACATATTTTGCATCCTAAATCAATTTCAACATTACTCTTAAGCCTAGACATTTTATCTTCCAACATGATTTCCATTTCAAAATTGTTCTTGAGAGATTTTGAAGGTTCATTGTTAAAGATTGTTTTTAGGTTCATGTTACACAAATGTTTAGACTCATTTTCTAGTTTAGAGATTTCTAAGATGAAAGTGTCAAAGCCAAAGTGTTTAGTTTCAAGTTGTACCTTGTTTGTAGTTTTATCAAATTCATAACTACAAACCGGATGGTCGTCTTCATCTTCATCCGTGTCACTCCATGATTCGTAAGCAAGTCCTTTTTGAGCTTGACACAAGTTTTCATCTTCACTTATACCTTCATTTAATACGTTTAGACTCGTAGCACATATATTTATTTCAACTAAATGTCTATATATTAGTTTCTCTAAGACTACCAATTCATATGTAAGATCAAGTTGATCATCTTTGACTTGACATATTTCTTGATGAAAATTTAATACATTTTTCCAAATGTCATTAGCCGTTTGGCAAAAATATACTCTTTCATATTCAATCCTTGGTAAAGCTTTATAAATCATTATCTTAGCTTTAGTGTTTTTATCAACTTTTAGGATAATCATCTTGATTTTCAAAACTTGTTTTTGTTGGTTTAAAATCACTAATGGTAATAATATGCCAAAAATCTTGACCAATTGATTTCAGATAGTTTTCAAATTTACTTTTCCATTCAAGGAAATTTTCTTTTTCAAATAGCGGTGGCTTTTGAATAGATTTCCCTTCTTTGAGATTTTCAAAATCCATGGATCGATCCAAGTTTTAAAATACAATATATTTTAAAGATCTTGAGTAACGTAGCTCTTGATGCCAATTGTGGAAAACTAGAAGGGGGGGGGGGGTTGAATAGTTTACCGCTTGTTAATCTTTGAAAAGCTTTACGTGTAATCAACGAATCTAACTAAGTAACAATAATTAATATGCAACTATAAAGAATGAAACGATCAAACCACAACACGATTGTTTATCGTGGTTCGGCAAGGACTTTTTTTCCTTGCCCTACTCCACGCCTCGAGTTTCCAACTCGAGAGTTTCAAGCACTAGTCAACAAGCTCCTTTCACCGATGGAGAAACCCTTACAAACGTCGCTTACACTGTACAAAGCTAAATACAGGTCCTAATTCAAGGTAGAACCAACCTAACATCGTCTATCCACTATTTCCGACACTAAGCTAGATGTCGAGTTCTTTGACAAGGGTACAACCACTCCCGTCACACTATGTATTTTAAGGCCTAAAATTCTAACCGGTCACTGCAATACAAGATACAAATGAAGTATAAACTATAAGAGTTTATACAATACAAAGCTAACAAGTCTTGCAACGTTGTGTTGAAACTTGTAACTTCTCGGATGAACTTGTGAACTTCTTAGCTACAAAAGAGAATCACACAAGTGAGTTGCTACTAAGTTAGATAAGAGTATTGAGAGTATGTAGGTAATCTATAGCTAAAAGTGATGAGAGATTTCTTGCAAATAACTTGGTATTTATAGCCAACCAAACCAGCAGACTGGCGGATCCGGCGGAACCAAAACAAGAGTTCCGCCCTTGTACCCCCAGGGTTCTGCCAGGTCTGACAGTCAAAGACCACAAGAAATCTTTCCATATCTAGCAATGTAAAATCAAGATTCTACAAGTCACACTCAATAGTTTGAGTGAGAATCCTTCCAAGATGTGGAAGAGATCTTATGCAAAGTCACCATCAAGATTTAGTAACCTTTCCATAAATGCTCATGATGCATGCCATGATGTCATGTTACATTTTCTATATTAGGAAATATAACAATGTTTATGTTTAATATGAAATGTAAAGTCTAGTTATACAAGACTAAAACTAAAATCATGTTTTACTAAAAACTAAAGTTTACACTTTGTCGTTAAAAAAACTTAGCAAATATCGTAAAATATAAATAACGTTTTTAGGCGATATTTGTATTAACAACCTATTTACTAATTTGTGAATTTATTTGATAAAATAGTATTTCGATATATATTTTTGTGAATTATTTTCAAGCTTAAGCATTTTGCACCGTACAACTTTTTGTGCGCATTTACTCTTGCACATTAAATATACCAAAAGTGAATCTTTATGTATTATAGATGTTTCAGTTCTGATTTTGACTGTTTACTAAATCTAAGTTGTAAATACCGAACCTTATTTTCTTTCTTTCTTTTTTTCCATGAAAAAGATAAGTGATGTTTTTAAGAGTTTTCAAAATTATTTGAATAAATCAAAAAATTTGAAAAAGATTGGTTGCGGTATACCGGTCTTAGTTGAATGACAACTTGTAGATCTCCTATCTAACTTAAATACAAAACCTTTTTTATGGTTTAAGTATGAACTTTTTTTTTTACCGACTAAATTATGCAGCGGCCAAGTTTAATTTGAGGAATAAATGCTCTTAAATGTGTATCACATTAATTGAAAGAGATGCGTTTACTCCTTTACAACCATTCTTTTTTATAGCATCAAATTAAGGTTTTCAAACTGATCTACTTTGGAAGGTGTAGATTCATAAAATTACTTTTTTTTTCCTTTTTAGTTAAAGTACATTTTCCCGCTTTTGACTTTCTAAATACTTGAGATTCTTTGATCAGTATCTTTGTAAGCGAGGAGATCAAACATCATTAAGTAAGGTATCCTCACTGAAATGGATTTCTTCTTACCACAACAATACTGAAATGAAGACACTTTGTCTTTAAGAACTCAGAAGGAGTTATGCTGAACAGTTCCCAACGTCTAAGTTATACTTAGGCTATTTTATGTTCAAATATGAGACTGATGGACGCTAAAGTGACCCAACAATCTCCCTCTATTTGGTTATATAAATGGCCTAAGTTCATCAAATCTAATTCAGCAAACAACTTCTTCTTACTTACTTATAAAAATGAAATAAAGCAGTGAAATAGGTAATAAAGGTTCATTTGATATCCATTCATTATAACACAAGTACAAAACTATCAAACGACTACAACTATCTACTGCTTCAGGGTTGGTATGTTTCGGATAGGCTTCATTTGGTTCTTCTCATTTCTCTTTTCAGGTTCAATGACCAAGAGCGAGCTGAAGGTAATTACTATGTCAATTGTTCCTGGGTCTATGAAATATCATTTGTACTGAATACAAATCTTCATTAGACATGTTGGAAGCGCATCCATGCTGATGAAGTCTTTTCTATGTGATGAGTTGAAATAGACTATCCCATGTATAGGTTCATTGAGCATAGTTCAAGCAGGGTATTTTTCATACACTACCTATCTTTATAGTGCTTGGTGGACCTGAAGACTTTTGTAGAATCTTAGAGTTTCTCTTCCTTTTCTTGGCAATCCTATTCAGCTCAATCATAGGATTTCATTCTTCCAATGAAACACCAAATTGAATGTTTAGAGAGGCTTCTAGTGTCATTACTTCATCCAGCCTTTTCCACAAAGCTTGACCAATCCGAGTCCAACCCTTTCCTTTCCTTGCCCCACAATAGACTATCATTTCTTTCCATTCATGTACATGAAGATCTGAGCTCTTGAAATCTTAGATGGTTTCAATAGCATTATCATCTCTGTAGATCCTTACTCTTGTTGGACCTTTTGATGTACTCCGTGTTGGCGATCTTCCCCCGGGCTCTTCTATTCAACATCATGTGGCAGCCCTTGGCATAAGCTGCCTTCTTCTGTTTGTAGGATGTAATGAGGTTGGAATCAAGGCTTTGGATCAGCTAAGTTTTCTCCTTTAGCGTTTCAGCTTTGATGGCTTCAGGTTTCAACCTTTTTTGTTCCAACTGATGTTGTTTTAGTTCCTCTTTAGCGATGAGAAACTTCTATCCTTTTTTAGTTGTAAGGAGAGTTTTGTGATAGGCATGGTGGTTAAGGATTCAATAAGAAAAGTCCTTATAAAGGATGGGTTTGTGGTGTCCTCATCAGAGTCAATTTCATTGCCTTCTTCATCTTTAGATAGGTAAGCTCTAGTCACTAGTCCTTTGCCTTTATCATCTTTCTTTGATTGCTCCCCTTTAATTTGACCCTGAGGTGGAATTTAAGGTTAAGTTTCCTGAAGCATCTTGAGTCATTTAGCTTCAGCTTCTTGCTGTTTATGGATTCTTGTTTGAAACAGTTTATATACTTTGAGCTATTTCCCAATCTCTTTGGCGACCTTCTCCTTCTTAGAAGGCTGATTGGCTCAGAACAGTCAACTTAAATTAACCAAATATATGGTCAACAAAGTCAAACTACCTAGACCAATGCTTCCGGGTAATATAGAGTATCACCAGGTTGTTATGTCCCGACGAGGTGTGGATTGTGCTTTAGCGTACTTTGTGATCGGGTGATTATTCACAGAAAAGAATTGTGATAAGAATTATTTGGAAATTATGAACAGAAATAGCTTAGGAAAGCTATTTGATTAATTACTGGACTTAAGATTAAGGAGAATTGATTTAAAACCTAGAAACGTACGTTTTAATAAAAAACGTATACTGATGTACGAGAAAGAAAGTACAACTGATGAACGGAAAAGGCTACAAGTGTGAAATTATTATTTTTACAATCCTAATAAATAAAGAAAATTTTAAGAAAAAAAATTATTTTTACACTATTTAATTATTTATTATTAATTAATTACTAATTATTTATTAATTAACTAATTAGAATTATTAAAAATACTAAAAAGGCTTAGAAAATGAAGAAAAATGTTACAAATCTAATTAACCATCACAGAAATCCTAAAAAATTAAAAAAAATTGATTTTAAGTATTTTTAAACTAATTTACTAATTATTATTATAATTATTTATTAATTACCAATTAAACTAATTATATTATAGAAAATAGAAAATGAACAGCATAAATTCTAGAAAAATTTGTAAAAATGTTTTAACTTATATAAAAGCTAGAAAAATTATAAAAACTAATTGTTACTTAATAAAATATAATTATGCTATTTAATTACTTAATATTAATTAATAATTAATTAAACTAAAATTAATTCTAAAAACCACTAAAAGACAAAAGAAAATTCTGGAAAAATTTTGAAAATTACTTTAATATAAAAGAGATTTAATAAAAATATAAAAATGCTATATTGCTTATAAATAAGCTAAAAAGAAAATTAAAATGATAATTTCTATTAAATAGAAGCTATCACTAAAATTAAAATTGGTTTTTTTGTGTTTTTTCTTTTTCCAAACTAATTTTACACTAAAAACTAACACTTTTTACAAAAACACTTTTTATGTAAACCAGTAATAAGCACTTTGAGTGCTTATTAGTCCACATATTTGACTTTCGTTGACCAAGAAGGGAATTAAGCTCAAATGGAGTTATGTGGGGTCCACAATGGCAAATTTTGGTTCCTCTGAGTTACCTGGACATGTTTGAGCAAGTTTCACACAAATAAGCTAAGTAAATAAGCCACAAGACCACAATAAGCACTTACTTATTGTGGATTCTGAGACAGAAATGGGACAAGAATTAAGGACAATTCCTATGGTCAAAAAAATGGTCAACTTTTGAAGCCTGGTAGGAGGGGGTTGGGAAAAGCCAAATGGGGGTCTGTGGGACCCACTGGGGTGGCCACAAACAACCACCAAAGGTGGTGGGGTTGCTGAGGTCTGCTGATGCAGGGGAGCTACTTCCCCTACAGCCTACTTTGAGGGGCAAAATGGTCCACCAAATATATTCACAAAAATGCAACCATTATGGAAATCACAAGTTTAGCTGATATATAATACACACAAGAAGTTTCAAACCCTCAAATCAAACACAAAAATCATGAAAATTCATGCCATTTTGAGAAAAACTGAGATGATCACTTTTGACTTTTTGAGAAAACTTGATAAGTTGACTTAAATGGATTTAGATCTTGATTTCTTGACTGATGTGGGTATATTAGGTTGTATGAAGACCAAATTAACCAATCTTAACTACTTTTTAACTGATTTGAGGGTTTATGACTCCTAAATCCCTCAAAGTTAACTGTGAGGGGGGGATTACTAAGTCTTTGACTTTTTTAACAAACTAGACTAAATTTTTATGACTTGTTTACCCTATTTATACCTAATGGAACATGTAATAAACAGAGATAACCCAAGAATATCACTGAGACTCAGAGATATTCACAGAACCAAACACCCCTTTAAATATGATTTTCAAATGAAACTTGAACAATCTTAAATTAAAACTCAATATATGAACTGATCTATATCTAATGAGCAATAATAACTCTAAATAAACACAAATAAGCAAAGAATGAGTACAAAGGAATACAAACACACTTTGTGCAATGAAAAATGGAAAATCTTACAGAATGTCCAAAGCATGAGGTACTGAGCCAAGAACCAAACTAACCTATACCTCCCCTGAGGTTACTAGACCCATTTTCCACAGCATCTTTGCTTCCAAATCACCTCTGAATCCAGAAATCAAAGCCACACTATCACTGTTGACTTTTGTTGACCAAATTGTGATTTGTGATTTTGTTAGCTAAATTAAATTTTAAGGTAACTAGAAGCTTTTAAAAGCTTCATGGGAGCTTATATGTCCTAATGGAGTCTATGATAACAATAAACAACAACAATACACTAATGCTATATTTTTAACATGAAACTTGCACACCCTAAATTATAACACCAAACTTGAAATCAATACTTTAAAATGTTTTACAATACACTAAAATGATTAGAAACAAAACTTGAAAGTTTAAAGATACAATGGAAATGATAAAATTAACAAGTCGACCTAAATTAAGCTAAATTACTCTCTATCTCTTTCTCCACTGCTTTCTTTCTTTTTATATGGCTGCTCTTGACTTCCTTACACTTTTCTGAGTGAATCCCACCCATTGGATTGGGTGGGAATGATCTCAGCCTTTGAAAGTAATTTTTGGCGCCTTTTTCTTCTTTTGTCAGGATGTTTGAGTGAGATTAGTATAGAAGTAATTAAGAAAGTTTGGATGTTTTTGGGAGTTGGGGGAGGCAGGGAGTGGGTTTGCTGATGTGGAGGAGGGGGGTTGAGTATTGGTTTGGTTTTACAGGCTGGGAAGGTGAAGAAGATCAATGGTTGACCTTCGTTGACTGAGTGGGAAAACGGGGGTAATATTATTTTGAGTGAGGTGGGCTGAGGTTGGTGATGGGCTGAGGGTGTGGTGTTTGGGTCTGGTTGAGTGTGGAGTTGGATTTGGTTTTGGGTTATAAAGTTATTAAGGGTCCGGTTGGTATTTGTAGTAAACACAAGGACCAAAACTGAAATTCCACCAAACACAAGGGCCAAAAATGTAATTCTGCCAAAGTATCACAAGGGACCAATATTGCCAAGTTTTCACATTCCAAGGATCAAACTTTATTTTTTTCATTTTTTCAAAATTCCCAGGGACTATTTTTGACAGATTTCAAACTTGAGGGACCAAATATGTAAATTTTCCAAACTTTTCACACAAAGTCCATTTTTGATAACTTTTGATTTTTTTAAGGAATTGGGTTGACTTTTCTTTCAAAATAAATGCATAGGGACTATTTTTGACAAATTTTGAAACTTGGGGGACTGAAACTGCCAATATTGCAAACTTTGATCATTTTTCATTTATTTTTGCTCATTTTGCATTTAAAACACATAAAACACAATCCCTCGGATAATTTCAGTATTTTGATGACTTTTCGATTGTTTTTATATGTTTTGGCAGTTTAAATACGATAAAAATGATGAGTGTTTGAGCACTCATCAATCCCCCACACTAAACTATTGCTAGTCCCTAGCAATCTTTTTGAAAAACTTGATGGATTTGAAAACTCTTTATCAAAAGCCATCACTTCTAGAGTAGCAAGATGTATCCGTTCAAGTAAGAACTATGGTCTACCTGATAACCATGTGATTTTGAGCAAACCACTAGCTTTCAACGGTTTTGATTTGTCTTTACCAAGAGTCGTTTGCTCCTGGACTAGCCAACTCTTGATGGACCTAGTCAACATCTTGGTGAGCTGATTACCAATTATGGTTTTTCCACGGCCTTTACCACAAGCCATAATCTTGCGGGCTAGCCAACTCATTCACTTTATCGGATATGGCGAGTTGATTTACCATACAATTTTGGGCAAATTGCAAGCCGCCAACGGATTTGAGTTATCTTTACCAAGAGCCGTTTGCTCCTTGATTAGCCAATCCTTTTGTTGTTTAGGCATGGTGGACTGATTACCACAAAAATTTTGAAATAAAGTGAAAAAAATTTTGAAAATTTTGGCCAAAAACGGGGGTACTTGAAAGTATTTTGATAAAATTCGCTAGAATTCCCCCCCCCCCCCCCCCACTTATAAATGAATATTGTCCTCAATATTCAAAGTCCCAGCTATTATGCCGACTCTTTGAACGTAAAAGCCAAGATTCGAATCTAACTGTGGAAACACCATATTTCACTTTATTTCTATACATACACACTTTTTTTTTATTATTATTATTTTTGAACTTATATACATATATACATTTTTCAAACAGCGGGGGGTTGGCCATTCCCCCACACTAGGGTAGTAGAAAGTAGAAAGAAATCAGAGATACGGGTGAAAACCCGTATTGTGCTATTGTTTTTGTTCATCGAGTCGCTAGCTTGACTCGATCCCCGAATTCAATTGTCCTTGGGGAAAGTTTGGAGATCCGGGACAACCATTGATGGTATGTCCTCTCCAAAATAATGTTTCAAACGATGTCCATTCACTTTGAAATTAGGACCGTCATTTTGAGATAATTCGACGGTGCCATAAGGATAAACCTTAGCGATAGTGAATGGACCAGTCCATCGGGTTTTGAGCTTTCCCGAGAAGATCTTGAGTCTAGAATTGAAAAGAAGGACTCGATCACCAACGTTGAAAACGCGGTTCTTGATTTTGGAGTCATGAATCTTCTTTGTCTTTTCTTTGTAGATCAAAGAGTTCTCGTAAGCTTGATCACGAAGTTCATTTAATTCATTTAGTTGAACTTTCCTATGATCACCCGCAGTTTTGAGGTCAAAATTGGCATGCTTGAGAGCCCAATAGGCTTTGTGCTCAAGCTCGATCGGAAGATGGCACGCTTTCCCATACACAAGTTTGTAAGGCGTACACCCAATGGGTGTTTTGTAAGCCGTACGGAAAGCCCAAAGTGCATCATCTAATTTATCCGACCACGATGCACGATTTTCACCTACAGTTCTTTCTAAATTCTCTTAATTCCTCGATTGGAAACTTCTACTTGTCCACTTGTTTGTGGGTGGTACGCAGTAGAAAGACGGTGAGTTACACCAATGGGTGTCATTGCAAAAATGCGTACCACGATCACTGATAATAGCACGTGGAGTTCCAAATCGAGCGAAAAGAGCTTTCAAGAATTTTACAACAACTCGGGCATCATTAGTGGGTAAAGCTTTCGCTTCAACCCATTTTGACAAGTAGTCAACAGCCACGAGTATGTATTTGTTTCCATGAGATGACGGAAATGGCCCCATAAAATCGATGCCCCAAACGTCAAAAATTTCACAAACTTGAATTGCATTCTGAGGCATTTCACTCTTTTGTGAAATATTCCCGTGACGTTGATAAGCCTCACAGGATTTGACTAATTCCTGGGCATCCTTGTAAATCGAGGGCCAAAAGAAACCGGAGTCAAACACCTTTTTGGCAGTGTAGTTTGGATTGTGGTGGCCCCCCGTGGGACCAGCATGGCAAGCCTTAAGAATTTCAGCGGCTTCTTAGCCATAAACACACCGCCGGATGACTTGATCTGTACAGATTTTGAAAAGATAGGGGTCGTCCCAGAAGTAATGTTTTACATCTTTGAAGAATTTATTTTTTCTGTTGGGACGACATCCCTTTCACCACAAAGTTACCCGCAAGGTAGTTTGCAAAGTCGGTAAACCATGGGGTAATAGAATCTCCACGAAAGGTAACCGCATTGAGTGTCTCGAGAGGGAATGTTTCATTAATTTCTTTCCTCTCGAAGACATCTTGGTGGGGGTTTTCCAATCGGGAGAGATGATCAGCAGCTAGGTTCTCAGCTCCTTTTTTATCACAAATAATGATATCAAATTCCTGTATGAGGAGAACCCAACGGAGAAGTCTCGGCTTTGCATCCTGTTTTGCAAAAAGGTACTTCAAAGCCGAGTGATCCGTATACACTATGCTTTTGGTCAGTATCAAGTATGGACGGAATTTTTCAAAAGCATACACCAGAGCTAATAATTCTTTTTCGGTGGTGGTGTAGTGGCTTTGAGCCTCGGTCATAGTTTTGCTGGCATAGTGTATAGGCTAAAAATCTTTTGTTTTTCGCTGCCCCAAGACTGCCCCTATCGCATAATCACTAGCATCACACATGAGCTCGTAGGGCAAGTCCCAATCGGGGGCAACAAGAATCGGTGCCTCAGTAAGCTTTTTCTTTAATGTTTCAAAAGCTTCGATGCACTCGGGGGAGAAGATAAAAGGAGCATCCTTTTCGAGGAGATGGGTCATAGGCCGGGAGATTTTAGAAAAATCTTGAATAAACCTATGGTAGAAACCGGCATGACCCAAAAAGCTCCTAACACCTTTTACGATTGTGGGATGAGGTAATTTTGCAATGACATCCACTTTAGCTTTGTCAACCTCAATCCCGTTCTTTGAAATTTTATGGCCGAGGACAATGCCCTCTTTGACCATAAAGTGACTCTTGTCCCAATTTAGACATAACTTTGTGTTTTCACAACGTTTTAGCATGTCGTCTAAATGGAAGAGGCATGATTGGAACGAATCCCCAATGACCGAAAAATCATCCATAAAGACCTCCACAGTTTTCCCGATCATGTCGGAAAATATGGACATCATACATCTTTGAAACGTGCCCAGATCATTACATAAGCCGAATGGCATACGTTTATAAGCAAAAGTTCCGTAGGGGCACGTGAACGTGGTCTTTTCCTGATCTTGCGGATCAATGGGAATACGGAAGTATCCCGAGAAACCATCGAGGAAGAAATAATACTCATTCCCCGCTAATCTCTCGAGCATCTGATCTATAAAGGGCAGAGGAAAATGATCTTTACGAGTGGGGTCATTTAACTTGCGATAGTCAATGCAGACACGCCATCCCGTAACCAAACGAGTTGGAATCAACTCATTCTCCTCATTTGTGACAACAGTAATGCCACCCTTTTTTGGAACACAATGAATTGGGCTTACCCAAGGACTGTCCGAGATAGGGTAAATCAATCCGGCATCAAGAAGTTTTAAAACTTCTTGTTTGATAACCTCGTGAATTTCTAGATTCACCCTTCTTTGTTGTTGGACTGCAGGCTTGAAGTCGTCCTCCATTAAAATCTTGTGAGTACAAAATTCACGGTCAATTCCCTTGATGTCGAAGAGTCGCCAAGCAATTGCTTGTTTATGTGACTTCAAGACCTTTATGAGAGCAGCCTTTTCCTCAACACTTAAGTATTTAGCAATTATGACGGGCAATTTATGATCACCCTCCAGAAATGCATATTCAAGATGAGGCGGCAAGTCCTTAAGTTCAACCTTGGGAAAGTCATCAGTTTTCTCAACATTTTTGACCTCCTCTTTATGAAGTGTTTGTGGTAGAACAGGAAGAGGAGAGGGATCTTCGTTTAATAATTTTTCAAGTATGAGAATATCCCTCTCGAGGTCAATCTCTTGGTTATCAATTCCATCGGGAATCGAGTCACTTTTGAGAAACGCCTCAATTTCTTCTAAGATGAAGTCACTTCCCTCAAATGGAGTGGGGGAAGGAGAAGAATTGGTTATGATGGGATGAGAAGATTGAGTGAGATTTTCACTCGAAGAATTATCAATGAAACCTAGAACCTCTTGAGCGTACTCCTCAGCAGCTACATCGATGACATCTATTCGGTTTACCGATTCAGAGTCATAATTAGAGGAGTACCTCGAAGTTTGATCGAGGTTGAAGGTAATGGCTTCCGTTCCAACACGCAATATGATCTCTTGCTCAAATACATCGATGAGAGCACGCCCAGTTCTAAGGAATCCCCTTTCAAGAATGAGAGGGACCCTTGAATCGGCATCAAAGTCAACAATCACAAAATCTGCTGGAAAATGGAACTTTCCCACTCTAACAAACACGTCCTCGGCAATGCCAAGGGGACGGGAAATTGAACGATCGGCAAGCTCTAAAGTCATGCACGTGGGAGTAAGTTCGGGAAGAGAGAGTTTCTTCCACACAGAATATGGCATTAGGTTAATGTTAGCACCTAGATCGGCCAAGGCGAAGCATTCAACCATACCCGGAAAAGTACAAGGAATGAGAAATTTCCCGGGGTCTCCAAGCTTTTCAGGAAGCTTTTTCAAAAGAACTGCTGAGCAGTTCTCATTCAGAGGAGTTCTTGCCATCTCAAAGAGTTTTTCCTTATTACTTAACAGATTTTTGATTGTCGATGCAAACTTAGGCATCAAGAGAATAGCATCCGCGAAACTGATATCAAAGTGCAAATCTTGGAAGATTTGGAAAAATTTATCCATTTGGTGATTAGCCTTTTCGCGGAGCTTTTGTTCACTGAGACGTGATGGGTAAGGAATAGAAGTTTTGGATTTAGGGTTGTCCACTGGAGTTTCTGGTGGTTCAAAGACAACTCCAGGCTTACATCTGGTTTCAGGAATAACCTGAGGTTGGACGTGTGCTGTACTTCGTGGGCTAGGAGTTTGCACCTTGTCCTTTGTCACCTTAGGTTCACGTTCCACTACCTTTGGAGGAGAGGAAGAAGAGGTAGTAGGAATCGCGGGCTCATCATATGAAGCACCACTTCGTGTTGTGATCACCTTAGCATCGCCCCTCGTGTTAGCGATCGTGTTACTCGGTAAAGTAGTACCTGAGCCCGAGGGTCGATCATTTAAAGACTTCTTGATATCAGAAATCTGGCTGACCAGCAACTTGTTCAACTCTTCTTGGGACTTCATGAATTGTTTCAACAACTCGTCAGATGAAGGCCTGGTTGGAACAATGGCTTGATTCGGATTAGGAATAGTTGGAGCTCGATTGTTCGGATTGGGACCTTGATTTTGAAAATTACCCTAATTAGGGTTGTTGTTTCCATGAAAATATCCCGGATTGAAATTACCCTGACCTTGGTTTCGATTAAAGTTTCCTTGATGTTAGAAACCTTGATTTTGGAAACCTTGGTTTTGATTGTGAAAACCATGACCCTGATTGAAGTTACCTTGGTTTTGAAAACCTTGGTTCGCTCTATTTTGATTTTGGCCACGATTTTGGACATTTTGGTTTTGATTAAAACCGGGAGGTCCAAGATAATGATGATGAGGACAATAGCTAGGGTCCATAGGAAGGCGATATTGATTGCCTCCTTGATTTTGGGACCCGGCTACAGCATGAGCTTCATATGGAGTACCATCAGTAGCTGTGGAATTGTAGTAGGCATGCGGCCCACCACAAGTTACACAGGCTTCCACTTTTTTAACCTCAGCAGGTGGAGAATGTTGTGGAAATGAAACTTTCTTTGTTTGGGCGAGAACCAAAGCTTGGATTGCTTCAGTGAGCTTGTCAATCTTAGCATCCGTGCTAGATTGACTCACAGAAGATGAAGTGGAAGGAACCGCATTGATTTGAGAAACAATCGGTTTGCTTCGTGTAGAGCGGACCTTGGACTTGTTTTCTATGATTTGCAAAGCTTCTTTTGTGGTTCTACTCAAGAAATTACCTCCCGCGGAGGCATTGAGAGAATCTTGATCAGCTTGGCTCACGCCATTGTAAAAAGTATCGAGTTGCATCAACTCAGAGAAACCATGATGTGGACACTTGCGAAGTAATTCTTTGAAACGATCTCACGCTTCACCAAAAGATTCATCATATTTTTGAGTGAACTTGGTGATTTCGTTCTTAAGACTCGTGGTCTTGGAAGGTGGGAAGAATTGTAACACCCCCAAAATACCGCAGCGGAAGACTGTGTCATAGGGGTGCTACTTCATAATACAAAGTACAAGGTATAGAAAACGAACTCTAAATGAGACATTTTGAAAAGTTACCATTCGATTAAAGAATTCAAAGTTACAAACATGAGATTTCAAAGTATGATACATAAATGTATACAAAGTTTTGAATGGTAAATGATAAAAGCGTAAGTCTTCAGAATATGCAGCTTGACTCTAAGTTCCACGCACTAGCTATCGCCTTAGTAACCTGAGATAAACATGCTAAAGTGTCAACACAATGGTTGGTGAGTTCATAGACTTTGTCTTAAAATAGTTGAAAAGCCTATAAAGAATGTTCACATAGCAAAGGCATTGTGAATCCACTCAGTTGCAAGTCCCGCCATAAGAGACTTGTAACCTGTGTGTTCACAACCCACTGCTAACATATAGTATAATAAAGACATGTATAAGTTCATCAAAACAATTAAGCAATTTGTAGTGAGTCTCTACTTCATCTCCGAAGACCTCACTTGGGAGCCAATTCCCAAAGACAACTGGGAGCCACTTCCCAAAGAAAACTGGGAGCCACTTCCCAAAGATATTAGTTTACTGGGAGCCACTTCCCAAAGATATAAGTTTACTGGGAGCCACTTCCCAAAGATAAAAGACAGTCATGTATGTATGAAATCAAGTATAATGCAATCAAGTATAAGACAATCAAGTATAAAACAATCAAGTATAAATGTTTTGAGTATTTGTACAAGTAAGCAAGTAGTTGAGCATGTATCCCCCCCAAGAGTTAAAACAAGTATGAAAAAGTAGGGGCTATGACTCACCTTAAGTCTATGTAATGAGAAATGAAAGTGGTAGTCGAATCGCGAAAGTCTCTAAGAGCAGCCTATAATAGAACGTTGCGACTTAGGTTTTGAGTAACGTCTAAGAATACGAAGAATTGCCCATATATGTCTTGCATAATGTTCATGATGTAGTACTTAGTATATAGTGTAAGTCGTTGAATATAAGTTGTCTATGAAACATGTATAAGTTGTATATCTCTTACTACCGTTCGGGCCGACATAATTCAGAAGTCATGGAGTAAACGTTCGAGGAGCCAGGACACTTTAACTCGTAAATCCACAACTCGTCTCGACGGCTTACTCAATGAACTCCTCACATGAGGCTCCCTACTATTGTAGTATTTGATAACATATATATATATATATATATATATATATATATATATATATATATATATATATATATATATATATAAGCTTTTTGATCTTTAAAAGTTATATGGTCTTTAGCCGTGGCTTTGCCGTGACTTTGGTCATGTTACCATGGTCTTGAGACTCAACCTTGGCTTTAGCCATGGTTGTGGTCTTGGCTTTAGGTCATTAGACCTCTTGGTCTCATCTAATTATAATGATTATATAGTAACTTTGGTCTAAAAATGGGCTGTTAAGAATTTGAAGAAATTTATCACTCAGAAAGCGTTTTCAGGGCTCGAGCTTCTTTGTTCCTGAACGAAAACGTCGTTCCAGACAACTTTCGTGTTTTAACTTTTTGATGAATCGGAGCAGAAGTGGGACTTTCAAAATCATAATTTGATCAGAATGCTATTTAGGCAGATTTGCCGTTTTGGTTTCGCTAACTTCAAATGGTCATAACTTTTGACTCGTGTACTCGTTTTGGGTGATTCAAATTGCTATGTTTTCCTTGTTAAGTCCTCTTTAACAATAATTAAGTTTCAAATATCAAAGTTATACTATTGTGGTCGTGGTTCTCCATAAAAATCACTAGTTTGCTTGTTTACTTGTCATAAGTTAACATATGTATACCAATACTTGTTTTATCCATTTTTAAACATCATGAACACAATACAAAGACAATATATAGCATGAAAGAAACATAATAAGCATGAAATGATATTGAGCAAGAAAGTGTATAAGGGTTTGCTTACAACTTTTGGCTTTCTAAAGAAAGGAAGTCAAGTATAGAACTAGGACACTAAACCTAAGCTTGTAAACCCTTCACCACAACTCTTGTAACCCTTGCTAGCCTTGATCTAACACTTGTGAAAACCATTTAACTTCAGCCCTAGTAACCTTGTGTAGCTCCTAAATCAACCATGGAATCACCAAACAAACTTGAGAACTAGGTAGAGAATACTAAGACCTTGAACTCTTATGTGTAACTTTTATATTGAAGATCAAAGAATCATGGTGCTAGGTATAATAGATGTGGCGTTTTTATTGATGAGAAAGGAAGAAGAATGAGCTTGTATTTATACTAAGAATGAGGAGGTTAGGAAGGTGGCTAGGAAAGTGCTTAAACTTGGTGACCAAGGTTAACTTGGTGCCAAAGTAATACATGTGTAATGATCTAGTGAATCAAGGGCCAAGATTGAGCCACAAGTGTGAATCCCCCCCCCCCTAAATGGCGGTTTGAAGAGGATAAGGGTGACTAGATTAGTAGTCATGGTCTTTGGATGATAATATCCTAAGTATGTAGCTAATTTTGACTCCGTAAATTGCTAACCGTAAGTTTTTAGGCCACGAAACGTAAAACCGGGTATCTTAAAAATATGAAACTTGGAAGTATGGTTAAACATGTCAATATACTCCATAATAAAATATAAAATGAGTGGTAGGATCTATCGGGTGCTAAAACCCTGCTAAAAACTGGAAACACGGGTCTAAAACGCGTAATTCGCGTAAAACGCTGAACTGAAAAACGTAAAATTCCGAAACTTTTGGAATTGTCCTAAAATGATAGAAAATCATATTTCTATTGTTTATAATGTTTTATGGATATATCGGGATGTTGGAAGGACGTTTAAACCTAAAAGTAAATCTCGGACACGGCTTTGTGATTTTTGCAGAAATGATCCGACGAGCGTCAAACTCTCGAATTATCGTTAAAATAGTTTAACTTACGAGAATATGAAATAAAAATTTCTGAGATGAATAGTAAAAAGTGAATAGTGAAATTTTCGGGAATAAAAGTTAACCTGAAAATGCGAATTGTTACAAGAATTCATTCACAAATTTTTTGACAAGATCTTCCCATGTCTCAATAGATCGTGGAGGTTGTTTTTCAAGCCAAATCAGGGCTTGTCCCTCCAAGGAGAATGGGAAGAGAAGAAGTTTTATTGCTTCACAAGGGACATTCTTGTACTTGATGGTCGAAGTGATTTTATTGAACCATCGAATGTGAGCATGAGGGTCGTCCCTCTCAAAACCGTAGAATTGACTTGAGGTTACAAGATTGTGTAACCCGGTTTTGAGCTCAAAATTATTAGCCATGATGGCTGGAACAACAATGGCATCTCCGTAACCCTCGATGGGTGCTTGGAGAAGCTCACACATGGGGCGGTCTTCCGCCATGGTGACAGTGGGTGTGGCAATAGTACGGATCTCAGATCCGACTGTTGGTGCTGAACATCTACGAGGTCTTCGAGGTTTCCGAACAAGCTCACGTAATGGGCTCGTGGACCTTGAAGAATGAGTGCGCATGCACTAGAGATAAAAACCAATCAAAACAAAGTCGAGGCAAATCCACAGTGAACTTAAACCAATAATCACAAGCAAGTGGCTTCTTTAATAAAGGTACACCACTCACAGGGATACAAAGACAAGTTTTATATCTTTGGTTTGGGAACTTATTATGTTCACACCCCAGTTGGTAGGTGTTCTGTCTTGGTTTGCGACGGTTGGTTTTTATGTATTTATTATTATTCACAAGAAAAGACGGATGTTTTTGTGTTTTGTGTATGGGTTTAAAAACTTTTGGACAATATTTTTGGTATCGTTTCGTTTACCAAAATCGTATTTCTTTAAGAATCACCTTAAAAGAAACACAATATAGAAAATGTAACGATCTGTTTTGTTGTTTTTTATTTTTTTGGTGTTTTAACACTTTAGGAAAAGTGTTAATGACTTTTTTATGTTTTTGATTTAAAATTTACAAAAGTGGTGGTATTTGTACGGTGATTGTAGTGAAATAACACTAATCTCAAATGACGCTATAGAAACGCGCACACCTCACGGCAGCGGCGCCAAAAATTGATTGGCTCAGAACAGTCAACTTAAATTAACCAAATATATGGTCAACAAAGTCAAACTACCTAGACCAATGCTTCCGGGTAATATAGAGTATCACCAGGTCGTTATGTCCCGACGAGGTGTGGATTGTGCTTTAGCGTACTTTGTGATCGGGTGATTATTCATATAAAACGGTTGTGATAAGAATTATTTGGAAATTATGAACAGAAATAGCTTAGGAAAGCTATTTGATTAATTACTGGACTTAAGATTAAGGAGAATTGATTTAAAACCTAGAAACGTACGTTTTAATCAAAAACGTATACTGATGTACGAGAAAGAAAGTACAACTGATGAACGGAAAATGCTGCAAGTGTGAAATTATTATTTTTACAATCCTAATAAATAAAGAAAATTTTAAGAAAATTTTTTTTTACACTACTTAATTATTTATTATTAATTAATTACTAATTATTTATTAATTAACTAACTAAACTAATTAGAATTATTAAAAATACTAAAAAGGCTTAGAAAATTAAGAAAAATTTTACAAATCTAATTAACCATCACAGGAATCCTAAAAAATTATAAAAAGTTGATTTTATATATTTTTAAACTAATTTACTAATTATTATTCTAATTATTTATTAATTACCAATTAAACTAATTATATTATAGAAAATAGAAAATGAACAGTATAAATTCTAGAAAAAATTATAAAAATGTTTTAACTTATATAAAAGCTAGAAAAATTATAAAAACTAGGTGTTACTTAATAAAATCTAATTATGCTATTTAATTACTTAATATTAATTAATAATTAATTAAACTAAAATTAATTCTAAAAACCACTAAAAGACAAAATCAAATTCTGAAAAATTTCTAAAAGTACTTTAATATAAAAGAGATTTAATAAAAATATAAAAATGCTATATTGCTTATAAATAAGCTAAAAAGAAAATTAAAATGATAATTTCTATTAAATAGAAGCTAACACTAAAATTAAAATTGGTTTTTTGTGTTTTTTCTTTTTCCAAACTAATTTAACACTAAAAACTAACACTTTTTACAAAAACACTTTTATGTAAACCAAAAATAAGCACTTTGAGTGCTTATTAGTTCACACAGTTGACTTTCTTTGACCAAGAAGGGAATTTAGCTCAAATGGAGTTATGTGGGGTCCACAATGGTAAATTTTGGTTCCTCTGAGTTACTTGGACATGTTTGAGCAAGTTTCATACAAATAAGCTAAGTAAATAAGCCACAAGACCACAATAAGCACTTGCTTATTGTGGATTCTGAGACAGAAATGGGATAAGAATTGAGGACAATTCCAAGTGGGGTCCACTGGTCCTATGGTCAAACAAATGGTCAACTTTTGAAGCCTAGTAGGAGGGGGGTTGGGAAATTCCAAATGGGGGTCTGTGGGACCCACTGGGGTGGCCACAAACAACCACCAAAGGTGGTGGGGTTGCTGAGGTCTGCTGATGTAGGGGAGCTACTTCCCCTACAGCCTACTTTGAGGGGCAAAATGGTCCACCAAATATATTCACAAAAATGCAACCACTATGGAAATCACAAGTTTAGCTGATATATAATACACACAAAATATTTCAAACCCTCAAATCAAACACAAAAATCATGAAAATTCATGCCATTTTGAGAAAAACTGAGATGATCACTTTTGACTTTTTGAGAAAACTTGATAAGTTGACTTAAATGGATTTAGATCTTGATTTCTTGACTGATGTTGGTATATTAGGCTGTATGAAGACCAAATTAACCAATCTTAACTACTTTTTAACTGATTTGAGGGTTTATGACTCCTAAATCCCTCATAGTTAACTGTGAGGGGGGGGGGGGATTACTAAGTCTTTGACTTTTTTAACAAACTATACTAAATTTTTATGACTTGTTTACCCTATTTATAGCTAATGGAACATGTAATAAACAGAGATAACCCAAGAATATCACTGAGACTCAGTGATATTCACAGAACCAAACACCCCTTTAAACATGATTTTCAAATGAAACTTGAACAATCTTAAATTAAAACTCAATATATGAAGTGATCTATATCTAATGAGCAATACTAACTCTAAATAAACATAAATAAGCAAAGAATGAGTACAAAGGAATACAAACACACTTTGTGCAATGAAAAATGGAAAATCTTACAGAATGTCCAAAGCATGAGGTACTGAGCCAAGAATCAAACTAACCTATACCTCCCCTGAGGTTACTAGACCCATTTTCCACAGCATCTTTGCTTCCAAATCACCTCTGAATCCAGAAATCAAAGCCACACCATCACTGTTGACTTTTGTTGACCAAATCGTGATTTGTGATTTTGTTAGCTAAATTAAATTTTAAGGTAACTAGAAGCTTTTAAAAGCTTCATGGGAGCTTATATGTCCTAATGGAGTCCATGATAACAATAAACAACAACAATACACTAATGATATATTTTTAACATGAAACTTGCACACCCTGAATTATAACACCAAACTTGAAATCAATACTTTAAAATGTTTTACAATACACTGAAATGATTAGAAACAAAACTTGAAATTTTAAACATACAATGGAAATGATAAAATTAACAAGTCGACCTAAATTAAGCTAAATTACTCTCTATCTCTTTCTCCACTGCTTTCTTTCTTTTTATATGGCTGCTCTTGACTTACTTACACTTTTCTGAGTGAATCCCACCCATTGGATTGGGTGGGAATGATCTCAGCCTTTGAAACTAATTTTTGTCGCCATTTTCTTCTTTTGTCAGGATGTTTGAGTGAGAGTAGTATAGAAGTAATTAAGAAAGTTTGGATGTTTGTGGGAGTTGGGGAGGCAGGGAGTGGGTTTGCTGATGTGGAGGAGGGGGGTTGAGTATTGGTTTGGTTTTACAGGCTGGGAAGGTGAAGAAGGTCAATGGTTGACCTTCGTTGACTGAGTGGGAAAACGGGGGTAATATTATTTTGAGTGAGGTGGGCTGAGGTTGGTGATGGGCTGAGGGTGTGGTGTTTTGGCCTGGTTGTGTTTGGGGTTGGATTTGGTTTTGGGTTATAAAGTTATTAAGGGTCCGGTTGGTATTTGTAGTAAACACAAGGACCAAAAATGAAATTCCACCAAACACAAGGGCCAAAAATGTAATTCTGCCAAAGTATCACAAGGGACCAATATTAAAAAGTTTTCACATTCCAAGGATCAAACTTTATTTTTTTCATTTTTTCAAAATTCCCAGGGACTATTTTTGACAGATTTCAAACTTAAGGGACCAAAGATGTAAATTTTCCAAACTTTTCACCCAAAGTTTATTTTTGATAACTTTTGATTTTTTTAAGGACTTGGGTTGACTTTTCTTTCAAAATAAATGCATAGGGACTATTTTTGACAAATTTTGAAACTTGGGGGACTGAAACTGCCAATATTGCAAACTTTGATCATTTTTCATTTGTTTTTGCTCATTTTGCATTCAAAACACATAAAACACAATCCCTGGGATAATTTCAGTATTTTGATGACTTTTCGATTGTTTTTGTATGTTTTGGCAGTTTAAATATGATAAAAATGATGAGTGTTTGAGCACTCATCAAAGGCGTAGGAACAACTAATCATGTTGAATAGAAACAACTAATCATGTTGAAGTAGCAGCAAATGAGCCGGGCATCAAAGTAGCTGAGATGACAGCAGCATGAAAGACTTTGAGTGCATCTTCAACTTTCTCAAGAGCTGAAGGAATGGCTTCCAAGGCTTTGTAATGAGAAGCATATTCAGTGATTTTAGCAACTAAGGAGAGGATTTCCGTAAAAGATGCCAAAAACTCCAAATACTTTACTTTAATTGATGTAACCCTCATGGTTAGGTCATAGATGTGTATGGTTAGGTCTTGGATATTGCTTGGTATTTCTTTCAACTTAGTGGGCAACTGATGTGTTATTTATCTAGTCTTAAATTTATATAGAACTGAACTAACTTATAGACTAACACTAACGGGAAGTTTACCCAATCAGTTATCTCTAGGAATGGTAAGTACGGGGTCGTATTCAAGGAGCGAATTGATTAATGCTTAACCTAGTGGAAATACTACTAAATTAACTAATCTAAACACTTAAAAGCGGGGCTCAATCGAAGAGATTGGCACGATAAATTTTTTTAAACTAAGAAATACTAGTAACTAATAATGAAATAGAAGCTAGTTTGGGATCAAGCGGGGTTGTAAATGACTTGTACCTTGGTGGTCAAGCCTAGATCGGGTGAAGGTCTAGTTTAGGGTTTGTTGCTTCCTTGGGATGAAGTCTTTTTAGTCTTAGTGTTAGGGTGAATCGTGAGATTCTTGTAGGTGGTTCTAAGGGCGGAACTCCGTTGGGTAGTATCTCTTCTTTGATAGTACCGATCTTTATGCATATCGATGGAGTGAAGTTTGTAACGGTTTAAAGAATTGTGTATTAGTGAATAATATAGGTGTCACAGATTCGCAACTGGATGTACGTATGGTCTAAATCCCCACCCCAAACTAGTATAAATCTTGGTGTCTCTCTTTACTCTATCTCTCTACTTCTTCTTTGGATTGGTAGTTTTGCTCATACTTTTATACGAACTTAGATACTTAATGTTTTTAAACTTTAAATAGGTCAAAAAGACCGTATTCACACCCCTCCCCATGATTCTACAAAATAAAATGAAACTAAATAGAAAAGAACATACAGACTGCCATCTTGCTATTGTTTAATCAAGAAATAGTCAGAAAAGTGAAAGAAAAGAGTCAATGCTTAGTTTTATTTGTTTAGAGTTTTTGACTTAGCAATGTAAATGTGATTGTTTAGATAATTAGCTTTCCACCTATAAAATTTCCTATATCCCCTAACCCTTTATTCTATACTCAGAGCCTTACGTTACCACCCTTGTAAAGACCTCATTGATATTAATTTCTAGGTGCTTACACCAAAGTGATAGATGTTTGATCTTTTATCAAGCCTGTGGTTAATCTATGCACTATGACTTGGTAAATGAGTGATTTTCCGATTTTCTTATTTCAAAAAGTGTATTGTCAAACGAGTTGAGCCCTTATTTATCTTTATACCAAATGATAAATGCCCCCTAAATTGTATTATTGTCTAAGTTAAAAGCTTATTTGCTTGAGGACAATCAAATCCCATGTGTTGGGATATTTGATGAGATGCAAAATTATATGGTTTTAGTGGTCATTTAGCCCTTATTTTAATGCACATTGTATCATTATTTTTCTGAATTCTTTCTTTTTGAGTTTTAGGTGCTTGGGAATGCTTTTGCTATAAATATATGACACTCGAGCTCATTTGGACGAAGAATGGAAGAAAAAGATAAGTTTCAATTTTTCTGACCGGAATCCGTAACGTCATCACAAGAAGTGACTAGAAATTAAAAAGTATAATCAACTTGAGATAGGCCAATGTGTGGAGACGGATATCATGACGCCATCACAACCCCATCGTGACGCCCTTACCACCAGAACCTAACACCGTCACACATAGTAAATGGAAAATAAACCATAAACGAGTCAATGGTTGACGACGTCACAACTATATGCTGACGCTATCACCACTACAAAAACTATACATACTCTTGCACTGTTTCATATTTTCATGTGGAATTTTTAAGAGATAAAGCCCAGACAATTTTCAAGTATTTTTAAAAGTTTTTAGCCTCAGGAACTCATATGTTTTGAAGAGATAAGTTATTTGATTAATTATTTAATTATGTTTATCATTGTTTGTATGATTATGTATTTTGCTTGTTCTTCATTTATTATGCTAAGCTAGAACACTTAGTATTTACTTACGGTTTGCATGAAACTTGCATAGTTTATAATTGTTGCTTCCTATTGATTTCTTGATTGATTGTGTGTTTGTGATTCCTGCGATTAATTATGAAACCTGATTAATATATGTCCCCCTAATTAATCAAGTATAAAATATTGTTTGTGAAACCTAATTATTATCCGTCCCTCTAAATAATCACCCGAGAGCACAAGTTATACACTTGGATAACTTGTGCCTTTAGTTACCACATCCCTCTAGTTAATAATATAGTAACGAGTTACCACGCCCCTGTCTAATGCCCTTCCCTTTAGCAATTAACTATGATATATTGCCATCACATGCTATTAGTTAGAACTATTACATAGGAATCCCAAGCATTCTGTTAATCAAGAAGTGACAATCAATAGGTAGAATTGGATAACTAGCGAGCAGTAGTGCACCCTAGGTAAATACGCCTTTACCTCCCATTGATTTACACCAAAATTTACCTATCTCGTTTATTTAACTTTCTTGCAATTTAGGTGTAATATTAGTCTTAAAAAAACTCTCTCAAAAAATGGGTAATTTACTTACTTTCATTAAAATAAAAAAATATCAAAAATAATCTTCCTCTGTCTTTAGATCAGATTGTCACACATCGTGAACCTACCTCACAATTCCCCTAGACAACGATCTTCCCCCGGTCTTACCTATACTACATTACAATGGTTAGGTACGCTGCCTAGGGGATTGTAAAACTTTAGTGTTACAACTACCACATTAGTATTCTATACAGCTTCTCCTAAAAATTCTTAGGTAACACTGAACCATTTAGCATTATTCTTGTGGCTACTATAAGGGTTCTATTTCTTCCCTCAGCTACACATTTTGCTCTAGTGTATAGGCTGAAGAGAAGTTTTGACAAATCCATTTTTCATCACATAAGCTATTAATTTTGAATTCAATTCCATTGTTACTTCTAAGTTGTTTGACTTTTGTGTTATTTTGGTTTTCAACTCTTCTAATAAAGGACATGATCATTGATGACATTTCTGGATTTGACAGACTTTCTTTCTGTGGAAGGTTTTAAAATTGATTTGATGTTGGTCCCAAACATTGGTTCAAGTCTCTGAAGTTTGTTCAGAGATGGAGGTGGGAGAAATCACGCCTATATCACCATAAGTTTTAGCATCTCATCATTTCATTTACATTTCGAATTCATGACGTTTGTAAACATTTATTCGAGTGTTGAATTTAATATGATCGGCTAAGCACCCTTAGTGCTAGCCTAGTTATGATTTCTATGTTGTTTTGATTATGTTTTCATGCTTTTCTTAATGCTTCTACGTGTGTGCATGCTTAGTTTATCTTAAGATCCTTTAGTTGTGGTAGTTTAAAAGACCCGGTCATACTTGGTATGCTAGGAGAATTGACCATAGGACCCTAGCGTAGTTGAGTTGCGAGGATATGGTTGGGATGACAACTAACCACGAACCTTGTGTGCGAATTGACCATAGGATCACTTTCCGGGTTGGATAAACTTAAGTAGTTAAAGTATGGTCTATGATCGTGACAACGGACGATACAAGATAAGTCTAGCATGTAGTTGCACTTAATGACTCAAACCCATCTACCGTACGTCGGCTTACTAGCATGGGGTAGTGCCTATGGTTCCCGGCAGGATTCGGGGGAGATAGGCTAGGGAACTTGATCATACGAACCTAGTGATATATGTCCGCCCCACCTGAAGCATGAGATTAGTTTAATAGGAAGCGTAATCATAACAATGTAGGATGAGTAATTAGGCTAGCACATTTCTCTCTTACTGCTCACATCCTCATTTTATTTACGTGTTTTATTTACTTTCAGTTTCTTTTAGCATAATTACTCATTTCAATCTTTAAATCAATTAAAAGTAGTGACACCCAGACTTAGATATAATCCGGACCACATAGCTCTTGGGACGACCTCGGTTTTACCAAATACTAGTCTACGCGCGACCGGATTCTCTGTCCGTTAGTGCAAATAGGTAGACCTTAGGTAATCGAGCAAATATAAATATTAAGACCCGGTCAGTAAAACCTGCATCAGGTGATGAGTTTTGTTTGAATCTATTTTGTTTAGGGGATAGATAAGATGGTGAGGATGTTTTTGAAAAATAGTCTTTTGAAAAATAACTAACTTTACCACATTTAAAACATTCATTTTGACTTTTTAATTTTTGAAGCCACTGAACCTAGGAGGATTCTTTTTGAAGAATCTCTAATAATTGGCCAAGAGAGCCCTTTCCTGAAATTCTTCATTTAGATCATCCAAGTACTCTTGGTTACTTCTCAGGTCCTCTTCATCATTTGAGCCATCTTGGAAGTCTTGCACAAGAGGGAGTAAAGAAGAAAGTACTTGATATAAGGTTGGTTGTGGTCTGGACTTTCTTTTGTTTAGGTGCTTAAATTTTGTCAATCAGTCTTTCCTCATATTTGAACTTTCCAAATAGAGTGGCTAAGTCCAGATCTCTAACATGGTTAGATTTTCTCAAACCTTGGTTAAAACTTTGGCATTTGTTTGGCTGACTTTTAACAAAACAATTGTTAACTTGATGATTTAACCAGTTCATTCGTGAGAACTTTGTACCTAGTGAATGTTTGAGAGACTATTTCACCTTCGATGTGTTTGAAGTTATTGTACATAAGTTTTAAGTCCATGACTCTATTTTCTTTGACTTCAGAGGGTCCTTCATAGTTTAGAATCAGATTTTCTCAAGTCCTTTTTAGCAGCGGGACAATTTATGAGTGATTCCATCACATCATCAGGTATCCATAATATGATGATACTTTTGAGGTGTTGGTCAAGATTGACTACCCTTCTTTCATCATTGTTCCTTTGTGCTATAAGTTTGTCAAGACCACCAGCAGTTTTAGGAGCACATGGACCATTGTTTAAGATTTTAATGAAAAAAGTTTCATACCAATTATGTTACATATGAACATTTTTTTTTTTCATTTTGTGAATCTTTCTTCCTCTAATTAGGAGCAGCAGTGATATAACCACCACCCTTTGTATTTATAAGTTAAGGAACATCATATGTGGACATGGTAGGATTTTGATTTTAAAAACTTTTTAGTTTTGTCTAAAAATGTTTTATAAATTGATGCGTGGGAATCGCTCCTTGCTTTACCTCTCGAGGGATCTTGAGAAGCTTACAACCCCCACCAGGCAGTGTACCTGATCGTTGTAGTATAGTATAGTGACAAGTACCGGGGGATTGATCGTTCAGCTTAGGAATAGTGTCGCTAGGATTAGAAAACCTAATTAATAGTTCTAGAGGTGAAAGATGATTATTTTTGTATTTTTATATTTTTATTAAAGCAAGTAAAATCTCGGGTTTTGAAGGAGTGGGCGGAATTAGTTGCTAATCAACTAACCCAAAGCTAAGATGCAATCAAAATAAAATAATAAAAATGAAATTAAACTAATTAAACTAAGGTTGTGAGCAGTATTTGGATAAATTGTGTTTACTTAGACTTCACTACTCCCTAGATATCTTTTACATGTTAATTACTTGTTACACTTGTATGAATGACGGGTTGTATTCCTTAATACCATTCGTGGGGTGGCATACATAACTCCCCAACTCTATGAGCTCTTATCTCCTCCTACACCATGACCCAGCACAACTATAGGGATTGTAAACAGTGGCTCATGCATTAAATACAACCAATAAAGACCTAGTACGCCTCGGTTCATGTTTCTTAAGACGTTCAAGCATGTTACCATTTGGAGATCTGCCAGTTTTCTTAAGCCTAACATATAAATCATTCATTCAAAACAAGAATAGACAAGTAATCAACACCTAATCAACATCTAGGTTTCATTAGATCTAAGCAAACACAAGAGAGATCTAGCCTAGCATAGTAGAATTGAGACAAGAACAAGAGATAAACAACCAACACATAGACATATTGATTGAATTGAAAGTACACTTATCTCAATTACAATGCAAGGTCTCAAGGGTTTGGAACCCTTGAAAAACCTGTGAAAGAGGCACCAAAATCGTCTTTAGGGTTTCACCAAAACTTTTCTCTCCTTTTAATGAAAAAACTAGAAAACTATATATAGGAAAAACAGTCTGACGGCGTCAAGAGTTAATTCTGACGCCGTCACCTCGCCGCCATAAACTTCCTCGGACGGCCTTGATCCACTTATGACGGCCTATGTGACGCCGTCACCACCCACGGTAAATTATTCTTGGCCACTTTGACGCCGTCACCTCTACATCTGACGCCGTCACCACCTTCGATATTTAATTCTTCATGTCTGACGCCGTCAAGCTTTTGGTCTTGACGCCGTCACCTTGTATTTTCAGCTTGGATTTTTGGTACTTTGCCGTTTTCTTCACTTTATGCTCCAAAAACGTCCAAAATAGCCTCTTTTCCAGAATTCACTCTCCAAACACCTAAAATCACAAAAGGAACGATTTAGGGCAATATTTGATCAAATAAAGTCGGATTCGGGCTTAAATGACCCCCTAAAAACGGATCATTTTTCGCCTCATCATAAATCAAACTGCTCCGATACCACTTGTTGTTCCCAAAAGAGTGATTATAACCAACGAACTAAGTTAACCAATCTCCATTTAATCTTATGTGGTCTTTAAACATTTTAATGCAGGAATATGTAAAGCAGTTTAAACACAAAATTATACAAGATTTTTTTTGGTTATCATGTTCTTCCCCATTACTCCATAAATTAAGTACTTACCCATGAGTCCCAATCGTCCCAAAACAATATGTACAAGGATATGACTCGACTTAGCAACCATGTAATCAATTAGAAAGTTAACTTAGGGTTTAACAAATAACAATAATGCACTAAAAATGAGCGCATACACGGAAGGCTAAGGCGATTTGGTTGTACATTTAAGTGGGGTGTAACAAATTCTTCCTTTAAGTAAAATGCTTAAAGTTAGAAACGAAAAGATAGGCTCGGAGAGGTGTACTAGGGGTATCGTGTACTAAAAATGAGTACAACGCTAAGGGTGTGGGAAAAATTAGTTGACTTAACTAGCCAAGTAATATGACTTAAATGGTCAAGTAATTATAATACGGGTTTAACACAAGGGTGATCCTAATGCCTCTTATCATGTAGTAAATCCTACCACACGAATGTAGTCTCACTCGCGGTCTCGGGATGCATCACTAACGCAAGTTCTAGAATCTAAATGCTACCGGTACACTCATAAGCACCAATAATGAATGCTTTTCCTATCAAATCTAAAGGCGAACCTCACGTTTTTGGGTGGAAAATTTTTCTGAATATACGGTTATGTGCTAGTCATACAACCTCCTATCCATGAGACGCTTGCTATGGCTAAAGTTTCACTCCTAAATGTTGTAAAAAATTTTAAATTTGGCGCTAAAATTACACTAACAAGTATTTCTCGTAGTTTTATTACTCATCTACTATCAAACAAAACAAACTCAAGCGAAAGTGCATATGTAAGGTATCATCTTTTTACCCTCCCCTTACACTTAAGATGAACATTGTCCCCAATGTTCAAGTAAAGAATGTAAAAGTTAAAAAGTAAAGAGAATGAAATCAAATACTCCCCTGATTCGCTCGGTATGGATTTTAGGTTGGCCAGGTTAAATCTTCCTCCAAGAAAACGAACAATCAAAGCTTCCCTTCCAGAATATAAATCATCTTCTTGTCATAAATAACCTGTAAATCCTGAAAAAAGTAGACAAGGCAACCTCGCGTAAAATCGGCGGCATCCTATATAAGTTACTAAATCCTAGAAAACAAAGTAAGATATAATGCTTGTGGAATGAAGTTTGCAGATTTCCTGGAGATTATAAAACTTAATAATTCAACAAAACCATAAGACTCCGTTAGAAAAACAAAACCGGTAAAATTTCCAGATTTTAACTCCTGACGCCATCAAGAGCAATACCCTGACGCCGTCAGAATGGACCTGCAGAAATTCTTATGTTAAGTTTCCGGAAAATTTTTGGAAAAACTTCGTCCTACTTCCTGGAAAATCCTGCAAAACATCATTACGACTCGATACAAGCATTTGACTCTAACAAGTACTAATACACATGTCCATTTAATATTGTTGTGGTTCATGCTCAATTTCGTTCTTATAAACAAATTTGGATCTCTCTTACACTTATCTTTTGCAAAATACCTTTATATGCAATTAAAACGAAGCTAAAAACAAAATAAAGCATTTTCACAATTTAACTTGAAACATGAGCCACAAACAATAAAAATAAAACATGCATACTTAAGCAAATAACAATCAAACAAATAAAATCACACAAAACATGGGTTGCCTCCCAAGAAGCGCTTGTTTTTGTTCGAGTCACGAGCCTGACTCTACCCTTATTTCACGGATAAAGGTGAGGTTTTCCCTACACTTAGGATTAAGTGCGGGTGAAAGTAGCGATACACACCCTTAGGGTGTAAATATGCCTCGTGAGGAAAGAGTGGTGGATGAATTGTATGCTCAAAGGTGCGGGATCCTATCATCATAGCCTTACCTAATTCAATTGGGTTAGTGGGTGAATTAAGATTTTCTCTTAGAAAGGGATCATCTTCTATCAATTTCGAGAGACTCCTAGTTGGGAATCCATCTTGACCTAATAAACCCGGTTTAAACCCATAATGTTTCTTGTGATCAATCATAAATGGGTGATGTAAGCATGTAAGGCCATTTTCCACTCCTATATTGGCTTCCTCTCTACAAGGCTTAGAATCCATTGCCTTTATCCTAAGACTACCCGGACTACATGGGTTGATGGGTGGGTTGGCTCCTCTTTTGTCTCCTAGATGTATATCTAAGGATGGAGAGTTGTGTGAAGATTGAGGTTCCGGTTCATCAACACTAGGTAATTCCCTAGAACTAAGAGTAAGGTTATCACTACAAGTATTCAAACCTATATCCTCTAGTGGTGTTTGGTACAAGGGTTCTACCTCTATTGGGGCTCCTATAGTCTCTTCTACTTCTTCCGGGTAAGTCACGGGTGGTGTGTATTCCTCAAGTGATGGTAGGACTTGTGGGGTACTTATTGGGCTTGGGTTTTCTACTATCTCTTCCATTTGTGTTGTGGTGAAATCATACCACCCCGTATGCCCAGTTATCTCATCTATAGTTTTATCCCCAAACAGTCTTCTTGCTTGTTCCCTTAAACTTGCTATCAATTGATCCGTAACAACGTTTGTTGGGTTGTCCATTTTTTTGGCAAGTATGGCACAATTCTCTATGGTTTCCCATGCTTCATCAGCACTTAATCCCCAAAGGTCCCCATGTGCGGTATGGTCAATGTCCATTTTGGTATAGTGGTCGACACGATGGTAAAATATTTCAATTTGGGACCACAGATCAAAATTATGATGAGGGACTTTTCGGAGTAAATATTTAAAACGAGCCCATGCATCATAGATAGGTTCATCCTCATGTTGTTTAAACATCAAGATGTCATTTGGAGTGGGTGAATTTCGTGGTTTGTAGTATGGTGGATTCGCGTTCTCCATAATGGCTAACGGAATAGTCAATGGAAAGGTTTTTACTAACAAAGACACAAAGAAAAGATAGACTAAAGAGAAGCTAAAAAAAAATAAAAAATAAAATAAAATCTTACTAGAAAGGAATCTAGCAAGTAGACCTAATAAAAAGAAATCCTAACCTAGACAATAACTATTCCCCGGGCTGCGGCGCCAAAAACTTGATGCGTGGGAATCGCACCTTGCTTTACCTCTCGAGGGATCTCGAGAAGCTTACAACCCCCACCAGGCAGTGTACCTGATCGTTGTAGTATAGTATAGTGACAAGTACCGGGGGATTGATCGTTCAGCTTAGGAATAGTGTCGCTAGGATTAGAAAACCTAATTAATAATTCTAGAGGTGAAAGATGATTATTTTTGTATTTTTATATTTTTATTAAAGCAAGTAAAATCTCGGGTTTTGAAGGAGTGGGCGGAATTAGTTGCTAATCAACTAACCCAAAGCTAAGATGCAATCAAAATAAAATAATAAAAATGAAATTAAACTAATTAAACTAAGGTTGTGAGCAGTATTTGGAGAAATTGTGTTTACTTAGACTTCACTACTCCCTAGATATCTTTTACATGTTAATTACTTGTTACACTTGTATGAATGACGGGTTGTATTCCTTAATACCATTCGTGGGGTGGCATACATAACTCCCCAACTCTATGAGCTCTTATCTCCTCCTACACCATGACCCAGCACAACTATAGGGATTGTAAACAGTGGCTCATGCATTAAATACAACCAATAAAGACCTAGTACGCCTCGGTTCATGTTTCTTAAGACGTTCAAGCATGTTACCATTTGGAGATCTGCCAGTTTTCTTAAGCCTAACATATAAATCATTCATTCAAAACAAGAATAGACAAGTAATCAACACCTAATCAACATCTAGGTTTCATTAGATCTAAGCAAACACAAGAGAGATCTAGCCTAGCATAGTAGAATTGAGACAAGAACAAGAGATAAACAACCAACACATAGACATATTGATTGAATTGAAAGTACACTTATCTCAATTACAATGCAAGGTCTCAAGGGTTTGGAACCCTTGAAAAACCTGTGAAAGAGGCACCAAAATCGTCTTTAGGGTTTCACCAAAACTTTTCTCTCCTTTTAATGAAAAAACTAGAAAACTATATATAGGAAAAACAGTCTGACGGCGTCAAGAGTTAATTCTGACGCCGTCACCTCGCCGCCATAAACTTCCTCGGACGGCCTTGATCCACTTATGACGGCCTATGTGACGCCGTCACCACCCACGGTAAATTATTCTTGGCCACTTTGACGCCGTCACCTCTACATCTGACGCCGTCACCACCTTCGATATTTAATTCTTCATGTCTGACGCCGTCAAGCTTTTGGTCTTGACGCCGTCACCTTGTATTTTCAGCTTGGATTTTTGGTACTTTGCCGTTTTCTTCACTTTATGCTCCAAAAACGTCCAAAATAGCCTCTTTTCCAGAATTCACTCTCCAAACACCTAAAATCACAAAAGGAACGATTTAGGGCAATATTTGATCAAATAAAGTCGGATTCGGGCTTAAATGACCCCCTAAAAACGGATCATTTTTCGCCTCATCATAAATCAAACTGCTCTAATACCACTTGTTGTTCCCAAAAGAGTGATTATAACCAACGAACTAAGTTAACCAATCTCCATTTAATCTTATGTGGTCTTTAAACATTTTAATGCAGGAATATGTAAAGCAGTTTAAACACAAAATTATACAAGATTTTTTTTTTTGGTTATCATGATTTTCGACCTTTTGGCCGACTAATCAATGGGGTTTGAACCCACCACCGCACAGACTCAAACCAGGTAAAGTCCTCCCTTTTCAGGAGGTTGGCATGGCCACTTTAAGTTATTTGCACCTAGCAGGAATTGAACTTGAGACCTCACACATTTTAGAGTGATAGTCACAAGCCATTTTACCACTAGGCCACCCTTAAGTGGTTAGAATTATACAAGAAAGTTTTTCAACATTTGAAATTCTTATTTGAATCAATCAAATAATTTGACAATATTTGTTACGGAATACCAATCTTAGTTGTATGACAATTTGTTGTGATCTCCACTCTAACTTAAACACAAAACCTTTGTTATGGTATAAGTATGAACTTTTCTTACTCACTGAATTGTTCAGCGTTTTCAATTTTAGGAGTAAATGTTCTTGAATGTTTATAACATTAATTGCAAGTAATGCATTTACTCCTTTACAAACATTCTCTTTTATAACAGAGAATTATGGTTCAGATCTATTTTACACGTGTTGAGCATTTGCATGAGATGTTGCTATACTAGGTAATGGGATAAACTCTTTTCTAGGGAACTGGAGATGGTGCTGGAGATGAAGATTTAAAAAATAATAATAAAAAAATAATAATAATAATAATAAATAAAATTATAAGCTACATGAAGTAACATTTGATTTTAAGAGATTATGGAAAATTATTTTCTTTTTTTTATATATAATCTCTTATAAGTTCTGTCTGGCAAACAAAAATTATTTTTTAAGTAACTTATTTTTATTTTTAAAAATAAAAAAAAATAATAAAAAAACATAATCTCTTTATAATCTAGCATAATCTGCTGTGCCAAAAAAATTGTACGTCGAACAGATTGCGGCACCGTCCGAGGTATTTCTGTAAGTCCTCGAAATGGAATGATGGCGGACAGGATTTTACTTGAGATAAATAAAAAATTAATAAATAACTGGTCACTTTCTCGAGTATTCTGTAGCTAACTTTTTTATCTTTTGCTATTATATGTTCAAACTTTTGAATTTCGACAATTGTGTGTATTTTATTCATGTACATTGACCATTAGCTTTCGATGTTAATAGGGTAGTTAAAAACCGCAAGGGTAAAATGATACAAAACACACAAATGTAAAACTCAAAGATTTTGGTATATATTATATGGCGAAAGAAATTTAAAAAAAAAACTGAAAAAAAATAAAAATAAAAAATAAAAACTTTTGCATACAACTCGAAAAAATAGCAAATTAGTTACTCCCTCCATCACATATTAAATATCATGTTTGACTTTTTAAGTCTTTCTTTCTCAACATTGACTTTAAATATTTTTGTTTGTGTAATATAATACTTGATACAAAATATATGGATAGATTAAGTTTTAAATGTATTTTTATTGCATATAATTTTTATCAAATATTATATAAGACAAACAAAAATATTTAAGTTCAAAGTTGATGGAAAAATATTTGAAAAGTCAAACCTGAACATTTAATATGAGACGGAGAAAGTACATTTTAAGATAATTATCCATTTGTACTATGTTTCAAAATATATATTCACTTAATATTTCAACAAATTATAAAATATTTTAATAAGGGTCGTTTCAAAATAAATATTCACTTATATTTCAACCAATTATAAAATATTTTAATGAGTAGAGATGGTTTTTTATTAGTCGAGAATGTAGTGAGTGATACTACTTAGGGCATCTACTATGATGAACCTATAAAAAGGTTTATACATTTAAAACTCCATTAATTTATAAACATTTTCAAATTATAAACTTATTTTCATTATGTATAAACCTATTCATAAACCTTTTCATATCATAAAACACTTTCAACACTCTCAAAATACATAAATTTTAGACCTCTTCAAAATCCTAGACCTATTCATGCCACATATACATGAAATGGTTTTTCACTATGGTACACAAATTCTTGTACCTCTTCAAAATATTTTATACCTATTCTTGAAATACCATAGTGGATGCTCTAAAATTTTGAGCATTTTCAAATGGAAAATGATTGGGAGACAAAAAAATGCGACTAATTATGTGGCTAAATAGATGTGGTAATAAGTTATTGGTATATAAAAAACCGGGTTTATCTGCTGTCAGGAGGATGTTGACACATAAATTTAGTCATATAATTAGACATGTCAATAAATGCTCTTTTCAAACTATATACGAAGAGAGTACAACAATATCTATTTTTATACAAATAAAATGAGATTTCTATAACATTCTTATGGATGAACGGATCGGATGACATGAAGATGGTGTCATGGGTGGTGTGATTTGGCAAAAAGCAAAAGAGAGTTCAAAAGGGTAATGATATGTGTAATGTGGTGTGAGTTCCAAGAGATTGATTAGAGATCTTTTAGAAGAAGTGATAATGTCTGGAGTTCAGGCTTGTAAATGTAAACATGGAGGCCATCATGTTCCCTCTCTTCCAAACTCCCAACAAACACCATTAGATTCTAATGCAACCCCACCAATTATTATTCTTCTTGCTTACTAGAGTTTAATCACTTCAAGGCTTAGACATGTTTCTTCTTTTGACATTATGCTTATTATCTTTACCACTCTTCCCTCTTTTACTCTATAAATCTCCCTTGTGTAATCATTTGTTTTTTCATGTTTAGAAAATTAATCTACCTTATAAAGATTTTCTACCGTGTAACAATTTGAGAAGTGGATGAGATGATTAATTTTATGCGTGAAAGTAATCTTGAGAACATGGCAAGAACAACGCTAGGTACATATGAGAGTGAGTAAGAAAGCGTGATTTATGTGTGAAATTATGAATGAATTAGTCACAAGTTTAGGCATACTTAATCATGTCCAGTCATTTATAGTCACATGCTCATCACTTCTTAACAAAGCATTAAAATTATCTTTTTTTTTTTTAAATAGTTACAGTTCACCGTTCTTTTACCAAACGACTAGTAAAAATCAAAATTCTCATTCCTCACCGCTCGCCATTTCAAAAAGCTACGTACCGCTCCGCACCAAATATAACCTTAATAGAGAAAATTATATGAAAATACCTCAAAAGTTACTACCGGTTCGGCTAGCCAATAAAAGCTGTCCGAAAACAAACCTGAGAGTACCGTCAGAACCGATAAAACGAGTGAACCAGACTTGACCAGGATCATTTTCTTTTTGTTTTTCTCAATTTAATAAGCTCGTCATTGTTATTTTATTAGTGCATTGACTTTAATCACAGGGTACCTACCGCCGCAACGCGCAGATACCCTGCTATGTATATTGGGAAGTGATACTTACACCACTTTTTTTGATACACATACCACAATGTTACATCATTAATGTACATGTTACAGCATGCTATATGCATAATTGTGGTGTGTGCATAAAAAAAAGTCGCAAGTGTTATAAAATATTTGGAACATTTTGAACAATAATTTACTAGATTTTAGTCGGATATAAGTAATGAGAAATGATAAGGAGATCTATCATTTCTCACAAGTAATAAGTTCATTCAGTCAGTTTATTTTACATATTAACAATTTGTAGGAAAAGCTAGAATGTGAAGGAAAACCTTGTCATTCGAGGGCGGTGATTGGGTGGTGCAATAGGCGGTTGCAACGGGCTTCACTTTAACAAGGAGCCTCATTTTACGACCTCTATATAAGTTTAAAACTTTGGCCGTCTTATATCTTATATTTAGTCTGCTCATTGTCCCATCATTACTAACTTGATGCTTCTTTCTAATTAAAAGTTTGAAAAATGAATGCGTATCATCAAAAAAGACCGTATTATAAAGTGTTTACTAGTGTTTGTAAATGATAGCATGATAGACAATTGCTATATCGAAGTTTTCACGTTTAAAATATCGTCATTTTAAGTTACGGCACACGCCAGACGCCACCAAAACTCACAAAACGTTGTTAGGCAAGAAGGGCCTTCTGGGTCTTATGGGTATGTGCAGCAAGTATACCAAATGATGTTGGGGCAGAAGAAACATTGGCCAAATGGGCCAGCCACGATGGGATGTAACTGGACTTGTTCATACGAGTATCCAGTAGGAGAACTCCAATTGTTATGTGTAATAATTTGTATATTTCCTGTACCAAGTAAACGAGCAATAATACCAAAAGCACCACTACGCAATATATTATTCTTTAACCCAACCTTTATATGATAACTATTTGTGATGCTTGTAATACCGGTAGGAGGGATTTAACATCAACCATGATGAATTGTATGTGGTTTTATGAAGAAAAAAAAAAAAAAAAAAAAAAAAAAAAAAAAGTTTTGAGAACGTGAATTAGAGAGAGATTAGGAAAAAAAAAAAAAAAAAAAAAAAAACTTAGATGGCCCTGAGCCTCTGGTTACCATATTAAAGTATGGGCTTTGTCCATTAATTTCACCCACTCATTAAAATATACTAGAAAGGTGCCCGTGCGATGCGGGAGCAGATTGTTGGGGTGAAGAGGAGGGAGGTGGGGTGGTGGAAAGTGGTGGTTGTTGAGGTGGTTATAAATTGTTGGGGGTGGTTGTTGAAGTGGTTATAAATTGTTAGGGTTGTTTCCATAATTAGTAAGTAAAAGTTTGAATTTTTAAGTATTTCTAATTATATAATAGTTCCAAATACATTATATAGTAGTATAGATAATCCATTAGGATTATCTCAGAACCAAATCATAGAACGGGTTGGGTCTTCCAACTAAATACAAAGCACAAAGGCACGTGAAGTCTAATACATGGTTAATAGCAAATTCTCCATCTACCCATTCATATTCATAATGTTTTTGGCACCTTTAATATAATTAAAAACCTTATTTATATTTATGTACGTCAATTAACTAGAGATAATAAGTGAACTACTGAGTTTGATGAGTTTGATTTTTCTGTGAAGAATTTCTTAACTCGCCATATCCTCCTCTGATGTAGAAGCTCAGGCGACCTCTACCTCGTAATCAAGCCATCACTAGTTCCTCAAGCTCTTTTTTCTATCATCCTTTCCACGTTGCTCCAAAGACTCAGTCACCTCGGAGATGAAGTGATACGTTATCTTATTTGTTGCAATTTAATTCATTGTATAAAGCCAAGTCTCTCATGCTTTGTCATACATGTTAGTTTGGCAAGAACGTGTGACTCCCTTTTTGTAGTTCAAGTACAATTGTAGCTAATAGTTTTGTTATTAACTGTTATGAGTTGTGGACTTCTCCTATTTTGAGCTCTAGCAGGTTTAAATATTATGTTATTTTTTCTGATCATTTCATTCATTACCCTTACTTAATAAGTCCGATGCATTTTCCAAATTCTTGCATTTTCTTAATTATGTAAAAGATCAGTTTAAGTGTGAAATTAAAGCGTTTAAATTTGATCATGGTGATGAGTTTGACAACGCTTCCTTTCATATTCTTTTTGCCAAATATTGAAACAAAATGAGGTTCTCTTGTCCTAAAACCTCGCAACAAAATAGTAAGTCCGAGTGAACACTTTGCACTATCAACAATTTTATCTGTAGCCTTTTGTGTCAAGCTCACCTACTGTTAATACAAATAATCATCTAAAAATGTTATTTCTATTTCAAAGTTCATAATCACCACAATACATTAAAATAGAGTGTTAGGTTAGTATATTAGCCCTTAAAATACAAAGAGAGAAAGGTTGGTTCTTCCTCGATTAAAACTCAATATTTAACTTAGTATCGATAAAGATTGTAAGTGACGTTGTAAGGTTTTCTCTGCCAAGAAGGAAGCTTGTTTACATAGTAAAGGATACTCTCGAGTTGGATACTCGGGGAGTGGAGTAGGGCGAGGAAGAAAGCTTTGTTACCGAACCACTATAAACACCCGTGTCTTAGTTTAATATTTTCATTACTTGCTAATTGTTATACATTTGAACTTGTACATTCTCATTGTTTGAATTCACATAAAGTTTCAAAAATACAATTTAAAAATGGTAAAACTATTCAACTCACCTTCTACTTTTCCACAATGATCGCACCGCAACGCGTGATGTTTAAATCCTCGATTACCATTTACCACAAACATATAAATATTTTAGAACCCTACATAGATAAAATTACAAACAAAATAATATAAAGAGATTGAACTATATTGAAAACGTGACGGGGATAAGATTCAAGACCAAGAGGCGTAGAAGACATTTTCTCTATGATGTAACCCGTTCTTCTTCATTACACGTAGAGCTCTTGAATAGGATTTTAAATTAGGGTTTTTAAGTTTATACACCGTAAACAAGTTTTCTTGTTTACGTCGTAAAGGTGTCGAGTCCATAATTTCCTTTTTATATTTAAGTCGGTTTTATGTTTAATTAGGTTACTTTATCCACAAGTTTTACCTCCCTATACACATAGGGCTTTTATAATTGTAATAGACATCTTGGATCATTAATAAACTTATGTTTTAAAAGTTGTTCTCTAGTTAGAGTTTTATCCCTCAAGGTTTTATCCTCGTTATCAACCCTTGTATTAGGGTTTACCAAATTCGCTTTTGCGTCCTGCGTCAGTTGGCATCAGAGCGTGTTAGTACCCTGATGGTGAATGGTGTAGAAGAACAAAAACCATATTGTTAGTGGGTACGGTCGATCAAAGACATGGATTGTATGTTCAATGATCTTGCATCTAAATTCGCGAGTACGTCCACTGTTCTTGAAGAGATCCGATCCGATCGGGGGTGGCGGAAATCACGCAAATCATGATGGTAATAATCATGTTTATCGTAGATTCGTTATAACAATAATGGATTCTTTTATGATCACGTGCATCACTAATCTCCTAATCAGAAGTAGGGACATGCTGATTCCAACAGGTCTTAAGAAGAGGATGAAGATGATGGCTATGGAGCTTTTGCTGGAAAACCTAGAGGACGGTTTAGTAGTCCTAGGGTTTTGAATACGAGGAATGAGGGTCGACATGGTTATGGAAATCGACAAAGGAAAAGTGTTAAATAGGGATGAGCACGGTACGGGTACCGTACCGATCCCGTACCGAATTATGGTACCGAATTTTTCCCGAGCATAAATTAGTGGTACCGGTACCGTACCGAACGGGATTCAGATACCGATACCGGTACCAGGACATCGGGTTTCTCCCCTTTTTTTGGGGAATTTCTCGATTTGGTACCGGTCCCGTATCGAATTAATGGTCCCGATTTTTTTCCTCCTTATTTCGTAGTACCGGTACCGTACCGTATATCGGGAATGGTACCGTTTCGGTACGGTACCGGTACGGTTCCGGTTCGGTTCCGAGATTCGGTTCGAAATGCTCATCCCAAGTGTTAAAGCTGAGATTCTTAATTTTCTTGGAATCTTGAACTTGAAGTTATGTTGGATTGGTTGTTTGAGGTTGATAAGTTCTTTGACATCATGAATGTTCTTGAAGAAGATAATTCCAGATCGTAGCTTAAAAGTTACTTGTAGGAGATGGATCTTGGTGGCAAAATGAGCAAGACAACTGAAGGAGACAATGAAAGTATCTAATAAACACATGGAAAATGATGAAGAGAATGATGAAAGGTAGGATTTTACCCCAGGACATTGAACAAATTTTATACCTATTGGGGCAACATTGACTAAGTATCTCTTATATTTTAATAATGACAAATAAACATTTGCAACAAATAAAATCAGAAACATTAGCTAAAAACCAAGTTGATCCTTAACCGGATTTAGCGCGATGGTGACGTGCCAGCCGTATGTTAAAGATCAACTCGATTTTTGAAAGTCGACTTTCCCCTTACCCGACAAATGTGGTTTGTTCATTACAGGTATGAATATGATAATTGAGTTATCAGGAACACCCATAACGAAAGTTAGACATAGAGGGATACAAAATCAAGACCTCCTATTTTCGACAAAACGGCAACTCAATTTAATCAAATGCCTCTAGCAGGCCAAAAATATTTTTCGAAACCTAGGACATTAATACTTTTAAGATAACATCAAACGAAAGTATTGATGTGGCCATAATCCATGCGTACGTCTTCTCTAATCACGTAACGGATTTACTCTTTTGTTGGTCAAACTAAGTCAAGGTCTCTTAGCATAAATGCATCCTTTCCTGCTATGAGATATGCTTTACTTGTGATGCAAAACACTTAACTTGTTTGTATCAAAATGATTATGGATCATACTTACTATTGCTTAATCATGGATTAAGTTATATTTACTAATTGAGTTTATGTTATTTAAAAGTTTACTGATGAGTGTGTAAATACTCATCATTTTTATCGTATCTGAACTGCCAAAACATCCAAAAACACTCAGAAATGCATCAAAATACTGAAAATATTCCAAAATTGTGTTTTATATGTTTTAGATGCAAAATGTTTAAAAACAAATGAAAAACGAACAAATTTTGCACAATTGGCAGTTTCAGTCCCTCAATTTTCAAAAATTGACAAAACTAGTCCCTGAAGTTTTAAAACGAAAGAAAAGTCAACCCAAGGCATTGAAAAGTCAAATGTTATAAAAAACAATCCTTGGGTGGAAAGTTTGAGAAAATTACACATTTGGCTCCTCAACTTTGGCAAACTGGCGAATTTAGTCTTTCAAGTTTCAAAAGTGTCAGTTTTGGTCTCTGGGAAATAATTTTTGGATAAAAAGTCAACTTAGGACCTTGGGAAAGCAAAAGTTATCAAAATTGGTCCCTGGGTGAAATGTTTGAGAAAATTACACTTTTGGTCCCCGAACTTTCAATAATGGCAAAAGTAGTCCTTGGGTTTTAAAAATTTGAAATTTACATTTATAACCATTGTACTATTCACGTGTTACTACTTTGCCCTTTTTGATAATTTATGGGAAATTACACTTACAGCCCCTCAAAGTTTCAAAATTACAAAAATGGTCCTTGTGTAAAAACTAACCAAACGGTTCCCTTTTAATATCATAAACCCAAATACCAAATCCTAACACCCCTAGCCCACCACCACTTTACCTTGGCCCAATCACAAAAAAATAGCCCACCCCCCTAATATACCACTCCCCGTTTTTATTTAGTCCCACCAGTCAAACCCCCAAGTTTGACCACCCCCTTCCACATCTCCCCCCACCATCTGCTACAAACCAAAACCAACACCATCATTACCCTAAGCCTGTTTCACCCAGCTATACTCAACCCCTCACCTTATCCCTCCAAACACTACACTCCAAGAATACCTCTGGCATCAAATATCAAGAAAAAAGACAAAGAGCAATTTGGCGGTAAAAAGGTTTAAACGGCTAAGATGGAGTTGTATTGATCCTATGGTCAAGAGTGAAGCTGGAAAGTGCTCAGAAGGTCTCAAAACCCTAATCCCACTATATAAATTGAAGCTTGGAGACAGCAGAGGGAGTAGTAGATTTTAGGGTTTAAATGGATTTTAGTGTAATTTAGCTTTAATTAGTTTTAATCTTTATTTCAGTTTTATTTTCACTAATGTACTCCTTTATTTGAAATGAATGCAATTTAAGATTTTCATTTAATAATTTTCAACTGCTTATTTACTTTTGCTTAATATTGCTGCTTGTTTGGTGCTTATCTTTGCTCAACCATTTACTTCACTGCTTATTATATCTAGTTCAGTAGCTTTAGGGTGCTAGTTTAGAGTTTTGCTTTGAATTGTCCAATTTGGCTTTTAGCAGTTCATTTAAGACTGCTTATTCCACTGCTTATTTTTTGGATAAAACTTGGCTTGTCATACTTGTTTCTCACTATCATCTAGGTTTACTTTCTTGGTCTTAAGCTTTATCACCTAGCAGCTTGATTTTTGACCCATTTCAAATCAATACCATACCCACTGCTTCAATAGTAATATGTCCCAAATAGCTTTATTTGGATTAAATTTTAGGTATACCTCAGTAGGGTTTAGCTTAGTATGTTGGTTGTGCAAGATGTTTGCTAGTTAAGCTCCCTGAGGATAAGCTTATTTCTGTTTGTGAAGCCCTTTTAGTAGCTGTTTATAGGCCTGCAAATGACCCCCTAGGTCTGCTTCTTTTAACCTGTGCTCCCAATCCCCTCTCAAAACAGTCTTTGAAACTAGTGTTTGGAATAAGATTTTCTCAGCCTAAAAACCTAGTTTGGTCACTTGCTTTGTAATTTCTCATTTTGACCACATTAAGGGATGTTTGGCATAAGCTGTTTCAAGATGCTCCATATGGTTTTGGTTATGGTTTGTTGTTCCAATAACTCAAAGTAGGTTGTCTTAGTTCATTTTAGTCAATAAATACTAGTGTCATATGTTCAGAAGTCATAATCACATCAATTCCCACCCACAGCTTAACTGTGGCAAAATTGAGCTCTCAAAATTTGAAAATCACTTCTAAGTTAGTTTAGATTGATAAAATTGGTTTGCCTCAGTCCAAAACAACATCAAATGAACAGTTGTGATCACTCAAAACTCACAAAAGTCAACATGTGACTTGTTTCTTGAAAAGTCAAAACTGCATACTGGATTTTAAAGCAAATTTCAAAATAGTTTCTAGGAATGGTAAATGATTAGAAATACACAACAATTGTTGATTTGAAATATTTGGCAGCTGGTTCATTAGTATCAAAAAGAAAATTTGAATTTGGAAGTCATTTGGTAGCTTAAATCTTTGTCCAAAGTGGGTCAGCTGACCCATCTTATCCCCTGCACCCAGCCTTCAGTTCTGATCCACTTTGTATTGACCATATCTTGGTCAATCTTAGGTCTTAGTGCGCGAACTTTGGTGTTTTGGAACCCCCATCTAGCCATCTCACTATACGTATGCTTATTTTTCAGTATCTACTTATTTGCTTGTTTATTTTTGACCTCCAAGTTGCTATCAATCACTGGGTTACACTGAGTGATCAGTGTGATCTTGCAACTTTCATAAGCTCTTTTTGAGCTTATTGGTGGGTCCCATAGTGAGTTCTTAGGTTCCTGGGGTAGCTCTCAAGCTCAGGTAGTTGTCTCCATGCTTATTTTGGTTTTTCAGCTTATTAGATAAGCTTAACCTAGCCTTGCAGCTTGTTCATTCCATTATAAGCTCTGACTAATCAGTGTTCATTAGCCCTTGTCCCAAGCCCATAATAAGCTCAATACTTGAGCTTATTGTTTGTTTGTGGACATTTTGGAATGCCCTCCTTGCAGGTTTTTGATTTCCACCACCATTTTGTTCCTCTGATCATCCAGGTGGGCCCCATGGTGGGCTGCAGTTGGCCAGTTAAGGGCTGTTTGGTCTGAGTGGGGTGGTATGCTTATTTGAGTTTATAAGCTCTATCTCAGAGCTTTTCTCATTTCCTTGGTTCAATTTACATTTGTTTCACTTGTCTTTAGCTTGTTTTACTCCTGGTTCCAGCTTGTAGCTTGTCAGAAGCTTTTTCAAGCTTATAATCCCACTTTGACCCACTTTGAGTTCTCTTAAGCTCATAAGCTCAAGCTGAGCTTATTTGTGGGTTCTAAAAAGTTTGTCTTGGTAAAAGTTAGTTTTCAGTGTTTCATAGTTTTGTAAGAGAAAAATCCAAAAACCAAATTTAATTTTTAGTGATAGCTTCTATTTAACATGATTTAGCTTTTTAATTTTTCTTTTTAAATTTTTGTCAAGTACTTATCTATTTTTATATTTTTCTTAAATTCCTAGTATATTAAAGTATTTGTAGGAATTTTTTCAGATTTTTATCCTTCCATTTAGTATTTATTATAATTAGTATTAGTTTATTAATAATTAAGTAATATTAGTCATTTAAATAGGTTTATTAATTTTTATTTAACAACAGTACTTTTTTATATTTTTCTTAGGTTTTATATATCATAAAATAATTTTAAGAAATTTTTCATAATTTTCACTATTCATTTTCTATTTTTCTTAATTTTAGTTAATTAATAATTAGTAGTTAATTAATAATAAATAGAGAAAAAGTAGGAAAAATATATTTTTAGTTTTAAAATTACTTTTATATTATTTTAGAATTTCTAGAATTAAATTTTCATTTTTCTAGCTTAATTTCATAATTAGTGTAATTTAAATATTATTAATTAGGAATTAAATAGTAATTAATTAATAGTAATTAATTAAATAGTGTAAAAATTATTTTTCTTTTTCTAAAAATTTTCTTTTATCATTAGGATAGTAAAAATGTAATTTTCACGTCCGTAGGTATTTTATTTCTCCAAAACTCGCGTTTTATTTCGTACGCTAACGTAACTTTAATTCAAACGAACGCGTTTTTAAACTTAGCTCACGTTTTTAGGTTATCTGATCATCAGTAAATGTTAATATAGTGTTTCTAAGTTATTTTCATTTCTCATCTCGTAGCGTAATCATTCACAACCCCTTTCTGTCTAAATTCACCCGATCACAAGACCCGTTTATTAACCATCACACCTCGTCGGGACATAACGACCCGGTGAAACCACTATATTCCGCGGAGCATTGACTCTAGGCAGTTTGACCCTGTTGACCATCACCTGGTCAATTAGGTTGACCGTTTGGAGCCAATCAAATTTTGGCGCCGCTGCCCGGGAGGTGTACGCGCTATTCTAAACGGTTTTTCTGATTAGTGATTTTGGAATTCGTTCCATTGTACATTTATCTATCCTTTGTTCATATTTTCTTATTATCAAAACAAAACCGTTCCCGAAAACATTTTAAACTCAGTTTTCAACGAACACAAAAAACACAAAAACATTTTCTTTCTTATTTATACAAAAACCCAAAAATATTCTTCTTTACCCTCTCACATCTTTGATTCTTCATTCCTTACCCTCTGTAAACCTTTGATTCTTTTATATGTCGTATCCATACCATTGCGGTTGCCAATGGTGTGGTGGTCCTCATAATGGCGGGAATTGTCTTGGTTGTAGCATGGTAGAGTCAGGAGATGGGTCTGTCTATAACCAAGCTCCCTATCCTTACCATGACACATCTAATTCATCCTACCAGCCACCACATCATGAGATATTGACATATCTGTGTGAGTTTTGTGGTGGTCCTCACCAAGGATTTGAGTGTCAATCCGGAAACACGTTTGTCTATGAACAGTTTTCCGGTGATGCTCAGAACTTTGGTTATGACCAATACCCATATGATTCACCAGTCCAGACTCAACAGTTTTACTGTTGTGATTACTGTGGAGGTCCACACTTCAGCTCAGATTGTCAATCAGGGAATCCATATCCTTGTGACAATTTTGACACACCTTATTATGACCAACCTTCACAGTACGATATGAATCAAGCACTTCTTCCATAAATGCAAAATATGATGAAAATCGTTGATGAGCTTAAGGGTTTAGTTAAAGACTTTGCCCAAAGACATACTCATCAAAAATCCATGGAAGAATTGCTAGCTGAAGAGCAGGCTGCTAGAATAAATTCCCAAGATGCCTATGAAAAATCTGTTAGGGAATCCATTGCAAGAGAAAAAGCAGCCAGATCTAGCTCTTTGTTCCGTTTTATTCCTGATGACAATGATGATGAGGATACACTTGATATCCTTCAATTCTATAAAGATACATCAAGTTCATCAGTTGATATCCCAGCAGTTGAGATTCCATCTCAAACAACTGCTATCACACCCGAGGTTCCCACTCACTCTTTGATCATGGGGGACGAGCACCTTGACACTGTTCCTGATAAGGAATCGGACGAATTAATAAAGTCTAGTGTTGAGAACCTTGTCCCAATCCCAGGAGAGTCACAGGGAACTCTTGAGCATATGTGTGATCTTCCTGCCCCTCTTGAGTGTTCAAACGATTATTTTGAGACTTTCTCAGATTTTAATGATGATTGTACATCTCATGGAGACATTGAGTATATTGAGGCATCACTCCCACAGTTTGATGCTGATCCTCTTCTTGAGGAGTTCGCCGATGAACTAACTCACATCAATCCACTTTCATTGGAAAGTGATGATGGTCTCTTCGATTTTGAAGCCGATCTAGGAGAAATTGAAAGTCTCCTATATCATGATCTACCACTTACTTCTGATCCCAACAGTCCAATTGAGAATGTTAATCACTTTGTTCCCGAAACATTCAATACTACTCTCACCAATCCTCTATTTGAATTCGACTCTGAATTCACTTTGATTTATGATAATCCACTCTTTGATATTCAGAATGAGGATTGTGATGAGTCTATTCCGGAACATGAGTTCACAGATTCACATTTTGTGAATAATTCTCTTCATGAGGAGTTCTCCGGTGAACTCACTCATCATATCATGACTCCTCCGGAGTTTGATAGCCCGGGGGGAGATGCACTCAATCATGAGAATTTGCAAATTCCCACCCACCCTCCCGGGTTGTTTACGAGCTTAACCTTTGAAATCCAAATTCAGGCTACGGAGCCTGATCTCGAGGAAGAAAATCAAATCATGATTTTCATCATGGTTTTCTTCCTTTTCTTCACCTATAAGGTGACTTCTCTTGTTCTTCACTCCTTCGGGAATGAAGATACTATCTTTGATCCTGGCATTTTCATGTATCATTATCTTGAGCCGGATTATATCTCATCGGTGTGGAACTTTCACGTGCTTCAAATGTTTGTCCAAACATCTTGAATGAAAGTCCGATTGAGATTGTTTCTTCCACATTATGCTTCCCCAAGGACAAATGAATTCGGGGTCGAGTCAAGCTAGCGACTCGGTAAACAAAAACAGTAGCATGCTTATAGGGATTTCACCCTAAGTGTGGGGGAGTTACCCCACTGTGGTTACAAATGAAGTGAAAAACAAAATGGTGTTTTCCACGCTTAGCTTGTAGTGTTGCCCTTTTACGTTCAAAATGTCGGCATAATAGCCGGGACTTTGAATATTGAGGACAATATTCATCCTAAGTGTGGGGGTATTTCGCTATTCTAACGAATTTTATCACATTTTACTATCTAGTACCCCCGTTTTTGGCAAAAAATTTAAAAATTTTTCACTAAAGTTCAAAATTTTTGTGGTGATCAGTCCGCCTTGTCTAACCGAAAAAAAGGATTGGCTAATCCAGGAGCAAACGGCTCTTGGTAAAGATATATCAAATCCGTTTATGGCTTGCAATTTGCCCAAAATTGTATGGTACCTCAACTCGCCATATCCCATAAAGCGAATGAGTTGGCTAGCCCGCAAGATTATGGCTTGTGGTAAAGGCAGTGGAAAATCCATAATTGGTAATCAGCTCACCAAGATGTTGACTATTCCATCAAGAGCTGGCTAGTCCAGAAGCAAACGGCTTTTGGTAAAGACTAATCAAATCCGTTGACAGCTGGTGGTTTGCTCAAAATCACACGGTTATCAGGTGTACCACAGTTCTCACACCTGGCTACTCCAGAAGTGATGGCTTTTGGTAAAGAGTTTTTCAAATCCATCAAGTTTTTCTCAAAAGATTGCTAGGGACTAGCAATAGTTTAGTGTGGGGGATTGATGAGTGTGTAAATACTCATCATTTTTATCGTATCTGAACTGCCAAAACATCCAAAAACACTCAGAAATGCATCAAAATACTGAAAATATTCCAAAATTGTGTTTTATATGTTTTAGATGCAAAATTTTTAAAAACAAATGAAAAACGAACAAAGTTTGCACAATTGGCAGTTTCAGTCCCTCAATTTTCAAAAATTGACAAAACTAGTCCCTGAAGTTTTAAAACGAAAGAAAAGTCAACCCAAGGCATTGAAAAGTCAAATGTTATAAAAAACAATCCTTGGGTGAAAAGTTTGAGAAAATTACACATTTGGCCCCTCAACTTTGGCAAACTGGCGAATTTAGTCTTTCAAGTTTCAAAAGTGTCAGTTTTGGTCTCTGGGAAATAATTTTTGGATAAAAAGTCAACTTAGGACCTTGGGAAAGCAAAAGTTATCAAAATTGGTCCCTGGGTGAAATGTTTGAGAAAATTACACTTTTAGTCCCCAAACTTTCAAAAATGGCAAAAGTAGTCCTTGGGTTTTAAAAATTGGAGATTTACATTTATAACCATTGTACTATTCACGTGTTACTACTTTGCCCTTTTTGATAATTTATGGGAAATTACACTTACAGCCGCTTAAAGTTTCAAAATTACAAAAATGGTCCTTGTGAAAAAAACTAACCAAACGGTTCCCTTTTAATATCATAAACCCAAATACCAAATCCTAACACCCCTAGCCCACCACCACTTTACCTTGGCCCAATCACAAAAAAAACAACCCACCCCCCTAATATACCACTCCCAGTTTTTATTTAGTCCCACCAGTCAAACCCCCAAGTTTGACCACCCTTTTCCACATCTCCCCCCACCATCTGCTACAAACCAAAACCAACACCATCATTACCCTAAGCCTGTTTCACCCTGCTATACTCAACCCCTCACCTTATCCCTCCAAACACTACACTCCAAGAATACCTCTGGCATCAAATATCAAGAAAAAAGACAAAGAGCAATTTGGCGGTAAAAAGGTTTAAACGGCTAAGATGGAGTTGTATTGATCCTATGGTCAAGAGTGAAGCTGGAAAGTGCTCAGAAGGTCTCAAAACCCTAATCCCACTATATAAATTGAAGCTTGGAGACAGCGGAGGGAGTAGTAGATTTTAGGGTTTAAATGGATTTTAGTGTAATTTAGCTTTAATTAGTTTTAATCTTTATTTCAGTTTTATTTTCACTAATGTACTCCTTTATTTGAAATGAATGCAATTTAAGATTTTCATTTAATAATTTTCAACTGCTTATTTACTTTTGCTTAATATTACTGCTTGTTTGGTGCTTATCTTTGCTCATCCATTTACTTCACTGCTTATTATATCTAGTTCAGTAGCTTTAGGGTGCTAGTTTAGAGTTTTGCTTTGAATTGTCCAATTTGGCTTTTAGCAGTTCATTTAAGACTGCTTATTCCACTGCTTATTTTTTGGATAAAACTTGGCTTGTCATACTTGTTTCTCACTATCATCTAGGTTTACTTTCTTGGTCTTAAGCTTTATCACCTAGCAGCTTGATTTTTGACCCATTTCAAATCAATACCATACCCACTGCTTCAACAGTAATCTGTAACAAATAGCTTTATTTGGATTAGATTTTAGGTATACCTCAGTAGGGTTTAGCTTAGTATGTTGGTTATGCAAGATGTTTGCTAGTTAAGCTCCCTGAGGATAAGCTTATTTCTGTTTGTGAAGCCCTTTTAGTAGCTGTTTATAGGCCTGCAAATGACCCCCTAGGTCTGCTTCTTTTAACCTGTGCTCCCAATCCCCTCTCAAAACAGTCTTTGAAACTAGTGTTTGGAATAAGATTTTCTCAGCATAAAAACCTAGTTTGGTCACTTGCTTTGTAATTTCTCATTTTAACCACATTAAGGGATGTTTGGCATAAGCTGTTTCAAGATGCTCCATATGGTTTTGGTTATGGTTTGTTGTTCCAATAACTCAAAGTAGGTTGCCTTAGTTCATTTTAGTCAATAAATACTAGTGTCATATGTTCAGAAGTCATAATCACATCAATTCCCACCCACAGCTTAACTGTGGCAAAATTGAGCTCTCAAAATTTGAAAATCACTTCTAAGTTAGTTTAGATTGATAAAATTGGTTTGCCTCAGTCCAAAACAACATCAAATGAACAGTTGTGATCACTCAAAACTCACAAAAGTCAACATGTGACTTGTTTCTTGAAAATTCAAAACTGCATACTGGATTTTAAAGCAAATTTCAAAATAGTTTCTAGGAATGGTAAATGATTAGAAATACACAACAATTGTTGATTTGAAATATTTGGCAGCTGGTTCATTAGTATCAAAAAGAAAATTTGAATTTGGAAGTCATTTGGTAGCTTAAATCTTTGTCCAAAGTGGGTCAGCTGACCCATCTTATCCCCTGCACCCAGCCTTCAGTTCTGATCCACTTTGTATTGACCATATCTTGGTCAATCTTAGGTCTTAGTGCGCGAACTTTGGTGTTTTGGAACCCCCATCTAGCCATCTCACTATACGTATGCTTATTTTTCAGTATCTACTTATTTGCTTGTTTATTTTTGACCTCCAAGTTGCTATCAATCACTGGGTTACACTGAGTGATCAGTGTGATCTTGCAACTTTCATAAGCTCTTTTTGAGCTTATTGGTGGGTCCCATAGTGAGTTCTTAGGTTCCTGGGGTAGCTCTCAAGCTCAGGTAGTTGTCTCCATGCTTATTTTGGTTTTTCAGCTTATTAGATAAGCTTAACCTAGCCTTGCAGCTTGTTCATTCCATTATAAGCTCTGACTAATCAGTGTTCATTAGCCCTTGTCCCAAGCCCATAATAAGCTCAATACTTGAGCTTATTGTTTGTTTGTGGACATTTTGGAATGCCCTCCTTGCAGGTTTTTGATTTCCACCACCATTTTGTTCCTCTGATCATCCAGGTGGGCCCCATGGTGGGCTGCAGTTGGCCAGTTAAGGGCTGTTTGGTCTGAGTGGGGTGGTATGCTTATTTGAGTTTATAAGCTCTATCTCAGAGCTTTTCTCATTTCCTTGGTTCAATTTACATTTGTTTCACTTGTCTTTAGCTTGTTTTACTCCTGGTTCCAGCTTGTAGCTTGTCAGAAGCTTTTTCAAGCTTATAATCCCACTTTGACCCACTTTGAGTTCTCTTAAGCTCATAAGCTCAAGCTGAGCTTATTTGTGGGTTCTAAAAAGTTTGTCTTGGTAAAAGTTAGTTTTCAGTGTTTCATAGTTTTGTAAGAGAAAAATCCAAAAACCAAATTTAATTTTTAGTGATAGCTTCTATTTAACATGATTTAGCTTTTTAATTTTTCTTTTTAAATTTTTGTCAAGTACTTATCTATTTTTATAATTTTCTTAAATTCCTAGTATATTAAAGTATTTGTAGGAATTTTTTCAGATTTTTATCCTTCCATTTAGTATTTATTATAATTAGTATTAGTTTATTAATAATTAAGTAATATTAGTCAATTAAATAGGTTTATTAATTTTTATTTAACAACAGTACTTTTTTATATTTTTCCTAGGTTTTATATATCATAAAATAATTTTAAGAAATTTTTCATAATTTTCACTATTCATTTTCTATTTTTCTTAATTTTAGTTAATTAATAATTAGTAGTTAATTAATAATAAATAGAGAAAAAGTAGGAAAAATATATTTTTAGTTTTAAAATTACTTTTATATTACTTTAGAATTTCTAGAATTAAATTTTCATTTTTCTAGCTTAATTTCATAATTAGTGTAATTTAAATATTATTAATTAGGAATTAAATAGTAATTAATTAATAGTAATTAATTAAATAGTGTAAAAATTATTTTTCTTTTTCTAAAAATTTTCTTTTATCATTAGGATAGTAAAAATGTAATTTTCACGTCCGTAGGTATTTTATTTCTCCAAAACTCGCGTTTTATTTCGTACGCTAACGTAACTTTAATTCAAACGAACGCGTTTTTAAACTTAGCTCACGTTTTTAGGTTATCTGATCATCAGTAAATGTTAATATAGTGTTTCTAAGTTATTTTCATTTCTCATCTCGTAGCGTAATCATTCACAACCCCTTTCTGTCTAAATTCACCCGATCACAAGACCCGTTTATTAACCATCACACCTCGTCGGGACATAACGACCCGGTGAAACCACTATATTCCGCGGAGCATTGACTCTAGGCAGTTTGACCCTGTTGACCATCACCTGGTCAATTAGGTTGACCGTTTGGAGCCAATCAAATTTTGGCGCCGCTGCCCGGGAGGTGTACGCGCTATTCTAAACGGTTTTTCTGATTAGTGATTTTGGAATTCGTTCCATTGTACATTTATCTATCCTTTGTTCATATTTTCTTATTATCAAAACAAAACCGTTCCCGAAAACATTTTAAACTCAGTTTTCAACGAACACAAAAAACACAAAAACATTTTCTTTCTTATTTATACAAAATGTTTATCCAAAAACCCAAAAATATTCTTCTTTACCCTCTCACATCTTTGATTCTTCATTCCTTACCCTCTGTAAACCTTTGATTCTTTTATATGTCGTATCCATACCATTGCGGTTGCCAATGGTGTGGTGGTCCTCATAATGGCGGGAATTGTCTTGGTTGTAGCATGGTAGAGTCAGGAGATGGGTCTGTCTATAACCAAGCTCCCTATCCTTACCATGACACATCTAATTCATCCTACCAGCCACCACATCATGAGATATTGACATATCTGTGTGAGTTTTGTGGTGGTCCTCACCAAGGATTTGAGTGTCAATCCGGAAACACGTTTGTCTATGAACAGTTTTCCGGTGATGCTCAGAACTTTGGTTATGACCAATACCCATATGATTCACCAGTCCAGACTCAACAGTTTTACTGTTGTGATTACTGTGGAGGTCCACACTTCAGCTCAGATTGTCAATCAGGGAATCCATATCCTTGTGACAATTTTGACACACCTTATTATGACCAACCTTCACAGTACGATATGAATCAAGCACTTCTTCCAGAAATGCAAAATATGATGAAAATCGTTGATGAGCTTAAGGGTTTAGTTAAAGACTTTGCCCAAAGACATACTCATCAAAAATCCATGGAAGAATTGCTAGCTGAAGAGCAGGCTGCTAGAATAAATTCCCAAGATGCCTATGAAAAATCTGTTAGGGAATCCATTGCAAGAGAAAAAGCAGCCAGATCTAGCTCTTTGTTCCGTTTTATTCCTGATGACAATGATGATGAGGATACACTTGATATCCTTCAATTCTATAAAGATACATCAAGTTCATCAGTTGATATCCCAGCAGTTGAGATTCCATCTCAAACAACTGCTATCACACCCGAGGTTCCCACTCACTCTTTGATCATGGGGGACGAGCACCTTGACACTGTTCCTGATAAGGAATCGGACGAATTAATAAAGTCTAGTGTTGAGAACCTTGTCCCAATCCCAGGAGAGTCACAGGGAACTCTTGAGCATATGTGTGATCTTCCTGCCCCTCTTGAGTGTTCAAACGATTATTTTGAGACTTTCTCAGATTTTAATGATGATTGTACATCTCATGGAGACATTGAGTATATTGAGGCATCACTCCCACAGTTTGATGCTGATCCTCTTCTTGAGGAGTTCGCCGATGAACTAACTCACATCAATCCACTTTCATTGGAAAGTGATGATGGTCTCTTCGATTTTGAAGCCGATCTAGGAGAAATTGAAAGTCTCCTATATCATGATCTACCACTTACTTCTGATCCCAACAGTCCAATTGAGAATGTTAATCACTTTGTTCCCGAAACATTCAATACTACTCTCACCAATCCTCTATTTGAATTCGACTCTGAATTCACTTTGATTTATGATAATCCACTCTTTGATATTCAGAATGAGGATTGTGATGAGTCTATTCCGGAACATGAGTTCACAGATTCACATTTTGTGAATAATTCTCTTCATGAGGAGTTCTCCGGTGAACTCACTCATCATATCATGACTCCTCCGGAGTTTGATAGCCCGGGGGGAGATGCACTCAATCATGAGAATTTGCAAATTCCCACCCACCCTCCCGGGTTGTTTACGAGCTTAACCTTTGAAATCCAAATTCAGGCTACGGAGCCTGATCTCGAGGAAGAAAATCAAATCATGATTTTCATCATGGTTTTCTTCCTTTTCTTCACCTATAAGGTGACTTCTCTTGTTCTTCACTCCTTCGGGAATGAAGATACTATCTTTGATCCTGGCATTTTCATGTATCATTATCTTGAGCCGGATTATATCTCATCGGTGTGGAACTTTCACGTGCTTCAAATGTTTGTCCAAACATCTTGAATGAAAGTCCGATTGAGATTGTTTCTTCCACATTATGCTTCCCCAAGGACAAATGAATTCGGGGTCGAGTCAAGCTAGCGACTCGGTAAACAAAAACAGTAGCATGCTTATAGGGATTTCACCCTAAGTGTGGGGGAGTTACCCCACTGTGGTTACAAATGAAGTGAAAAACAAAATGGTGTTTTCCACGCTTAGCTTGTAGTGTTGCCCTTTTACGTTCAAAATGTCGGCATAATAGCCGGGACTTTGAATATTGAGGACAATATTCATCCTAAGTGTGGGGGTATTTCGCTATTCTAACGAATTTTATCACATTTTACTATCTAGTACCCCCGTTTTTGGCAAAAAATTTAAAAATTTTTCACTAAAGTTCAAAATTTTTGTGGTGATCAGTCCGCCTTGTCTAACCGAAAAAAGGGATTGGCTAATCCAGGAGCAAACGGCTCTTGGTAAAGATATATCAAATCCGTTTATGGCTTGCAATTTGCCCAAAATTGTATGGTACCTCAACTCGCCATATCCCATAAAGCGAATGAGTTGGCTAGCCCGCAAGATTATGGCTTGTGGTAAAGGTAGTGGAAAATCCATAATTGGTAATCAGCTCACCAAGATGTTGACTATTCCATCAAGAGCTGGTTAGTCCAGAAGCAAACGGCTTTTGGTAAAGACTAATCAAATCCGTTGACAGCTGGTGGTTTGCTCAAAATCACACGGTTATCAGGTGTACCACAGTTCTCACACCTGGCTACTCCAGAAGTGATGGCTTTTGGTAAAGAGTTTTTCAAATCCATCAAGTTTTTCTCAAAAGATTGCTAGGGACTAGCAATAGTTTAGTGTGGGGGATTGATGAGTGTGTAAATACTCATCATTTTTATCGTATCTGAACTGCCAAAACATCCAAAAACACTCAGAAATGCATCAAAATACTGAAAATATTCCAAAATTGTGTTTTATATGTTTTAGATGCAAAATTTTTAAAAACAAATGAAAAACGAACAAAGTTTGCACAATTGGCAGTTTCAGTCCCTCAATTTTCAAAAATTGACAAAACTAGTCCCTGAAGTTTTAAAACGAAAGAAAAGTCAACCCAAGGCATTGAAAAGTCAAATGTTATAAAAAACAATCCTTGGGTGAAAAGTTTGAGAAAATTACACATTTGGCCCCTCAACTTTGGCAAACTGGCGAATTTAGTCTTTCAAGTTTCAAAAGTGTCAGTTTTGGTCTCTGGGAAATAATTTTTGGATAAAAAGTCAACTTAGGACCTTGGGAAAGCAAAAGTTATCAAAATTGGTCCCTGGGTGAAATGTTTGAGAAAATTACACTTTTAGTCCCCAAACTTTCAAAAATGGCAAAAGTAGTCCTTGGGTTTTAAAAATTGGAGATTTACATTTATAACCATTGTACTATTCACGTGTTACTACTTTGCCCTTTTTGATAATTTATGGGAAATTACACTTACAGCCGCTTAAAGTTTCAAAATTACAAAAATGGTCCTTGTGAAAAAAACTAACCAAACGGTTCCCTTTTAATATCATAAACCCAAATACCAAATCCTAACACCCCTAGCCCACCACCACTTTACCTTGGCCCAATCACAAAAAAAACAACCCACCCCCCTAATATACCACTCCCAGTTTTTATTTAGTCCCACCAGTCAAACCCCCAAGTTTGACCACCCTTTTCCACATCTCCCCCCACCATCTGCTACAAACCAAAACCAACACCATCATTACCCTAAGCCTGTTTCACCCTGCTATACTCAACCCCTCACCTTATCCCTCCAAACACTACACTCCAAGAATACCTCTGGCATCAAATATCAAGAAAAAAGACAAAGAGCAATTTGGCGGTAAAAAGGTTTAAACGGCTAAGATGGAGTTGTATTGATCCTATGGTCAAGAGTGAAGCTGGAAAGTGCTCAGAAGGTCTCAAAACCCTAATCCCACTATATAAATTGAAGCTTGGAGACAGCGGAGGGAGTAGTAGATTTTAGGGTTTAAATGGATTTTAGTGTAATTTAGCTTTAATTAGTTTTAATCTTTATTTCAGTTTTATTTTCACTAATGTACTCCTTTATTTGAAATGAATGCAATTTAAGATTTTCATTTAATAATTTTCAACTGCTTATTTACTTTTGCTTAATATTACTGCTTGTTTGGTGCTTATCTTTGCTCATCCATTTACTTCACTGCTTATTATATCTAGTTCAGTAGCTTTAGGGTGCTAGTTTAGAGTTTTGCTTTGAATTGTCCAATTTGGCTTTTAGCAGTTCATTTAAGACTGCTTATTCCACTGCTTATTTTTTGGATAAAACTTGGCTTGTCATACTTGTTTCTCACTATCATCTAGGTTTACTTTCTTGGTCTTAAGCTTTATCACCTAGCAGCTTGATTTTTGACCCATTTCAAATCAATACCATACCCACTGCTTCAACAGTAATCTGTAACAAATAGCTTTATTTGGATTAGATTTTAGGTATACCTCAGTAGGGTTTAGCTTAGTATGTTGGTTGTGCAAGATGTTTGCTAGTTAAGCTCCCTGAGGATAAGCTTATTTCTGTTTGTGAAGCCCTTTTAGTAGCTGTTTATAGGCCTGCAAATGACCCCCTAGGTCTGCTTCTTTTAACCTGTGCTCCCAATCCCCTCTCAAAACAGTCTTTGAAACTAGTGTTTGGAATAAGATTTTCTCAGCATAAAAACCTAGTTTGGTCACTTGCTTTGTAATTTCTCATTTTGACCACATTAAGGGATGTTTGGCATAAGCTGTTTCAAGATGCTCCATATGGTTTTGGTTATGGTTTGTTGTTCCAATAACTCAAAGTAGGTTGCCTTAGTTCATTTTAGTCAATAAATACTAGTGTCATATGTTCAGAAGTCATAATCACATCAATTCCCACCCACAGCTTAACTGTGGCAAAATTGAGCTCTCAAAATTTGAAAATCACTTCTAAGTTAGTTTAGATTGATAAAATTGGTTTGCCTCAGTCCAAAACAACATCAAATGAACAGTTGTGATCACTCAAAACTCACAAAAGTCAACATGTGACTTGTTTCTTGAAAATTCAAAACTGCATACTGGATTTTAAAGCAAATTTCAAAATAGTTTCTAGGAATGGTAAATGATTAGAAATACACAACAATTGTTGATTTGAAATATTTGGCAGCTGGTTCATTAGTATCAAAAAGAAAATTTGAATTTGGAAGTCATTTGGTAGCTTAAATCTTTGTCCAAAGTGGGTCAGCTGACCCATCTTATCCCCTGCACCCAGCCTTCAGTTCTGATCCACTTTGTATTGACCATATCTTGGTCAATCTTAGGTCTTAGTGCGCGAACTTTGGTGTTTTGGAACCCCCATCTAGCCATCTCACTATACGTATGCTTATTTTTCAGTATCTACTTATTTGCTTGTTTATTTTTGACCTCCAAGTTGCTATCAATCACTGGGTTACACTGAGTGATCAGTGTGATCTTGCAACTTTCATAAGCTCTTTTTGAGCTTATTGGTGGGTCCCATAGTGAGTTCTTAGGTTCCTGGGGTAGCTCTCAAGCTCAGGTAGTTGTCTCCATGCTTATTTTGGTTTTTCAGCTTATTAGATAAGCTTAACCTAGCCTTGCAGCTTGTTCATTCCATTATAAGCTCTGACTAATCAGTGTTCATTAGCCCTTGTCCCAAGCCCATAATAAGCTCAATACTTGAGCTTATTGTTTGTTTGTGGACATTTTGGAATGCCCTCCTTGCAGGTTTTTGATTTCCACCACCATTTTGTTCCTCTGATCATCCAGGTGGGCCCCATGGTGGGCTGCAGTTGGCCAGTTAAGGGCTGTTTGGTCTGAGTGGGGTGGTATGCTTATTTGAGTTTATAAGCTCTATCTCAGAGCTTTTCTCATTTCCTTGGTTCAATTTACATTTGTTTCACTTGTCTTTAGCTTGTTTTACTCCTGGTTCCAGCTTGTAGCTTGTCAGAAGCTTTTTCAAGCTTATAATCCCACTTTGACCCACTTTGAGTTCTCTTAAGCTCATAAGCTCAAGCTGAGCTTATTTGTGGGTTCTAAAAAGTTTGTCTTGGTAAAAGTTAGTTTTCAGTGTTTCATAGTTTTGTAAGAGAAAAATCCAAAAACCAAATTTAATTTTTAGTGATAGCTTCTATTTAACATGATTTAGCTTTTTAATTTTTCTTTTTAAATTTTTGTCAAGTACTTATCTATTTTTATAATTTTCTTAAATTCCTAGTATATTAAAGTATTTGTAGGAATTTTTTCAGATTTTTATCCTTCCATTTAGTATTTATTATAATTAGTATTAGTTTATTAATAATTAAGTAATATTAGTCAATTAAATAGGTTTATTAATTTTTATTTAACAACAGTACTTTTTTATATTTTTCCTAGGTTTTATATATCATAAAATAATTTTAAGAAATTTTTCATAATTTTCACTATTCATTTTCTATTTTTCTTAATTTTAGTTAATTAATAATTAGTAGTTAATTAATAATAAATAGAGAAAAAGTAGGAAAAATATATTTTTAGTTTTAAAATTACTTTTATATTACTTTAGAATTTCTAGAATTAAATTTTCATTTTTCTAGCTTAATTTCATAATTAGTGTAATTTAAATATTATTAATTAGGAATTAAATAGTAATTAATTAATAGTAATTAATTAAATAGTGTAAAAATTATTTTTCTTTTTCTAAAAATTTTCTTTTATCATTAGGATAGTAAAAATGTAATTTTCACGTCCGTAGGTATTTTATTTCTCCAAAACTCGCGTTTTATTTCGTACGCTAACGTAACTTTAATTCAAACGAACGCGTTTTTAAACTTAGCTCACGTTTTTAGGTTATCTGATCATCAGTAAATGTTAATATAGTGTTTCTAAGTTATTTTCATTTCTCATCTCGTAGCGTAATCATTCACAACCCCTTTCTGTCTAAATTCACCCGATCACAAGACCCGTTTATTAACCATCACACCTCGTCGGGACATAACGACCCGGTGAAACCACTATATTCCGCGGAGCATTGACTCTAGGCAGTTTGACCCTGTTGACCATCACCTGGTCAATTAGGTTGACCGTTTGGAGCCAATCAAATTTTGGCGCCGCTGCCCGGGAGGTGTACGCGCTATTCTAAACGGTTTTTCTGATTAGTGATTTTGGAATTCGTTCCATTGTACATTTATCTATCCTTTGTTCATATTTTCTTATTATCAAAACAAAACCGTTCCCGAAAACATTTTAAACTCAGTTTTCAACGAACACAAAAAACACAAAAACATTTTCTTTCTTATTTATACAAAATGTTTATCCAAAAACCCAAAAATATTCTTCTTTACCCTCTCACATCTTTGATTCTTCATTCCTTACCCTCTGTAAACCTTTGATTCTTTTATATGTCGTATCCATACCATTGCGGTTGCCAATGGTGTGGTGGTCCTCATAATGGCGGGAATTGTCTTGGTTGTAGCATGGTAGAGTCAGGAGATGGGTCTGTCTATAACCAAGCTCCCTATCCTTACCATGACACATCTAATTCATCCTACCAGCCACCACATCATGAGATATTGACATATCTGTGTGAGTTTTGTGGTGGTCCTCACCAAGGATTTGAGTGTCAATCCGGAAACACGTTTGTCTATGAACAGTTTTCCGGTGATGCTCAGAACTTTGGTTATGACCAATACCCATATGATTCACCAGTCCAGACTCAACAGTTTTACTGTTGTGATTACTGTGGAGGTCCACACTTCAGCTCAGATTGTCAATCAGGGAATCCATATCCTTGTGACAATTTTGACACACCTTATTATGACCAACCTTCACAGTACGATATGAATCAAGCACTTCTTCCAGAAATGCAAAATATGATGAAAATCGTTGATGAGCTTAAGGGTTTAGTTAAAGACTTTGCCCAAAGACATACTCATCAAAAATCCATGGAAGAATTGCTAGCTGAAGAGCAGGCTGCTAGAATAAATTCCCAAGATGCCTATGAAAAATCTGTTAGGGAATCCATTGCAAGAGAAAAAGCAGCCAGATCTAGCTCTTTGTTCCGTTTTATTCCTGATGACAATGATGATGAGGATACACTTGATATCCTTCAATTCTATAAAGATACATCAAGTTCATCAGTTGATATCCCAGCAGTTGAGATTCCATCTCAAACAACTGCTATCACACCCGAGGTTCCCACTCACTCTTTGATCATGGGGGACGAGCACCTTGACACTGTTCCTGATAAGGAATCGGACGAATTAATAAAGTCTAGTGTTGAGAACCTTGTCCCAATCCCAGGAGAGTCACAGGGAACTCTTGAGCATATGTGTGATCTTCCTGCCCCTCTTGAGTGTTCAAACGATTATTTTGAGACTTTCTCAGATTTTAATGATGATTGTACATCTCATGGAGACATTGAGTATATTGAGGCATCACTCCCACAGTTTGATGCTGATCCTCTTCTTGAGGAGTTCGCCGATGAACTAACTCACATCAATCCACTTTCATTGGAAAGTGATGATGGTCTCCTCGATTTTGAAGCCGATCTAGGAGAAATTGAAAGTCTCCTATATCATGATCTACCACTTACTTCTGATCCCAACAGTCCAATTGAGAATGTTAATCACTTTGTTCCCGAAACATTCAATACTACTCTCACCAATCCTCTATTTGAATTCGACTCTGAATTCACTTTGATTTATGATAATCCACTCTTTGATATTCAGAATGAGGATTGTGATGAGTCTATTCCGGAACATGAGTTCACAGATTCACATTTTGTGAATAATTCTCTTCATGAGGAGTTCTCCGGTGAACTCACTCATCATATCATGACTCCTCCAGAGTTTGATAGCCCGGGGGGAGATGCACTCAATCATGAGAATTTGCAAATTCCCACCCACCCTCCCGGGTTGTTTACGAGCTTAACCTTTGAAATCCAAATTCAGGCTACGGAGCCTGATCTCGAGGAAGAAAATCAAATCATGATTTTCATCATGGTTTTCTTCCTTTTCTTCACCTATAAGGTGACTTCTCTTGTTCTTCACTCCTTCGGGAATGAAGATACTATCTTTGATCCTGGCATTTTCATGTATCATTATCTTGAGCCGGATTATATCTCATCGGTGTGGAACTTTCACGTGCTTCAAATGTTTGTCCAAACATCTTGAATGAAAGTCCGATTGAGATTGTTTCTTCCACATTATGCTTCCCCAAAGACAAATGAATTCGGGGTCGAGTCAAGCTAGCGACTCGGTAAACAAAAACAGTAGCATGCTTATAGGGATTTCACCCTAAGTGTGGGGGAGTTACCCCACTGTGGTTACAAATGAAGTGAAAAACAAAATGGTGTTTTCCACGCTTAGCTTGTAGTGTTGCCCTTTTACGTTCAAAATGTCAGCATAATAGCCGGGACTTTGAATATTGAGGACAATATTCATCCTAAGTGTGGGGGTATTTCGCTATTCTAACGAATTTTATCACATTTTACTATCTAGTACCCCCGTTTTTGGCAAAAAATTTAAAAATTTTTCACTAAAGTTCAAAATTTTTGTGGTGATCAGTCCGCCTTGTCTAACCGAAAAAAGGGATTGGCTAATCCAGGAGCAAACGGCTCTTGGTAAAGATATATCAAATCCGTTTATGGCTTGCAATTTGCCCAAAATTGTATGGTACCTCAACTCGCCATATCCCATAAAGCGAATGAGTTGGCTAGCCCGCAAGATTATGGCTTGTGGTAAAGGCAGTGGAAAATCCATAATTGGTAATCAGCTCACCAAGATGTTGACTATTCCATCAAGAGCTGGCTAGTCCAGTAGCAAACGGCTTTTGGTAAAGACTAATCAAATCCGTTGACAGCTGGTGGTTTACTCAAAATCACACGGTTATCAGGTGTACCACAGTTCTCACACCTGGCTACTCCAGAAGTGATGGCTTTTGGTAAAGAGTTTTTCAAATCCATCAAGTTTTTCTCAAAAGATTGCTAGGGACTAGCAATAGTTTAGTGTGGGGGATTGATGAGTGTGTAAATACTCATCATTTTTATCGTATCTGAACTGCCAAAACATCCAAAAACACTCAGAAATGCATCAAAATACTGAAAATATTCCAAAATTGTGTTTTATATGTTTTAGATGCAAAATTTTTAAAAACAAATGAAAAACGAACAAAGTTTGCACAATTGGCAGTTTCAGTCCCTCAATTTTCAAAAATTGACAAAACTAGTCCCTGAAGTTTTAAAACGAAAGAAAAGTCAACCCAAGGCATTGAAAAGTCAAATGTTATAAAAAACAATCCTTGGGTGAAAAGTTTGAGAAAATTACACATTTGGCCCCTCAACTTTGGCAAACTGGCGAATTTAGTCTTTCAAGTTTCAAAAGTGTCAGTTTTGGTCTCTGGGAAATAATTTTTGGATAAAAAGTCAACTTAGGACCTTGGGAAAGCAAAAGTTATCAAAATTGGTCCCTGGGTGAAATGTTTGAGAAAATTACACTTTTAGTCCCCAAACTTTCAAAAATGGCAAAAGTAGTCCTTGGGTTTTAAAAATTGGAGATTTACATTTATAACCATTGTACTATTCACGTGTTACTACTTTGCCCTTTTTGATAATTTATGGGAAATTACACTTACAGCCGCTCAAAGTTTCAAAATTACAAAAATGGTCCTTGTGAAAAAAACTAACCAAACGGTTCCCTTTTAATATCATAAACCCAAATACCAAATCCTAACACCCCTAGCCCACCACCACTTTACCTTGGCCCAATCACCAAAAAAACAACCCACCCCCCTAATATACCACTCCCAGTTTTTATTTAGTCCCACCAGTCAAACCCCCAAGTTTGACCACCCTTTTCCACATCTCCCCCCACCATCTGCTACAAACCAAAACCAACACCATCATTACCCTAAGCCTGTTTCACCCTGCTATACTCAACCCCTCACCTTATCCCTCCAAACACTACACTCCAAGAATACCTCTGGCATCAAATATCAAGAAAAAAGACAAAGAGCAATTTGGCGGTAAAAAGGTTTAAACGGCTAAGATGGAGTTGTATTGATCCTATGGTCAAGAGTGAAGCTGGAAAGTGCTCAGAAGGTCTCAAAACCCTAATCCCACTATATAAATTGAAGCTTGGAGACAGCGGAGGGAGTAGTAGATTTTAGGGTTTAAATGGATTTTAGTGTAATTTAGCTTTAATTAGTTTTAATCTTTATTTCAGTTTTATTTTCACTAATGTACTCCTTTATTTGAAATGAATGCAATTTAAGATTTTCATTTAATAATTTTCAACTGCTTATTTACTTTTGCTTAATATTACTGCTTGTTTGGTGCTTATCTTTGCTCATCCATTTACTTCACTGCTTATTATATCTAGTTCAGTAGCTTTAGGGTGCTAGTTTAGAGTTTTGCTTTGAATTGTCCAATTTGGCTTTTAGCAGTTCATTTAAGACTGCTTATTCCACTGCTTATTTTTTGGATAAAACTTGGCTTGTCATACTTGTTTCTCACTATCATCTAGGTTTACTTTCTTGGTCTTAAGCTTTATCACCTAGCAGCTTGATTTTTGACCCATTTCAAATCAATACCATACCCACTGCTTCAACAGTAATCTGTAACAAATAGCTTTATTTGGATTAGATTTTAGGTATACCTCAGTAGGGTTTAGCTTAGTATGTTGGTTGTGCAAGATGTTTGCTAGTTAAGCTCCCTGAGGATAAGCTTGTTTCTGTTTGTGAAGCCCTTTTAGTAGCTGTTTATAGGCCTGCAAATGACCCCCTAGGTCTGCTTCTTTTAACCTGTGCTCCCAATCCCCTCTCAAAACAGTCTTTGAAACTAGTGTTTGGAATAAGATTTTCTCAGCATAAAAACCTAGTTTGGTCACTTGCTTTGTAATTTCTCATTTTGACCACATTAAGGGATGTTTGGCATAAGCTGTTTCAAGATGCTCCATATGGTTTTGGTTATGGTTTGTTGTTCCAATAACTCAAAGTAGGTTGCCTTAGTTCATTTTAGTCAATAAATACTAGTGTCATATGTTCAGAAGTCATAATCACATCAATTCCCACCCACAGCTTAACTGTGGCAAAATTGAGCTCTCAAAATTTCAAAATCACTTCTAAGTTAGTTTAGATTGATAAAATTGGTTTGCCTCAGTCCAAAACAACATCAAATGAACAATTGTGATCACTCAAAACTCACAAAAGTCAACATGTGACTTGTTTCTTGAAAAGTCAAAACTGCATACTGGATTTTAAAGCAAATTTCAAAATAGTTTCTAGGAATGGTAAATGATTAGAAATACACAACAATTGTTGATTTGAAATATTTGGCAGCTGGTTCATTAGTATCAAAAAGAAAATTTGAATTTGGAAGTCATTTGGTAGCTTAAATCTTTGTCCAAAATGGGTCAGCTGACCCATCTTATCCCCTGCACCCAGCCTTCAGTTCTGATCCACTTTGTATTGACCATATCTTGGTCAATCTTAGGTCTTAGTGCGCGAACTTTGGTGTTTTGGAACCCCCATCTAGCCATCTCACTATACGTATGCTTATTTTTCAGTATCTACTTATTTGCTTGTTTATTTTTGACCTCCAAGTTGCTATCAATCACTGGGTTACACTGAGTGATCAGTGTGATCTTGCAACTTTCATAAGCTCTTTTTGAGCTTATTGGTGGGTCCCATAGTGAGTTCTTAGGTTCCTGGGGTAGCTCTCAAGCTCAGGTAGTTGTCTCCATGCTTATTTTGGTTTTTCAGCTTATTAGATAAGCTTAACCTAGCCTTGCAGCTTGTTCATTCCATTATAAGCTCTGACTAATCAGTGTTCATTAGCCCTTGTCCCAAGCCCATAATAAGCTCAATACTTGAGCTTATTGTTTGTTTGTGGACATTTTGGAATGCCCTCCTTGCAGGTTTTTGATTTCCACCACCATTTTGTTCCTCTGATCGTCCAGGTGGGCCCCATGGTGGGCTGCAGTTGGCCAGTTAAGGGCTGTTTGGTCTGAGTGGGGTGGTATGCTTATTTGAGTTTATAAGCTCTATCTCAGAGCTTTTCTCATTTCCTTGGTTCAATTTACATTTGTTTCACTTGTCTTTAGCTTGTTTTACTCCTGGTTCCAGCTTGTAGCTTGTCAGAAGCTTTTTCAAGCTTATAATCCCACTTTGACCCACTTTGAGTTCTCTTAAGCTCATAAGCTCAAGCTGAGCTTATTTGTGGGTTCTAAAAAGTTTGTCTTGGTAAAAGTTTGTTCGTTTTCAGTGTTTCATAGTTTTGTAAGAGATAAATCCAAAAACCAAATTTAATTTTTAGTGATAGCTTCTATTTAACATGATTTAGCTTTTTAATTTTTCTTTTTAAATTTTTGTCAAGTACTTATCTGTTTTTATAATTTTCTTAAATTCCTAGTATATTAAAGTATTTGTAGGAATTTTTTCAGATTTTTATCCTTCCATTTAGTATTTATTATAATTAGTATTAGTTTATTAATAATTAAGTAATATTAGTCAATTAAATAAGTTTATTAATTTTTATTTAACAACAGTACTTTTTTATATTTTTCCTAGGTTTTATATATCATAAAATAATTTTAGGAAATTTTTCATAATTTTCACTATTCATTTTCTATTTTTCTTAATTTTAGTTAATTAATAATTAGTAGTTAATTAATAATAAATAGAGAAAAGGTAGGAAAAATATATTTTTAGTTTTAAAATTACTTTTATATTATTTTAGAATTTCTAGAATTAAATTTTCATTTTTCTAGCTTAATTTCATAATTAGTGTAATTTAAATATTGTTAATTAGTAATTAAATAGTAATTAATTAATTGTAATTAATTAAATAGTGTAAAAATTATTTTTCTTTTTCTAAAAATTTTCTTTTATCATTAGGATTGTAAAAATGTAATTTTCACGTCTGTAGGTATTTTATTTCTCCAAAACTCGCGTTTTATTTCGTACGCTAACGTAACTTTAATTCAAACGAACGCATTTTTAAACTTAGCTAACGTTTTTAGGTTATCTGATCATCAGTAAATGTTAATATAGTGTTTCTAAGTTATTTTCATTCCTCATCTCATAGCGTAATCATTCACAACCCCTTTCTGTCCAAATTCACCCGATCACAAGACCCGTTTATTAACCATCACACCTCGTCGGGACATAACGACCCGGGGAAACCACTATATTCCACGGAGCATTGACTCTAGGCAGTTTGACCCTGTTGACCATCACCTGGTCAATTAGGTTAACCGTTTGGTGCCAATCATTTACCCTACTTTGATTTTTATTATTTCCCAAACAATAAATGTTTTACAAACTCCCACTATATTCCCACGGAGCATTGACTCTAGGCAGTTTGACCCTGTTGACCATCACCTGGTCAATTAGGTTAACCGTTTGGTGCCAATCATTTACCCTACTTTGATTTTTATTATTTCCCAAACAATAAATGTTTTACAAACTCCCACTCTTATTACATACTTCATTTTTTCAAAATCATCTTTATTCACTTCCCACTAAATATTCTTCAAATCATTTAATTGATTTACAAAATATTCCTTCCCACTTTAAAAATACATCCGCTACTCATTATTGTCTAACTCTTTTCTTCTCTAAGAGCAAATGGTATGGTGACCACCCCCCCCACGTTATATGTTAACGTACCCACGTTAAGGTGCGTGAACCCTTACCGTGCTACCGCATTAAACCCACGTTAATGTGGGAAGTGAACTACTTAACGCAACGTTAAGCTACAATATTGAATAAAAAAAAATACACTTTGGCCCTTGTAATCATTTATATTATTTGAATTCCAAAATTACAAAACACCCCCTTTGATTTAAAATTCAAATCAAAATTTAAAATTCAGTATCAAATACAAATCAATATGAAAACATAAATCATCCAACGATACGCATGAAGCTTTTATATAGATTTGTAATTGTCAATGAAATCTGACTTCTCTTCCCACACTTGCAACACTTGTTCCCTAACCATCTTCAAGGCAACATGAAGTTGCAGATCTGTTTCATCATTTCTTAATAGAGTTTCTAGACCGACCCTGATAGCTGGATGGTCTTGAGGCAGCTCACGTAACCTTTCGATCTCTGAAGCACGATCATGCTTCTATGCATAATATGAGTTATCTCACCTAGAAAATTGTTAATCAGCCTGAGCTCTTTTCTTGTTCAGTGCGTAATCGGTTAAGGATTATTTTTTGCACCTCAGCTAGTTCGTTAGCCATAGTGTTTGTGTGAAAATTAGTTATACTTGCGAGACAATACGAAGTGTTGTTAAAGTGGCATTTATAGGGGAAACTAGCAGTTGGAGGATTTTTTAGTAGAAACTAGCCGTTAAGCCGTTTATTCAAATTAAAACATAAAGTAACATTACAACATATTAAAAATGATACGGAAATAGTTAAAAATGATAATAAAGCATACAACACCGTTAACCATAAATTAGCCATATGGGTTGGTTTCTCAAAACCTCCCACATGTGAACATATTTGAAGCTTTTCCCACCATAGTGTTGCTCATAAATGGTCTTTGCAATGGCGAGACGATCATTGGCATTTACCTCCCTTGTATGAAATACCTTAGGGTAAATATCGTTGAATCTTTTACATTCAAAGTTAAGTGATCTCCATTTACCAACAAGCATATGTTTGTTACGATTGTCACCCTCATTCTGATTGTTGAACATGTCTACAACCCGATTCCAAAATGTGTGATCTTTGTGGGTGTGTTGTTCTTGGGAAACTTCACACCAAACTTTAGACAACAATTTTTCTTGATCTCTCCACCATAAATTAGCCATATGTGTGATCTTTTGTAAAATATTTAGATGTAGAAGTGTGTGAACAAAAATGGACTATGGTATGTTATTTATAGTTGGCTGAAACAATAAGAGCTGGATTTTGGATTTCATAATAAAATTCAAGTTCAAACTTGAAATTTAAATTAAGAAATGAGCGGGGTATATTTAAATTTCAAATTCAAAAGCAAGATGGATTTATTTAAATACATATTCAAAAGATGGGTGGGATATATTTAAATTTCAAATTCAAATGGGAGCAGGATTTCAAAATTCAAATTCAAATTCAAATGGGAACGGGATTTCAAAATTGAAATTCAAATTATTGTTCAAACCTATATATAGCCTCGTACACTGGATTGTTTATACACACACAACACACACATACATAAATTTATTAACAAATTCTCTCCAGAGCAATGTCTCGCAAAGACTTCTCCCAACAATTCCCAAGTTACCGTGACTTCTCCCAACAATTCCCAAGTCACCGTGACTTCTCTCAACAATTCCCAAATGAACACGACTTCTCCCAGCAATTCCCAAGCTCCAACATGATTCCAAATGAACCGGTGAACACTCCACCGGAAGACATCTTTCGGGTATTCACATCGGAAAATAAACCGGTACCTAATCCACCGGTTGTCCAACAACAACCCGATCAACCGGAAAACAATCCACCGGTGGAATACCAACCCATTCCATTTGGGTTGACTGACGAAGAACTCCTAGAGCAAGATTTGCAACTCTTGAGAGAGTATGAAGAAGCCGAAGAACGTGAGGCAGCTGCTCGTAGGGTTCGGGAAGATGCTCGTATAGAGCAGGCAAATAGAGAAGCACAATATCGATGGGCCATGGGGTTAGGCCTTATTCAATCAGAGTCTTCGACTTCAAGTGACGAGGGCTATGTCTCAGGTGATTCCTTTTTTTAATTTGTAGTTTTATTATCATTAACGTATCGTAGTTTAATATTTTAATTACCGTATCGTATTTTAATGTAATTTCAATTCCATGTTTAATGTATTTTCATTTAGAAGTTTAATGTATTTTCATTTGTGTTTTATAAATATTTATGTTAGATATTAAATGAAATATTAGGGTTGAATTTGAAAATATTTGAGTTAAAGTTGAGTTAATGTGAGTTATTGTAACATGTGTTTTTTTGGTGAGTTAAGATGAAATGGTTAAAGTTGACGTGATGCTGACGTGGTACTAAGTTAAAAGATAACTCACCATCACCATATATACCTTGTGCTCTAAACAATGTTCTAAAAGGCGCGCCAAGGGGCCACAAAGGCGTGAGGCGTGGCCTCGCCGCCACGAAATGGATCATGGCGGCTGCTCTAGGCATGGCGTGAAAAAAGGCGATAAAGGCACGAAAAGGCGCACCTTTTGGTAAGGCGTGGCAAGCCCTTTTGAACCAGTATTTGGAATTTGGGCTATTTCGTATTTGGGCCTGGTAAATATTTAATAAGTATTAGTCTAAATGTCTAATATAGTAGTATAAATGTATATGAAATATGATACTATAACATAAATGATAAATCTATAAATATTTTTTGCCGCCTTAATCACGCCTTAAAGAACGCCATTGCTTCGCCATGCCTCGTAAGGCATGAGGCGTGACCATGCCACCACGCCACGCCTCACGCCATTTATAACCTTGGCTCTAAAAGACAATACATCACCACATAATCACTTCCTTGATTATCGTCTTCTTCATTATTATCACTTAAACGTTAAACACTACATACAAGCTTCTCATGTTTAACCCACATGTGACAACTCACATTCCCTTACATAATGTACTATCTTGTACTTATTGTCTCCCACATTCCAAACAAAGGCTCATATATGTCTCTTTACTAGATACTTTACTCACTCACATAACTCACTCACATTCATATTTGAATTTGGATTTCAAATATCACACACACACACACACACACACACACACATACACACAATTTGAATAAACCTTCTCCACATCCAACCTTCCTCACTTCTTCTCATGCAAGTCTGAGGGGTGGGGTTTAACATGCAAGAAAGGAAAAAAAAAGAAAAAATGATTAGCATGGTGACATCATGCATGGTGTAATAAGTCTTTTATGTTTTATTTAGAAATGAAAGTGAAAGTATTAATTTGTAGTTAAAATAAATTGAAAGTGAATGTGTGTATTTGTGTGTGTGTGTATATATATATATATATATATATATATATATATATATATATATATATATATATATATATATATATATATATATATATATATATATATATATATATACCAGCTTTCGAAGCCCGCTCGATGGGCGGGCATGACTTGTAATTATAATTTTTATGGTTTCAGTTAACTGGAAATTATTTTTATCGACATCGATTTCTTTTTATTTTGTTATGTTATTAGTTTACGTTTAAATTTTTTAAGAGAAATCGGGGTTGGCGTAAAAGAAGTTTTGTGTTCCAAATAAATTTGTATGCCTTTGCTTATTAGGCGGACATGACTTATAATATTATTTTTATAGTGTTAGGTAAGGGATATTTATTTTCAACAGCACAATTCAATCAAAATAAATGACAAAAGGGATGAGATTTATATAACTGAATCAAATAAATTTTGGTTAAAGGCACCTATTTGACTATATACTAAATAATCCATACAATAATAATCACCAATGGTGAGATAAATCAGGTTCATGGATAAATAGTCACCATTCTCGGACACTAATTCAAGAGCCCGGACCACTTGGTATATGATTTGAAGATACAATAGGGCTCGAACTTCTATGGCTTAATTGGTCTAGCTCACTAAAACCTTGGGTGGGGAGCATAATAAACTTCAATATCTCAATTAACAACATGGAATATATAATGGTTAGTTATAAAGTACTAAAATATGAGATAAGTTAAAATCACATTTGGAAGTGCTTTCCTAAAAGAAATAACTACAAATCGTGATTTCTTAATCATAATTACTGAATTAAAAGTTGCGCTTTTAAACTTTCCTCCAATAAATTGATGAAAGAATTTACCTGTTTGTATTTAAGCACAACCATATGTATACATGGCATATATTTTTCACATGATAATTTCACTAAAAAACTATTAAGCACCAAAATTGATGAACTAAGATTGTCGGTGATCTTCTTTAGGATGTCATTCAAGTATGTTTATATGATAATTACATCGGACCACGGCAACCGACTACAAACGTACTAAAAAATAGATTTACGAAATTTACCATTTTGACCCATTCACCAATCCGACCATTTAGCCACCTATGCATGATATGTTGGATCTAAATAAGACTGTAAGAGGAAATTACCTCCCAATTTATCTCGATCTACTTTGTAACCAAGGCAGTTTTCAAAATGGTGACTTTAGTTCTAGTATTTTCAGACCATAATGTGTTTTATTCCTTCTTTGTAAGGGAATGTTAAATCGGTTGTTTATGGTTTGAAACGATCGTTGTTGTTTTGCGGCAGGCGTGACTTGTAATTATCATTAGAATGTATTAGTTAATGAAAAATAATATATAAGAAAATAGTTGAGTAACAACAATTATTGAAGTATTAAAAGGTACTTTATCCGTCTACAAACAAAAAATAGACAAATTGAACTTTTAAAAGGTACTATGACAAATAATACTTTTATCTCGAGTTCATGTGAAGCAATCCTCTCGTTTAGTTCAAAATATTTGAGATAGATTATCTGAACTTCTAATTCGTAAAAGCACCACCGAGATCAAACAAAGAATCTAAGCACAACATTGCAAATATATATATGTAACATTTATGAAACAAAGAATCTAAGCACAACATTGCAAATATATATATATATATATATATATATGTAACATTTATTAAAGTACAATGCATTTATTAGAAACAAACACAGTATAAATCCAACACAGTGATCTATGATGATAAACTTGTGTACCGTACATGTAATGGAGAGTTCACTCCTATAGTCCAATGTGAACTTGATCCTAAGCATATCAGCTTCCTCATTCGGGTATTTTTCATATAAAGCCCTCATGACGGGATTAAGATCAATTTTGATAATGAACCGGGGAAAATCAACAAATCAACTAAAAAACTGTTTATACTTGATTAAAGATTAAAAAACTTTGGAGATTAATACCTGTTAGTCATCCTCATCGCTTCCGTCTGATGAACCATCATTTCCACTTTCTTTGTGTTCAAAATTAACAATCAGCATAAAATATAAAAAATAACAGCTTATTTATTAAATCAACTTAGAGCATAGTAGAATCTAAAATTTCAGGTTTGACGAACCTTTGGGTGGCACCAATTTGAATTCATGAAGGCGAAGTTCTGCTTACCATAGGCATAGTAGGATAACTATACACCCCTGCTGGTGGATACATAGTAGGGTATGGAACTGGCATCCCATAAGGTGGCATCATTGGATTCTGAAATATTTAAATAAAATAGATTACATACCACATGCATTTCAAATTCTAATTATTTAAGTGTAAGTTGAGATACTCACCTGATGGCCTCCCCACATATATGGATGAGGTGGTGGCGAAGCAACAATTGAGGCAAAGAAACGTGGAGCAGCTCCAGAACCATAATAAGCCTGAGCATGAAAGTCGTAAGTTATTCTTATACACTATATAAGAGAAGTTTTATTCGTCATAATATTCGTTATCAATGGCATAATATTCATTATCAATGGAGATGTTTTCTTCATATAGAGACATGCAATATCTAGGAAAACATACATGGAGTATTTTTTTTCAAATATTATCCACTCGGTCAAATATGAGTATTTTTGTCCAAAGAAATGTCAAATATTATCTGTTTGCATAATCGAAGATATGTCAATTTGGTTATAGGAAAAATTATGCTAAATAAAGGTTAGTTTCTTTTGCAATTGTTTGTATACGTATCATCACAAGTTTATATAATGACGCTATTCATGTTTGGAAATTTAACACACAAACACACCCATATATACCTGCAAGTTGTTGTACGTAGCTTTTGTTGTAAAAATCACTGAAATTGGGATGAATTTAGACGAATTGACAACTCCAGGTACATCAAACTCCAATGAACAACAGAAATAGTGTGTATTATGTCGCAATTTAATTTCAAACAAATTAAGCAATGCTGTAAAAAATGATAAATAAAAAAGAAAGAGAGAGAGAGAGAGAGAGAGAGAGAGAGAGAGAGAGAGAGAGAGAGAGAGAGAGAGAGAGTTTAAGGGGATAAGCTTAATTAATGGAGGCTTTTTACGTTGTCCCACTCGGGGCATTCACATTTGGAACCCCTCACTCTCTGCCTTTTTAGCACTCCCACCATATACGATTCACTACTACTTATGTGATGATGAGTATTTACGGTTCGGGTATGATCCTAGAGCTGATGATTACTAAGTCATTAAAGTTTTAACGTTTGAGGAATCAGATATTATAAATGAGCCATGTGAAAAGATTCATGGGAAGTAAACACTGAAAGGTTTCCCTCCTAAATGACAGCTTTATAAAATCATATTAATAAAATCTTGTAACATAAAATCATAGCTATACAACATTCGAAATCTGTTCCAGTAGACATTAATTTAGGGTGTTTGGTATTGCTAATTAGAACTGTTATGTCACAGATGGGTTTTGTTAGCTCGAGGCAAGTCTGATATCGATAATTTATGCTTATTTCAGTCTAACCTTGAGACGGGTGCTTGCTTTTGGAGTCTGAATATGTTCGACTGTTGCATCTTTGGTCTTTTCATCAAGTACTGGCTAATTGAGCAATTTGGCTTGTAGCTTTTGAAGGGTATCTTCCTTCGAGACGTGAGTTTATTGCAGAGATCATAAGAGATTCTTGTCATACTTAAAGGAATAAATTAAGTAGCGGTTAATACATATTTTATATATATTACATATATATATAATAAGCCTAAGCTAAATGTATAGAATTATGGTGTACACCTTCATATTGTAATATGATTATGTTGGAGCCTAACTTATTACATATTCTTAAATGTAACTTAAAATATGTGTTATAGAATGTACAATACCCGGTATTCCTATCCTTGTATCCTTAACATCACAGCGCATCCACACCACAGTTTCATGTGAATGAGGTTCATTCTCCAACAGGACTCCATCTTGTGAAACTGATGCGTCATAATTTTCCATCTTTTGTTCTTGTTAGCCTTTGGGATGTGGGTCTGCTACTACATAAATATTGATCTCAACCTTCCCTTTGTGGGTAAACTTGATAGCATTACTACACAAAATAATTGAAAGTTGGCGAGGATTTTTCAAAAGTAACTTGCCTGGGCTCATCCAGTTAAAGAGCTCAACACTCGTGCGACTACTCCGGACCTTTGCAGTAGCCGAAAAATCTTTTCCTCCAGCCATGTAGCAGACATCCTATCAGAAAAGCAACCGTTGGTTGCACAAGAGATGGTTCCACGAAAATGGCTGATACTACAACCATAAGTTAGTGGTGAACCATCTTTTTGTGTGTGTTTCTATATATTCTTAAGCGAAAAGGTTGAGGTTGCTCTTTAACAGTTGATGCATGATATGAGTTAACGATTTGAATCTTTTAAACGGCTATACCATGACAAAGATCAAAAAGCCATTTCAATTGTTGTGTCATTTTTATGAGTTGCATGAGTGGTTATGGATATATATTAGGTATATTGCGTTGAATAAACATAGCACTAACATATTTGTAACTAACGTCCCAAAAGTATAAAATAATCTTGATGCGTGGGAATCGCACCTTGCTTTACCTCTCGAGGGATCTCGCGAGGCTTACAACCCCCACCAGGCAGTGTACCTGATCGTTGTAGTATAGTATAGTGACAAGTACCGGGGGATTGATCGTTCAGCTTAGGAATAGTGTCGCTAGGATTAGAAAACCTAATTAATAGTTCTAGAGATGAAAGATGATTATTTTTGTGTTTTTATATTTTATGAAAGCAATTAAAATCTCGGGTTTTGAAAGAGTGGGCGGAATTAGTTGCTAATCAACTAACCCAAAAACTACTTTGTAACTAATTAAACTAATGAAAATAAAATTAAACTAATATTAAACTAAGGTTGTGAGCAGTATGTGGAGAAATTGTGTTTACTTAGACTTCATTACTCCCTAGATATCTTTTACATGTTAATTACTTGTTACACTTGTATGAATGACGGGTTGTATTCCTTAATACCATTCGTGGAGTGGCATACATAACTCCCCAACTCTATGAGCTCTTATCTCCTCCTACACCATGACCCAGCACAACTATAGGGATTGTAAACAGTGGCTCATGCATTAAATACAACCAATAAAGACCTAGTACGCCTCGGTTCATGTTTCTTAAGACGTTCAAGCCTGTTACCATTTGGAGATCTGCCAGTTTTCTTAAGCCTAACATATAAAATCATTCATTCAAAACAAGAATAGACAAGTAATCAACACATAATCAACATCTAGGTTTCATTAGATCTAAGCAAACACAAGAGAGATCTAGCCTAGCATAGTAGAATTAAGATAAGAACAAAAGATAAACAACCAACACATAGACATATTGATTGAATTAAGAGTATACTTATCTCAATTACAATGCAAGGTCTCAAGGGTTTGGAACCCTTGAAAAACCTGTAAAAGAGGCACCAAAATCGTCTTTAGGGTTTCACCAAAACTTCTCTCCCTCTCTATGAAAAAACTAGAAAACTATATATAGGAAAATCGTCCTGACGGCGTCAAGAGTTAAATCTGACGCCGTCAACTCGCCGCCATACACTTCCTCGGACGCCCTAGATAAAATCGCGACGGCCTATGTGACGCCGTCACCACCTTCGGTAAATTATTCTTGGCCACTTTGACGCCGTCATAACTCCATCTGACGCCGTCACCAGCTACGGTAAATTATTCTTCATGTCTGACGCCGTCAAGAGCAAACCCTTGACGCCGTCACCTTGTATTTCCAGCTTGGATTTTTGGTACTTTGTCGTTTTCTTCACTTTATGCTCCAAAAACGTCCAAAATAGCCTCTTTTCCAGAATTCACTCTCCAAGCACCTAAAATCACAAAAGGAACGATTTAGGGCAATATTTGATCAAATAAATTCGGATTCGGGCTTAAATGACCCCCTAAAAACGGATCATTTTTCGCCTTATCAAATCTCAGTTTTGAACCATCAACCCGCTGTGACATCAGCCATTTTCCGGGTAAAACGACCATTTCGAGCAATTTTGTACAGAGATATTTCAAAAATATGCAAGCAATAACTAACATATCAATAACATATTCATAACTTACAAACGTCCCAAAACTTGGAAAATTTTTTCAAAATCTGTAAACCTAGAAAAATTATTTTCCGGCTTTGACCCATTTAGCTATTGTGACGGCATCAGGTTTTTTGGGCAAAACCGCCATTTCCGAGAAATTTAAAACCACAATGTAACAACCTTATTTGACCCATTTTCCAATAAAAGGTTTTAATTGCCTACTTTAAATACCCATTTATCGACAGTCGACTTCTTGACTCATTACACATTTACACCATAGGCCACAAACAATAAGTTTTGAAATAGAAGTGGACTAACCGGTTTGCCATTGAACCATGCCCGGTAAGGTAGAGTTACGTTCAACTTAGTTCCTTAGCGAGACCATTAACCTCCACTCGAGTACCAGTTAGAGGAAGGGCCGAATCTTGATCACTACTGAAAAAGTTAAATATAAATTTGTTAATAATGTTGCATAACTACTCAGATTCATTACACAAAATAACCCCTTCTAATATTCTTATAACAAAATAATTACAGCCACAGTGATATTTTTCTTAGGATTTAAAGTACATTATATTAAGATTTACTAATCTAAAGCCAATTCTACATCATTTAGTTGTTCACTTCTAAAGCTTTGACTGATCGGGGGTTCATCATAGTTTCAGTCGGTTCTCTTTCTTGTGTCACATCCTCTTGGTTGATTATGGGTACCTGAGAAATGAAGGATTGAGAATCCCCCTGAATTCAGCTATTTAAAATAGTCCCAAACACCCTAAAATCCAGCTATTTAAAACAGTCCCATACTTAATAATGTTCTTACTTTTAACAAATGATGGCTTCATATGCAAATCATTATTTCACCAAATGTAAATTTGGTTTTAAGACCATTTAACAGTAGCAGATTCTCAGAATCTATTTGATCAGTCCGTCCGTTAGGATCCACAAATTCCTTAACCAAGATAATATTACCATCTTTTTCAGTGGTGGGTCCAAAATCTTCAGCATCTAAAGAACAAAATCGGGATCGATACTTCTTGCCACACCCTATACAGATCACTAATCTGACATTATATTAATACTAACTTTAGATGCTAATAAAAAAACCAGCTTATACCTCAAAGAAGAAACTTGTTAACTTACCCATATCCATTAAGTTTCAAGTCACTGGCACTAAATGTAGCAGAATTCGGGTTTATGGCACTACTGTGGACTCTTAAAAAGTGTAACAGACATGTTTCTCACGTCTTGATGGCAAACATCACACTTATTATTACCTTTTATGGTAAACATTTTATCACCTTCTTGATCAGCCAAAGCAAGTTAACCGTTGAAGCTGCATTTCATCTTTAAGGTTTCACCACCTTCACATAATTCTACAAAACATATCCTATAAACCGCCTCTTGTTCGGGTATATCTTCTCCACCATCATCTTCGCCTTCATCTATACAAAAAGATTAAATGTTTCATCAAGTATATGAGAATAGTAGCATTAGAAGTTGGATCTCTTTGCCATTTTAAAAATGATGATAGGAAGGTTGGTTATGATTTTAAGATTATGAGCTCACCAATATTAGCCGTCTAAGTCGGGGTATGTGTGGTGGGATCAACCTCCTTTACTCTTGAAGTCAATGGAATCACACGGAAAAATGAATCGGTTCTCTTAATTCTTGGATCTTTATTAACGTTAGGAACTAAAGGTGATCGAGACATATGGTTCTGGGCTTTAGCCTGCGAATAATCACATAAAATACTACATATTCAGTGCACCATTTTGAATGTCCCATCATCAAATTTTCACTCTTTCTAATTAGAGATAGCAAGATGGGCAGGTAGTGTAATAGGTTAAAATGGGTAATTTTTAAGTATAGCTAATGAGTTGGCCCGGGTTGACCCGAATAAATTTTTGTTCTTTATCATAATGGCTTTGAACTATTAAAATCCAAATATACAAATAATCACACTTCTGGGGCAAGGTTGCCAACATATACAGTTATGTAGTAATCGAGGATTATTTTCAAGGGCGTTACCATTAGTTGGCTCTTTAACATCCTCTATAAACCAAATATTTTAGTCACTGGATCATCTCAAACCATTTTCCTAAATGCTCAGACCCGTGCAAACTTGTAACTGACTTTATGAACAAACTACCTGTTGAGGTATTCATTAAATAACCAAAAAATGAATGTTTAGGCTATGATATATAATCTTATATCACTGATATATAGTAAACTCAAGAAGAAACTTATGTGGTTGAACCACTTATGCAAAAAATAAACCCTTAATCTGCCACTTCCAAATCCTAAACCTAACCTACAACCACACTTTTTATCTAATTCGTGACATTCCGTCATGTATAGTAAAAAAACGTAACAATAACTCGAAAAAAATTAATTTGGATGCCTTGACGTACCTCAATAGCCTATGATCGAGGTTAGAAAATGCATGGGTTTTTTAAGAAGACGTTCATATGCCAATAAATCAACAACTGATAGCATAGGTGCAGGCATGGGTGGGGGAAGTGGATTTGAGCTTGTTCTTGGAGGTGCCGGCTTACTACCCCATGAGCACTACATTACATAGAAACAACAAAGATATCACCTCCACGACCGCATTAGTCCAATACAGTTTGATAATAAACATTTCATAAACCTATATGCACCTTAATTTTTCCATAAAGAACAGATTTGGTAAAAGGACCCCATGCCACAACAACCTTATACATCATGCACTTATCGCACTAAACACAGAACAACTCCAGTTCCACATACCACTGTTCCCCAATGCTGATTGTGAGCTTCTCAAATTCATCAAAACATTAAAAGAATTGATCGACATTGAAAAAAATGAGGAGCAAAGTATAAATTAGCAAAATCAATAGTATAATACACAATCATGCAAGTATGCCTGTTTACAAACCTGGCACCAAAGTCTGACTTTTCAAATTTTAGTTCCTGGTTAGTGCCAACCAGTGAAGTCATCCGGTCTGATATCAGATGTGAACCTCGTAACAAAGTATCCAAAACTGTATATTTTTCTACTGAACATGTTTCAGGTTCAAAAGAGCCTAATGTTAATGAATAACTATGGGACGATGACACACTGTGGTATATAGATTCAGTTGCTATGTTGTTCATCAAACTCTTGTGTTCTTTGTCCAGTTCCTCAAAAACATTTACGAAATACATAAAGCTTTTTATGGCACTCGGCTGCAATCTTATTTCTAAAGGATCAACGCACACATCATCATCTAGTTTACGGATATCTAAAGAACCATTCTTCAAAGGTATACTTAGTTTAATCGTTCCTGAAAATCCACCTTTATCGCCTGTGATCACCGGGGTTGTGGCTTTAGTATCTAATATGATAGAACAAAATGTAAACGATCATTAGTAGAAGCTGTTACACATACACTTACACATATCATCCTGCATAATAGTTGAAGCCAGACCCAAAGCACGCACACCCTTGTAATGAGGGAACTTTTGGACACGACATCTATTATAGTTTCTCGAATGTTTCATTAATGTAGTTTAAGCACTTTTCTCACAACCTCTTCAGTGATTATTGCCTCACACACAACAGATTTTCCATGCTCCTCAATCCAATTAACTATAGAGGGTTTTTTATCCGAACAAAAATTTCCTGTTCCACCAGAATATATAGGTCAGGCAGACTACACACTTAATCAGTACAAAACTTAAAAAATAGCACGACACTAAATTATTGCCACTCCATTTCAAGTAAATTCTAAAAGTGAAGTCAGTATCCATATAGAAAAAGAGCGATGGCAATTTAATCAACATATTTCAGTAACTGAAATAGATAATCTTATATGAAAAAAGTAATGGAAATAAAAAATTGATCCATGTCGTTCATGAAAGTCAGAAAGTATACTGACCGTATATAGTACTTGTCATCAGTTTGTTGTTTCTGGATGCGGCCCAAAAAATTCGATTTGCAAAAAATCACCAGCATATAGTACACGTTCACGCAACCTGAAGGTTTGTATGCGATTTTCCTGGCATCACATACATTTGTTCGATCAAATAGACATTAAATAAAAATAAACTTCACAAAATCTATAATCACACATGAAAATTATACATAAAAGGCAAAACTTATGGCAAGATTTACCTGAACCATTCATGTCTAATAGATGATCATAAGATCATGCTTGAGGACTAAAAATTTACTTACTTAAATACTATCCATTTATTTGATATATGTGGAATAATGTCCTGCAAATTAAAAAAAATGAAAATCAATTAGTAATAGCAGATAAATAAAAATATCAGAACATGATGGCTTCCATGAACTCCTTGGTTCCGGATCTTGCAATGGTACCCAAGTTACGTTGTACACCAAATCTGAAACAACATAAATTAAAATATTAGAACATATTTTTTTTTTTTTTATCAACAATATAGGCTTGCTATTTCGTAGCAAACAATGTAAATGTGTGATACCATAAGTATTAAGCCTACTATTGACATGATCATATGCTCTTTCAATCAGTTATGTAAAGTACCTTTAAGAGATTACGTAGAGCTGCTCGAATTTCAGCCCTGATTTGGTAGTAAGCTTTCTTATTTTCATGTGTAGCTCTCATTGCTGCATAAATACTATCAAACATGACAGACCCTAACATGTGCTTCAGTGTTCTTATTTTCATGTGTAGATATGATTGTTGCATAAATACTATCAAACACGACAGAACTAACCTGTGCTTCACTATATTAATACAATCTTCATGATTGATTTAAATTCACACCTGAAAAGATTTAGAAAAATTCCAAAATTTGTCAGACATGAACACACTTATATATAGTTTATAACTTTATATACATGCATCTAAAGTAAGTGGCGGCACAATACCAATAATGGAAAAAATTGTGTAAAATACATGTGTGCTATCCTATGTAATGAACGAAATCAATGGTTGCAATAAAATCAACTATAATGGATGGATCATGAGAACAGAAAAGATTTGATGGCAATCTGTCGACTCACGTTTTTGGATTTATTATTAAAATGTACTGTTAATTTACGAATGTCAGAAAATCAAGAATACATATATCAGGGTCATCTTCATACATATATCAAGGATTAATGATTGTTACATGAACATGCAGTTAATAATACTTATTACCTAATACCATACACACAAAACAATTCTCTTTTATCAAAAAACATACATAAGAGTTGTTGTTATTTAATTAAAATAATGCATAATTTTAAATAATAGATCAAAGAAACATTACACAGCATGTCAAGCGTTCATGGTTGCATAGCTGTGATGAAGAAATACAGTCGATCATTATAGGAGATTGTGAGGAAAAAAAGGATATTAGGGTTTTTAGAAAATATATTACGAATTAACTGAAGACTTTTTTTCCGTATATGTTTGATAAGGGATGCCTAAGTTGTAGGGATTCTCCTAATTATCTCATATGATTGGTTGCTAAGGTTTATAGATTTGGAGTTGAAAGATATAATTCAAAACATGTGTTGGTCTAGTGGTTATCATCCTTGTTGTTGCTATCAACACCCCAGGTTCGAATCCCTTCACTGTCATTATTTTTACACCAATAAATTCTGAATTTTAATCTAATGATATGGATACGAAATTAATTAGAAAATACAAAATTAATTATAAAAATTGATTACGTGGCATACAATGTGATGACATGGTGATGACATGGCAGAAATTGAATTACATGGCAATGACTGGACAATGAGGTGGCAATACGCGTGTAACGCCTCCTGTTATATATAATGGTGATGACATGGCAGAAATTGAATTAAATGGCAATGACTGGACAATGAGGTGGCAATACGCGTGTAACGCCTCCTGTTATATATAATGTAGAGATATATATATATATATATATATATATATATATATATATATATATATATATATATATATATATATATATATATAGGTTTGGGTTAAAATAAAAAGGGTGTTATAATAAAAAGTGTAGGAAGCCCCCACAGCATGCCACGTGTCCCCCAAAGTCCACCTGCTTTTTTCATAACTGGAGGGGTATTTTTGTCAATTTACAAGACACTATATAATTCCTTTTTTTTACACCTCTTACAATTCACATCTCTCCCAATCTTCTTCCCCAGCTTCGCAACCGTCTTCCCCACCTTCCCAACTGTCTTCCCCACCTTCACCACCGCGTTCCACCGTCTTCCCACCGTTTTCTCCACCGTGTTCCACCGTCTTCACCACCGCCTTCCACCAATCGATCCACCACCTTCACCACCGCTTTTTTGAAGATGTGTATTCAATCATCAACCATTGAATCTTCAGTTTCTGTTAATAATGAATGTAGTTCATCCTCAATTTCTGATAGTAAGATTTTTATTCAAGCTTGATTGCTTTTTAACTGTTTTTTTTTTTTTTTTTTTCTTTTTTTTTTTTTTTTTTTTTTTTTTTTTTTTTTTTTGATTGCTACTTATAAGTATTTGATGCAGTATATTTATGTGTATGATGCAATATAGATTAGAGTGTAGTGTTTGGTTTTTTAGTTTTTTTATTTTTAGTTTCAAAGTTTATAAATCAGTCATAAAAATATTTAAATTTCTAATCATACTAAAATAGAATAAATTGATATATGTGTGATGTACTAGATGTAATATTTCGATGCATTAGTTCTAATGTTTTTAGTTTATTGGTACACTTTTTGATCTGGTATTAAATTTCAGCATTTTGATTTTTTATAATTGTGATGCACTAGAAATAATTCTATGATGCACTTATTTTATTGTACTTTTTAAAATTTTATTACTATCTTAAATATTATTATGCAGTGGATTTAAGAATATGATGTATTAGTAGATAGTTTTTTTTTTTTTTTTTTTTTTTAGTTTTTTAAATCTCAGTAATGATTTTATATATGTGATGCGTTATCTTTAAAACTATGATGCAATCCTTTCAGATATTGAGGTTGAAACTATTCGAGTGAGAGATCATGTTGGTTATTATACTTGTGACGATAATGGCAATAGGACATGGCATCGTGATTGCGGTGAAAAACCTGTAGAAGGTTGTCAGTTTGTTTCAATCGATTAGGCCTATAGTTTCTATGTAGGTTATGGTAAAAGGCGGTTTTGATGTTAGGAAAGGTGGACACTATCAGGCTGCAGGTGGAAAAGAGACAACTATAAAGTACTTTTATTGCTCAAGGGAAGGTTTACCGGTAAAAGGGAAATTTGTAGATAAAAATTCAAAGCATGATATCTCTGAAGAAGGTAAATCCAGTAATGGTTCTATTAAGTTTGGCAAGTTTAAGAATAAGAAGAAAAGGGGGAACGCTTCTTTTAGATGTGGCTGTCTAGCCTCACTTACTCTTAAGAAATTTGGAAATGTTTATGAGGTTACTAAGCTTAAAGAAGGACATAACCATCCTCTCGTAGCAGAAAAGGATATGATTTTTTTGAAAAATTCTAGGAATATGGGATATACAAAGCAGCATTTTCTTTACCAAGTTTCGAATGCGAATTTCGGTCCTGCTATCGGTTTTAGGTTAATGAAACAGTTGTATGGTGGCTTCGATAGAGTTGGTGTTACAAAGAGTGTTTTTATTGGTGATCGAGACACTCAAATGGCTGTTGAAAAGTTGCTTAGTCGAAAGCTTCATTCGCCTGGCTTTTATGTCAATTATTATAAAGGTGATTCACTTATTCGTTACATCACAGTTATAATCTCTAGTGCATCATATTGTTATTATTTAGTGCATCGCATTATTATTATTATTAGTATTATTATTCATTTTTTAATTTTTTGTTTCAGGTGATGATGATCGGTTGGTTGGGCTATTTTGAGCTGATTAAGAAGCTATTAGGGACTACCAAACATTTGGTGATATAATATCCTTTGATGCTACATTTCGATCTAATAAGTACATTCTTTTCTATATTCTGAAATTTTGTTTAATTACTGTTTTATTTGTTATTCACTGACATATATTATTTTTATATGGTATAAAATGTAGGTATCAAATGGTATTTGTCCCTTTTACGGGTATCAACCATCATAACCGTTGCCTTACATTTGCTTACGGGTTGCTTGCTGATGAGTCTGCTGGAGCGTACATATGGTTACTTGATGAATATAAGAATGCTTTTGGGAAGGATTGAGATGTTCTTATTACGGATCAAGATCCATCAATGAAGATAGCTATTGAAGAATGCTTCCCAAATTCAAGGCATCAACTGTGTATTTGGCATATTATGCAGAAATTGAGTACGAAGGTATTTTTTTATAGTATTTATATTTATGCCTATGATGCAGTTGTTTATTTTTGGTTATGCATTTAAATTTTCATATCCATCCATATGATGCGCTAATTATTTCATAAGTTGATGCAGTAAAATTATATCCATTCCCGTTCCTATTATATTTACAATTTTCTGTTTTTCCAGGTTGGTTCTGATATATTTAGTGAGTCTGATTTTAAAAAGAGCGTATGCGATATTGTGTGGACTGACCAGATTTCACCTGAAGTATTTGAGAGAGAGTGGGATAGGATGATAAATGATTTTGAACTCCATGATAATAAATGGTTAGCTGATATGTTTGAAATGAGAGAGAGATGGATGCCAACATTTTTGCGTGATGTTCATATGGCAGGGCTAATGCGTACAACTTCAAGATCCAAAAGTGAGAACCATTTTTTTGGTAAATGGACCAGCCCTCATCTTTCCCTTGTTGAATTCTTAAGCCACCACGACACTGCTATCGAGTATCAGAGGTACATTGAGCGTAAGAACGACCATGATTCAAGGTATAGATCTCCAGAATTCAAAACAGATCTTCCGATGGAGCAAGATGCCTCTAACCTATATACAAGAACAATATTCTTTGATGTGCAAGATGAGATACTTGCTTCTTATAAGTTTTGTATTGCATTGAATGTTGTTCAAACTTTGAATATGGAAAAATATTCAGCTCGTGATTCCCAGTTTGAGAAGAGAGAGCTCGTTGACAATGTTTATGAGGTATCATATTTTACTGCATCACTTTTTTATATCTAGTGCATCAATCAGTTTGAATATATTGCATCATAGTTATATATCTAGTGCATCATAGGTTTTATATATCATTTTAATTTTTTTTGTAGGTTGAATTTTGTAAGTCTGAGATGAAACTTCATTGTAGCTGTAATCGGTATGAGTATTATGACCTGTTATGTCGTCATGCTTTCTATGTTCGAAGGATGAACAATGTAAAGGAGTTTCCCCAAAACTACTTAGAGAAACGGTGGTTAAAGAACGTGAAACCTTCAAAATTTGCTCTTCCCAGAATCAGTGGTGCATCAGATGCAGTAAGGAATGAAGTTTTGTAATTATATGAGATGTTTGAGTCTACTGTTGATCGTTTGGTACATGACTTGAGTAAGTTGCATATCTACAAAGAAAAGATGCAAGAGTTATTGAACTAAGATGTTATTGATATTCCAACAGTTGCCAAAGTGAATGGGAAAGCCGCTATTTGTTCAATGCTTGTTGTTAAAGAGCCTGAAGAAAAATCAATGAACAATCCAATGAAGAGTAAAACTAAAGGAACCGGTGTCTTTTCAAGAATGAAGCCAAGAGTCGAAGTATCTGTTGAAGAAAGGACACAATTCCAGGACTTGTCAACAGGCGCGACCATCAAAGAAACCAAAGCAACAAGATACAACAAAAAGAGCCGGATTGAGAGAATCTACACGCAAAAAATGAATATTCTTTTCTATATTTTTTTTTTCATTTTTTACAAATAAAAGAATGATTCAATTGTAAAGTTTCTATATTTTTCCTTTTTTTTTCAAATAAAAGAATGATTCAATTGTAAAAAAAGAAAGGTTTATAATACAGTTTTAATCGAAGCTTGTCTTTGTTTTAAAAGAATGATATTTTTTACAATGATGATGCAATATGTATAGACACTGTTATTTACCAGTTTTATACATTTTTATGCACTATCAATAATTCTCCATACATAATTAATTATACACACATTCTAATTCTAAGTCTTTTCCACTTAAGTTTATATCTCAGCCCATTTAAGCATTGATGCAGTTCAATATGAACTATGATGCAGTGACAAAGTAATATTAATGCAGTAATTATCAAAGATTTAATCAAACCAAAACCATAAATAAACGCAATAAGAAAGACTGGTCATTAGAAAGAGTAGTACTAAGTTTTCAACAACCGTTAAGCAAACGTAAAAGTACAGTAGAAACATGATCTAAACAAGATCAATAAAAAATATCCAAAAGCTATCAGTTAAACCTCTATTCAAGTGTCTTGACTAGAGTCTCTTTAGTTGTGATTTCAGATGTACGCCTTCACTTTGTAGTTCATTCAAAAATACATCTTCCCCCACATACATTTCCATATGCCTCATGACAAAGATACCACGGTCAACAACATTGTAAGTTGTCTTCCATTTTATCGGCACCATTCTTGGGATTGCCAACCAAATATCAGCAATCTTTGTGTGCTTTTTCTTTTCCAGGTAATTGACAAATGTATCAATCTGTGAAAAATAATAAGATTCTGTTAAATTAATTTTATTTTTTGTATGCAGTAAATATAACACTATGATGCAGTAAAAAGTTTACAATGTAGTAAATATTTCATTTTTATGCAGTAAAAAACATTCTTTTTATTTTTATATACACTTACCAGAACCTGTGCGTACTTCCCATATCTAGCTGAGATACCTTCAATACCGTTGTCGATGTTGTCGAGTATGTCAATATTACCATTCTTCAAATTAAAGCATATGACATAGTAATGATTCGACCCATTTTCAGTCATCTTAATACAAGGAAAGAAGATCTGCAGACATTTTTACGCTTAAACATCATTGGAATTAATTATAAAAATCAAATTATTAGAACTCATAATATTAAATCTATTTTTTACTTACCAAACCAACATCATTTATATCTTTCAATCCTGAATTTTTCAAAACACTGTTAAAATTCTCTTCAAACGTCATTCTTCTTTTCTCCAAATCCTTCCATCATCAAAATCGACCATACAATGAGGCTGTTTTTATAAATAAGAAACGTTTTATAAGCATTAATAAGTTACATCTTAATTTTTGCTATATTATATAGTTGAATTACTCAGCATTAATGTACTACATTAAACATTTCTCTTTTGTGAAATTTCATCTCGGAATTACTCTTCATTGTTTAGTATAATGCTCCATACATCTATTATAGGTGAAGCAACTTTAACTTCAGGATAAAGGCTCAAGAAAAACACACCTTCTAATTGCAATCCTTTTGCTTCGAAAACAATATCACTGCACATTTAAGATTCAGTAAAACTTTAGTATTGATGCAGTGTAATATAAATTATGATGCAGTAACATAAAAAAATAGATGCAGTGACATATAACCATTGATGCAGTAGCTTATGAACAGTGATGCATTAACATATTACCTTTCAAGACTGCTGTCACTCCACATGTACTCAACTAGTTTCATCTCTGCTTCATTCCATTTTTGATAGATGTGTACTTTCCTATCATAGTATGGCGACTTCATAGCATTAGAGGGCTTTACAATACGCTTTTCCTTCAATATATCATCCTCTTTATCCTCTACCAATCCTTTTGCGCCTCTCTTTTGGACTCTTTTAGGTTTTTGTGTATTCTCTTGAACTGTTCTAGGTTCTGCTTTTTTCGTTGGAGCTTTTTGAGGTTTGACCATTTTCTTTTTTGTTTCTCCCTTTTTACCCCTTCCATTTTTTTCCGGTTCCTCATTGCTTGCTACCTTTTTGCCTATTTAACCGGTTCCTTTTTGGTTGCTGCAGCAACATTTTTTTCCTAATGTATATTCTCAAATGGAACATAATTTATAGGCGCAACAGAGCTCAGGGGAGTCGCATCAATCACATGAATAGCCGATTCTTTTGCCGCTTCAACAGTTGTCTTTTTGGCTTCATTTGAATTATCATGCTTCTCAACGTCATACTTTCCAGAACTGTTTCTTTTTAGATTTAACTTCGTACTATGGTATTGCGGAGTTGCATAGCTTTTGTTGCAGTGGCACTTGGTGCATCAGTAGTGGCACTTGGTGCATCAGTAATGGCACTTGGTGCATCAGCAGTGGCACTTGGTGCATCAGCAGCTAACGCTTTTGCTGCATCTGTTATACCGGTTGACAGAAATGGCTGTTTTACTATTTGGTCAACCATCTCAGTTTCATTCATACTTTGTTTGCCTTCAATTGCCCAACTTAGCTGAGATAGTGTAACTTCTTCATGATTCAGTTTTCTTCTTTTGTTATTACTTGAAAATGTATCTTTCGTGAGATTCGGTTCCTGAGATTCGGGCAAAGGTACAATATCTTCAAGGTCATCATACTGCATCTCTTGTAATTGATTCTCATTCTCATTTGTTGATTGAGATAAGCGTTGACTTGAAATTAAATCAATATCAAATGGAACTACAGCGTTGTATTTTGTTGCAACTAAATCTTGACCCGAAACTTCAGGATTGGTCCCAAATATATCATCCTTCTTTTCCTTATTACTCAATTTTTTCAGAAAATAATTCATATCAATCAAATCATGATTCTCGTTCAAAGCTGTCTTCTTGTTTCGTGACTCATTCAAATCATCTTTCGTTCCCTCTTCATTTATACATTTGTCCCCAGCGATATCATCATTTCCACCATCTTCTTTATTTTCATCACCCATTTGTTCATTCTGATTGTTTCCATCATCAACATTCTCCCAACCATTTCCATCATTTTCATCACCATTTGTTGCATCATCACCATTTTTATGACCATCTTCTTTATACGATTCAGCAAACAAATCCTTCTTAATTTCAACCAGTTTTTTCAACTCTTGATCCTCAGGGTTTAATCTCAAAGCTATCATCAACTTGTAATCAGTATCCAGCATCAACTGATTACACAACACCATATTGTCTCTTATAATTCCCTTCATTTCCTAAACATTTAAAAGAAACAAAATTAGCTTACTCCATTACAGTGTTTTTATTAGTGCATCATACTTTATAAGTTTAAAGGTACTGCATCACTGATTGAGCCCGAACCACCTAACTTATATTGACCAAATAATGGTCAACAAAGTCAAAGGCCTAGAGTCAATGCTCCGAGGAATACAGTGTTTTCCCGGGTCGTTTAAGTCCCGACGAGGTGTGAATTGTAAACAAACGGTTATTTGATCGGGTGAAATTGGATGGATAAGGGTTTGAGTGTGATTAAACTAAGGAAATACGAATGAAAACTATGTAAACAACCTATATTAACAATAACGCGAAACCTAATTAACCTAAAACGTAATCTAAGAATTTAAAATCAGAATTTACTTATACGTACGCAGAAAAATAAGCCAAACGGCTTAAATAGAAGCTATCACTTTATTTATGTTTTTGGTTTTTCTTACTTTTATAAACTACTTTTGCAAACGTAACCTAAATTTAAAAACGTAAAAGTTATTTACATAAAACGCGAGTTAAACTTAAAATAAACGCGAGTGCGCGAAATAAAAAGTGAATTTTGAGCTACGCTAACCCTACGGACATGAAAATAATATTTTTACGGAGCTAATGATAAAAGAAAATTTTTAGAAAAAGAAAAATAATTTTTACACTATTTAATTAATTACTATTAATTAATTACTATTTAATTACTAATTAATAATATTTAAATTACACTAATTATGAAATTAAGCTAGAAAAATGAAAATTTAATTCTAAAAATTCTACAATAATATAAAAGTAATTTTAAAACTAAAAATATATTTTTCCTACTTTTTATCTAATTATTATTAATTAATAACTATTTATTAATTACTAAAACTACTTTTGATTTATTAAAAATACTAAAAAGGCAAAGAAAAATCTGAAACTTTTAGGAAAATTCTAAAATATAATTAGGAACTTAAGAAAAATAAAAGTCACTGAAAAAGAAGTCACAATAAGCAGAATGGGGCAATAAGCAATACAAAATAAGCATTTAAAAATAAGCAAACAATGCAATTAATTACCAAAAGCTAGAGTTCACTACAACTAACTTATATGAACTTAAATTAACTTAAAACAACCAAATAAAGGCTCAGATTAAGCCAGAACTAGCAAATAAGCAAACTTACAATCCATAAGCCAAACAGGCCTGAGAGGGTACATTCAGCCCTCTGTGGGGTCCACCTGAGTGAACAAGGGCCCAAGGTGAGAGTTGGTTCAACAAACTGAGCTGGGGGGCTTCACATAGAACCAAGGAACACCCAGTGGGGTCCACTAATGAGACCTGTGGAACCCATGGAATTTAGGCAGATGAGACAGATAGGCTGTGGTGCAGGGCAGTAAGTAACTTAGCAAATAAGATGAAATAAGCTCATGATAAGCTGCATATTTAGAACCAATGATCAAATAAGCTAGAGATACATGAATGATGCATGAAATAAGCTGAAATTACAAGAGATAAGGACAGAATAATTCAAAAAGGTGGAATAAGCAATTCTAAATCCTCATGAAAACTGAACAGGTCTGCAGGGTTAATGGGCAAAGATTAAGGGACCAAATTAGCTTAAGAAGCCAAGACAAACTTGGAAACAGCAAGCTTGGTGTATAGGCTTCTCAAAGAGCCCAAATTCTCACACAATGATTCACTGAATAGCTCACAAAGAGCTTGTGAAAAGGTATACTTACACAGAACACTCAGTGTGTAATGTGTGATGAGACAAACTTGATAAGCAAAATTAAGCCATGAAATAAGCAGATAGTGGAAAACAAATGATATGCATAGCAAGCTGACCATGAGGGCTACACAGAACAACAAAGGTTACATCTTAAGGTTAACTAACAAATACTCTACACACCAAGGAAAATGGGCCACAACATGAGCATGCTGGGAGCAGGGCACAATTAGGCAGAAAGAAGCATCAACATAAGCAGTTAAATTAAGCATAAAAGTGAAAAGTGAAATCATAAAAAGAAAGCTAGACAGGGGAGCTTCTTAAAATACCTAAGTTCACAAGCTAATATCCTTAATTGGGCTCTGAGTGAGCTTATGAAATAATGCAGCTAAAGGGGTGACTGATGCACAGGTTGGGTCAAATGGGTGGGAATTGGAGTGTGACCTTATGAACCAGTCATGCCATAATCTAAACAACCTAAGGGGAACTAATGTGAAGCAAAAATTACAACTAAAGTGGCCTAAACAAGATTCCTACTCATTTGATTAATGAAAACAGTTAACATACAAATTTTTGAGAGCACACTAAAATATTCTAAAACTTTTTTTGGAAAATGTAAACTTTTGATTGAAAACTACTTATAGCAATTAAGTACAGCTGAGGGAAGTGTAAAATTGAGTAAAAACTATTTTTAGGTAAGAAGGAAAGCTTTTGCCAAACACTCCCTTCAGGAAGAACTTTTTGCAATTTTATACTAGAACAAGCAGTTTCAGGCTGATAAGTTGAAAGACAAACATAAGATAAGCTAGCACTAAGACTGAATAAGCAATAGTGAGATGGGAATAAGCAGTAAATAAGCAGTGGTAATAAGCAGTACTACATAAGCAGTTTGAAAATTTTGTGAAAGTTAACTTGCATTCATTAAAAGTAAAGAGTACATGGACATTTTAAAGGAAACTTAAACTACAAATCTACACTAGAACTCACTACAAACTAACAAATTAACTACTATTAACTACTGCCTCTCAGGGCTTACATAACTTGCTATTTATACTAAAAAATATCAAACTAGGGTTTCTTTTGGTATCCTTGTCCTCTTCTGGCTTCTTTCCATCAAATCCCATCCATTGCTTTATCCTATTTGATCTCAGCCCTCAATTCATATTGGTGGGAAAAAGTATATAGCCACTTGGGAGTCTTTCTTGTGGCAGTGAGGATGTTTTGGACTTTAATGGTGGAAAGTGGGATGGCAGATGTGGAGTGTTGGAGAATGGGTAGGATAGGTGTGATGATTGTGTTGGAGTAATAGCAGGCTAGGGTTCACGGGTTATGTTTGGAGGTGGAGGGAAAGGGGGTCAAACGGGTCAAAGGCTGGGACATACGTTTGATATAAAAACGGGGTGTTTGTTATCTTTTATTTGGTGGGCTGTTTTGGTGGAAGACTTGGGCTGGGGATTTGGTGGTATAAGGGGTGTTGGGTTAAATTTGGTATTGGGTTGTGGAATTTGTTAAGGATCCGGATTGGTGTGGTAACTTACACAAGGACCATTTTTGCATAAGCTGATTTTTCAGGGACCATAGCTGCCAACCTTCCAAAGTTATAACCAAGGATAATTCATGCCAAGTTTACTATTCCAAAGACCAATATTTGACAATTTTCCAAAATTTGAATATCCGAGGACTATTTCTGCCAAATTCCAAAGTTGAGGGGCCAAACATGTAAATTTCTCAAATCTTTTACCCAAGGGCTATAATTGTCAACTTTTGATTTTTCAAAGACTTTTGTTGACTTTTCAATCCAAAAATATTTCCCAGGGACCAAATCTGACAATTTCTGAAACTCCAGGGACCTTTTATGCCAATTTGGATTTTTAGGGACTAAACATGTAATTTTCTCAAACTTTTTACCCAAAGTCTAAATTTGATAATTTTTACTTTTAAAAACTTTGGGTTGACTTTTCTTTCGTTTTAAAATGTCAGGGACTAGTTTTGTCAATATTTGAAACTTGAGGGACTGAAACTGCCAATTGTGCAAATTTTGTTCGTTTTTCATTTGTTTTTAAACGTTTTGCATCTAAAACATATAAAACACACTTTTGAGATAATTTCAGTATTTTGATGCATTATTGGGTGTTTTTAGATGTTTTGGCAGTTCATATAAGACAAAAATGATGAGTATTTACACACTCATCAATCCCCCACACTAAACTATTGCTAGTCCCTAGCAATCTTTTGAGAAAAATTAATGGATTTGAAACTCTTTACCAAAAGCCATCACTTCTGGAGTAGCCAGGTGTAAGAACTGTGGCACACCTGATAACCGTGTGATTTTGAGCAAATCACCAGCTTTCAACGGATTTGAGTAGTCTTTACCAAAAGCCGTTTGCTTCTGGACTAGCCAGCTCTTGATGGAATAGTCAACATCTTGGTGAGCTGATTACCAATTATGGATTTTCCACGGCCTTTACCACAAGCCATAATCTTGCGGGCTAGCCAACTCATTTGTTTTCGGGGAGTTGAGGAACCATACAATTTTGGGCAAATTGCCAGCCGTCAACGGATTTGATATGTCTTTACCAAGAGCCGTTTGCTCCTGGACTAGCCAATCCCTTTTGTCGGTTAGACAAGGCGGACTGATTACCACAAAAAATTTTGAAGCACCAGTGAAAAATTTTTGAAAATTTTGAAATTTTGGCAAAAACGGGGGTATTATATAGTAAAATGTGATAAAATTCGCTAGAATAGCGAATACCCCCCCACACTAAGCATGAATATTGTCCTCAATATTCAAAATCCCGGCTATTATGCCGACATTTTGAACGTAAAAGGGCAACATTACAAGCTAAGCGTGGAAAACACTATTTTGTATTTTCACTCTTGTAACCATAGCATGGGGGACTCCCCCACACTTAGGGTGAAAACCCTATAAGCATGCTACTGTTTTTGTTTACCGAGTCGCTAGCTTGACTCGACCCCGAATTCATTTGTCCTTGGGGAAGCATGATGTGGAAGAAACAATCTCACGCGGACTTTCATTCAAAATGTTTGGACAAACATATGAAGCACGTGAAAGTTCCACACCGATGAGATAAGTATCCGGCTCAAGATAATGATACATGAAAATGCCGGGATCAAAGATAGTGTCCTCACTCCCGAAGGAGTGAAGAAGAGAAGAAGTCACCCTGTAGGTGAAGAGAAGGAAGAGAATCATGATAAAAAGCATGATTTGATCTTCTTCCTCGAGAGGAGGCTCAATAGCCTGAGTTTGGATTTCAAAAGGTAAGCTCGTAAACAACCCGGGAGGGTGGGTGGGAATTTGTAAGTTCTCAAGATTGAGAGCATCTCCCCCCGGGCAATCAAACTGATGAGCGAGTTCACCGGAGAACTCCTCATGAAGAGAATCATTCACAAGATGTGAATCAGGGAACTCATGTTCCATTGTGGACTCATCACAATCCTCGTCAAAGATTGGATTATTAGAAATCATAGTGAATTCAGAATCGAATTCAAATAGAGGATTGGTGAGAGTCGTATCGAATGTTTCGGGAACAAAGAGATTATCATTCTCTATTGGATTGTCGGGATCAGAAGTGAGTGACGGATCATGATATAGGAGACTTTCAATTTCTCCCAGATCGGCTTCAAAGTCGAGGAGACCATCATCACTTTCCAATGAAAGTGGATTGATGTGAGTAAGTTCATCCGCGAACTCCTCAAGAAGATGATCAGCATCAGTTTGTGGAACTGATGCCTCAACATACTCGATGTCTCCATAAGATATACAATCATCGCTAAAATCTGAGAAAGTCTCAAATTGATCTTTAGGACACTCAATAGGGGAAGGTAAATCACACACATGATCCAAAGTTCCCTGTGACTCTCCTGGGATTGGGACAAGGATCTCAACACTAGACTTTATTAATTCGTCCGATTCCTTATTAGGAACAGTGCTAAGATGCTCATCCCCCATGTTCAGAGAGTGAGTGTGAACTTCGGGTGTGATAACAGCAGACTGAGGGAGATAAGAAAGACTAGCACACATAGATTCTATATTTTTCATGTGTTCTTCTGCTAGCAATTCTTGCATACTCTTTTCTCCCTGATTTTCCGAGGAAGGAATCACAACAAATGAACTTGATGAACCCTCACAAAATTGAGAAATATCAAGGGTAACATCATCATCATCATCGTCGAGAAGAGCAGCATTGCGAAATATGGCACGTGTTTTAGCTGCTTGTTCTAAGACAAGTAATTCTTCCTTGCTTAATTCGTTTTTAGCATCTCGTTCTTCAGCAAGCAATTCTGCCATGGATTTCTCACGAGAGCTTTGAAACGATGAAGTAGCCAACTCCTCCTTAAGTTCTTTTAAAATATCAAGAGCCTTTAGTAAAAGGTCTTGCTCGGTTTCTTGAGGAGTTGTGTGAATCATATCGTACTGTGGAGGTGAGTCTGAAAACGAATAGTCGTAATTGTTACAAGGAAATGGATTCCTTGTTTGACAATCCGAGCTAGAGTGTGGACCTCCACAGTAATCACAACAGTAAAACTGATGTGGATGTGGGTGATAAGTGCTAGAGTTATAATCGTTACCAGGAAACTGCTCATAGACAAGCGTGTTTCCCGATTGACAATCATAACTGTAGTGTGAACCACCACAGTACTCACAACAGTAAGACTGCTGAGACTGATGGTGTGGTAACTGATGGAATGAATCAGTCGTGTCATGGTAGGAATAGGGATCTTGGTTATAGACAGACCCGTTTCCTGACTCTACCATGCCACAACTGGGGCAATTGCCACCATTATGAGGATTACCACACCACTGGCAAACAAGAAAGTATGGATGAGACATAGAAAGAATCAAAAGTCTAGGGAGGGGTAGGGATGAAGAATCAAAGATGTGAAAGGGTAAAGGAGAATGTTTTTGGATTTTTGAAAATACATTTTGTACAAATGATAAGAAAAATGTTTTTGTGTTTTTGTGTTCGTTGAAAACTTGATTTAAAAAGTTTTCGTGAACGGTTTTGTTTTGAAAATAAGAAAATATGAACAAACGATGGATAAATGTACAATGGAATGAATTCCAAAGACACTAATCAGAAAAACCGTTTAGATACGCACACAACGTCCCCGGCAGCGGCGCCAAATTTTGATTGAGCCCGAACCACCTAACTTATATTGACCAAATAATGGTCAACAAAGTCAAAGGCCTAGAGTCAATGCTCCGAGGAATACAGTGTTTTCCCGGGTCGTTTAAGTCCCGACGAGGTGTGAATTGTAAACAAACGGTTATTTGATCGGGTGAAATTGGATGGATAAGGGTTTGAGTGTGATTAAACTAAGGAAATACGAATGAAAACTATGTAAACAACCTATATTAACAATAACGCGAAACCTAATTAACCTAAAACGTAATCTAAGAATTTAAAATCAGAATTTACTTATACGTACGCAGAAAAATAAGCCAAACGGCTTAAATAGAAGCTATCACTTTATTTATGTTTTTGGTTTTTCTTACTTTTATAAACTACTTTTGCAAACGTAACCTAAATTTAAAAACGTAAAAGTTATTTACATAAAACGCGAGTTAAACTTAAAATAAACGCGAGTGCGCGAAATAAAAAGTGAATTTTGAGCTACGCTAACCCTACGGACATGAAAATAATATTTTTACGGAGCTAATGATAAAAGAAAATTTTTAGAAAAAGAAAAATAATTTTTACACTATTTAATTAATTACTATTAATTAATTACTATTTAATTACTAATTAATAATATTTAAATTACACTAATTATGAAATTAAGCTAGAAAAATGAAAATTTAATTCTAAAAATTCTACAATAATATAAAAGTAATTTTAAAACTAAAAATATATTTTTCCTACTTTTTATCTAATTATTATTAATTAATAACTATTTATTAATTACTAAAACTACTTTTGATTTATTAAAAATACTAAAAAGGCAAAGAAAAATCTGAAACTTTTAGGAAAATTCTAAAATATAATTAGGAACTTAAGAAAAATAAAAGTCACTGAAAAAGAAGTCACAATAAGCAGAATGGGGCAATAAGCAATACAAAATAAGCATTTAAAAATAAGCAAACAATGCAATTAATTACCAAAAGCTAGAGTTCACTACAACTAACTTATATGAACTTAAATTAACTTAAAACAACCAAATAAAGGCTCAGATTAAGCCAGAACTAGCAAATAAGCAAACTTACAATCCATAAGCCAAACAGGCCTGAGAGGGTACATTCAGCCCTCTGTGGGGTCCACCTGAGTGAACAAGGGCCCAAGGTGAGAGTTGGTTCAACAAACTGAGCTGGGGGGCTTCACATAGAACCAAGGAACACCCAGTGGGGTCCACTAATGAGACCTGTGGAACCCATGGAATTTAGGCAGATGAGACAGATAGGCTGTGGTGCAGGGCAGTAAGTAACTTAGCAAATAAGATGAAATAAGCTCATGATAAGCTGCATATTTAGAACCAATGATCAAATAAGCTAGAGATACATGAATGATGCATGAAATAAGCTGAAATTACAAGAGATAAGGACAGAATAATTCAAAAAGGTGGAATAAGCAATTCTAAATCCTCATGAAAACTGAACAGGTCTGCAGGGTTAATGGGCAAAGATTAAGGGACCAAATTAGCTTAAGAAGCCAAGACAAACTTGGAAACAGCAAGCTTGGTGTATAGGCTTCTCAAAGAGCCCAAATTCTCACACAATGATTCACTGAATAGCTCACAAAGAGCTTGTGAAAAGGTATACTTACACAGAACACTCAGTGTGTAATGTGTGATGAGACAAACTTGATAAGCAAAATTAAGCCATGAAATAAGCAGATAGTGGAAAACAAATGATATGCATAGCAAGCTGACCATGAGGGCTACACAGAACAACAAAGGTTACATCTTAAGGTTAACTAACAAATACTCTACACACCAAGGAAAATGGGCCACAACATGAGCATGCTGGGAGCAGGGCACAATTAGGCAGAAAGAAGCATCAACATAAGCAGTTAAATTAAGCATAAAAGTGAAAAGTGAAATCATAAAAAGAAAGCTAGACAGGGGAGCTTCTTAAAATACCTAAGTTCACAAGCTAATATCCTTAATTGGGCTCTGAGTGAGCTTATGAAATAATGCAGCTAAAGGGGTGACTGATGCACAGGTTGGGTCAAATGGGTGGGAATTGGAGTGTGACCTTATGAACCAGTCATGCCATAATCTAAACAACCTAAGGGGAACTAATGTGAAGCAAAAATTACAACTAAAGTGGCCTAAACAAGATTCCTACTCATTTGATTAATGAAAACAGTTAACATACAAATTTTTGAGAGCACACTAAAATATTCTAAAACTTTTTTTGGAAAATGTAAACTTTTGATTGAAAACTACTTATAGCAATTAAGTACAGCTGAGGGAAGTGTAAAATTGAGTAAAAACTATTTTTAGGTAAGAAGGAAAGCTTTTGCCAAACACTCCCTTCAGGAAGAACTTTTTGCAATTTTATACTAGAACAAGCAGTTTCAGGCTGATAAGTTGAAAGACAAACATAAGATAAGCTAGCACTAAGACTGAATAAGCAATAGTGAGATGGGAATAAGCAGTAAATAAGCAGTGGTAATAAGCAGTACTACATAAGCAGTTTGAAAATTTTGTGAAAGTTAACTTGCATTCATTAAAAGTAAAGAGTACATGGACATTTTAAAGGAAACTTAAACTACAAATCTACACTAGAACTCACTACAAACTAACAAATTAACTACTATTAACTACTGCCTCTCAGGGCTTACATAACTTGCTATTTATACTAAAAAATATCAAACTAGGGTTTCTTTTGGTATCCTTGTCCTCTTCTGGCTTCTTTCCATCAAATCCCATCCATTGCTTTATCCTATTTGATCTCAGCCCTCAATTCATATTGGTGGGAAAAAGTATATAGCCACTTGGGAGTCTTTCTTGTGGCAGTGAGGATGTTTTGGACTTTAATGGTGGAAAGTGGGATGGCAGATGTGGAGTGTTGGAGAATGGGTAGGATAGGTGTGATGATTGTGTTGGAGTAATAGCAGGCTAGGGTTCACGGGTTATGTTTGGAGGTGGAGGGAAAGGGGGTCAAACGGGTCAAAGGCTGGGACATACGTTTGATATAAAAACGGGGTGTTTGTTATCTTTTATTTGGTGGGCTGTTTTGGTGGAAGACTTGGGCTGGGGATTTGGTGGTATAAGGGGTGTTGGGTTAAATTTGGTATTGGGTTGTGGAATTTGTTAAGGATCCGGATTGGTGTGGTAACTTACACAAGGACCATTTTTGCATAAGCTGATTTTTCAGGGACCATAGCTGCCAACCTTCCAAAGTTATAACCAAGGATAATTCATGCCAAGTTTACTATTCCAAAGACCAATATTTGACAATTTTCCAAAATTTGAATATCCGAGGACTATTTCTGCCAAATTCCAAAGTTGAGGGGCCAAACATGTAAATTTCTCAAATCTTTTACCCAAGGGCTATAATTGTCAACTTTTGATTTTTCAAAGACTTTTGTTGACTTTTCAATCCAAAAATATTTCCCAGGGACCAAATCTGACAATTTCTGAAACTCCAGGGACCTTTTATGCCAATTTGGATTTTTAGGGACTAAACATGTAATTTTCTCAAACTTTTTACCCAAAGTCTAAATTTGATAATTTTTACTTTTAAAAACTTTGGGTTGACTTTTCTTTCGTTTTAAAATGTCAGGGACTAGTTTTGTCAATATTTGAAACTTGAGGGACTGAAACTGCCAATTGTGCAAATTTTGTTCGTTTTTCATTTGTTTTTAAACGTTTTGCATCTAAAACATATAAAACACACTTTTGAGATAATTTCAGTATTTTGATGCATTATTGGGTGTTTTTAGATGTTTTGGCAGTTCATATAAGACAAAAATGATGAGTATTTACACACTCATCAATCACAGTTAAAAATCTAGTACATCTAAGTTCAAAATCTAGTGCATCACAGTTCAAAATCTAGTACATATAAGTTCAAAATCTAGTGCATCACAGAGTATAACACTTTTTAATTAATAATACCTCAAAAGATTTTGATCTGAACTCTTTACTTGCTTCTTCCATATCAATTGTTCCATAGAGTCCATATTTAAGATCAAGTTTTGGAGTCTGTAGTTGACATACAAGGTTTTCTTCTTCGTCCCCTGTTAGTACATCAACATAGAATTAAATTAAAAATAAACAAGTTTTTCAAAAAGTTTCTCTTTTTAAAAATATATAATATTTTTATATATTATACCTGTTACACTCTTCTTGTGTTTTTTACTCAATTTCTTCTTTTTCATCGGTGCTTCAATCATTTTCATCGGTGGTTCAATCACCTCAACACCTTCCGCAATTGGTAGACATCCAAAACCCAATGCGAGTTCTTCTTTTTGCCTTTCAAACAAAAGTCTTGAACTCCACGCCTTGAACGCTGGTACTGTTTTCTCCACTTTGACAGTCTCAGATGTCGTTGAGTTAACATATATGATCTGCAACAAATAAATTAGTATTAAAATATAATCGTAATTTTTATTTTATGAGAGCGTGAAATATAATGCATCAATGTTTTATGTCTATTGCATGATAGTAGTGAGAATCAGACAATCATAGTTTTTATATCTAATGCATCCCTGTTTCAAATGGTACTGCATCACATATCTATATATACTGCATCATACTATTTATTATTAGTGCATCACAATGAAACAAAAGATAGAAAACTTACAACACGCAAAAGTAATGGTCCACTGAAATATTTGTTTGGCTTATATCCGGAACACTCCTTGACCATACACTCTACAACGTACGAGCAACAATCCATCTGAGACATGTTATCAGTATTAGAGAGAATTGGTATAATTCTCTCATTTACCTCCCCATCTTTGTTTCCTTGGCCAAATATGGAAAAGAACAGTACAAGGAAAGCAACTCGAAACTCCCAATCAACTTCAGTTAGACTGCACAAATGTTCCTCCAACTTTGTTATATAAATTTTGTTTTTAACAACAATACTTTCCATTATTTCTCTCCATTTTGTAGTAGTCTCGTCATAAAGATTTTTCTCTTCAAGCGCTTCAACTTTCATATCCCCTATTGGGATTCCTAGCATATCCCTAACCAATTCTCGAGTAATTTTAATTTTTCTTCCATCATTCATTTTAATCGAGCAGGTTTCTGAATCAAAATTTCTAACCAATCACAGCCCTAATTATGATTGTGTAGAATAAAAATTGAAGTTATTATGAAACTCGCCAAATCCCATCTTTCCTAATTCCTCCATCTGTTGAATTCTTAAATTCTCCAGAACCTTCTTCAGACTTCTCGGTGACATTCTTATTTTGATAGATTTGCGTTCGTTATTTTTAACTTCCTGTATTAAACCTTCGTCTTCCCACTTAACTTTTTCCTTTTTAACTTTCTTCTTGGTTACAACAGCAATTTTTGAATATGAACTTTCAAAATCTGATTCTGAATCCATCTCTATTGCAGGTCTTTTACCCTTTCTTTTCTTTTCACTTGTACTGCATTCAGTAACAGAAATGCTTTTCTTCTTCTTCAATTTTGGTGCAGTATGTTTAGGATTCTTCTCAACTGCAGAATATTTAACAATCTTTTCAGCTGCATTTTTCTTCTTTTTTGCCGCATTATCAAGAACAAGACTATGAAGTAATTCATTCCATTTTTCTTTAGCAGCCTCTTTAATAGCTGCTATATTAACTGTATCTTCTTCGTCTGATTCTTCATCATCTGTTTCATTATAACCGATTGAAACTCAGTTCAAGTTCTTGTACATCAATGAAACCATCATCAAACATAAAAAATAACTTTTGCACATCACATAATCTATATTTACCCTAATTTATCCTCACACACCGTAAAATAAATGGTACTGGAACTCAGTTAATCAACTAGTACATCATATAAGCCATCAAGCATACAAACTAATTTTCGCACATCACATAAGCCACATTTACCCTATCTTATGCCCACATGTTGCAAATACATCGCTAATGCATTTTAGCTAAACTGCAAATACATCAAAGAAACAATCAAGCATACAAAATCAATTTCGCACATCACATAAGCCATATTTACCCTATCTTATGCCCACATGCCACAAATAAATTGCTAATGTATTTCAGTTAAACCGCAAGTACATCAAAGAAACCATCAAGCATACAAAATCAATTTCGCACATCACATAAGCCACATTTACCCTATCTTATGCCCACATGTCGCAAAAAAATATTTAATGCATTTCAGTCAAACCGCAAGTACATTAAAGAAACAATCAAGCATACAAAATCAATTTCACACATCACATAAGCCACATTTACCCTATCTTATGCCCACATGTCGCAAATAAATTGCTAATGCATTTCAGTTAAACCGCTAGTACATCAAAGAAACCATCAAGCATACAAAATCAATTTCACACATCACATAATCTATATTTACCCTAATTATGCCCACATGCTGCAAATAAATGCTACTGCATTTCTTTTAAACCGCAAGTACATCATATAAGACATCAAACATACAAAAACTATTTCGCACATCACATAATCTATATTTATCCTAAGTTATCCTCACACGCCGCAAAATAAATGCTACTGCATCCCATATAAACCACTAATACATCATACAAGCTATCAAACATACAAAAACTATTTCGCACATTATATAATCTATATTTAACCTAAGTTATCCTAACACGCTGCAAAATAAAGGCATAATTGCATATATATCCCTCCCAAAGTGAATAATTGCATATATATCCTTTGTACAAGTTTTTTATGCACGTAATACAATGGTTTTTATACATGCTTTGGATATATATGCAATTATGCATTTTCGGAAGGATATATATGCAAAAACCCCCAATATAAATGTTATTGCACCACATATAAACCACTAATACATCATATAAGCCATCAAACATAAAAAATCTCATTCGCACATCACATAATCTATATTTACCCTAAGTTATCCTCACACGCCGCAAAATAAATGCTACTGCATCACATATAAACCACTAGTACATCAACATCATATAAGCTATCAAACATTGAAAAACTATTTCACACATCATATAATCTATATTTATCCTAAGTTATCCTCACACGCCGCAAAATAAATGCTACTGCATCACATATAAGCCACTAATACAACATACAAGCTATCAAACATACAAAAACTATTTCGCACATTATATAATCTATATTTAACCTAAGTTATCCGAACACGCTGCAAAATAAATGTTACTGCATCACAGATAAACCACTAATACATCATATACGCCATCAAACATACAAAATCTCATTCGCAAATCACATGATCTATATTTACCCTAAGTTATCCTAACACACCGCAAAAAAAAAAGTTACTACATCACAGATAAACCACTAATACATCATATAAGTCATCAAACATACAAAATCTCATTCGCACATCACATAATCTATATTTACCCTAAGTTATCCTCACACGTCGCAAAATAAATGCTACTGCATCACAAATAAACTACTAATACATTATATAAGCCATCAAACATACAAAATCACTTCACACATCTCATAAACTTTATTTACCCTAAATTATTTCAATAAATGAAAATAAAAAACTTTTACCTGATGGCTCCGGGATCAATTTTTTCGGTTCAGCTTGCTTTTTTTTTTTTTTTTTTTTTTTTTTTTTTAACTTTTATTCTTCTTTCTACTGCATCAATCATCTTTAAACTCTTTTTTTTTTTGCTAAATTTATAAAAAAATGAACTATTAGTAATTAAAATAACAAATCGATGCAGTAAATCATGATATATTTTTATAAAAAACTTACGAGGTAATGAATTTTGTGGTAGATTCGTACTCGCCATTCATTAATCAATCGATGCAGTAAATTTTGATAGATTTTATTAGGGTTTTGATTTTTTAAAGAGAGAATAGAAACGAGAGAGAGAGAGAGAGAGAGAGAGAGAGAGAGAGAGAGAGAGAGAGAGAGAGAGAGAGAGAGAATGACCGGACATTTTTAGGGAGAAAGAGAGAGAGTGAATGATTTTAGCGTTTGGTGATATTTTAAGTTAATGCATCTTAGACCCTCAAGTTTGTATTATTTACAAACACGGCACTCCGCTTTTTTAATCTTGTAATTTAAATCCAATGGTTGAGATCACTTCCTACACTTTTTATTATAACACCCTTTTTATAATAACCCCACCCTATATATATATACACACACACACACACACACACACACACACACACACACACACACACACACATATATATATATATATATATATATATATATATATATATATATATATATATATATATATAGTGTGAGGTTCTTTTCAGAACCAAATAAACTGCGAGAACCACTTTATTACTCTTACTAATGCATAATGTACAACACATTTATGCAAAATGGCATATTGAAAATATATGTAACTTTTTTTTGAAAAAAAAGAATAAATTAAGGGTAAAATCGGTATTTTTATCCTTCCATAAAAATAGCATCCTAACCCCATACCCACAAACCGTTTCCCTATAACTACACATTTTTCATTTGTGCTCAAACCCTAGCCACCATTTTTACCTCTGCCGCCCCTCTCCCTCCTCTCTTATCTTGTTCCTAACCATCACGTTAATTTATCCATCGTTCATCACAAATAAACGAGTTGATGAAGGTTTTTTTGATTCGTTAGGTGAGGTTTAAAGTTCCATTCGATTGTTTTTTATTTTCTTTTATTCAAGGTTTCTATGGTTTTCGTTCTTGTTGGTTTGGTATTTATTTTCACTTTTGGAAAAGTTTCAGAAATCTTACATACTATGGCTCTATTGATGATAAAAAAAATCTTCATATTCATCCAATCTAATCTAAAAAGGGGATTAACAAATAAGATATTATAATTTGAATTTTTTTCTTTTAACTAGATGCCGACATTTTTTATTTTTTGTTAAAACCAAAAAACCCTCGACTACTCTCTCACATGGCAATTTGGGCGATTTTTTAAGAACCCTAAATTGGCAATTAATTTACTACTTTTTACGGCAATTAATTTTTCATAGAATCATAGGAATTAATTGTTTTGCCTTAGTGTTTTACAAATATTATTCGTTTGTTGATCCAACTGACAAAAACATATTTTATGATCATTTGTAGATTATTTTATTAGTCGATTGTGGTATTGTTTATTTATTTCTTGAAATTGATCATATACTCCATTAGTTTATCCTAGAATCTTTTTTGTGGGGCTTTATTAATTTATTCCTATACATGATCGATCAGTGCCATTTTTTTAATTGAACTTATTTTTGTTATTGTAACATAACATTGACTTGTTGTTTAGTTACTTTATTAGTGTAGTTGTTGTTGGTTTTTGGATTTTAAGGTACTTTACATATGTGTTTTTGTTCTAATCTGAGGTACCTTCACGTACGATAGCTTTTTGCTCCATATATACAACTATACTTTACTTTTTGCTCTTAATATATTTCATAATTTATGTAACATGTCAAATGATAATTGATGGTGGCAGGTTACTTGACGTTGTGGATGCCGACATATACTTGTATCAATTAAGATGAGCGAGACGATAAAAACACATGTGCACAAGGATTAAAATCACATGTGCAGATTTCATGGGTTCTTGAACTAGGCGATTGAACTAGGCGAGGAATACATGTGCACGCCTAAAGGATTAACCAATTGTTAAAAGACATTCGTTTATGCACATGTGCACGCTTCTTATATATTTGTAATAAAATCGAATACAAGTGTAAACATAATGACCTTCGTGATAAAGTTGAATATCATATCACTAAAGTAATACAATTTGTAAATTTAGAAATTGCATAAATCTAATGTTAAAGTTTTGTTGTTTTTATTTATATTTATATAATGTTTCTTAAAGATACATGTGCGTATACAAAACACTTATGCATAAACGAAAAGTACAATTTTGTCATCATAACGTAGTTAGTAATTACTTTTTTACAAAACACATGTGCATAATGTATTTTTAAACATGTATATTGAAAAAAAAAAAAAGGAATTACAAACGATTTTTATTAAAAAAATTAAAAAAGAAAATGAAAAAGTAATTTTACCATTATACCCTTTTGAATTAAATAATTAAAATTAATATCTAAAAAAATCTGATTGGTTGATGCTGATTCTCGCAGTTCTCGCAATTTATTTTATTCTGAAAAGAACCTCACCATATATATATATATATATATATATATATATATGTATGTATATATATATATATGTATATATATATATATATGTATATATATATATATATGTATATATGTATATATATATATGTATATATATATATGTATATATATGTATATATATGTATATGTATATATATATATATATATATATATGTATATATACATATATATGTATATATACATATATATATATATATATATATATATATATATATATATATATATATATATATATATATATATATATATATATATATATATATATATATATATATATATGTAGATATATATGGGAGCCGGTTTTTGAAGGGTGGTGGAGGAGTGGAAAATGAGTTTATTTTTTAAGTGTCTAAGTGTTTATGGTATTAGTAGAAAGGTGGTGAGGGTTTCAGGTATGTTTTGCATGCATGATATGGAATAAAATGCAAGACTTGTATGATTTTAATAAAACATATAAAATCAAATGCAAAAACATATAAAATATGTTTATGAGAGTATTCGTGCACATTATTAATGTGGATTAAACTTAGTCTATTGCCGGTGTATGTTAAATGTTGTTTTCTGGTATACACCATTTAACTTAACGGTTATGCGTCAACTTAAATATCCAACTATTCAAAGTGGATTTTTTAAGTGTAAGGTTACGTAATAACCTGAAAAATGTGAATTGTGACATGGGGTATACTATGCACACTATCCATATTGAGTATGAGTCGTCACCTCCAAGATGCTCAAGTTGTAAGACATTTGGTCATGTTCTTAATGAATGTCCTAAGAAACCTATCTCAGATGTTATTAAGAATACAAAAACGTCAAGGAAATCTATTCGTGGGGTTCAAATTGATTCGAAGACTTAGTTCGCTTATGAACCGAAGGCACAAAGAAAACTGAATGATAAAAACGATACTACGGTTCCTTCTACATCAAACTCGTTTGATGTTTTAAGCTGTATGATAGATGTAGAGGATGGTGAGGGTCGTTTGGGTCCTTCCACTTCGAACTATATTGATGTATCAAGCCTTATGGTGGACGTTGAGGAAGGCGAGGGTTCAAAAAATTTGGTATTTAGTAGCCCATGTACTACATCTCTGGTTAAAAGGATTAATGAACTTGAAAGTCACATGCTTGATGGGAAGCTTGTGCTATTGGATGATGAAGGGAAGCCGCTACCTATGTAAAAGAAGGCTACTACAAAATCATCATGATGTGTATCGAGTAATACTATGGAAAAACACGGGGAAGATTTAGATACTGATGAATTCGAGCATATGGATGATGACATGGCTCAATATATGGCTAACCCGAATCGTGATGGTGGAGGAGCTAATGATTTAAGTCTCCTTGAGTATGAAGACTATGATGGTTACGAGTATGATGGTAATGACTTAACCAAAGAACAACTTGCTTATTGTGACGCGTGTGACATCCATATCCGTGCTAGAGTTAGAAAGTAGCTCTTGTTTTGTTGTTGCCATTTTATTTTTGTAGATTCATAAGATTGACATATCTCTCTTGTGATAGTTTTTGTTTAAAGCATGATATGTGCGTTTGTTTGCCTTTAACGGGTTGTGATGTAGGATTCACCCTCATCCTATGTACTTAACTATTTTTTAGAGCAATATATTTTACCAAATAAACCCTTTACCAAAAAAACCCTAATCCGTATCAGTTATGTTGGGTAATGAAGGTTTAAAGGTTAAGGTCAATGAGTTTGCAAAATTCCAATTGCTATTGGAAAATTCTTATCTTGATGTGGTGTATTGTGATGTGGTGGACTTAGGTGCTAGTCATGTTTTGTTAGGAAGAGTGTGGTAACATGATGTGGATGCAATACATAGGGGTAAGAATAATTTTTATGTGTTTAGATGGTATGGAAAGAACATAGCTATTTTCCCCAACAGTACACGACCATCAAATTTGAAAACATTGTTCATTTGCCCATTGATTGGAGGTGGTGAGAACTCGAGGGCGAGTTCCTTTCAAGTGAGAGGGAATGATGGAGACAAGATTCAAGACCAAAAAACGTAGAAGACTAAATTCTCACCGCGTAACTCTTTCTTTCACATTACGCCATAGAGCTCTCGAATAGGATTTAAATTCGGGTTTTTAAGTGTTTACCCTGTAAACAAGTTTTTTGTTTACGCCGTAAAGATGCGAGTGCAGAATTTCTTCTTTATGAATTATGTTACTTTCTTCATAAGTTTATCCCTGGGTCGTAATTTAACGAAAATATCATTGGCATTTGCAACCTTACACATATACATTTTTATGTACGACCGATTATAATAAACATTAAACAACTATACACTATAATATTGTCATTGAAGTAATCCAAGTTTCAACATCAAGATACATATCATGTGTAATTGCATTTGATGAGCTTCAAATTCATCCAATCTTCTGGACTCATCCAGCCTAAGCCCAATAAAGTTTGGATGTTGACCTAACAGCGCAAGGTATAACAACGCACCGGCAGGCATTAGAGTTTTTTTGGTGAGTGTAGTGTTTTAAAAAAGTATTTAACAAAGTATGTATAGTTAAAAGTATTTAACAAAGTGTTTAACTATTTTCTTTTACAGAACATGTATGAAAGATGAGGGTATTAGCAGCCATTTATGCATCATCTCACTAATACGTTGTCATTTGTCAACATAATATCAAATTAGAAGCTAATAATAATAAATTAAATCAGCCATGGTGTACGTCCTCATCACCAACGTTCTCGTCATTCCCAACTCCGTCACTGGTGATAGTGATGATGTATGGAAAGTTCCAATGTTACCACTCAATGAAACTGACGATAGAGCAAAATAAAACATAATATCCCTATTAGGTATACATGCATTCAAATATTAAATGTTGGATCGATTGGATTTATTGAGAGAATTTCCGATCCATTTGAGCGAGTCGTTAGTGCGAAGATAGGATACTTCCGTATGAAGTTTACGATATTTGTGGTTTTCATATGGTTCCTAAGTTTGTCATGATATTGGGTTTCGTTACTTTTGTATCGGTTGCGTATCAACACAAACGTTAGTTACTTAATTTTGTTGTCGTAAGAATCTTCAAAAGAACACATAAAATTCATTCGAGTGATGATGTTAGAAACATTTGTGGCAAACGGTGTACACTTTTTATAAATAAATCAGATTACAATAAGTAAGTAACAGAAAGTAAATAACAGAAATTGTAGAAACTAGAAGGGGGTTGAATAGTTTCACCGCTTCATTTTAATTTTCTAAATCGTTTAGCCGTTTTAGGTCAGGTTAAATTATATTTACAAACTTGTTGAATTCTAATAGTTATGTGATATCAATTTGGTTACTAGCATACACAAATTAAACAAGTAAAGTAAAGAGTAACGAAAGAACACAACCAAGAGACGTGGCGATTTATAGTGGTTCGGCACGAAGCTCACTCTCCGTCCTACTCCACTCCCCGAGTACCACACTCGAGAGTTATCAATCACTATATCAACACACTCCTTCAGGTGGAGCAATCCGTACACATGCTTACACAAGGCTTAACGACACTAAGCATAATGTCGAGTTCTAATCGTAGCTAGAACCAATCTACTCCAAGGCCCACGTGGCCACATGAACAAGCACTCTTGTCCAACTTGAATCTTCACCCGATCCAAGGCTTCACATAATTGACATACTTGGTTCTTCACCCGAACCAAGCCTTCACACACTTGACACACTTGGTTCTTCACCCGAACCAAGCATTCACACAAGACTCACTTGAAACATCACCCGATCCAAGTCTTTACACAATGACTTGACTAAGTCCTAACCTACACACTAGCACATCACTCTCATCATATCAAATACATGAACTAATCTAGTTACAAGAATTCTTGGATCTACATCACCATCCAAGTTCACACAAATATCTCCATCCTCGACTCACACACAAGCGGAAAACAATGACATTATTTATAGAACCTAACACCATAACACATGTTACGTTTATGTGTGGACACCTATAACATCTCGAGTCTTCGTCTATGACGAGAGTTCTTCTCTTGAACTTGACGAAAGAGGAAATCACTTATAAACATATACCGACATGTTATAGTGATCAAAGATAAAATGAACATAGACTAGAAAGTTTTATGAGTGAAAATCCATGATTTCTGAAGTGTAACAGTTCAGTATTTATAGACAACAGGAGGGAGACAGACGGTCCTTTATCACTAAGGGACTGCTTGACTATTTAAGGGATCGTCCCGAAAAAATGCTCCCATTTTATCCTGACGTGGTGAAAACTTATCTGGTGCAGGCTGAACTGATTTGGAGGGAAAACTAGCTGTTATAAGGTTTGAATTTGAATTTATTTTCTTAATAAAACATTTCTTTAAAATCACAAATTAACTTTTGTGAAAATGTTTTGTCAAACTTAAAAATGTAAGTTTAGGAGAAAATAAAACTCTTTGATCACTTAACTAATGAAGGTATAAAGTTTGTTCATACCTGAAGTGATGTTGTAGCAGCTACGTAGAAGAAACGAGTTTCCTCGATTAAAAACTTATAAGCCGTAACTTTACGTAACATGTCTTTATATTTTGTGATTATCAGAACACGAGAAGACCGAATAATGCGAATAACGTTTTTGACATTATTTGTATTAACAATCTCCCCCTTTTTGATGATTACAAAATATAAACTCATTTTAGGTAAAATTATGCGTTGATAAATTTTTAATGAGTTTTCCCGTTACTTCTCCCCCTTTCTGTAGAATCAAAAAGGTGTGTCGTGGATGTTGAAGAGAGGAGACACGAGCATCCTTGAAAGGGAATCGTTGAAGAGATCAATGGTAAACAAACTCCCCCTAGCTAAGTGCTCCCCCTTAATGAGGGCACCGGGGAATCGAGCTATGGTGATGTGCTACAAAACCAAGTTATAATATAGTAGTAGTTTAATTGTATTTTAGTGTAATCTCAGCTTTTAGTTAATTTGTATTTCATCTTTCAAAATTGTAATCTGTTTTGGGTTTAATGAAATTTTAGTTTTCATCTTAATTCCTTGTCATTTAAATTCTCAAGCTTATCATTGATTTCAAATCTGTTTTTAATCTTTCATTCCATGTTCATAAGCTTATATTAGTCTAAGTTATGTATTATTGTTAGACAACAAGAACATGTAATAAATGGAGCTAGTAGAATTTGTCAAAGTTGTAAGAGTTTAGTATGGAGGGGGGGGGGGGGGGGGGGGGGGCGGCAATCAAGGGGGAAGGGATTTGGTGCAAGACTTTGTAAGACTTTTTGTAATATTAAGTGTATATTAATAGTTTTAGGGGATACCGGGTACCGAGTTTGCTAGAAATAAAATTTAACGGAGTTAACCGGGATATAATAAAGTCATAAAAATTGTAGAAATATGTTGGGTATAAATATTTAGTGTTTGGATAATTATTGTTTAATTTCTACGAAAACCGTCGTAATTATAGTAAACTTACGATAATAAATAAATTTTCAAAATACCTGGTAAATTAATAATATAATTTATATATTATTAAAATGAATATAAAAATATATTGGGATCATCGTCAGGAGTGTCGGACATGACATTATTGGTTGCGTGTTAACGTTTATTAAAAATAAAAATACGTAAAAAGTCAATTATACCAAAAATAGTAATTGGAATATCCTACGAGTGGAATAGTATGCAAATGCTATTGTAATGATATGTAAGCCATTTCTAGTCCATATGAGGTGTCCCTACTGATGATGCTTGAATTCGCAGCTTAACCTGATTGGTTACGTGAATTTAATTACCCGTAAACTAAATTTACGATGAAATAAATAAAGTACATGAATAGTGGTTTCTCTTCGGAAATGAATAGTGTCATGTGAATAGTAAATTTTCTGAACGCTTCTCAGAATCTCAAACTGATACAAAAAATGATGAATAGTAAAATGATGAATAGTGATCGGTGAATAGTAATGGATGAATAGTAACTTCCCGAGATGAATAATGAAATTTCGACATCTGAACAGGGACCTAAAATTACAAATTGTGACAGTCTTACCCTCTAAAAGGAACTTCGTCATGAAGTTCAGTTTTGGTTGGTCTCTGAAGTATATTTGGTAAAAAGACGTGGATACTTGAGTTGCATTTGGTCTTCCCGTTCCCAAGTAAATTCGGGACCTCTTCGAGAATTCCAGCGAACTTTCATGATAGGAATTCGACTTTGCATCAACCGTTCGACCTCACGGTCCATGATTTCTACTGGTTCTCTTACCAGATTTAGGTTTGTCATTGGGTTGGATTCCTTCCAATGGAATTATCTGTGACTAATCTGAAATTCATTTCTTGGGATCTGAAAATGTAAAACATGTTTGTGTAATCTGCTACTTTCTGTCAAGGCTCAAGTCTGAGGGTTACTGGCCTACTCTGTCTGAAGTATTAAATGGTCCAGTGTATATGGGGTTTAACTTCCCGAATTTGTCAGAATGGTATCATGCCTTTCCTAGGCAGAACTTTCAACATAATCTTGTTACCAACTTGAAATTCTAATGGTTTACATCTTATTAAACTTGTAACAAATCCTTGATTTGTAAGAAATTCTTGGTTATTTCATGAAACTGTATAGGAATAGTGAGTTGGGCTTTTTCCGAGTTCGGTCCGTCAGTCGATAGTCGGCGCTTCTTGAGGTTTACAATGTGATATGGGTAATATATGTTGCTGAACTCTGCCAGAACTCAAATTTGTACGTCAGATGGTCGATTCTAAAACGAATGTTAAATGGTCCAATATACTAGAGGTTCAATCTCTCGTGTTACCAAAATTGAATCATGCCTCTCCAAGGCAAAGCTTTCAAATTAGTTCGTTCTCCCACTTAAATCTAGTTGGTTTGCTGTTCAGGGATACCCAATCCGCATGATGTGCATCATGCACCAACCTAACTTCTACCATTTTCTCGTTGCTTGTAACTGGTTCTTGACTTGTGAAATTTCCTTTGTTGTTCCATAGTTTAGTTCTAGACCAGTGAATGTAACTTTCCAATTTCGGTATGTAAATGGGTAATTGGTACTTCGACCATAAAGTGTCTTAAATGGTGTAGTCTCTATGCTCGTGCGATAACTGTCGTTGCAAACGAATCTGATTTATGATAAATGGTTAGTCCAACCATTTCTAGAGTCAATCGCTCACTCTCTGAGCATACCTTTCCTATGTTTGAATTGTCCTCTCGATCTGACCATTGGTCTGAGGATGATAGGCGGTGTTTACATCTAAATGGGGTTCCGAACGAAATCTTAAAATGATTTTTAGAAGTCTGAGGTGATTCGATCACCTTTATCAGGAATAATTGAAACGGTCACAATGAATCTGGTGACTAATTCTACAACGTTATACTTTTCGAAAAGGACGTTATACGAAGAAGATAGAATATGGGTAACAATTTTGATTCCTTGTGTTTTGGTCTAATGGTTGCTAAGACGTGTGTCTTTCTTTGCCTATTATGCTTGGTCTCCATTACTGACGTTTGTAATTGTTGTATGGTGTCCCTCCTAATTTCCTTTATCACATATTCCAATATTCTTTATTGTCAAATTACAAGGCCCTAAATGCATTAGCGATGTAATATGGTGATTGGTTTTGGAAATTTGTCTCGCGATTGTAAGTTTTGGTCGAAATCTTTTTCTTGAATAAACGAATTTAGAAAATGGAGCAATTGGTTTACTAAGTAATATCTTTCTTGATGATTTAAAATTCCGTAGTTATGAAATATGATGCGGTTTTCAAACATGTGGTGAGTCAAACAGTTCTGCTAAATATTGGCTAAAAAGGATCGTATTTATTCAAAATAGGCAATTCAAAATTAGGTCCTACGAGATATGTGATTTGTGTAAACACAATTTTTGAAATCGACTTTATTTAAAAGTAAAAATACTAACAAGGACAAAATAGTAGGATAGGTAATGTTCGCATAAATGCATATATGTCTAACGTTTTAGTTCCTGATATTGGAAAATGCCTATTGGCGATTATCTGGCAAAACTACAAGCCTAGGTATTCAACCACTTAAGTCCTGAAATGGTTTATCGTTGAAATTGTCATCATGTTGGCAAAATGGAAGTGTCAATTGATAGTATGTCGATGAATGTCTATTTCATTTCCACCTGAAGCTGGGGAGATATGCTTGGGCCTGATGCCTCTCTTGATGTGTAGGTGAGGTTATCCAGAAGTTCTAGAGAACACAATGCCTTTAGGGAATCTATATCGATATCCATAATTCGAATCAATTATTCTTTGCGAAAACTCACTGCAGGGAAGTTTGCGTATAGATGAGGCCATGTTTAATTGGAATGCTTTACGGTATCGGTTAAGTGGCTTGGTTTATCTCTATAGTGTTGCTTAGCGCACCTTCACAGTGTGTTTGATCCTGCAACTCAATCTAGCTAGTACTTTTGAATGATAGAGCTGGAGAACTAGGTCGGAGATGGTGGTTCGGATGGTCTCGTGGTATCTTAGAATTGTTGTTGAGTTATAAATTGTCTTACTGTATACTCCTATTCTAGGTTAGTAGTTATGTAATCCTTTCATTGTTTTTCTTGTATCGAGTAATCCTCCTTGTAATTGATTTGGAAAGTCTCTCTTAGAGAAGTCAATGGAAAAATCCGACTTAATGGCTGCGTGAGTGACGGGTGGGGTAAGTATCCAGGGAGGGTTTGTAAAAAAGAGATGTTTATGAAAAAGTTTATTTGTTTACAACGCTTTGGAATAAAGATTGTTATTAACAATCCCTAAAAAGTAATTATTTTCTTCATAGCATAATCCTTCCTGAATTATACATAGGTGATCAGACTATGTATAATTGAGGGCTAATGATGCAATGCTTGAGTTAGTCAAAATAACATTATTTTATTATTTTTTTTCTCAAAAGTTTTAGATGGTGTTCAACGTTTTCTTTTGAAAAATGGTATTCTAGTCATTTCCTTTCAAGTAACATGAAAAATGTTTCGCGTAATAATAGTAAATACTTGGTGCAATAACGGAAAAATCAATTTATCGGGTAGCAATAAAATAGCTTATTTTAAAAATTCTGTAAAACAATTTCCCCATATGATAGTAAAATAGTTTGAAGTAAAATTCGTTGAATGGTTTATTGGATACATGGGTGAATCTTATGGTATGGTAATAGTCTACTAATCCACTTATTTAAAGAATGTAAACATCTTAGTTCATAACAGGGCAGTGGTTTATGATTATGAAGTGGTCGAGAATATGGTAGTGATATTAAGAGTGTGAAAGATGAACGTGTCTTTAAGGCATCTAGAATCAACTGAAGGGAATAGTCTGTTTGTGAAAGGATATAGGGCAGAAATTTGGTGCCAATGATTTGAAGTATTCGAGAATTTATACAAGGTAAAGTTAGCAGGTTCAAATGTGTAATCCCTCTAGGCATGACTAAGATGTATAAAGAATGGAAATTGTTGTACGGGTGGTCTGAGTCAAGTAAGTACCACATCGAATGATGTTTTGATTTTCCATGAATGCAAGCTAAATGTCTTATGGTCAGGTGATGTCACACCCCCAAAATCGGGTCCAGCGGAAGCATACGTGTAGCTGGGGTGTAACTCAATTGGTATTACAACACAAGTTCAAAAATGGTTTTCACTTCAATCATTTATAATAAAATCGTTTAATCAAAAATGTTGCATTTACATCGTTAAAAGTAGTGCGGAAGTAGGCCCTTAAAAATGGTTTAAAACGGTCCCCATATAAATAATCAGAGTCTTCTATGACCATGCCATGCCCTGCCAAAACCTCCAGTAGCGTGCCATAGGTTAAAACCTGAAAATACATGCTAAAGTGTCAACACGAGGTTGGTGAGTTCATAGAGTTGTTTAACAAATAATGCCTATAGAGAAAAGATCGCCCAGCAAAGGCATCGTAAATCCACTCAGTTACAGGTCCCGCCATAAGAGACTTGTAACCTGTGTGTTTACAACCCACTGCCAAAAGTGTTAAAGTCTACGTGAACAAAAGTAATAATAGTATCCAAATTCCCAGATAAGTATAGCAAAAATGGCTATATAAAAAAATAATTCAGACAATGTGGCCATATGATAAATCAGTCAAGCGGGAAAACCCGTAATAAGGTTGATGCAAAGACATCGCTATTCAGCCAAGAAATGAAACAGTAATATTACGTTTGACATCACAGCCAAGTGGGGAATACCACAATACGTTTGACATCACAGCCAAGTGGGGAATACCACAATATTACAATGAACATATAGATCAATCAAGTAGGGAAACAGCAATACTACGTTTGACATCACAGCCAAGTGGGGAATACCACAATACTACGTTTGACATCACAGCCAAGTGGGGAATACCACAATACGTTTGACATCACAGCCAAGTGGGGAATACCACAGTATTACGTTTGACATCACAGCCAAGTGGGGAATACCACAGTATTACAATGAGCATATAGGTCAATTGGTGATAATGCGGTCATATAAACAAGGATAATCAATCCCATGAAGTACAGGAAAATCAAACATACCAATGAATGCAAGTGATCAAACATATATTTAGGTAAACATTGGAAATATTTGAGAAATCAACCAGGTAAAACAAGTAATGCGTTTTAAGAAAACGAGCATGTATTCTCCCCCAAAGAGTTTGCAAAACAATTAAAATAGTAGGGGGCTATGACTCACCTGGAGCGATAGCTACGATGACAAGAATGGATACAACTGAAATGAGGCACGATCTCTAACCGCAACCTAATATGAGTAATAACGATCTACCTTAGATCATGACATAATGAAATGAATGGCACGTGCACATGATGCCTATACCACTCGTAACTTGTAGAAATACTTGTTGTTATCAAAATATTCATTCTCCAAACCTTGGGAAAATATGGCAATTTAGAAAATAAACTAGCCGAAATCTATATAATATATATCGTATATATGTAAGTATTAGTATTTAAATCTCGATTTGAAATCTTTTCACATAACGTCTTAAAACCATGAAAATATACTTGAAAATCACTAATACCTTATTAGTTATGAATTTGGATACTTGGGTATTATTTCTAGAAATATAAGTTACTACGTAGTGGTATATTATTTTTGTACAAAAGCTGTCAAAACAATAATTTATTTTGCCGTTACTGAAACGTGAATATCTTTGTCGTCGTAAGTCCGTTTTACTCGTTCTTTATATCCACGGAATCGTGAGATAAAATACTAGCATATTTTTTGATAAGTCGGGATGGCTAGATTTAGATTTACGCCTCGAAACTGTCGTGACCACTGTTCATCATCAGCAAGGTTTTTCAGAAAAATAGTTTTCGTCGTTAACTTCGGAAAATCATAACTCCTTCGTTATTAACTCGTTTTAATCCGTTCTTTCGCCTACGGCTTCGTTTTTGAAAGTATTTTCTAGAAAAATTGTCAAAGGTTACTGTGTAAATTCGTATTTTTCTGGATAAGCCAAAATGGAACAGCATGTATTTCTACTTGTTCAAAAACCATTTTCAAGGTTTCAATCTAGTTTCTACTTCAACCAAACCACTTTCAATCACCACAAAACTAGTCTAATCCTACCATACACCTTCTTAGGGTGTCATGGGTTCCTAAACATCATAACCAAGTGGATCTAACAAAGATCTAACCAAAAATCACTCTAGGGCTTGTATGATCAAAAGTTTACAAAAATAAAGTGGTATAAGTTAATGCATGTATGAGATCTTGCAAGAAACATGTATAAACATAGTAATAACTTTGTAAAAATTATGAAAATGAGTTTGTTTACTTACTTGATGGTTTAGAAAGTTTAGATGATAAAAAGCCTACTAATCCTTGAGTTTTTATTTCAAAACTCCAACAAGGACTACTAAATGAACAAGTTTACAATATGATCTTGTAAAATTTATGATTTTTGCTTCCTTCCTTGCCTAGGTCGATCCACACACAAGAGAGAAGAGAGAAAACTTTTGCTTGTTGCAAGTAAAAAGTGATTTGTGTGATAAATAAGTGAAAAAGCTAAATATATATATGTAGACAAAAGTTTGGTAAGTAATTAATTTGTTTGGTGAAGTTTTTAATGTTTGAAGACCTTTAGGGGGGGGGGGGGGGGGGGCGGTTCTAGGGGAGTAAAAAGGGGAAAAATGTTTGGTGATTAATTAGTAAAATTAGTATTAGTAGTTAAGTGTAGTTAGGTTAGGTTTAGGTTTAAGGTTTAATCGGGTACCGGGTTTGTTAAAAATAAGTTTTGTTGAAGTTATCCGGGTCATAATAAAGTTATAAAAATTGTAAAAATAAGTCGGGTACAAGTACGGAGAGTTAGGGTGATTATCGTTCAATTTTGGTGAAAAACCGTCGTTATTAAGTTAAACGTACGATACGTAATAGTTAAATTTCCAAAATACCGGGTAAATCAATATTATAGTTTTTATATTGTAAAAATGGGTATAAAAATGTATTGGGATCATAGTCGGGAGTGTCGGACATGTTAGACACTTTTATAGTTCGCGTATTAGCGTTTATTTAAAATAAACGTACGTAAATCGTTAATCGTACCAAAAGTATTAATTTAATTATCCTACGAGTGGAATAGTATGCAAGTGCCCTAATGATGATATGCAGACTATTTCTAGTCCGTATGAAGTGTCCCAAATGATAATGCATGAATTCGCTCCTGCACCAATACGGTTACGCGAATTTGAATACTCGTAAACTAAATTTACGACGACATGAGTAATGCACGTGAATAGTGGTTTTCTTCCGGAAATGAATAGTGTCAAGTGAATAGTAAAATTTCTGAATGTTCCTCGAAATGTCAAATTGACCTCAAAAACGATGAATAGTGATCGATGAATAGTAAATGATGAATAGTAACTTGTGAATAGTAAATTGTCGAGGTTTTGGAAAATGACCGAAAATTACGAGTTGTGACAGGTGAAACTTTTCGATATCCTTTCATGAAATGAGGTCTTGTCCCAATGTGACTAAGCTATATAGATCTCCGAAAAGAATATAAATTTTGTTGAGTAATTGTACCTTGATCTTTTAATCCAACGAGCTTATACTAGCGTGAGGGTCTTATAATATGGAATGAGCAAAAAAAAAATCGTAATTTGAAGTAGTGGTGTTAAGGCATGGTGTATCAATATTGACAATCTCTGGTAGAGGGGTTTCTTTCGCATCTAAGGTCAAATAGCAAGTAGGTATAGTGGTTGCTTTCGAGATTCGTTCATGAGTTATGCGTGTTCCTTCTTGGAGATATGGTTTCTAAAATTAACAACATTTATTTGAGTGAAACACTGTGAAAATTTGATCATAAATGTATTTTGGAGTGACTTTATTCGAATTTGTAATGAATATCGTTATGTAAAAGATGTGACTATGAAATATTTTGTATTTTGATAAAAACAATATCTCATATATATATGTCTTTGGAAAAAGGGAGTTCAAGAAGATTGTTGCTCAAACAAAAATGAATTTTAATCCAACCATTGAAAATCAATAATTTGTCGTACTTCGTAAGATTTGCAAGAAATCTTTTTGTTTGTACAAAAATTTAATTAGACTTTGACTTACTTGAATTGTTATTATCTCAGAAATACGAAAACTAGGGTAGTCACTTTTATCTTGGTCAACATGACCGTCTAATCGTAAAGATATCTTCGTCTTTATTAATCCTATTATCTTACTTGCGTCTTCCCAAAGTTGTAATTACATGTCAAATCTACTAATGTGACCACCTTAGTCGGTAGAGTGTTGCTAGAGTGACTAATGATGTAATCATCGACTTAGAATGTGCTGTAATCAAACTTGATAATGAAGGGAGAGTTGTGATGAGTTCCTTTATGATGGTATAATACCGTTCAAAGCATCTTGTTGGTTTATTCTGTTATGGAGGTATGAGTCGATCATATCTAATATAATATAGAGTCCTTGTGATAGATGCCACCCTTGGGTAATTTGTTGCAATTCTTATTGTGTTTGTGAGGCTTGTGGTATTATTCAGAGTGTATCATCCAAACACTCGTGGGTAATCTCAAATAATTAGAGATCATCGTCTAACGATGAAGAGTAGTAGGTTGTCAAGCAGTAGAGGCTCTCAAATTCTCACCAACCTCAAACCTATAAGGTGGTGTAACGTGTGGTAGATGATAATGGTATGTCAAATAGTGGTTGCTTCTTAAGCGGCCTGTCATATATGGGTGTAGGGTCTTTGAGATGTGATGGTGTTGGTGGTGCTTTAGATGATGAGAACAAAGTTGCTGACGATGAGATCCTAGTGGTGAGTTAGGAGACGATGGTGATAATAGTGAATGGAATACTACCCTCTTTCGCGCTATCTCGCGACATCTAAGAGGTAAAACTAAAGTACACACTATGGGGCGACCAATAGTGTAATAAGTAGTTGATGGTGGTGGTAGTACCTGAGTAGTAACCGCCCTACTAGTGAAGGAAAGAAAACATACCATCTTCTTTGCAATAAGCATCCTAATAGGTCCATTAAGATTAAGTCTGAATACTCTACCAAACGGCATTCTATGTATGGGCTGAATAATAGGAAAACCCTGTTCCTATAACAAATCAATGGTGCTAATGGTGGTGTAAGTGCAACTGGTGGTACAATGGTAGTGGAAGATGACAAGGCATCTTCAATGTCGGGATCCGATGAAAGGATGACAGGGTGGGTATTTGAAGACATGTCACTTGTGAACCAGGTCAACATAATCATATATATATATATGAGTATGGGTATAAATAACTCGCACAACGTGTGCATGAAACAACATGTATAATGAATATGCACCCATGATGAAATGACGAGATGCTATGATGATGTGGTTATAGTCTAGGGTCCAAGATACATCCTAGTTCGCTATAACCTTAGCTCTGATGCCAATCTGTCACACCCCCAAAATACCTGAATGGCAGCGGAATGGAATACCTCGGGGTGACTGTCATAGCACCACAGTTACAGTTATATTGAACAACCGAAAGTGTCGTTTGGAAAAATACATCGTTTGATCATTAAAACATTCAGAGTTTACAAAACATAGGTCCCAAAAAGGTGTTGCAAGTTTATGAAAAACGAGTTCAATCCAGATCAAACATTTCATAAGTGCAGGAAACATATATATGTGAGACGCGTCGACTCCGCGACTCCATGAAGGTCCAAATGCATGCAAGCAGGAGCTACCTTAATAACCTGAAAATACATTGCTAAAATGTCAACACGAATGTTGGTGAATTGCAAAGGTTTGTAAGTTAAATCGTATGTACATTAGCCACAAGTATAAAGTAAACCGACAAAATGTCAAAATGCTACATTGTCTCTTAAGCTCATGACCCCGAAGCTAGACATAATATTGTATTGGCCCCAAAGGAGTGTTTACCAGGTACCCAAATAGTTTAGACATGAAATGCATCCGTAATTCCGTTGGAGCAACCCAAACACGGATGGAGGCGTCACCCTCAATAGATCTATTCATTCACTCTCGCTTGGCATTATAATTAACGGTTGATTGAGCCCGAACCACCTAACTTATATTGACCAAGGAATGGTCAACAAAGTCAGACAGCTCAGAGTCAATGCTCCGCGGAAGTATAAGGTTTCCCCGGGTTGTTTAAGTCCCGACGAGGTGTGAATTGTAAACAAACGGTTATTTGATCGGGTGAATTTGGATGAAAAGGGGTTTATGTGTGATTAAGCTAAGGAATATACGAAGAAAATAGCTTAAACAAGCTATTTGAATAAGACAAGAAAGTGGGAAAAACCAGAAACGATTAAAACTTAAAAACGCGTACGCTACGTTTAAATAAAACGTAAACGTACGAAATAAAACGCGAGTTTTAACAAAATAAAATACTTACAAAAGTGAAAATCACATTTTTACAATCCTAATAATAAAAGAAACTTTTTAGAAAATTAAAATTACTTTTTATACTATTTAATTAATTATTATTAATTAAAAACTATTTATTATTTATTATTAATACTTAAATAACTAAAATACAATACAATATTATTTAAATACTAAAAAGGTGAAAATAAAATTCCTAAAATTATAAAATAACTAAAAACAAGTTTTAAAAATAAAAATAAGTATTTTTGTCTTTTTGTGATTTTTCTATTAATTAATTACTAATTAATTACTAATTAACTAATTAACTATTTTAAATTAAGAAAAATACTAAATGAACAGTAAGAATTCTAATAAAATTTCTAAAATTATTTTACAACATATAAAAGCTATAAAAAATATAAAAACTAGATTTTACTTAATAAAAACTAATAATGCTATTTTAAACTTAATATTAATTAATAAATAATAAAACTAGAATTAATTCTAATAAATACTAAATGAAAAGATAAAAATCTGAAAAAATTAATATAAAAACTTTAATATAAGATATAATTAATAAAAATATAAAAATGACAAGTACTTAATTAAAATATAAAAATGAAAATTAAAATTAAATAAAATTAAATAGAAACTATCACTTAGAAATTACTTTTGATTTTCTGGATTTTCTCTTTACAAAACTATTTTATAACTTGGAAAATGAAACTTTTGCAAAAACAAGTTGTCTACAACTTAAATTTAAGCACAAAACAAGCTTATTGAGGTGACAGTTGACTTTGGTCAACTGTCAAGAGCAAAAGCTGATGTGGACTACTAGGGGGGCCCACAATAGTGAAATAAGATTGCAATAAGCTGTATGAACTAAAATAAGCTAGAAAAAGTAAGAATGAAGCACAGATTAAGCCATAAGCTAAAAATAAGCACAATGAACTTTTTGTTTATGGACTGAAAATGGACAGATAAATGAGCTTGATTCAAGTGGGGTCCCAGTGGGATTGAGGTCAACCAAATGGTCAATATCTAGAGCCTACGAGCGGGGGGGGGGGGGGGGGGGGTTGAAAGAACCAAGTATGGGTGGCTAAGGACCACCATGGTGGCCAGAGGACCACCACAAAGGTGGAGGTGTGGGTGTGCAACTGCTGAGACAGAGCACATGTGTGCCCTGCAAGTCACTTTGGGGACTTGTAGGGCCCACAAGAAAAATCACAAAAATAAGAGAAAGCTAGGATGTAATAGATGAGCTGGTAGACAATGAATAGCAACAAATTTCAAGCCATGAAAGTGACCAAAAAATTCTATTTAATTACTTGAAGTATTGGAAAAAAAACTGAAACATGCTATTTTGACTTTTGACATTAACAACTTAGATTGACTTTTTTGAACTTCAAATGACCCACAATGATTATAGATGTAATAATAAGCTTAAAGAAGACTGAAATAAGCTAAAACAACAATCTCTACATTGAAATGGGTGAAAATTTATGGTGCTAAACCCATCAGTCAACTGTTATGGGGCAATGTTGGGTATTTTGACTTTTTGATTAGAAACTACTAATTTAGGACCTTGACTGAGCTAAACATAACATAAGTGAGATATTCAATCATAATGGAACCTCAAAATACAACCCTAAGCCAACAGACTTAGTATTCCCAAACACACCCTTATGGACAGATTTTCAAGGAAAACATCAAATTTAAAGCACAATCTAATGCATACTACTATATTTAGTAATAATAAACCTATACTAACAGTAACTAATAAGTACAAACAACAAATATTACTTAACAAAGATTACAAAAAAAAAATTGCTTAAGAAGCTTACTTGATGTTAAAACTAGGAATCAGATGGGAAGCAGAGATCAAACCACACCCTATAATCTCCCATGAAATTCTAAAACCAGAATAAATCCAAATTCCATCATTCCATTGCTTTCTTCTTTATCCCACACTGACTTTTTTATTTATTGTCTACTTTCTTTTTTTTGGTATTTTTCTTGATTTTTAGTAAACTGTAAATGGAACCAATTAACAACCTTTGTAACCTTTTAAAATCTTAACACTGAGTTGTATTAATCTTAATGGAACAAGAACAACAACCTTAAACAAAGTTTAGGTAATTTTGTCAAATTTACCCTAACATGCCAAGATAAGACTTAATAAAAGTAAACTGCAATTGAGTTGAAATAAGGATCCTCTAACATTAAATAAACTGAGTTCACATGTTTTAAACTGAAAATACAACTTGAATTAAAAAGCTACATAAAAACGACATGGAAAAGTAAAAACTACACTACTTCTACACTACATACTTTCTTCCTTGCTTTTTCTTTTCTTTTATAGCTCCTGGAGGTTCCACTTGACTTTCCCACTTTAATCTTGGCCTTAGGATAGCTTCGTTTGATCTCAGCCATTGAATGGCATTTTGGCGGGAAAAGCTTAATGGGGCAGGTTGAGTGTATCTGGTGGGTGCATTTATGAGGGGGAGGGTTTGGTAAGGTTGGGTGAGGGCATTGATGATAGTTGGTGAGGAGGGGGAAACATAAGCCTGAGAATTAGGGGGTAATGGTGGGAGGTTAGGGGTAATGAACAGTAGGACGGGGTTTGTTTGTTTGACCGAAGTCAAAGCTAGGTGGTATTAGTTTTGGTTGGGTGGGCCGGGTATTTTGGTGGGCTGAGGGGTTTAAAGTAGTAACTGGATCAGATTTAAGGCTAAAGGGTGGGTTGGTTTGTTATTGTGATTTGTTTGTTTTATTTTGAAAAAACCACAAGGACTATTTTTGTAATTTCTGAAAAGTCATGGACATGTGTTGACAAGTTTCAAAAGATATCAAAAGGATTAAACTTGCCATGTTAAAACAACCAAAGGACCAAAATTGTGATTTTCCCATTTTAAATCACCCGGGGACCATTTATGTCGATTTTCAAAATCCGGGGACTAAAGTTGCCATTTTGTAAAATCTTTTATCCAAGGACCAAATTTGAACATTTTTGAACTTCCAAGGACTAAAAATGATTTTTCATTCAAAATTATCCACCAGGGACTGAATCTGCCAAAATTTGTAACTCCAGGGACTAATTTTGCCAATTTGGATTTTTAGAGACTAAACATGTAATTTTCTCAAACTTTTTACCCAAAGTCTAAATTTGATAATTTTTACTTTTAAAAACTTTGGGTTGACTTTTCTTTCGTTTTTAAAACGTCAGGGACTAGTTTTGTCAATATTTGAAACTTGAGGGACTGAAACTGCCAATTGTGCAAACTTTGTTCGTTTTTCATTTGTTTTTAAACGTTTTGCATCTAAAACATATAAAACACACTTTTGAGATAATTTCAGTATTTTGATGCATTATTGGGTGTTTTTGGATGTTTTGGCAGTTCATATAAGACAAAAATGATGAGTATTTACACACTCATCAACGGTCCATGATAATAAAGGGGACTTAACTTGGTAGTAAGGCAACTTAAGCAATGTATGGAATTTAATACTTGGGCATGTACAAAAATAATTGATGCAATGTATTCTCCCCCGTGGGATTTGAAATCAAATAAGTAATTGAAAACGGGGCTATGAAAACTCACCTGAAGTGATAATACAATGTGGTGAAATGATCGGGACAACAAGGCGCGAACACTAGCCGCAACCTAAATGAATGAATATGATCTACTTTAGATCATGAAATGACGTAGTGAACGTTCATGCACATGATACCTATACCACTCGTAACTTGAAAATACTTGTTATTGTCAAAGTAAAGTATTTTTCATACTTAGGAAAAATAAGTCCAACTAGACTTATAGAAACTTGTCGAATATATCGTATATAAAATGTTAGTGTTATATTCCTCGTTTTGAAAACCTTAAAATAACGTCTAGTAGTCATATAAATAAGCATTGGGTCATACGTACTTCGTTAGTTAAGAATATAATTCTTGAACAATAAATCTAGAAAATATAGTATTTAGTACGTAGTTATATTATTTCTATTAGTGACTATAAATATATATATAGTTTTAACGATTTTAAAACGTGTATAACTTTGTCGTTTTAAGTTCATTTTCCTCGTTCTTTATATCCACAGATTCGTCTTAACATGTATTAATATATTTTTGATAGTTCAGCTCCATTAGATTACGTCTAACGCCTTTCTTTGTCCGTCAAAAATCGTCCAACAGCACGTTATATTTTCAGAAAATAGTTTTTGTCGTTAAACTTGCAAAAATCATAACTCCTTCGTTATAAGCTCGTTTTAATCCGTTCTTTCGCCCGCGGCTTTGTTTTTGAAAGTATTTTCTAACTCTTTTGTAAAAAATTACCCATCATCTATTGATTTTCCCACATTTTCAAAATATTGACAGTAGGTATATATATTGTTTCAAAAATCAATTATAGGATTTCAAACTAGTTTCAACTTCAACCAAATCACTTTCAATCACCACAAATCTAGTCTAATCTTACCATACACCTTCTTAGGGTGTCATGGGTTCCTAATCATCATAAATCAAATGGATCTAACAAGGATCTACCTATCATCTATTTCTAGGGTTCAAAAGTTAGTTATGTATAAAATGGAGTGGTATAAATAACATATGCATGTAGATCTTGTATATAAATCATATGAACCTTATAAAAACTTGGAAAAATCATAAAAATTAGTTTTGTTTACTTACTTGAAAGATTAGTGAGCTTTTGATGAAAAATACTTAATTATCCTTGAGGTTTTTATTTCAAAACCTTAACTAGGATACTAATAGGACTTGTAAAGTTACTTGATCTTGGAAAAATCTTGGTTTCTTCTTGGTCTTGTTGTTCTGGCCGGTTCAAGAAAGGAGAGAAAGAGAGAAAATATATTCTTGTTGAATCTTGTGAAATGAGAAAAAATATCAAAGTCTAAGTTATGTATTGTTGTTAGACAACAAGAACATGTAATAAATGGAGCTAGTAGAATTTGTCAAAGTTGTAAGAGTTTAGTATGGGGGGGGGGGGGGGGGCGGCAATCAAGGGGGGAAGGGATTTGGTGCAAGACTTTGTAAGACTTTTTGTAATATTAAGTGTATATTAATAGTTTTAGGGGATACCGGGGTACCGAGTTTGCTAGAAATAAAATTTAACGGAGTTAACCGAGATATAATAAAGTTATAAAAATATTAGAAATACGTTGGGTATAAATATTTAGTGTTTGGATAATTATTGTTTAATTTCTACAAAAACCGTCGTAATTATAGTAAACTTACGATACGGAAGAAATAAATTTCCAAAATACCGGGTAAATTAATAATATAGTCGGGAGTGTCGGACATGTTAGTCACATTATTGGTTGCGTGTTAACGTTTATTAAAAATAAAAATACGTAAAAAGACAATTATACCAAAAATAGTAATTGGAATATCCTACAAGTGGAATAGTATGCAAATGCTATTGTAATGATATGTAAGCCATTTTTAGTCCATATGAAGTGTCCCTACTGATGATGCTTGAATTCGCAGCTTAACCTGACTGGTTACGCGAATTTAATTACCCGTAAACTAAATTTAAGATGAAATGAATAAAGTACATGAATAGTGGTTTCTCTTCTGAAATGAATAGTGTCATATGAATAGTAAATTTTCTGAATGCTTCTCAGAATCTCAAACTGACACAAAAAATGATGAATTGTAAAATGATGAATAGTGATCGGTGAATAGTAACTGATGAATTGTAACTTTCCGAGATGAATAATGAAATTTCGACATCTGAACAAGGACCTGAAATTACGAATTGTGACAGTCTTGTTGCCCAATCTCTGTTCCATGACATATCCTTCTAACTTGTTCCCACATATCAAAAGCAGTTTCACAGCTGTCGACCGCAGCAAAGATCTCGCGTGGTAATCCAAGTTTGATTAAATGCATTGCCCTATCATCAGCGGCGATCTGCTTCTTGTCTTCATCTGTGTAGTCTGCTTCTATTTGTTCACGCAAGAATGGTAGAGTAGGAGGTGTTGTATTTGGATTACCTTCATCTTGAACTTGTCTTGGCTTAAATGGACCCTCTTTAATTGAGTTGATCATTAGTTTACCATCAGGCATTGTTTTGATGTAACGAATCATGCGGCTTGTCCATGGAAGATATCTACCTTTTTCAAGCATTGGAGGTCGATTTTCAGCACCGGCAGCATGAATGTCTTGTTGAGTTGCCATGATTTGTATTCAAAGTGAAACGTTGTTTTGAGGATCTTTTGAAAGATAACAAAGGTTGTTGTTGTAGATTAGATGGTGTTAGGAATACAAATATTCCTGTAAAAGACTCGGTCACCTAATTATTGTAATAGCATTAAGTTAGCTAATAGTTAGTTTAGTTATTAGTTAGAATTAGTTTAAGTAACATTGTGGAAGAAGGACGGGTCTTTACCCACTGTATGCCTGATCCACAGCCCGGGTGTGGGCGTTTTATCTTTTTTTATTAGGAACTATAAATACCCCTCTCCACATGTGGAGAGGGTTGGACCTTCTCATTCTATCTAATCTAACATATCATTTTCTCTTTCAAGGTTCCAAGTTTTCTTTCTTCTTCCTTTTCTCTTATGCCATACACCACCCACATCACAAATATCATCATGTTTAAGACTTAGTTACTATCCTACAATTGGTATCAAGAGCCAAGGTTTCATCTTAGGCCTTGGTGAATCATATTGGGTGTGGTTTTTTGTGGTTTTTGTTAGTTTGAAGTGTTTCTCTTGAAAACATCTTGGTTTGATCTTTCTAGTGTTATTAGACATGTTAGAGATGTACTTTTATGATCTTTGGTGTTAGTATAATATTGTGTTTCAGTTGGTTATACTATATCATACGGTTATTTGAAGTTTGGATTGGTTTTGAGTAGTTATTCTTGTCTGCGGTTAGCTCCACTGCCTCATTTCATCGTTGAGATTTGCTTCTGGATTCTGTGGTTAGTTTGTTTGCGATTACTATTTTGGGTTAACAGACAAAACGCAAGGAAAGTGACAGTTTTGGACCATTGTGGACTACGACTTGCTCTTGTGGTTTGGTGGTCTGTGATGAGGCGAAAAATGATCCGTTTTTAGGGGGTCATTTAAGCCCGAATTCGAATTTATTTGATCAAATATTGCCCTAAATCGTTCCTTTTGTGATTTTAGGTACTTTGGGAGAGAAATCTGGAAAAGGAAGCAATTCGGACGTTTTTGGAGCATAAAAGTGAAGAAAACGCCAAAGTCTTAATTTTCCATGCTGGGAACAGTAGGTGACGGCGTCAAGAGTAATTCCTTGATGGCATCAAGAGCAGAATTCTATGATGACCCAGTACAGATTTGACGGCGTCACGAAGGTAGGGCGTCAAGAGTAAAAGTCATGACGGCCTGGAAATGATTAAGTCTTGACGGCGTCAAATGTAGATCAAGGCAGTCCGAGAATAGTTTTGGCGGCGAGGGTGACGGCGTCACAATGTTGGTCTTGACACCGTAAGACCCCTTTTCCTATATATAGTTTTCTAATTTTCACATTAAAAAAGGAGAGAAGTTTTGGAGAAACCCTAAGTACGATTTTGGTGCAACTTTTACAGGTTTTTCAAGGGTTCTAAACCCTTGATACCTTTCATTGTAATTGAGATAAGTGTTCTTTTAATTCAATCAATATGTCTATGTGTTGGTTGTCTATATCTTGTTCTTGTCTTAATTCCATCATGCTAGGCTAGATCTATCTTCTGTTTGCTTAGATCTAATGAAACCTAGATGTTAATTATGTGTTGATTACTTGTTTATACTTGTCTTGGATGAATGATTTATATGTTAGGCTTAAGAAAACTGGCAGATCTCCACTTGGTAACATGCTTGAACGTCTTAAGAAACATGAACCGACGCGCACTAGGTCTTTATTGGTTGTATTTAATGCATGATCCACTGTTTACAATCCCTATAGTTGTTCTGGGCATGGTGTAGGAGGAGATAAGAGCTCATAGAATTGGGGAGTTAAGTGTGCCACCCCATGAATGGTATTAAGGAATACGATCCGTCATCCATGCAATTATAACAAGTAATTAACGTGTAAAAGATGTCTAGGGAGTAGCGAAATCTAAGTAAACACATTTTCTCCACTTATTGCTCACAACTTTAGTATAATTTAGTTTATTTTCATTTCTAGTATTTTATTTTGATTGCATCTTTAGTATTGGGTTAGTTGATTAGCAACTAATTCCGCCCAAATCCTTCAAACCCGAGATCTTTACTTGCTTTCTAAAAAATATAAAAATACAAAAATAATCATCCCTCACCTTTAGAACTAGTATTTAGGCTTTCTAATCCTAGCGACACTATTCCTAAGCTGAACGATCAATCCCCCGGTACTTGTCACTATACTATACTACAACGATCAGGTACACTGCCTGGTGGGGGTTGTAAGCTTCTCAGGATCCCTTGAGAGGTAAAGCCTGGTGCGATTCCCACGTATCAAGTTTTTGGCGCCGCAGCCCGGGGAATAGTTATTGTCTAGGTTAGAATTCCTTTTTATTAGGTCTACTTGCTAGATTCCTTTCTAGTAAGATTTTATTTTTATTTTTAGGTTTTCTTTAGTCTATCTTTTTCTTTGTGCCTTTGTTAGTAAATCAAATTCATTGACTATTCCGTTGACCATTATAGAAAACGGGAATCCACCCCTTTCCTCTAGAGAAATGGCTTTGTTACGTGAACAAATTGAGAGTGAGATTAGGGAACTTAGGGAGCTTAATAGTTTGATCAAGGTTGAGCTCGAACATGCATTTAGTGACCTAGCGACCGCCTTGTATTCAAATGAGGATCTAGGGCCTAATGACTTTGTGAATGTTATTGAGGGACTTGAAGAGGGGGAAATAGATCCGAAGCTTAATGACTATTTTAATCTATACCCCACTAAGGAGGAGATTGCATATTATAATAATCTTATTGATAACCCGCGATCTCCTTTCACCATAATTAAACCTAAGATCAAGAGAGGCGATCCTAAGAATGCTAAGATACCATGTATGACTGGGTATAGGCACATTAGCAATGCTTACATTGACTTTAAATCTCCAATCAACATTATGTCCTCAATTGTTTATAATGATATAGTGAAAACAAGACTTGAACCTAGAAGAGATCCCAAATACCCCGGTGGAGTTTGTAACTTTGTCGGGAGAGTTAAAGGTTTACATGTCTTTGTTGGTAATTTCACTTTTGTCACCGACTTTATGATTGTGGAGGATCTTGCTAATGTTATTGATTGTCGATTATCCAATGTTGTGTTTGGCAAACCATTTGTTGAGGAGTCTAAGTTGGAATATGATGAGATAGAAGGAACGATCCGATTTGCAAGTAACACCGATAGTATCACTTATAGGATGCCTAATAGGATGAAAGAATTTTGTTGAAGGTGAATGTTCTAATCCAAATTTGGTGAAGAGTAACGATGTGTTTAAAAACAGGGGTTCACCAACTCAGTTATTTAATGCTATTAGATTCTTAAAAACAGATACTAACTCGTGCAATGTATTAAAAAATATGGGATTTGGAAGTTTACGTGATTTAAAAATAAATATAATTCCAAGTAGATTGGGACAACATGTGGTTCAAAGCTTTGATGAATCGACAATGACCATCAAACATTGGAGAAGGGATATTAAAATTACAAAGGAATCAGTCAAAGAAATTTTTGGTTTCCCAAGTTGTGGTTTACAAATAAATCCACCAGAAAGAGTGAAAAGTGAAGATGCGTGTATTAAAAATTGGAGAAAGCAGTTTACTTTGTTGGAGAAGGATACAATCAAAGTTAAACCAAAATCTGTAGTGCAAAAACTAATAGATGCAAAGGACAGAGGAAAGTTGTTCAGAATTAACTTAGTTGTTTTGATAGCGACTGTCTTATTTGAAGCTATGAAAGATGGAACATCAAATCAGAGAATCTTATATTCTATTTCATCTGAATATGATAAGATTAATAAGATGGATTGGTGTGGTTATTTGATTGATTGTCAAAAGAAGTGTAAAAAGGATTGGAATCCTAACAACAAGAAATCATATTATTGTGGACCTTTGACATTTCTTACGGTAATTACACTTCTTTTTTTGTTTTATTTATTCTTCTTTTATACATACATATATCTCAATATTTAATAACAAAAAAACCAATTACCTTTGCAGCTTTTTTATGTTCAAAAGATAGAGTGCAATTTCATAAACGTAGATCATTCTCAACCTGCTTTGAAAACATGGAATACAGAATTGCTGAAGATGAGAGAAACAACAGAGTTTAGTTACTTGGTGGATAAAAGTCATTGTGAAATACCAGAGTCTGTTGAAGAGGTATTAAATGTTATACCAAAACCTCTTGATTTAAAGGTATTCTTTATTACTAAATCTGTTTGTTTAATCAAAACAAACACTTATTCCATATATTTTATAAGTTGTGTAATTGCTTTCAGGGTAAGCTGGAAAACGCAGAGAAATTAGATCCTATTCCAGTTAAACAAGTAAAACAAGCTTCAGCTGAAAAAGGTCAAAATGTGACATCAGAGTGCAACAAACTGGTATGTTTCTTTCACATTTAATTTGTTAATAATATCAATTTGTTTTTAAAATAAAAAAAAAATATTAATGACTAGATTGTATATCAGTTTAAAGAATAACATTATTCCTAATAATATAAAATAAGTTTGTTAAAGACATATTAAATGTTACAGCTAAACTTGTTGATTTAAAGCTATTCTTTCTTACCAAATAAGTTGGTTTAATAAAAATTAAACTTATTTCATATATTTCATTATTTGTCTGGTTGCTTTCAGTGGGAGCTGGAAAACACAGAAAAATTAGATGCAATTCAATTAAAACAAACAAAAAAGGCTTCTGGTGAAAAAGGTCAAAATGTTACATTAGAATGCAACAAACTGGTACGTTTGTTTATCATTTTATCTGATAATAGTATGAATTTGTTTTAAAAAAAGTAAATTATTAATGATTAGATTATAAATATAGGTAAACTTATGAATTTATACTGATATGAATATTTGACTCGTTTTATAAAACTTACAGGTGTTTGAAGAAATAATCTCTGAAGATAAAAAAGTTCTATTAAAGAAAATTGATGAAAAGGTATAGTTTTTTTTTTTTTTTTTTTTTTTTTTTTTTTTTTTTTTTTTTTTATAATATGTTATCTTGCAACTAAAATGAATTAAGAAAATTAAACTAATATTTTAATGAAAATTAAACAGGGTTTCATTCGGAAAACGAAGAATAATTTGTTTATGTTGGAATCATTGATCAAAGAAATGAAGCATTCTATCAAAAAAGGATTGTTGAACTTTCCGAATTCTAAGGAAGTTGAAGCTTTAAAAGATGAATGGGATCGTGTAATAAACACCGCAAAACAAGTAAAGCTTAATCCAGAATGTTCAATAATTGAAAATTCTAGGTCTGAATCAGTTTTTTTGAATAATGAGGGAAACTTTAAAAAAAAAAGTTAATTTGCGTCATCAAGAAAGGAAATTTGATTTTACAAAACGTGAATAAAAAATTATTGAAAAAGAAAGGCAAACTTTTAACGAAATACCCTCTTTTGATTTGGGTTTTGATTTCACTTCACATCCTGTTGAAGAAGTAACACTATGTAAGTCGTTAGAAAAAGTGAATTTGACTCCTCCAGAAGAAAAATCTAAACCCAATAATATATAAATTGTTTCTCTTTTAACACCTCCCGAAGAAAATCAAACCATTAAAGAAACAAATGAAATTCAAGCATCGACAGAAGAATTTAATGCAGCCAATGCACTATTCAGTATGAGCAAAAATCCTATGTAAGTTTTAAACATTATTTTTATTTTATTTTTTTATTTTTTTATTTTTATTGTAATTTAATACTTTTGATAAATATTTATAGGGACATAATTTTCCAGTTTCAAGATGCTGATGTTGGAGTAGAACGTACTATGTTTGAATCATTCTATTATGAACAATGGATATATTCTGATGTTTTAGATATGTGGTGTATCTTACTTAATTGTGAAGAATTCAGAAGATATAACTCAAAACAAACAAAATTGTATTGCAATACGCACGTTACGGTATGTTTTTTATGTTTTTTTAATAACAAAATAGTATTTAAAAATAAATATTTTGTATTTATTATATTTTATGATATCAGCCTCTATCTATGACTGATGAAAATTTAACAAGAGATGAAAGATTTGAAAGTTTTCAAGAAGCTCTGTTTTTAGCTGCATGCCTTGAAGATGAATCTGTAGCTAATTTAGTTAGTGTGGATTTGGTAAGTTACTCATTTAAAAATGTGCTTATAGTAGCTATAATAGTATGGAATAACTGATTATGTATAAATATTAGTTTCAATGGCTTATTTTTTTGAATATCAACACAGGTCTTTTTCAATATTCTTCGGGATTCACATTACTACATAGTTTGTTTCGATCTAAAGAATCTGAAGATTGAGATTATCGATAACAGCATAACAGATTTGGAAGTTTTTTATGAAGCTTCTAAAATTTCCGAAATTGATCTGATAAAGAGAATTTATGGAACTCTGCCAATAGTTCTGGTAAGAATTCATGTTTACTATTTCTAACACATTCAGTCATTTAATTTCATAACCTGGACCTTCGAAACCCTGTAGTTCTGGTAAGAATACGTGTTTACAATTTCTAAAACATTCAGTCATTTAATTTCATAACCTGGATTGCCCTGGGTTAGTGAATCTGTGGAGATTCTATAGGATTGGATTTGAGGTCCTTGGTTCATGGTTTTGCAGGATTGCATTTTGTAAGTCATAAATCTCATTTCCTTATTTCTACTGTGACATACCTTATTCATCTTCTGATTGATTTGTTTATGCTTATTTGATGTTGCTTAGTTATAATATAACTTAAGATAGATAGTTTGTTAATTTAAATTTATAGTAGCTAAAAATAAAAGTAATACAGTCAAATTAGTATAAATTACTTTCTTGGTTATCTGTGTTTGCAGCCCTCATTTCTGTGCTATTATAGACTCATGAGACCATAATAAGATAATTAGAAGCAATCATAAGGTCTCAGGAATTTGTTTAATCTAAAATTCAAAAATCAAGTCTTGTTAAGGACTGTTTGGATCAAGGGTGTTCAGTGTGATACAGTGGTTTTTAGTGGGTAATTGTTATTGATATATGTTTCATTAGATTTAAATAAGATATCAAAACCATAAAAACCCAGGTTTATTAGACAAAAAGTCAAAATCACTAAAATAACACCTCACAGTTAACTGTGTGGTGTTTTGAGTACAATAAACACTCACATAAACTTATTACCAATAGCTTAAGCCTAAATTAGGTTTACTTAAGCTTATCATATCTTCTATAATCATCTAAGATCAAGCAAAGTTCATATAAGTCAAAGTAGGAGTATATCTAAAAAAAGTCAATAGCTTTCCCAGAACGTTAAATCATTTAATTTCAAAATTTCAATGAAGTAAAATTTAATATTCATTAACATTGCTGTTTTAATTTTTTTTAGACAAACTTTTTCTGTGAGTATTTGAAGAAGAAAGATCATCCAAAATTTCAAATCATGAAACTCTGTAAGCCTAGTATATTGAAAATGCCTTGGAGAACAAGAAGAAATGAACAAGATTGTGCAATTTTTGCAATGAGACATATGGAGACATTCAATGGACAAAAAGTTGAAGAATGGAACTCAGGATTCAAAAATGAAGGTGTAGAACAACAAGGCCAAATCAGGACATTGAGGAAGAAATATGCAGCTAAAATCCTTCTTTCCGATTATAATATACATAGAAAAAATAATAATTTCTGAATCAATTGAATTTTTGAGTTTTAGTCCAGAAGAAAAACAACATCGTTTAAAAGCAAAAACTCAAAGGTTCATTGAGATGAGATTTATGACTTCTTGGAAAGGTAAAGGAAAAGAAATGAAAAAGCCCTGAGAAAGTTCATTTCCATTTTAATCTGAGAAAGTTTATTTCCATTTTTAAACATACTGGTTTCAGTTTAGCCATTAGAGTAAAAGAGTATGAGTTTTATACAATGAATCTGTATCATGAATGATTTGCATATATTGTTTAATGTTTATTACTAAGATTTCTTTAGTGAAAATTATACTTGCCTGAGAAGTTAATAACATATTACTTAATTTCATATTAGTTAATAGTTTAAAAATATAATAACAGTTGAAGTGTGTTTATATATCTGAATTTGAATTATACAAGTACATATTTATCAATGTGGTTCATGTTTTATTTGAATAGAGAGTTGATTGATTCGGTATATGATTTAGAAAATGGTTATAAGGTATGTGTTTTAAAACAAAATAAAAAGTTCAAATATCTTAAAACAACATAAAGCAACTATAAAAAATCATAAACATATATGCAAAAATATATTCAAAAGTATATATTGAAAATAAAATTTTATATATTGAAAAGTATTCAAAGAAATTTACATTTCGCATAGTTGGGCTAATAAAAAGAATTGGGCTTGCATAAGTTCAAATTCTATTGTGTATTTTATTTTTTTTAAGAAAATCTATTTTGGGCTTTATAGAACAGAATAAGCAGAATATAAAATTTTAACCTAGCTACTTATCAATTGTCATCTTTATTTAAAAAATATATAACAGGTAATTAAATTCTAATTAAAATGAATAAGTTTAACCAAATGATGTTTAATTTTTTAAATTTATATTTGATGCAGATATCAAATGGAAAAAAGCTGTCGAATTAGTGAAAATGTAATGGCATCAAACATTGCAGAGAGATCAGAAGTTGATATGGCAAATGATCGTGAAAGGAAGTTTAGTGTTTGTGGAAAAGTTGGTCATCATGATGCCAGAAATTGCCTATTAAAAAAATGAAGTTAAGTTATTAGATTCATGATTTGGGTTATCTTATTATGTATTTATTTTGTTGTTAAACAATTAAACAATTTAATTGAAATGTTTAAGAATTAATTTTAAATAAATCATTTGTTAAATTATCATATTATCATATTTTTAAAATAATATTTCTTAGTATTATTGTTATTATTATTATATTAACTGTCATCATAACATAAACAAACATACCAAAGTTCACTTAAAATTATCAAAGTCTTAGATTAATACACTTCATAATTACCAAAGTATTAGATTCCTAATTTACCAAAGTCTTTGATTCCTAAAATCCACAGTTCATAATTAAAACACATAAAAGTTCAGTTTCAGAGAGTTGCAAAATGAAACAAACTTTTTCCATATCATGATTAACAGACATGGAATTCTGCGACTTTAACTTCTTCTCCTTCAACCACTTCAACAATTGTGTTAACAAGCTTTAAACGCATCATCTTTCCTTCCTTGAAACTGCAAAAACCTGCAAATGCCCCCCAGTTGCCAGTAATTTTCACATGCTTAAACCTTGATGGTCTGCTTCTGTCAGGAATTGTTTTTACTTTCATTGGAAACCTCTCATCCATAGTAACAAGTATTGCCTTTTGGTATGTGTCCATAGAGTGTGAGAAGGTGTAATCAACTGGTATTGTCTAACATCCATATATACAGTTGGTTAGAGTCGTTAAATAACAAACTTAAAATATTTTATCTTAAACATACCACAATTTTTTTATAACTATATTTATATACTTACCAATTGGTAAAAGACGCAAACAGATGCAGTTAGTTCAGCATAGAAAACATCAACGTCATTGTTGTGACTGGTATGTCCTTTCCATAAGCATGAATGTTTTGCTCTCTTGTCTGCGATTAACGATTAATAACAATACTTAACTTCTTACTGATGAATTTATTTGTATTCTTGCTATTATAATGAACAACATAAATATTAACATAATAGATATACCTTCGATGGCATATGGTGGTATGGGACGAGAAAGTAACCTCAACATTGTTGGTAGAATAGTTTCTTCATGAATGCTCGTTCCATTAGCTAAGAATATGGCAAGATTCAGTTTGTTGTTTTCCAAATTTGTAAAAACCATCATCTGTCCCCTAGCAATTTGCAAATCAGCAACAAGTTTGTCCCATCTTTTACCGAACAATCAGTTTGACCTTACAACACTTTCCGGATCAAGTTGTACCCTTTCATGTTTTACTTTGTAACTCTTTCCATTTGCATAAATTTTGAATGTGTTTTTCCATATGTCCTGCAAGAAATCTCCCGGTAGAATCTACAATATCAAGTATATATTTAGTTTTTTTTTAATGCCATTAAGCTTATATGTATATTTTAAAACGATATATAACAAAAAAAATACATGTCCATCAGTTGTGCGCCTAACCAAGCATCTACTCACCCTGTTTCCCACAACACGTCTTTCATAACCTGGAACTTCGATACCCTGATCATTATATCCTGTAACATAAAATGTGTTATCCGCCTCTTTCACAAAGTGCAAAGTACTAACAAGGGAAGGGACATTGTCCTCAACAAATTTAGCCCATTCATCACCATACAAATCAACCTTGCTTCCATCATCCCTTAATACACATATGTACCTGTACCTATTGTTGCCATGGATGAAAATGTATTTTTCTCCATTGTAGAAGTGTTCATAGAAAACATTTGGTAAAGTCTGCACACAATTGAATTATAATTTGTTATCATATTATATTGCGATATTAGTTATATTCAAAAGTTAAAAATTTAACTAAGAAAAAAAACGAAATATACGTGAGCTAACATGGATTCTCTACCTGGAAAGCTGCGTTACTTTCTAAATCAAATCTGAAAAGGAATTGCTGATCCATTTGTTTGTTTTTTTATGTACCTGTAATATAAAACAATTGAATGAAATATTCTGATACTGTTTACAAATTTGACAACATATAATTACTGATGTATACAATGTACCACTTTAAATAATTTGAAATTTTACAACAAACAACCACATTTTATTTCTTACTTCAACCTTCTACAATGAAGATCGCATATGTAACCGTAAAATATGCATATACCAAATGGCAAAGGTGTTATCTATGAGTAAAACTAACTAAAATAACTACATGATGTATTCTTGATAATCATAAATGTTAAATGCCATAGAAATCAGCATGTAGACCAATTATATAGTTTTTTATTTTTCGCAAACACATTAATCTTTTCAATCAATGAAACTCACAATCACATTCGTGCGATTTTACCTAAGTTTGTTTTGGCTTACGGTGCTGTATTTATGTGATTAAGTTTGAAAGGTCGAATCAAGAGGTCCTTTTGGTAGAAACTGGAAGCAACCTCTCTACCTTAGGTAGGGGTATGGTTGTCTACGTCTAAACCTCCCCCATATACCGTGGAAGACGGTATTGGGACCCATAAACCGTGGAAGACGGTATTGGGAGTTACTTTGTTGTTGATTCAAAACAATTATTTATGTAAAAATAACATTCTACATACTGGAAATTAAACTAACAACCCATCTTTCAATATTCTATCCAAAACAATTTTTTTTCACAAAATAAAACAAAAAACATTATTTTGATCAAATACCTAATGCAATATAAGTTTTATTAAAAGCTTTCTTATATACAATAAGAATCTAATCTAACAGATCATATCTGTTTCAAAACATGTATTACTCACTTATTTAATCTTTAACAAATAGAATACAATGTTTGATCAATAGATTACAATTATTAAGTAATCTTATCATTAGCGAACAAAACATATCATACAAGTAATGTTATAATTAGCAAAGTATTCCATAAATATGAGATCAACAAGATATACATATTGCAAGTAGATTCGGATAATTTTTAGAAAAAAAAAATTGAATATTCTAACCTTTTAATTTTTTGACGGTTCGTTGATATGACAACTGATAATCTGAGAGACAAGCTGGTTATAGAGCCAAGTGAAAAGTTATTGATGGTAATGATGGTCTGAGATTGTATATGAAAATTGTGCATGCAGTCAACAAAGTCAAACAAAAAAACGTTTCTTTTTTAGGCTAAATAATATTTTTATTGTTAAATATTTATGTAATTATTAATTTTTTAAAAATAAATAGTGAATTTACTTTATTCGGGTCAAGCAAAAAATCGAACTGAACCAAATTAAAAAATTAACCAAACCGAACCAAACTAAAAAATCAAGCTGAATAAAAGAATTTGAATATGGTTAGGTTCGGTTTAACCAAACTAATTGAACCAAACTAACCGAACAAATTTATAACCGAACCTAGTTATGGAAAAGTTTATTTTGAAAAACATAAATAAAACTTTGAAGACATATTTTGAAAAAGGAAGGAAACGACAACATATAGTGTTCAAAGTGTCGTTGTTGTTTTAACAAACATGAAACAGATGAAATGGTCTTGTGTTGGTTTTGGTGTGGTCGTAGAAATCAAACATGTATTTGAAGCGCATCATTTAATACTGTTATCTTAAAAGAATATTCACATTTTAAAAAGTTTTGCGCTTTTTAAATATCGGCTTTCTAAAAATAATGTGGTTTGGAAAAGTTTATTAACATTAAAAATATGGGCTTTTTTTAATAAAATTAATTTATTTTAAAATAAATAAAAAACATTTGAATAATATTGAAGATATTTTATTTATAATATTTACTTAAAATAACTTTATTTATTAATTTAACAATTACTGAAAATTTTAAATATACTTTAAAATTTATTAAAGATTATTTAATTTTAAAAGAGTTAGTCATAATCAAAACATGCTTGTTTGAATTAAAGCACACTAACAAAAATGAAGCGTCCTTGAGAAGCTAAATATTACTACGTAGTACGGATCAAACCGGACCAGACCAACTGAACCGAGGACCGAATTAGCCAAAAAGCTTAGACCGAGGACCGGAACGAATGTGGTCGGTCCGGTCCGGTCCGGTCAGTTTTGTCGGTCGGTCCGGTCCATTTGCTCAGCCCTACTACGTACTATATATTAGAATATTCTTTTTTTCAATACAAATAATAACATATACTTAATTAATTAAAAAATAAATTTAATTTAAAAACACTGTTGATTAAATTTAATTTATATTAAAAAATATTATGTTAAGAGATTGATACTTTGATAAAACTCAAAAAGTCAAAACAATGAACAAAAAATCCCAATTTCATTCCACCTTCTTCATAGTATCAAAAAAAACCCTATAAAAAAAAGAAAACAACAACAACAACCACAACACTTCAAAAATGTCAGACAACATCCCGACTGAACTGCAAATGGAAATAATCAAAAAAGTTTATGAGGTTAAGATATTGATTGGATTCAAATTAGTTTCCAAACAATGGAAGTCTTTTATTGAGAGCTCTGACTTTGTGATTGGTCATAGCAACCGCCATCCACAGCCGCTTAGCTGTTCTATCATAGGCTACAGAGAAGATACTTCTTTTTTTAATGAAAAGTACATTTTTTTTTCTAGATGATGGTAAGAATGAAACTCTTTTTAACGTTTATGTATCTAATGTTATTTCTAAAAACGTTGAACAAAAATTTTCTATATAAAAAATTATTGGTGCAACTCATGGTTTAGTGTGTTTGTATGGTTTCCACAAAGTCTATAAACAGTGGATGGTTATTTTTTCGAATCCTTCAATTCGAAAATCAATTGGTATTGTTGCTCCTTATACTGAAAGTAATATCTGTCCTACTTTAGCTTTTGGAATTCGCCCGGATACTTTAGATCCTATAGTACTGAAATTAACATATGCTAAGAATGCTATGTTTTGGGTTGTTGAAGTTTTTTCATTAAGTGTAGGTGTTTGGAAAAATGTGAATCCAAATGCTAATTGTCCTCAAGAAACCATCAAATTTAATGACTCAACTTATGTTGTATTAGATAGATTTGTTTATTGGGTTGCATATGAATTGATTGTTGCTGATGATCGTGACTTTAAAAAAAACATGCTTATCTCATTTGATTTGATTACAAAAGAGTTCAAAGAGATACACTTACCAGATAGCTTAACAAATGAAATATTTGAACCTTTCCTATTGACCGTTTGTAAACTAAGGGAGTCTCTTGTTGTGTGTGGATGCATTATGATTGATGGAGCGCTACAATGTGGTCTATGGATAATGCAAGATGATTTTTCTTTCAGAAAGCTGTACACTATTGATGCAAACATTTATAGAATATTGGGGTTTACAAAAAGTGGTGAAGCTATATTTGAACCTCGAGAAGACTATGGAAAATGTTCAACACTTCATGTTTACGACCCATGTTCACAACAAATCAAGAATCTTGGGATTATTGGAGTAGAGGGTTCATTCATCATGGGCTTGTACAATGAATCGATTCTGCTAAATGATCAGTAAGAATCATAAAAATATATTATGAAAAATAGGTATTGTTAAATATATTTTATTTAATTTTTGGTTCTATTACTTGATGTAAGTTACTTGATGTAAGTTAAATGAATTATGATTTATGAAAATCAAAGAGCATATAAATTCATTTTCTTTGTATTTTCCCAAACAAATTGCACAAACCCAGTCAATCTTGTAAAGCAACATTATTCTTTCACTTACTATGGATCTCGTAGAAAAATTAGATAAGCCAATATTCTTAGTTTCTTCTTGAAAACGAACTATTTCTTGTTCTTCAAGTTGTAATACATCTTCATAAGACCTCTCAATAATCAAATTGACTAAAAAAGAGAGTATATCCGGCATACGTTCAACAAATTGCTGCAAATGATTTCTATTAGAAGATGATATATGTAAATTTTGAAAGTAATAAAAAAAACGTATGGAGCTACCTGACTAAATGGAATAAAACAATTACTCATCTTTATTTAAAAAATATATAAAGAATTATGAATGTAATTTTATTTTGGTATGTAACTCAGATACATTAAATTATTAGTGTTTTTCAGGATCTCATTCAGCATCATATGATGATATGATGTATAAACATTTTATTTTAATGTTTATGGTGTAATCTGATATAAATTTGTTCACTTACTTTAAAGTACTCAGAAACTAGTAAATAACAATAAACTTTTTATGGTTTCAGATGATGGTTTCAGTTTGTAAATTACAAATGCTGAATAGAAAATATCAAACAAACCAAAATATGGTTTAATATGCTGGGTTTAGTTTGTGGATTACACATACTGGTTTAAGTTTACCCATTAGAGTTTATAGTATAATCTGAAATAAGATAGTTGTAATCCATAAATTTTCAGCGGAGAGAGATTTATGAAGTTTCATTATTCTTTATTTTCTTTCAGCAGAAAGATTTTGTAATTTTTTTCAGCAAATTCATTATTATTTTATAGTGGAGTATTTAAGATGTATTTTATTGTTTAATAGTGTTTCAGAGATTTGATGGATGTGATGTTTAGGGGAAGTGTGTACGCCGTCTGTTTGCTTACTTGACCCCTACTTTTTTTTTATTTTTTTATTTATTTTTTTTATTTTTTTTTAAATTTAATTACTTATCTTTATTTAAAATAGGTTTAATACGATATTAATATATATATATATTTGTTATGTCTAACAAATAACGGCCACGTGTAAAGAACACAAATGTCTCATAGTAAATATTAAATATCACAATACAATTTATAAATTAATATCGTACTACCTATCAAAATACGAAGTTACAAACCTTAAATAATAACTATCGTAATACCTACCATAAAAGAGATATTAATATCGGAATAACAATTTATATCGTAATAACAAATTATACAGTATAATAATAATTAAATCAGAACAACAATTTATATAATAATAATTATGTAGATATGCTTATGTAAAAAATAACAACTTTAATAAAAAAATCTGTAATTCAGAACAATAAAATTAAATAACATAAATTACTTTCAATTATTCAAACTTATCAATCAGTATCCTCCTCAGAATTAAAATTAAATACAACGTCATCCTCCTGAGAGTTAGCTTTACTTGATTGTCCCTTAGTTTTCCTCCCTTTTCCATTTGCCTTCTTAATGCCTTTCTTAGGAGCCAGTTTTTTCCTATTTGGATTGTTGGGACAATTCCTTAAATCATGATCTGTTTTTGTTTTACAGATTCTGCAATTTCTCAAATTTTTTCCACCTTCTTTTGCAGATTTAATTCTGACATCATTATTAGAAGGTTTATACCTATGACCACTAATTCCACCTTTGTTTTTCCCAATATCAGGAGGAAAAACTTCAAGAACATCAGGTTTAGGAACTCCAATCATAGATGATATACTTTGCTGTTTACTTGCTGAAGTCTGAGGCACATTTGATGATTCTAAACCGGATTCATAAAGACTCAATTGATCAAGAAATTGACTTAGTTTATCTTCATCGTATCCACATTGATTGATTATAGCATTCACTTTTGAATAAATATTCAAAATACAAGAACCAGAAGATCCACTTGATTTATAAGAAGAACCAATTGGAGGTAAAACAACAACTTCTTTTCTCCAACGCCTTAACAGATATTGCTTTGGAATCTTCTTAACACCATTTGCTCTAAGAGTATAAAAGGCATGACGACATAACAAACCACGTCTTTCAAAATGCAGGCAACTGCATTTAACAGAATGAGTTTCTTCATAATAGTCAACCTGAAAAAAAAAAGTAAATAAAAAATATATAAAATATTTTTAACAGAACGAGTTTCTTGATAATATTTATTGAATTAAAAAAATTGAAATCTAATACCTTAAACTCTCCAAACCACTCTTTATCAGTGTCTTTAACATATCCCAAATTTCTCGTAGAACCAGTACAAGAATCTACAGAAGCAACGATCTCAATCTGAATAACATAAAATGCCTCAAGAGTGTAAAAATCTGCAGCTTGTACTTCAACTAATTGTCTGGGTTTCAATGATGGCTTACCAGTTCTTGTATTATTATCAAGAACACGTTGAATATTTCTTTGCTGATCTAAAGCACTTTCATAACGAAAAAGAAAATGAACTAGAGTAGAACTCCAATTAGAATTATGACCAAAAAAATAGTTTTCACTTTCAGATCTTGATGTAGTTTTCATTAAACCACTCATTGGAATATCTCTAAAATAAGCAGGAATCCAACTCTCTTTAATATTAAACATATCATTTAACCATTTATGCTCATCTAAATGATATTCAGCCAATAAAGAATTCCATTTTTCAACAAATTCATCAGGTTCGTCGCTTTCCCTCCATACAATACGACATAGACGCTTTTTGAATCCTTCTTCTTTTCATATTTCAGAACCAATCTACAAAAAAAATAAAAGGAAAATAATTTATATAAAAAATAATTGTTTAATATTAAAAATAATTCTTACAATATATATGTATATATGTATAAAAAAAAAGAAAAAAAAATATATATTATATATATAAATATCTATACCTTTGTAGGAAGTTTATTCATTATATGTCACATGCAAAGACGATGTTTAGCAGTTTTAAAAATATTAGGTATTGCAATTAACATTGAAGGATCTTGATCTGTTAAAACAAGATACGGCTCCTTAGTATAATATTTAACAAAAGCTTGTAGTAGCCACTCATATGAAACAACATCTTCTTTCGAAAGCAAACCAGCACCGAATATTACACATTTTTTATGATTATCAACACTCGTAAAAGGAACAAACACCATATTGTACCTGCAAAAAAATATACATATATAAATATATATATTAAAAAAAAAAAAAAAAAAAAAAAAAAAAAAAGAAAAAAGAAAAAAAAAACTTACATATTAGTTTTGAACGTAGCATCGAAAGACAGAACATCACCAAAAGCTTCATAATTCCTTTTACTTGTATCATCAGACCAAATCAAACAACTTAATTGACCCGCAGTATTAATCTTAAACTCAAATGAAAATTTTTCATCTCTTTCCTTTAAAACACTAAACTTATCAATTATTATTTGGGCATCATATTTACCAATATAATTGTAAATATCACGACTCATATTCTTGAAATCAATCTTTGTTGCACCAACTTTCTCATATCCACCCAAAAGCTCAGCAATAAAATTGAACGACATACAAGGACCAATGTTCAAATTTCAAGCTTTAATAGCAAAATACTGATGCGCCAAACTCATAGACCTGTGAGACTTTTGCAAATGTCTATCTTCAGAAGTAAAAAAACCATGATTATGCTCTTCCACAAAGTTTTTAACTTTATACTGTTCACCAGATTTAACAATATAAAGTCTAGCTTTGCAATTTGTCCTAAAATCAAATCTTTTTCTCTTAACTGACTTAGCGTTACAATCTTGTTTTAAACTATCAAATTCTTCAACTTTAACTTTTTTAATCCCTTCTTTACTGCAAAGAAATTCCTTATTAAGAATAACACCTCCTGCTTTACTTTCATGCCCTCTACGAACAATAAAACCAGCTTCATCAGCATAATTTTTGTACACCCTGTAAGCATCTTCAACACTATTAAACAAACTACCTTCTGCTGGTACCACTGCTTTAACAACAACAGGTTTAATTAACTTTGTAGTTAAGCTAAAAAAATCTGGCGAATTTACTTCCTCATTGTCTTCTAAATTATCATGAGGAGATAAATTTACAGCTTCAACAACATCATTACTTGCAGAATTCTGCATCATAGAATAACCTAAAAAAAATAAAGTCAAAAAGTGACTTGATAATAAAATAATATTACACAATTAAGTAAAAAAAAGTATAACAGTTCATACAACTTATAACTATAATAATATCAAAATTCTTCTAACAATTCCATATCACAGTACATCCAGTTAATATAACAATATAAATGTCACAAATCAATTGCACAATTGACTCATAATAACTATTAAATATCACAATACCATTTATATATAAATATCCTAATACCTATCAGAATACAAACCATACATCTCAAATATCATAAAATACCAACCATAAAAGAGATATTAATATTAATATATATATATTTGTTATGTAAAACAAATAAAACCCACCAATCAAGAATACAAAAACTCATAATAAACAATAAATATCACAATAGCATTTAAAAATTAATATCGTAATACCTACCATAAAAGAAATAATAATATAAGAATAAAATTCAAAAATGCAGAATAACAAAACGACATTAATATATAAATTTGTTATGTCAAACAGATAAAGGCTACGTGTCAAAAACAAATTTCTCTACAATAAAAACAATTAATATCACAATACCATACATATATTTTAATATCGTAATACATATCATATACGATACTTATATTTTAATATCGTAATACATATCATATAAGAAAAACAATATCACAATACCAAACTTATATTTTAATATCGTAATACATATCATATAAGAAAAACAATATCACAATACCATACTTATATATTAATATCGTAATACATATCAAATAACAAAAACAATATCACAATACCATACTTATATTTTAATATCGTAATACATATCATACTTATATTTTAATATCGTAATACATATCATATAACAAAAACAATATCACAATACAATACTTATATTTTAATATCGTAATACATATCATATAACAAAAACAATATTCACAATAGATTAATATCACAAAACCATACTTATATTTTAATATCGTAATACATATCATATATTAATATCAAAATACCATTCTTATATATTAATATCACAATATCTACCATATAAAAAAATTAATTTGAAAATGCAGAATAAGAATCTGAAAATGCAGAATATCAAGAAGATAGCTTATAAAAAATACCTTCAACACGGTTTTTTGATAAAAAAAATGATCCGATAGATCAGGACCAATACCAGAATACTGATCAGATAAATCCATTCGATAATAAAAATTAAATAAATATAGTTGCAAAAAATAAGGAAAGAAAATATTCAAATAATAATAAAAAAGATAAGGAGATATTAACGGGCGAAGATTTGACCCGTATTTTCTAAATATAATAATTACGAGAATACCACTCCGTGTTATATAATTATATCTAATCACAGCGGCTAATGGGAAAAGATCAACGACCCATACGCATCCGTACGTCCGCACTAAAAAGTTCCATCCGCACGTGATCCTTTGCCTATATATATATATATATATATATATATATATATATATATATATATATATATATATATATATATATATATTATCAAATACTACAATAGTAGGGAGTCTCATGTGAGGGGTTCATTAAGTAAGCCGTCGAGATGAGTTGTGGATTTACGAATTAAAGTGTCATGGCTCCTCGAACGTTTACTACATGACTTCTGAATTATGTCGGCCCGAACGGTAGTAAGCGATATATAAACTATACATGTTTCATAAACCATTTCTTTTCAAAGACTTACACTATACTAAGTACTACATCATGGACTAAATGCAAGACATATATAGGCAATTCTTCATATTCTTTACTCCAATCCTAAGTCGCAACATTCTATTATAGGTTGCTCGTAGAAACCTTCGCGATTCGACCATCACATTCACTACTTGCTATATAACTTAAGTGAGTTCATAGCCCCACTTTCCATTACTTAATTGTTTTACAAACCCTTGGGGGGAATTGATGAGTGCTCAAACACTCATCATTTTTGGTCAAATCTGAACTGCAAAACATACAAAAACACTCAGTAATGCATCAAAATACTAAAAATATTTTAAAATTGTGTTTTATATGTTTCAGATGCAAAACGAGTAAAAACAGTTGAAAAACGTACAAAGTTTGCAAAATTGGCAGTTTCAGTCCCCCGACTTTCAAAAATTAACAAAACTAGTCCCTGTACATTTATTTTGCAAGAAAACTCAACCCAAGTCCTTTTAAAATAAAAAGTTATCAAAAATAACACTTGGGTAAAAGTTTTGGAAAATTTACAATTTTAGTCCCCGGATTTTGAAAATTGACATAAATGGTCCCCGGGAATTTAGAAAAGTACAAAAATTGCAAAAATGGGTTTTGGATATTGAAACTATGCAAGTATGGTCCTTATTGTTACTTTGGAAAGATTGCATTTCAGCCCCTCATGTTTTTGGTAATTACAAATTTGGTCCTTGTGGTGTTTTGCAAATTAATCAAACGGACCCTTATTGTTATTTAATCCACAAATAAAACCCAAATCCAAAACAAACACAAGCCTGATCCAACACACCCTTACCTCCCAAGCCCATTACCCTTCTCAGCCCACCACAAAAACCTTAAACCCGTTTTTATTTTAAACTCAGTCAAACCAAAGTTTGACCATCCCTAACCTCCCAACACATCCCCTCAAAACTAGGGAAACTTCCCCCCCCCCCTCCATGCTATCTCCATCAGATCCTCACCTACACCACTCCAATTTCCCCCTCCTCATTTATTACACCCACCAAACCCACTACCCTGCCACAAACAATTTTCCCGCCAAAGATGTTTTGAACGGCTGTGATCATCTCAAAGCCATCCAATGGCTGTAATGAAGTGGGAAAGTGCTATGGGCCTTTTTTATGCTTATAAATGAGGAAGGAAGGCCAGAAGTGCACGCAGTAGTTAGTTTTTAATTTTTAGTTTAATATAGGGTCGACTTAGTTTAAATTAATGTAATGTGTCACAATTAAGCATTGTAATTTTCTGTTTTAATAGTACAATCATTTCTAAATTAATGTAATTCAGTTCATTTATCAGTAATCTTTAACAGTTAAGTTTCAATCAAGCTCAAAATTTATGAATGATGAATTAAATACCATAAGCTGCCACAAGCTTGAGTTCCATCAATATAAGCTTATCTTAGTTTTTTGTAAGCTATATAGTTCATTGGTATTGGTTAATTCTCAAATGCTCCAAATTTCCAATTAGTCAACAAAAGTCAACAAAGCCTCATGAGGGGTTTAAGCTGATTCAGGAAGGGTATTTGTAGTTTAAGCAATTTTTAGTAGGTTATTAATAAGCTCAAATAAGGTTTATGCCATTGTTTTGAGGTCAGAATCACTTTTCTCATTTTAATTTCAATTCTCAGCTTATATATTGTCTTGTATTTATTGCTTATTCTAAACCTGTTATTAGTGCTCATTTCTGGTTGTTTAATGCTTATCTCATCTTAGTCTAGCTTAGTGATACTCTGTGTGTGCTTGGATTGATTGGATTTGCCCTAAACTCACTTAAGTCATAAACAGTCCATGTATAAAGGTGTGTTTGGATCAGTGGTTTGCACCACTGAGTAGTGTGTTGGTGTTGATGATACCTGTTGAAGCATGTTCCTTTAGACTCTATTAGGTCTCTCAAACATCATAAACAAGTGTTCATGAGTTAGAAAGTCAAAACCATCTTCAAACTCCTCATTTTCATCAACTGTTACATAATTAGGAACCATGATCCTTCAAAACCTTTCATAAGATGTAAAAACAGTTTTATTTAGTCTTTTTATTACTTATTACATCATAGTCAGTCCATAGGATTAGATCAAAGCTCATTTTAGTCAAAATATTAAGTTTTCCAAAAAAGTCAAAATCTTACTTTGTGCAGAAAACCAAAACTTGCAAGATTTATTGTGATTTTTGTGCTTAGATCTAGGATTTGAAATTTCTAAATGTTTTAGTCTACCAGCTGAACTTTTAGATTCCATAGTCACATTATTTTGTGGATTTTTCCTGAGCTTAATATAGTTGTCCAAAGTAGGTTGCAGGGCAAGCCTTTGCCCTGCACACAGTCCATCAGTCCCAACACCCCAACTTTCCTTCCCCCTCCTAGGTTCATTTGTGGTCCCCAGGACATGAGGTCTGGCTTGTTAGGAACCCTACCACCCCAACTTCTTGGACTAATCCTTGCCTTGATCCCTTGATCACCCAGGAGGGCCCCACAAAGGGCTGCAAAGTGCCTTTGCAGCCTGTTTGGACTGTGGTGGTTTTGGATTGGTTTATTGGCTATTTTAGCTTGTTTAATGCTCCTTACTTGTTCATTTCCCTTATTTCATGCACATATAAACTGCTACTATCTTATTTTCCTAAATGTGTACCTTGTGCAGCTTATTCAAGCTTTTCATGGGCTAGTTTGACCAAAAAGTCAAACTGCCATAGGATAAGCACTTAAAGAGCTAATCTAAGAGTTCCACACCTTTTGTTTTTATAAAAGTTTTTCATTTTTAGTTATAAAATAGATTTGTGAAAGAAAAAATCCAGAAAATCCAATTTATTTTTAAGTGATAGTTTCTATTTAATGTAATTTAATTTTAATTTTAATTTTTAAATTTTTATTAAGTACTTAGCTATTTTATATTTTTCTTAAATTCCTCTTATATTAAAGTATTTATAATAATTTTCTCAGATTTTTATTTTACCATTTAATATTTATTAGAATTAATCTTAGTATTATTAGAAATTAATTAATAATTAAGTTTAAAATAGCATAATTAATTTTTATTAAGTAAAACTTAGTTTTTATATTTTTCCTAGCTTTTATATAATGTAAAATAATTTTAGAAATTTTCTTGTAATTTTTACTGTTCATTTAATATTTTTTTGTAATTTAAAATAGTTTAATTAGGTAATTAATAATTAATTAGTAATTAATTAATAGAAAATCCACAAAAAGACAAAAATACTTATTTTTAATTTTAAAACTTATTTTTAGTTATTTTATAATTTAAGAAATTTTATTTTCACCTTTTTAGTATTTAATTAATATTGTATTATATTTAAGTTGTTTAAATATTAAAAATTAGTATTAAATAAGTAATTAATTAATAATAAATAATTAATTAGTGTAAAAATTAATTTTCTTTTTCTAAAAATTTTCTTTTACCTTGTAGTTTGTAAAAAAGTCATTTTCACCCCCTGGGTGTTTTCAGATTTCAGTTTTTACTTTTTATTTTGTACGTTTACGTTTTATTTAAACGTGAACGTACGTGTTTTAAGTTTTAAACGTTTCTGGTTTTTCTAACTTTCAAGTATTATTCATATAGCTTATTTAAGATATTTCTTCATATATTCCTTAGTTTAATCAATGTCAATCCCTTTCCTGTCCAAATTCACCCGATCACAAAGCCGTTTGTTAACCATCCACACCTCGTCGGGACATAACGACCCGGGGAAACACTATACTTCCGCGGAGCATTGACTCTAGGTTGTCTGACTTTGTTGACCACATCCGTGGTTGACTTTAGTTGACGGTTTAGCAACAATCAGGAATACATGCTATTTTAAACCGAACACAATGCTTTAAATTATATGCTATCCGATTATCTTATTATCACTAAGTACCATTCTTGCCAAATCCAATATCCGTTATCATGAACCATTTAATCACTAGTAATAGTGAGCGCGAATATTGTGAATAGGCCTATTGGGATTGACGAATCCCATTTGTATTGACTAAGTTCAAACAAATGCATTAATATTTGAAACATAGGTATGACGGCAAAGTACCTACCGGGATAACTCCGCTGATTGATATTGGTACCCGTTAACGTTTTGGTGTCATGAGCTTAGTGTAATAATACGTTTTATGGGCGTATAACAACGTAGCCCATCATTTTCGAGTCTAATTAACTCACACTACCAACATATTGTGTTCAACCATTAAACAAACTCTACGAATATCACTCAACCTTTGTGTTAACCTTTTAAGCATGTATTTCAGGTCCATGATGATCAAGGATGGCACGGAAGGGTACGGATATTCAAGAGGGCTATAAATTTTATTATCATTCGAAAACTCATTTAATGTAATTTGTAAACATAGAACCATCTAGGACCTCATTTTGTAATCTCTTATATTTATATAATTTGAATGATAAATCATTTAAAACGACTCAATTAGAGTTCGTTTTCTATTATTGTGACTATTGTGCTGGCGAGTAACACCCAGTTTGAATTCCGCTGCATCATTGAATTGGGGGTGTTACACGGACAGTCGCTTATCGAATAGGGACTGCCAAAGGGACCACCAAGAGGTTAGGGACCGTCGGCAGAATGAGGTTCAAGGAGTTGGTTTCTGACGGTTTTTGGTGTTTTGGTCATTATGAAAGGTCTTTCGTTTTGAAACATAATTCTTTGTATTTCAAGAAACGAAATAGACTCAATACACACAAGTAGGCTAAGGAAAGGGTATGGAGTAGAATCGAGACAAAAGAAAATGGAAAGACTCGATACGCTTGAATAAAGAATGGATTTTGAGTCGACACAGAAGAAAAGAAAGAGTAAAAAGTTAAATGAGGTTCAAGGATAAGACTTGTATCGAGGAAGGCTAGAAGTCAATCATGTAAATTCCAAGAAACGTCATAGATGAGTACTAGAGATCAAACAAAGAGTGAAGCAAGTGTGTATTGTCTATAGTGATTGATTGATGCCAAATTCGTTATAAACAATGGTTGTGGTAAGACCATTATTTTTCCAAATAATTTGCTTGAATCCAAAGAAGGATAAGCATTTAGACAAAACGTCTAATGATCATAAAGCATATAGCACATATGAGCATGTAAGTGTTATATAGCATGCAAGCAAGTAATGATAAATCACATAGTCACGTAAGCATATAGCAGACATTCAAGTAGCAACTATAATAAGCAAGATTGTAAGAGAACTTACATTGGCCTCTAGCTATCCTTAATAACACATTTCATACCATGTGTTGTTGGTGATGCAAGACTAGATGATACTCACTAGGCAATTCGACCTTATGATTTGTTATGCACTTGGCTTGGTGAGATAACCATTTGATTATCTTCATACTTATAGCGCGTAATGTCATCTTCGCTAGCTATCCACATTACACATTAAACCGCACATTGTTTTCTTCATTATCATTACTTCAAAACTAGTAGATTACACCAATTAGGTTGCTTAAAAATTTCTTGTCGGCAACATTACCTACAATAAAGACATTCAAACTAGTAGTATACGATTCCACTTAAACTAAGTATTTTTCTAATTCCACATTTTCATCATCTTTGGCTTGAACATTTCCTTGATGTATGTTAAAACCATTTTACCAAATGCCATATTCCATTTGACATAAAATTCTTTTATCAAACTCAATTTCGGAAAAGTTCATAAATAAAATTTTTGTTTCAAATATTTCGCACAAGTTTCTTATGAAATATTTATTAGCGATTCCTTTCATTAATTATAAATCATCAATTGAAATGAGATGCCAAAGACTATGATCTATTAATTTCACATAACTTTCAAATTCATTTTTCCAAATGACAAAATTTTCATTTTCGAAAAATGGTTGTTCATTCAAATAACGCCCTTCTAGATATCATTTTGATTCCATAGATCGACTCAAGTTTGAACGTACAGTATACTTTAAAGATCTTGATAAACGAAGCTCTGATACCAATTGTAGCAACTAGAAGGGGGGTTGAATAGTTTCACCGCTTCTTTTTAATTTTCTAAAGCGTTTAGCTGTTTTAGGTCCGGTTAATTTATATTTACAAACTTGTTGAATTCTACTAGTTATGTGATATCAATTTGGTTACTAACATACACAAATAAAACAAGTAAAGTAAAGAGTAAGGAAAGAATACAACCAAGAGACGCGGTGATTTATAGTGGTTTGGCACGAAGCTCACTCTCCGTCCTACTCCACTCCCCGAGTACCACACTTGAGAGTTATCAATCAATATATCAACACACTCCTTCAGGCGGAGCAATCCGTACACATGCTTACACAGGGCTTAACGACACTAAGAATAATGTCGAGTTCTAATCGTAGCTAGAACCAATTTACTCCAAGGCCCACATGGCCACACGAACAAGCACTCTTGTCCAACTTGAATCTTCACCCGATCCAAGCCTTCACATAATTGACATACTTGGTTCTTCACCCGAACCAAGCCTTCACATAATTGACATACTTGGTTCTTCACCTGAACCCATCCTTCACACACTTGACACACTTGGTTCTTTACCCTAACCAAGCCTTCATACACTTGACACACTTGGTTCTTCACCCGAACCAAGCCTTCACACAAGACTCACTTGAATCATCACCCGAACCAAGTCTTTACCCAATGACTTGACTAAGTCCTAACCTACACACTAGCACATCACTCTCATCATATCAAATACATGAACTAATCTAGTTACAAGACTTCTTGGATCTACATCACCATCCAAGTTCACACAAATATCTCCATCCTCGACTCACACACAAGTCGGAAAACAATGACATTATTTACATAACCTAACACCATAACACATGTTACGTTTATATGTGGACACCTATAACATCTCGAATCTTCATCTATGTCGAGAGTTCTTCTCTTGCACTTTACAGAAGAGGAAATCACTTATAAACATATACCGACATGTTATAGTGATCAAAGATAAAATGAACATAGACCAGAAAGTTTTTTGTGTGAAAATCTTTGACTTCTGAAGTCTAACAGTTCAGTATTTATAGACGACAGGAGGGAGATAGACGGTCCAGTAAATACCAAACGGTCCTTTATCACTAAGGGACCGCCGGCCTATTTAAGGGACCGTCCCTACAAAACACTTCCTTTTGGTCCTGACGTGGTGAAAACTTATCTGGTGCAGGCTGAACTGATTTGGGGGGAAAACTAGTTGTTATAAGGTTTGAATTTGAATTTATTTTCTTAATAAAACATTTCTTTAAAAACTCAAAAATACTTTTGTGAAAATGTTTTGTCAAACTTAAAAATGTAAGTTTAGGAGAAAATAAAACTCTTTGATCACTTAACTAATGACAGTATAATGTTTGTTCATACCTTAAGTGATGTTGTAGCAGCCACATAGAAGAAACGAGTTTCCTCGATTAAAAACTTATAAACCGTAACTTTACGAAACATGTCTTTATATTTTGTGATTATCAAAAGATGAGAAGACCGAATAACGCGAATAACGTTTTTGACATTATTTGTATTAACAGAAATTAAAATACAGACAGAATGGTGTAGAAGTAGAAGACATACATTATTCAAATGATAAATAAATAAAGCAGTAAAGTTCGTGGAACGAGGCTCGTGTTAAACACGATTCCCTTAAAACATATTCACCGTCTGTTTCCCAGGGTACAACGTCCAAAGCTGTTGTACAGCCGGACCTGACACTTTCTTGAAAGCTCACGGAAGCTCGTTGTGTTTCTGATCGAAGGTAGTTCACTAGTACAGATTTGGCCATTTGTCACACATAGCGTATTTCGAATGGTCACACAGCAACATATTTACGTGACTAAATGTACCAGCCTTAAATTAACAGCCACACTTGATCTGACTTGTGTGACCATTTCGTAAAATATATGTCACAAATTTGTGTATATATGTGACCAGAGGGTAACTAGTAAATATTTTTTGACATTTTAGTCACTTTTAATTCGGGACGTGTGACGGATACAAATCAGCTCGAAACATTAGTCACACTATAGATATACATATGTGACAAATATATGTCACACAATTGAACAGTGTGACCAAAAAGATATATGGTCACATGAAGTACTTGCGTATGTGGCTAAATTATATAGTCAAGTTTATCACACATTATATAAACGTGACTGCTATTCTTTGCTGAATAGTTAGCCACATATGAATTTGAAATGTGTGACAACTAAAAACTCAGTTTGAAAAGTTAGTCACGAAATGCGTTTAAGAGTGACAAATATATGTCACACACTCGATGAATGTGACCAAATGTCATATATGGTCACACTACCATAGAAACATGATTAAGTGTAACTAAAATTCGATACATATGGTCACGTAAGTTAATATGTGTGTCTAAAGTTTAGTGTGTGTTTGTTTGCCAAATCCTAATGTGTATAGCCACACTTAATTGAAGCACGATCATGTGATTATAGGCTTTACAATAGTCACACCATATCATACATGTGTATCTTAATAATGTTTATGGCCACTTCATAAGGGTACCAATACATTCAAAATAGTCATATTGTGAAATATTCATGTGACTATTATTTATAGCAAAATGTGAAGTCAGTTATCATTAACCTTGATATTAGTCACATTGAGTTTTTGTGTGACTAAATTAAAGATGCTATATATATGGTCACATGAAGTATTTATTTAGGTGTCTATCATAGTGTCATATTTTGTCACACATTATTTAAATGTAGTCACAATTCGATACATATGGTCACACATTTCTGATAACTTATGTATACTCTATCTAGTTTGAGTCTAATTTGATATTCACTACATGAATTGAGTTCAGACTATTAGTCATGACTCTTCATTTGCCCTATTACAATGCTCCTAGTTATAATTAGAACTGTTAAGTATATTTAGATGTTGGGATCATTGTGCATATGTTATGGCTTGTATTTTCTTTGTTTCTAGACTAACATTTTGCAGGAAAAGCAAAGAAAAAGTTGTTTGGATTGGAATTTGGGTGAATGCTAGTAACTCCGAACTTAATGCTGCTAATGCTAGTGATGAGTGTGTAAATACTCATCATTTTTACCTTTTCTGAGCTGCCAAAACATCTAAAAACACTCAATATTGCATCAAAATAGTGAAAATATCCCAGGAAAGTGTTTTACATGTTTCAAATGCAAAAATATCAAAAACAGATGAAAAACGCACAAAGTTTGCATAATTGGCAGTTTCAGTCCCTCAACTTTCAAAAGTTGTCAAATCTAGTCCCTGGTTATTCTAAAAACTTGAAAAAGTCACCAAAGGTCCTTTTAAATTAAAAAGTGACATAATTAGTCCTTTGGTGAAAAGTTTCACAAAATATCAAGTTTAGTCCCTGAACTTTGAAAATTATAAAAAATGGTCCTTGGGATATTAAAAACTTTGAGAAAAACAAATTTTGTCCTTGCACTAACCTTTTATGGCAGGATTGGCCCTTGGTGGAAAAGTTTGGTGAAATTACACAAATGGTCCCTGAAGTTTAAAAGTTTAGCAGTTTTAGTCCCTGGTACATTTAACATGGAAAAATCAACATTGGACCATGTACTTTTCACAACTTGGAAAAATACACCCTATGGAATACTTCAAAAACATGCCAAACCCAACCCTCAACTTTCGTTAAATTACAAAAATGGTCCTTGTGTAACTTAAAACCAAACCGGACTCCTTATTATTATTCTTAAACCTAAACCAAATCCAATCCACACCACAAGCCCGCCCCTTCCTAATTTTTGGGCCCAATACACCTCAGCCCACCCAACTCCCAAACTAGTAATACGGGGTCAACGTTTGACCTCAGTCAAACATGGTCAAACGACCATCTCCTACCCTAGCTTCCCTCCCCCACAACCCCACTTGGCTATCCCATATTCACCAGTCCACCACCCCATCACATCCATCGCCCAAACCACTACAAAACACCCTCACCTCAGCATTAAATGCACCCCCCCCATTGTCTGATATCCAGAAGCAATTTGCAAATGGAGTTTTCCCGCCAAAACACGTGGCGGTTGATTAGAGAGTCTCAGAGCAATCCAATGGCTAAAAAGTGATGGGAAATGATCAGAGGAGTGAGAAAAGCCCTAATTTGCTACTATAAATAGAAGAAGGGTGCAAGAAAGCGGTGTGTAGTTTTTAATTAGGAAATTTAGTGTCGAATTTAAATTATATTTCAAAAGCAGTTGTAATTCTCTCAATTCAAGTATTGTATTAGCTTTATTATTGTACTTTAAACCTTTTTAAGATATAAAATTCCAAGTTCAAGTTTGTTTTGTGTTATTGTCTTTTATTCAAGAATCTGAAATTCTAAGTAAGCTGAGTTGTGATTTGAGGCAAGAACCATGGACTGAGTTAGCTTCACTTAAGTTCCCTTAAGCTTATTTAAGCTTGTAGAAACACTAAAACTCAATATTAGTTAATGAAAACCAAAAATATAAAAAAGTCAACATTGGAGTTGAAGAGCAAGATTGGAGTTGAAGCTGGCCTATCTAAAGATAGGCTTCATAGGAAAATCCCTTGTTCAAGCTAGGGGTGTCTTGTAAGCTTTTGCTCATTTGAAATTTCCTCTAAAATCTTAGTTATTTATAGCTTCTGATTGCTTGTTTGCTTATTGCTAATCTGTGTTTTTTATGCTTATTCAGTGTTGTTTGAGTAGTTTATAGTTTAAGATAGCTAAATTGTTCATTAGAATTACTAGTTAACTTAAATCATAGTTGTAACAGTCAATCTAGCTTAAGTAATATCCTTGTAAGTTTGTGGGTACTTTCTGCTTCTAAACACTTATTCAAGTCTAACTTATCATAAAAAGTTGAAATAGAACATTCTCACAAGCTTTCATAAGCTCTTAGTCCTTAAAACTCAAAACAGTCCCATATAAAGGGGTGTTTGGATTTGGTTCATTCACTGTTTCAGAAAGGTTTTTGATTGTCAACTTTGTGTGAAAACTCTGTTTCAGTACCAAATTAGTTCAAACAAATCTTAAAATTTGGGTGTCATACAGTTAAAAGTCAAAATCACAAAAATCTTTCCCTCACAGTTAACTGTGAGAGGTTTTGGTGCTTAAATCCATCACATTAGCTATATAGGTTGTTAAAATAGAATAATATAGCTTAGACATAGCTTATAACTTAATATTTAATCAGTAGGAGTTATTAGAAATCCAAATAAGTCAAATCTTGTGTTTTCCTCAAAAAGTCAAAAGTAGTTCATCAGATTTTACCAATTATTGTAGTAATTTCTATGATTTTTGTGATTTGAATTAGAAGCTGAAACTTGTTCTTAATCATTTTATACCAGCTCAAATTTAAGTTTCCATCACCCTTTGATTTTTGCTAATTTTTCCTTGGGTTCCACAAGCCCTGGAACACAGTTGCAGGGAAGAAACCTTCCCCTGCACCAGCAGAACCATCTCATCACCACCACTTTGGTGGTGATTTTTGGCCAACCCAGTGGGTCCCACAACCCACAAATAGCTTTAGTCAACCCCCTCCTACCAGGGATCAAGCATTGACCCTTGGTTTGACCTAGGATCAAGTGGACCCCACCTTGAATCCATCCCTAAGTCTGTCCCAACTCTGTGTTGAAACTCAGTTTTCAAAAGTGCTTATTTGTTCTCATTCAACTTATTTGTGATCAATTCTTGTTGTTTTTAGCTTATTCAAGTTTGTTTAGCTTATTTGCACCCATTTCCATCATTGTGGACCCCACCCAAAGTCATTTGTGCTTATTTGTCCATTTAGTCAACATAAGTCAACTGTTTAAGGTTTAGGGGGTGCATACTGCTTATTTACAAGCTGTTTCAAAAGTGTTTTCACAAAAGTTTTTTGTTTTCAGTAGTTAAGTAAGTTTGTAAAAGAAAAACCAAGAAAATCCAAATTTAAATTAAGTGATAGTTTCTATTTAATTCAATTTATCTTTTTTTTTTCCATTTTTAGATTTTTATTAAGTACTTAGTATTTTTATATTTTTATTAATTACCTCTTATATTAAAGTAATTTTAGTAATTTTTTTAGATTCTTATTTTGTCATTTATTAATAATTAGATTTAATATTAGTTTTCTTAATTATTAATTAATATTAAGTATTAATTAGCATATTTAGTTTTTATAAAGCATAACCTAGTTTTTATATTTTTCCTAGCTCTAATATAATATAATAGACTTTTAGAAAATATATTTTTAGTTTCCACTATTCATTTTCCATTTTTCTGATTTTAATTATTTAAATTAGAATTAAAGTAATTAAAAGGTAATTAATTAGTGGATTAGCCTTAAATATAATTTTTAGAAGTTTTCATAATTTTGTAGGATTCCTGTGATGGTTAAATAATTTTATAAATTTTCTCATAATTTTCTAAGTTAGTTTAATATTAATAGTAATTTAAATTAGTTTAATTAGTTTAAATAAGTTAAATAGTTTTTAATTAATAAAAAATCCATAAAAAGACAAAAATATTAATTTTTATTTTTTATACTTTCTTCAAGTTCTATTTTAAGTTTAGAAATTGCTTTTGCAAATTTTTAGTTTAATTTGTAATATTTATAATTATTAGTTAATTTAAATTAGATTTAAATTAGATTTTAATTAGTTTTTAAATAATATTTACATATTATAATAATCACTTTTATAATTTCATTTTTTATTTTCAAATTTCTTTTTAATTTCAAGTTTCAAAAGTTTCAAAAGCACCCCCTGTAGTTTGTTAATTATCAAAACCCCACTTTTCCAGTCTGTTACGTGAATCTGAATTGTGAATTTGTGCATATACTTGTATATCTGATTTTTGTGAATATCATATCTGTGTACAAATACCAAAATAACAGTAGCAAAATCAATTCCATATCATCTGGGCTACTGTCCTCAGTGCCACTCACTCATAAACGATTTCAAACGACACCATTTCAATCTCGCTGGGACTTTAACGACCCGGGGACACACTATACTATCCACGGAGTATTGGGATAAGCTGTTTTTGACTAGTTGACCTTGGTCAATTATTTCTGACGGTTTAGACCCAACCAGCTAGTAACTCGGAACTTAATGCTGCTAGGCAGAACTTAATGCTGCTAGCCCGTTAGTGAGCCCTCACGTGTGTTGCACGTTAGGGTATTTTCGTCATTTCACTATTCCCGACTATAACACACTTCAGCTACCTCCCTTTCATGAAAATCGACGAGGACATTTTTTGCAAATAACAAAACTAAGTCGTGTTTAACACAACAAAATAACACACACATAAACGCTTTATCTTCTTTCAACCTAATATCTCAAACAATACAGTCGGTGCTTAGTAGTCGTGATTCTTCAAAAAACACACGTACCAGGTAACCACATTTACTGATTTTTACTTCATTCAAACGGTATTTTGCATTTTTTATAACCTTAATCGTTAATGCAGTAACCATGTTTGGTAACCAATTTATTTGCGCTGTGGACAATCCTGATGTTTTGGATGAGTTTGTAAGTTAACACCATTATTAACAGTCTGTTATTTCTCTAAGAAAGTAGTTTAATTACTCCTTCCCATAATTATAGTTCACCGTTGACTTTTTAAGTCTTTAGTTTTCAACTTTGACCTTAAATATTTTTATTTGTGTTATATATTACTTGATGCAAAATATATGAATGGATTAAGTTTTGAATGTATTTTCCATTGGTATAATTTTTATCAACTATTGTATAACACAAATAAAAATATATAAGGTCAAATTTTCCAAATGAAGACTTAAAAAGTCACACATTAAGTGTCCACTATGACTTTTTCAAGTCTTTTTTCTTCAACTTTGACTTCAAATTTTTTTGTCCGTGTTATATAGTACTTGATGCAAGATATATGAATGGATTAAGTTTTTAGTTGTGTTTTCATTTGTATAATTTATTTTCATATACAGGAACTGCATAATGATTATGTTCTAGGAGGTTCCTATACTGGCAATGGTTTTATTTTGTTACTTAACTGTGTGTGTGTGGGGGGGGGGGGGGGTTGATGGAAAGTTCATGTAAGGAGAGTCTCACAATTTAAGTGTGTTGTTGAGGGAGCAAGGTGGAATGATTTTGTCATTCACAACATCTCCTGTTCTGCTGTTGAGTACATACATTTTGTTGAAGACGGTGAGGATGTGTTTTATGTAACTTGCTATGGTGAGGATGGGTTGGAGTTTCACAATTATGAACCCGAGAGTGACCCATTTTGGAGATGTTTAGTGCTTGTGACAGACACATCTCTGCTTATGCAGTCGTTAGAGGAAGACTTTCTGAGATATCTGGATGGTCCAACCCTTACTAATTTGGTCGTGGTTTCCACTAACACGACTGACTACAATGTTAGGGTGGCCAGTGATCATCTCTATGGTCGATACATCCACTCCTTCTTCTATGGCGGTGGTTGGTTGACACTCGTTCGAGACTTGAATATGAAGGCTGGTCAGTGGATGGTTTTTACTCAGATTGACCCGGGCCAGGAATTTAATGTGATGTTGTTTGAACCTGATGGAGGGGCCATCACAACTGTGGAGACATACAACACCAATATTGCCATGAATGCCTTGTGTCACCAACCACATGACTATGGTATTGTTTCCTTTATTAGCTTTAACTACATCAAGTATATGATATCTTTGTAACATTTTGGATTATCTATAACTTAATCATTTTGTATTATTAAATTCAAATTTTGAAGCCGGACAGATGAACTGGATGTGTAGATGGTCATTTCACACTGTCCACGACCAAGAAGATAGGGCATTCTACCGACCACTGACTGCATGCTTCTGGAGAGATGGACGACTAGTAAGTGTCTTGAAAACTTTGATAATTTGTCAAATTGTTATGCTACAATTTCAATGAGATTACAAACTAAACAACTATCAATCTATAGCAGTTGTAACTTTGTATATTTTGTAACAGACTATACCATCAAAAATTGTGCACAAGTATAACTTGTATGGGTACTCTGTCGCTGTTGTGAAGCACCAAATGATACAGAAAGTGTTCCAAGTACGTGAGAGAACAGTGGTGGTACCTGGTCGAGGGAAGGTGAGGAGGAAGGTGTTTATTGTTTCATACTCTGATTTCAGGGAGTTGAGACACGAAGCCGGCTTTGGTGCAGCTGCAAGGGTCCGCTTCTTTTTAACAGATGACATAAACAGGTCCCAAAGAGTCTAAAGGTTTGATGTGTGTTGATGGTTTGATGGTTGTTGATGGTTGTTGATGGGTGAAACAATGTTTGAAAGTTTTTGTAAGTTGGATAAACTTTTTTGTAACTATCTGATGTATGATAAACCAAATGGGTTTGTCACTAGACAATGGTATGTAATTAGCTAATGTAGGATGAACCATATAGGTTTATCCATAGACAATGTTATGTAGTAAAGTATGTAGGTTGACATTATTGTATGAATGCGGCTTATACGACCTTATAACTAGTTAATTGGGGATTTAAACCCTTATGTGTAAATGTTAACAATCCACCCCTGCACTCTCAGATCTAGCAGTACAAACCCACCTGCAGTAACGTTTTCTTAGGAGCAGAAACTTTTGATTTTTTTTTTGAACAGAGCAGAAACTTTTGACTAACATAATACAAAATATATCCCAAGTTCTTGTTAATGAACACAACAATCAAAATATTGTAACAATTAAGTGTAAATGTTACCAATCCACCCCTGCACTCTCATATCTAGCAGTACAAACCCACCTGCAGTAACGTTTTCTTAGCAGCAGAAACTTTTGATTTTGATTTTTTTTTAACAGAGCAGAAACTTTTGATTAACATAATACAAAATATATCCCAAGTTCTTGTTAATGAACACAACAATCAAAATATTGTAACAATTAATGAGAAAATTTAGCAATGACAAAGTACGGGAATTAAAATTAAACATATTCCATTAAAACTTGAAATGAAAAATTACAAAATACTGGTAACAAAAGGTACACATTCTAAAAATCTACTAATCTAAAAGGATTACAACATGTTTATTCATAAAGTCAAATAAAGTAGTACCAAAGGATTACAAGGTTTATTCAAATTACTTCCTAACTCAACTAATACATTTTCTTTTTACCCTTCCCTTTTAAACAAACTTTGGGCATTTTTGGTTCCCATGGTTTTATACCCTTTTCTTTACACGTCTTAGCATTGGGCAGGCCTAGCACCTGAAACCTCTCATCAAAAAGCTCTTTGACAGTCTTTTTTGGAGTTTTAACCTTCCTAGCATCTTCCTTTTTGTGCCTGATCCAAAATATCTGATACGTGGGGATCGCACCCTCGCAACATGTTTTACCTTTCAAGGGATCTCGAGAAGCTTACAACCCCCACCAGGCAGTGTACCTGATCGTTGTAGTATAGTATAGTGACAAGTACTAGGGGATTGATCGTTCAACTCAGGAATAGTGTCGCTAGGATTAGAAAGCCTCCTAAACTAGGTCTAGAGGTGAGGGATGATTCTTTTTGTATTTTTATATTTTTATGAAAGCAAGTAAAATCTCGGGTTTTGAAGGAGTGGGCGAAATTAGTTGCTAGCCAACTAACCCAATTTACTACTAATGCAATAAAAGTAAAATAACAGAAATGAAAACAAAACTAATTATACTAATGTGGTAGAAACAATAATGAGGAAAGTTGTGTTTACTTAGGTTTCATTACTCCCTAGATATCTTTTACAGGTTGATAGCTTGTTACAATTGCATGGATGACGGGTCATATTCCTTAATACTAGTCGTAGGGCCGTGTACAATATTCCCTAACTCTATAGGATCCTACTTCACTCCTATGTCGAGCCGTTAGAAGCTCCTAACATGCGATCATTAGAATTCTCCTACGCATTAAATACAACCAAAGATCGTAGTACACCTCCGATCATGTTTCTTAAGACGTTCAAGCAAGTTACCAATGAAAGTCTGCCAGTTTTCTTAAGCCTAACATCGAATACAATCATCCGTAACAATTATAAACAAACAATCAACCCATAATTAACATCTAGGTTTCACTACATCTAAGCAAACGCAAGAAAAATCTAGCCTAGCATGTTAAATAGGAGACAAGCTTAAGATATAATCAAACAACACATAGACATATTGAATGATTTGAAAGAGTACTTATCTTTAATTGAACATGAAAGATTCAAGGGGTTGGAACCCTTGAAAAGTTGATAAAATTCGGACTAGGGTTTATTCCCTCAAAGTTGCACACTAATGAATGAAATTTGGAAAACTATATATAGATTACATAGCGTGACGGCGTCATGTATTGGATTGTGACGCTGTCAACTCGCCGCCATAATAAAATCGTATTGCCTAGATCTACTTGTGATGCCGCCATGTGTCAAAATTCTTTGGGCCGTCACTAGTAACTGGACCATGACAGCCTTGGGTGACACCGTCATCTCCTATGCTTAAAAACTCTCTGGATCGTCACGTGTATTTTCCATATCCACCTCTTTTCTAACTCTTGACGCCGTCATGTGGAGAGTCTTGACGCCGTCAGGTACTGTTCCCAGCAAGGAAAATTGAGAGTCTTCACTTTTATGCTCCTGATTGGCTCCAAACGGTCAACCTAATTGACCAGGTGATGGTCAACCAAGTCAAACTGCCTAGAGTCAATGCTCCGCAGAATATAGGGTTTCCCCGGGTCGTTATGTCCCGACGATGTGTGATGGTTATTCAAACGGGTTTGTGATCGGGTGAATTTGGATGGAAAAGGGTTTGAGATTGATTACACTACTGATTTATACAATGAAATAGCTTAAATAAGCTATAAAAACAAGATTGGAAAATTAGAAAAACCAGAAACGTTTAAAACTTAAAACGCGTACGTTTACGTTTAAAATAATGTAAACGTACTAAATAAAACGTGAAAAGTGAAATCTAAAAACCCACAGGGGGTGAAAATAACTTTTTTACAAACTAAAAGATAAAAGAAAATTTTTAGAAAAAAAAATTAATTTTTACACTAATTAATTATTTAATATTAATTAAATACTAATTAATTCTAATTATTAAAATTTAAAACACTTAAATATAATATAATATTAATTAAATACTAGAAAAATGAAAATAAAATTTCTAAAATTATAAAATAACTAAAAATAAGTTTTAAAATTAAAAATATGTATTTTTGTCTTTTTATGATTTTTCTATTAATTAATTACTAATTAATTATTAATTACCTAATTAAACTATTTTAAATTAAGAAAAATAGAAAATGAACAATAAAAATTCTAGAAAAATTTCTAAAATTATTTTATAACATATAAAAGCTAGGAAAAATATAAAAACTAGGTTTTACTTAATAAAAATTAATTATGCTATTTAAAACTTACTTATTAATTAATTACTTTTTAAACTAATATTAAATCTAATAAATACCAAATGATAAAATAAAAATCTGAAAAATTTACTAAAATTACTTTAATATAAGAGGAATTTAAGAAAAATATAAAAAAGATAAGTACTTAATAAAAATCTAATAATGAAAAATAAAATTTAAATAAAATTAAATAGAAACTATCACTTAAAAATAAATTTGATTTTCTGGATTTTTCTTTTGGAAACTTAATTTACACCTAAAAACATGAACTTTTTATAAAAACAACTTTTTAGGAAATCAGAAATAAGTCAGAATAAGTCAAAAAGTTGAGACAGTTGACTATGTTTGACCAAGGGGGAAAATAAGCTCAAACCAGCTTGTGTGGGGCCCACTCTTGTTGATTCTGGTCTAAATAAGTTAAATGGACTTGGTTAAGCAAGAAAAAGCAAAAATGTACCACAAAATAAGCCAATGAAACAAAATAAGCACTTACTAATTTACAAACTGAAACAGAAATTGGGACAAAGATTTGTGGCCAATTCAGGTGGGGTCCACTAGATCTTAGGTCAAATGGTTGGTCAATCTATGAAGCCCACCAGGAGGGGGGTTGAAAGGAACAAAGATAGGGCCATGGGACCCACTGAGGTGGTCAGAAACCACCACCAAAGTGGTGGTGGTGGCAAGGTTGCTGCTGATGTAGGGGACTGTCTCCCCCTGCAAGTGATTTTGGAGCAAGGTGGGGCCCAGAAAAAAATCACAAAAATAAGGTAAATGTTGGACTATGAAGATGAGCTGGTAGAGTATGATTAGGAATTAGTTTCAGGCCTTAAATCGATCCACAAAATTCACAATAAATTCCACCATTTTGGGAAAAACCTGAGGAAGGTGTATTTTGACTTTCTAAATAAACTTGAACTTTTACTTTGTCCAATTTTGATTGAGTATAACTGACTTAAATGGATGTTTTAGGTTACATGAAAGCTAAATATGGCTAAAAGTACAATCTTTGAACAAAATGGTAAGTTTTGAGACCCAATTACCTCAACAGTTAACTGTTGAGGGGATTGGGGTGGTGATTTTGACTATTTCTTGTAAAATGACCAAAGGAAGTGTTCCTCTGGGCTAATTTAGGCTAAAGTGACTTATCAAAATAGCAATTAACCATAAATAACAACAACAACTGAGTCTAACTAACTAAACCAAACACCCTTTTTTATGACAGTTAAAATGATTTTCAAAGCAAACTTGCAACTAAAACCTTAAACATGAAATCTAATCTTATATTAACACTAAATTAGCATATATGAACTGAAATAAGTGCTAAGTAACCTAAGCTATAGTAGATTACAAGAATTCGAGAAAATGCTTACATAAGCTGCCAGTTAACAAAGCAATGAACCAAGTACCAAATGTGCTATCCTATGCCTCCCCTGGAGCATCTAAAACCATATGAACCATACATCCACCCTGCTTCCATTCTGAATCAACTCATTCTCCATTTTTTATTTATGAACTAATTATTTGGAATTTTGGAGTAATTTAAGTGAACTGAGCAAATCTTGATTGAGTATTGGAGGAACTTATAAAGACTTAATAATAACTTACATTGAGCTTATTGATGACTAGATAACAGCCTTTTAACAACATGAAAATAAATTTGAGATTTTAGTAAAATAAGCAAACTTGCATAAACTAAATTATGACAAGAAAACTGAAATTGATTCTTACAATAAGATTTGATTACACTGGAAACTTTAACATTACAATTTGGAAGGTGAAAATTACATTGGAAATTAAGCTTTTACAAAAAACGACATTACTTCTATTTTTAACTATCTATACTACACTACTCTTTTCATTCCTGGCTTCCATCTTGACTTTATAGACTCCCTGAGGATATTCTCTTTCTTTCCCACTCATCTTGAACCATTGGATGGCTCCTAATCAATCCCAGCCGTTTAAAATCCTTTTGGCGGGAAAAGTGGGATTGGGCAGTTGGGGGGTTTGGTGTGGGAATTAATTGAGGAGGGGGGTTTGGTTGGGTGTAGGTGAGAATTTAATGATAGTTGGTGAGGAGGGGGGAGAAAAGGGCCTGAAGATTAGGGTGTTAATGGTGGGAAGGAGAGGTTAGGGATGGTGTTGACTGGTCGTTTGACCAGGGTGGACTTTTTGACCGGGGTGGTATTAATTTGGAGTTGGGCTGGTTTGTGTGGGCTGAGGGGTGTACATGGACCAGGGGTTGGATTGGGTTTTGGTATTTGGTTTTGGGTTATAATAATATCAAGGGTCCGTTTGTTTTGTTAGCAAAGAAACCACAAGGACCAATTTTGTAAAATACCAAAAGATGAGGAACCTATTATGATTCTTTCCAATATTTATTATAAGGACCCATATTGACAAGTTAGAATATTATAAGGACAAAAATTACAATTTTCCAAAATAAAACACCCGGGGACCAATTTTGCAAATTTCCAAACTCCGGGGACTAAACTTGTAATTTCACCAATCTTTCCACCCAAGGACTATTTTTGACACATTTTGATTTTCCAAGGACAAAAATTGATTTTCCTTTCAAAAATATCCCACCAGGGACCAAATCTGTCAATTACTGAAACTCTAGGGACTAAACTGTAAATTCTTAAAACTTTTCCAATTTTTCACCAAAGGACAAAATATGACAACTTATGATTGTAAAAGGACCTTTGGTGATAATTTCCCATATTTTTAATGACCAGGGACTAATTTTGTAATTTTATGAAAGTTGGGGGACTGAAACTGCCAATTTTGCAAACTTTGTACGTTTTTCATTTGTTTTTACTCATTTTGCATCTAAAACATATAAAACACAATTTTGAAATATTTTTAGTATTTTGATGCATTTCTGAGTGTTTTTGTATGTTTTGCAGTTCAGATTTGACCAAAAATGATGAGTGTTTGAGCACTCATCAGCTCCAAAAACGTCCAAAATGCTTCCTTTTCCAGATTTCTCTCCAAAAGTACCTAAAATGACAAAAGGAATGATTTAGGGCAATATTTGATCAAATAATCTCGAATTCGGGCTTAAATGACCCCTTAAAAGTGGTTCACTTTTCGCCTCATCAAATACCCTTACACTTGAGATTTGCTTGTCCTCAAGCAAATGCGCTTTTATTCAAATCAAAATACAAGTTAGGGGCCATTTAACACTAATATAAAAGTAATTACAACAAATAATCGTTCCACTAAAAACCAAAGACAAGCACGGAGGTCATACACTAGCACCTCACAATTAGTGTTTAGATACATCTCTCGGGTGTAATAAAGTATATATCACAATATTGAAATGGAAAACATCTCTCACTACCTGTCATAGCAAAATAGATTACCATATGCTTGGGAAAGGATTAAACCTCCACCACTTGGCGTAAGCACCTAGGATAAACTATCAAAGAGGTCTTTCAAAGACTCGACTCGACTTAAGCTAATGAAATCAAAAATAACAAAAACATAAAATAAACATAGAATGAAACGGGATGGTAGTCCGTATGTTTTTTCTCTTTCCTTTTTCGATTCTTTCTTTAATTTTTTCAATTTTTTCAATTTTTTTTTTATTTTTTATTTATTATTATTTTTTTTTTGCATACATTCTTACCCTACCATCCAAATTAATACATCATAGGGAATGTACATTCCCCTTACACTTGAATTTTTACATACTTTACAATAAACTAAGCTAATGACTCGAATTAAGATGATCAAAACACTTGGAGTACGTTTTAAGATTAACGCACATATGGGGGTAATATATGATGTTCTTCCCCATTACTCCATAACACAAGTACTTTACCCATGAGTCCCAATCGTCCCAAAACAATATTTACAAGATATGACTCGACTTAGCAACCATGTACTTAATTAGATAATTAACTAAGGGTTTAAACATGTAACAATAATGCACCAAAGATGAGTGCATACACGGAAGGCTAAGGCGATTTGGTTTCACATTTGGGTGGGTTGTAACAAATTCTTCCTTTAAGTAAAATGCTTAAAGTTAGAAACGAAAAGATAGGCTCAGAGGGGTGTACTAGGGGTTTCGTGTACTAAAAATGAGTACAACGCTAAGGTGTGGGAAAAATTAATTGACTTTACTAGCCAAGTAATATGACTTAAATGGTCAAGTAATTATGATACGGGTTTAACACAAGGGTGATTCTAATGCCTATTATCATGTAGTAAATCCTACCACACGAATGTAGTCTCACTAGCGGTCTCGGTATGCATCACTAACGCAAGTTCTAGAATATAAATGCTACCGGTACACTCATAAGCACTAATAATAAATGCTTTTCATATCAAATCTAAAGGCGAACCTCACATATTTGGGTGGAAAATTTTTCTGAATGGTACGGTTTTGTGCTAGTCATACAACTCCTATCCATGAGACGCTTGTTAAGGCTAAAGTTTCACTCCTAAATGTTGTAAAAAAAATTAAATTTGGCGCTAAAATTACACTAACAAGTATTTCTCTTAGTTTTATTACACACCTACCATCAAACAAACAAACTCAAGTGCAATTGTATCCTATAAGGTATCATCATTTACCCTCCCCTTACACTTAGGATGAACATTGTCCCCAATGTTCGGTTAAAGAATGTAAAATTAGAATAGGTAAAAGAATGAAAACAAATACTCCCCTGATTCTTCGGTGTGGATAGTGTGTCAACCAGGTTAGATCTTCCTCCAAGAAAATGAACCTTCAAAGCTTCCCTTTCAGAAATATAAATCATCTTCTTATCATATATAACCTGTTAAACCTGAGAAAATAAACAAGGCAACCTCGCATAAAATCGGCAGCAATCTATATATACTAACAAATCCTAGAAAACAATTTAAGATATAATGCTTGTGGAATGAATGTTTGCAGATTTCCTAGAGTTTATAAAGCTAAAGAATTAACAAAAACTTTAAGACTCCGTTAGAAAAACAAAACTCGCAAAATTTCTAGAATTTTACACATGACGGCGTCAGGTGTTAACTCCTGACGCCGTCAGAAGTGACCTGCAGAAATCTTTACGTTAAGTTTCCAGAAAATGTCTGGAAAAAATTATGTCCTACTTCCTGGAAAATCCTGCAAAACATCATTATGACTCGATACAAGCATTTGACTCTAACAAATACTAATACACATGTCCATTTAATATTGTGGCGAATCAAGATCAATTTCATTCTTAGAAACAAATTTGAGGTTTCCCCTTACACTTAGCTTTTGCAAAATACCTTTATATGAAGTTAAGACGAAGTTAAACAACAAAATAAAGCATTTTCACAATTTAGTTAGAAACATTATCTACCAACAATAAAAATAAAGCATGCATACGGAAGCAAATAACAATCAAACAAATAAAAATCACACAAAACATGGGTTGCCTCCCAAGAAGCGCTTTTCTTTATTTACGAGTCTTGTAGCTAGACTCAAGGTCAGGGGCAATTACTTGACCTCATCATTGGTCTCATTCTCTAGGTCATTTCCAATCTTAGTTTTGTATTCCGGACCTAGTTGCAAACATTCCTTGTAGAAACCAAGTATTCTATTCATGACATAATCTACCCCTCTACGTCTATCCTCATCATCCTATAGTAAACCGCTTGCTTGTGTTCCTTTTCTATGTTTGATAGAAGACGGTATTGTTCAATCTTATAGGGCATTTGGTAAGCAATCTCATTGTTCTCTTCCTTGAATCTAACTATCCCTAGGGACGGGTCATAACTCATCTTAGAGGCCTCAACAAACAGTTTTCCGAACACTACTTGACTTAGGCAATCATCTATTACCGGACGAGTATCCTCTACTATCCCAAAGTCGGTAACATAAGTGAAGTTTCCTACAAAGACATGCAATCCTTTCACTCTTCTTACAAAGTTGCTTATCCTAATCGTGTCGATCATCATCCTATACCCAAGTTGCTTCTTCATCACCTAATTATAATAGGTCCTAGTCATGATGTTTATAGGAGAACTAGGATCGATATAAGCTTTCCACACATGCATATGCCCAATGTTGCATGGTATGTTGATGTTAGAGGGAACACCTACTTTAATAAGGGGTGAACCAAGGATGTATGGTGTCTCGGGATCATCGAATAGATCCTTGTGATATTCCCCTTCTTCCTTGGTGGGTAACTTATCAAAGTATTCTTCTACGTTTTCTACTTCCTCTAACTTTTCTTCCTTAATATCCTCAACTTCCTTAATCTCATCCCTAGTCTCGGTTTCTATTCCAACTTCATCCTTGTTACTTTCTTCTATGTTTTTATCTATTGGCTTAATGGTGACAACGTTGACAAAGTGGACGTGTTTAGATGACGAAGGGTCCTTAATTTGGATTCCGTTATTAGTGTCCCTAGTGTCCTTCCTAGGTGTAGTTAGCACTTGGTTGTTGAGGGCTTTCAACAAGTTGTCAATCTTATTGGTCATCTCCGTTTGTTGTTGATTGAATTCAGTTTCAAACTTAGCTATGCGAGCTTCTTGAGATGCCATAAACTTGGACATCAATCCTTCAAGATTATTGGTACTACCATAGTTATTGGAAGGATTGTTGTTGAAAGTACGGTTAGTGGGTGGACCGTTTGGTTGGTAACGATTAGATGGATTGGAAGAATTGTTTTGGGGCATGTTTTGGTTTTGCTTCCACCTAAGGTTCGGGTGATTTTTCTAAGAAGGGTTATAGGAATCACCGTAAGGGTTTGGCTCGGGTTTGAAAGTGTACCACTTGTCTCCCGCTTCATCGGTATGCGAGGATACGTAATCCGCAAAAGCTTGTCCGGGGAGTTCCACGCAATCACGAGTGTCATGGGGACCACTACATAATTCGCATGAAGAAGTGATTTTGTTCACTTGGCTTGAAGGCTTAGGAGCTTCGTAAGATTTCATGAGAAACTTGACTTGGTCCTCAAGTTCCACGATCCTACGGTCGGGAGTGCTAGAATTGTTCGAAGGTAAAGATATTTCCTTGACCGTTTTGTTCAAATCACAGGGATCATTCCAACTTTCGTTGTCATAGAGAGCAAGATCTTCTATGAGTTCCCATGATTCTTCCGCACTTAGATCACGTAGCTTGCCACCGGCCGATTGGTCAATGCTTTGCCTTGTGGAGAGATCGATATGGTCATAGAAGATTTGGACTTGGAGCCAAAGATCTATGCCATGATGAGGGACTTTTTGGAGTAAGTCCTTGAAACGAGTCCATGCTTCATATAGAGTTTCACCTTGACGTTGTTGGAACATCAAGATATCATTTCTAGGCTTGGTAGTTCTCCCCGGTGGGAAAAATTAAGCAAGGAAACGAGTGGTGAGATCATCCCATGAGGTGATGGATCCCGCGGGTAAAAGTTCAAGCCATTGACTAGCTTGATCACGTAGAGAGACTTGGAATAGGCGTAATCGGGTCGACTCTCTAGTTGTAACATCAAGGTCTATGGAATCTACGATTTTTAAGAAATCCTTGAGATGTTGATTAGGATCTTCGGAACGAAGTCCATGGAATGCACATCCGCTTTGCACCAACCGGATGGTGTCGGATCGCAAGGGGAACACATTGGCTTCTTGAGTGAGCTCAATAGTGTTTCGATAGCCTTGGTGGCTAGGACGGGAATACTCTCCTAAGGTTCGGGGCCTAAGAGGTTGGTTTGCTAGTGGTGGGTTTTGTAGGTGGTTTTGTTGTGGTGGGTTGATGGGTTCAAAGAGGTTACCACGTTCCATGATGTCGGATGGTAAAGGTTATGAACAATGGCACGAAGAAATAAGATAGACTAAAGAAAACCTAAAAATAAAAATAAAATCTTACTAGAAAAGAATCTAGCAAGTAGACCTAATAAAAAGAAATCCTAACCTAATAACTATTCCCCGGGCTGCGGCGCCAAAAACTTGATACGTGGGGATCGCACCCTCGCAACAGGTTTTACCTCTCAAGGGATCTCGAGAAGCTTACAACCCCCACCAGGCAGTGTACCTGATCGTTGTAGTATAGTATAGTGACAAGTACCGGGGGATTGATCATTCAACTCAGGAATAGTGTCGCTAGGATTAGCAAGCCTCCTAAACTAGGTCTAGAGGTGAGGGATGATTCTTTTTGTATTTTTATGAAAGCAAGTAAAATCTCGGGTTTTGAAGGAGTGGGCGTGATTACTTGCTAGCCAACTAACCCAATTTACTACTAATGCAATAAAAGTAAAATAACATAAATGAAAACAAAACTAATTATACTAATGTGGTGGAAACAATAATGAGGAAAGTTGTGTTTACTTAGGTTTCATTACTCCCTAGATATCTTTTACAGGTTGATAGCTTGTTACAATTGCATGGATGACGGGTCATATTCCTTAATACTAGTCGTAGGGCTGTGTACAATATTCCCTAACTCTATAGGATCCAACTTCACTCCTATGTCGAGCCGTTAGAAGCTCCTAACATGGGATCATTAGAATTCTCCTACGCATTAAATACAACCAAACATCGTAGTACACCTCCGATCATGTTTTCTTAAGACGTTCAAGCAAGTTACCAATGGAAGTCTGCCAGTTTTCTTAAGCCTAACATCGAATACAATCATCCGTAACAATTATAAACAAACAATCAACCCATAATTAACATCTAGGTTTCACTACATCTAAGCAAACACAAGAAAAATCTAGCCTAGCATGTTAAATAGGAGACAAGCGTAAGATATAATCAAACAACACATAAACATATTGAATGATTTGAAAGAGTACTTATCTTTAATTGAACATGAAAGATTCAAGGGGTTGGAACCCTTGAAAAGCTGATAAAATTCGGACTAGGGCTTATTCCCTCAAAGTTGCACACTAATGAATGAAATTTGGAAAACTATATATAGATTACATAGCGTGACGGCGTCATGTATTGGATTGTGACGCCGTCAACTCGCTGCCATAATAAAATCGTATTGCCTAGATCTACTTGTGACACCGCCATGTGTAAAAATTCTCTGGGCCGTCACTAGTAACTGGACCATGACGGCCTTGGGTGATGCCGTCATCTCCTATGCTTAAAAACTCTCTGGATCGTCACGTGTATTTTCCATATCCACCTCATTTGTAACTCTTGACGCCGTCATGTGGAGAGTCTTGACGCCGTCAGGTACTGTTCCCAGCAAGGAAAACTGAGAGTCTTCACTTTTATGCTCCAAAAATGTCCAAAATGCTTCCTTTTCCAGATTTCTCTCCAAAAGTACCTAAAATGACAAAAGCAATGATTTAGGGCAATATTTGATCAAATAATCTCGAATACGGGCTTAAATGACCCCTTAAAAGTGGTTCACTTTTTGCCTCATCAATATCCCTTTGGAAAGTAGCCTGCCTATGTATTTGGAGGACCTTCAGAACTGCTTGATATGTGAAATGAACTTGAGTCACTGCTGTCAATTTTAATGATTTCTGTAAAAAAAATAAAAAATATATTAAAATTAAAAAAAATATAGTGTAAATGAAATAAAAGATAATGTTGGAATTCAGGGTGTGTTTGAAACAACCTTTTTTCTTGGAACTCTAATGGCCACATTACTTGGTGGATGGTTGGTTTTAGATCATAAAAAAGAATGGAATGCAATAAACCAACATACATAACCCTTCTAACTTCCCACTACTGCTCCTTTTGTCGTTTCAACTCCCTTTGAGCAAAGGACTGCACCAGCCACATTGCTAGATTGTTAAAAAAAACAAAAAAAACAGTATGGGAAAATGGAAGGTATGTTGAAATTCCAGACTCAAAGTAATACAAACAATCTACAAATGTTGAGTAAAGAATAGAGTCTAAGTAACATCACTCATCTTGAATGCGATAATGAAGGAGTGTGGCATGTCATGAACAGTACACATTATATCATTATTGCATTGAAGACGTCTCAATGATCAGGCCAGATCTATCTAACGTTGCAGAAAGGTTCCGTTGCTTTGTTTTTTAGACACCGTCTAATAACCACACAAACGGTAGTAGACGTTTTCCAAATTAAGCAATGGAACCATCTACAACGCTAGATAGATCTGAATGAAATCATATAAAATTTATATTAACAATGCAATGAACTACCATCCTTTCTACCCTAGCCTAAGATAAAATAAGCTAATCCAAGAATCGAACCTGCAAATTATTCAGCCTTGAATCTCTAACCTACCAACATGCTGGAAGACGAAGACGCTAAATCCAAGAATCGAACCTGCAAATTATACTTGATAATTGTTTCTGTATTTTGACAAAGAGCAAAGATGAATCAACATGGATGAACAACACCAAAACAAGTTTATGTTCATCCTTGAAAGTGGTGTCTGTTCACCCATGTTGATACTTCTTCCATCTTTGATACTTGGATGTTTTAGCCTAAATATTTGCACACACATCCGCCACTTTTCTTCCTTATTAATTCTCTCAAAACAAACGCAACATAATTCTTATACCAGATAGTCAACCTAAGCCTAAGATAAAATAAGCTAATCCAAGCAAACCTTCATATCTCTTTTGCTCTAATTATTCGCAAAAACAATACAGCATGTTCTTCCTTATTCTATCAATACAAATGCAACGCAATTCTTATAACAGATAATCAGCCTAAGCCTAAGAAAAAATAGCTCTAAGGGGGTATTTGGATTATATTAATTTGTGATCTTATCAGCTTTTTGAGATTTGGGATTAAAACCCTAGATCCGAGTGAGTTGTAACTGTGTGTGTGAAAGAGAAAGAGAGGATTATGTTGAAGTGTTCGAAGTGTGTTTGATAAGTTTGTATATATTATAAGTTTAAAAGTGAAGTGCGTTTGATACTCTTGGTAGGAGTAATTTATTTATATTATGTACGGCTCGGTTCGGTTAACCACGGATATCTAAAAGTAAAAACCGAAACCAAATGCTTGGTTTGTCGGTTTCTCGGGTTATTTGAACCAAGGTTTTCAAGATCGGGATCCTACCCAGGTTCGTTTTCGTCTTTGCAAGATCGTGATCATAAGATCGGATCGGGATCTTAAGATCCTACTATAATGTCATTTTCTTAATAGTTTTGTAATATTATACAAATTTACAAATTATTATATATCATAAACACAAAATTATTATATATCATAGCTTTGTAATATCATTTTCTTAAGATCCTATGGTCAAGATCGAGATCCTATAAGATCTTAAGCTTTCAAAGATCCTATGTAAGATTCGGATCGTTTTTGCTTTGTAGTATTGTATATTCGTAAGATCTTAAGATCAGGATCGGGATCCTGAAAACCATGATTTAAACACCCCTAATGCTAATTCGTAGGGGGTTAATTATAGGGGGTGAAGAATGGGAAAGGTAATGAAAAAATATGCTTTAGTAAAGCATAATGCAATGACCCATTACCTAATAGTGTGTTACCCATTGTCGATCACCAGGAATGTATTGGTCGATAACATGACACTATAAGCCACTTTTAAAAATTTGAATTTAGCAAAACTAAATAAGCTGTAGCTTATTTGGTTTAAAGGGTAAAGTATCATAACGGTTTAAACCGTTTTCGTTCATTTTTTTTGCTTTCTTGATTTTGACCGTTTTTGTACGTATGGGACCGTTTTTGTCCATTGTCTGACATTTTCTTTAAAAAACGTATGAAGGCGTACAAAATGTACGAAAGCGAACACAACTTAGCAAAACCAAGAAAAAAAGATAAGGACGTGTGAAAACGAAAAAGTAGTACAAAAATGTACGAGAACGTAGTAAACATTTCATAACGTTTTAATAGGGAGGAAAATGTTCATAAAAGCTTGAATTGTATTTGAAGTTATTAAAGGCAGTCATGCATATGGGTTGCACCGGCTTGGTAGGTGTTTAGTGTGAAGGTTATATGAATTGTATTTGAAGTTATTAAACGCGGTCATGCATATGGGTTGCACCGGCTTGGTAGGTGTTTAGTGTGAAGGTTATATGAATTGTATTTGAAGTTATTAAAGGCGGTCATGCATATGGGTTGCACCGGCTTGCTAAAAGTATACCATTTGTGACAAACACTAAGAAGCAAGTATTCAGGGACCTCTCGATCATGTTATCCAGGATAGAGAAAGTTTGAACTCGGCTTGAGCTTGACTCGAAAAGCTCGATTTATTTAGTTTTCTTACACAAATTAAAATTCTAATATAACCTAAGAATTGAAAACTCAACAATAACTCGGGTCAAACTTATATAAGGTTCAGCTCAACTCATTAACCATTTCGAGTTCATTTGATATAGCTTGAGCTTGAGCTCAAAGCTCGATAAGAATTAGCTCGAACTAACACTAGTTGGCTTGAGCTCGGCTCATTTATGCCATTAAGAAAAAATTAAAGTTTAGCTCGCGCTTGGCTCGTAATATATCTATTTTGAGCTCGTTAATAAGCTTTTTATCGAGCTTGTTAATAAGTTCACCTATAATACAAATGCATAACATTTTATACATGTTTAATATGTAAAATATCATAATGTCATTTAGGCTCGTGAGCCAAATCAAGTTTTTTATTTAAAACTCAAGCTCGAGCCCGATTGATAGATGAGCTGGAACTTAGGCTCGAGCTCGCGAGCTCGTTTAAGCTCGGCTCATTCAAGCTTTTTACTAATATGATCCTGAGTTTTTCACGATCGGCTCGGCTCATTTCCGCTTCTAATATAAACAAAGATTAAGGGTGCATTTGGTATGTCGCCATCAATCACAATAGGAATGATTTTTATAGTAGTGGTGGGCCCCTCGGTATGAAAGATTCATACCTTATTCTTGAGGTATATAGAGAATGGAGGATTTCTATCATTCATTATCATAGTTGTGGGCCCTCTCATGTTAAACAAACAGATCTACCAACTTACTTAAAAGTACAAAGATTTATTCACATTGTACAACCAATTAAAAACAGATCTACCAAATTAAATACAACCAATTAAAACACAAATCGGGTTGACCCGGGACGCTTCAAACCCGGCGGGTTGACCCGGTTTAATTTGACCCATTTCCGACCCAACCTAGCAAGTTGACCCAGTTTAAATCGACCCATTTTTCGACCGGAACAGTTCAACCGGTTGAACCACCCGTGTCGAACCGGGTTTCAAAACATTATCCATTACTTAAAAGTACAATGATTTATTTACATTGTACAACCAATTAAAAACAAATCTATCAAATTAAATACAACCAAATAAAACACAAACCGGGTTGACCCGGGACTCTTCAAACCCGGCGGGTTGACCCAGTTTAATTTGACACGTTTTCGACCCAACCTAGCAAGTTGACCAGGTTTAAATCGACTCATTTTTCACCCGGAACGGTTCAACCGGTTGAACCACCCGGGTCGAACCGGGTTTCAAAACATTATGTTTAATTCTCAAATCTTCAAACTTTTATTATTTTGCGTTTATAACCTATAAATTTTTTTTTATCATTAAACTATCTACCGCTATAAAAAAATCTCGTTGCTATGCACGGGTACTCGTCTAGTATAAATTAAATTAGATTTCCCTCTCACATTTTCAGTTATCGCGGCTCTAAGTTTTCTCCAAAAATCAAAATTATCCCCTCCATCCAACAATTTGAAAACCAAACAAAATAAACCACCATCATAATCCCCGAATCAATTCCCCATTAGATTTCCCTCTCACATTTTCAGTTGTCCCGCTCTAAGTTTTCTCCAAAAATCAAATTATCCCTCCATACATCAACTTGAAAACCAAACAAAATAAACCACAATCATAATCCACAAATCAATTCCCCCCACAACAAAACCAATTATCCCCCAAATCAGTTAATCCACAAAAAACCACACACCTTTAATCAATTATTCCACATATTGCCGGTTTACAAACCTACAACACCAGGAAAAAATACTAGTCTTGAATCTAATTATTATTATTTTTTTATCATCAAAGATCATACATAAAGATGATTAAATACACCTCACAAAAATACCGGATCTTAGAAAAACCAAACACACGCCACCAAGGTTTGAGTTTTATTGGTAAGATTTATCTTTTGATTTTGTTCCTTTTTTGGGGTTTTTAATCTCGTTGATTTTGGGGGTTTTAATTAACTGTTATGTTTTCTTAAAATTAGGGTTCAATTCGTTTCATCCTTTAAGAAAGAATCATTAATGGAATGCGCTACCTGAAGCTCGGGGTATATGCTAACTCGGCGGATTGATACCAGTGGTGCTCGAAGTGAAACAATCATTATCATTAATGGAACGCGCTACCTAAAGATACAACATATTAATTTTTGGTTAGTTGTTTTATTTGTTAAAGAAAAGTATATAGTAATACTGTGAATACCTTTGGGCAGGTCAAGACAGATGGCGGTCTAAATGCTTCAATTCGGCTTCCTCGTATATTGGACAGATAAATATAGCAAACATATAGCTATAAGTAAATGACTGTATCTTTTTATAATATAGAGTTTGCACTGCTTCTTTGCATAACCTTACTTGGTTCTCCTCGTATATTGAAATTATAACGTTTGCTTCTTGTTTCACCATGTTAGGTTGCTTATGCTTTGGTCACTTTGCTTCTCTGTCTTGGTGATCCTGTCGTATTTCTCAATAACTTTGATCCTCATATGGAGCAACTGTACAAGCATCTTCGGGTAACATTAATTAGTTTAACTCATTGTCTAGAGATACATTTGAACAGCGCTATTTACAACCTTGTTTTGACCTTTTTCTATCATTGTGCTTCATTGGCAGCTCATGACATTGGCCATTATGTTCCAAAAGCAAAAGCTGCAATTGAGTCCATATTGAGGTCATGCAATCGAGCTTATAGTCAAGCTATCTTCACGTCTTCCATAGCCCACATATGGACTACTTTATCTGGCAGTGGGGAGATGATGTTCGAGTACCTGGCCGTCCCTGTTGTGAAAGGGAAAAATAGTGAGCTGGAGAAGTTTGCTGGTGGGCTTTATACTACTAGTGTGGAGGTATCTGTATGTATTATAGATTGACCTATAAATGTATTATAGATTGACCTATAAATGTATTATAGATTGACCTATAAATGTAATCCATGCTTCAGGAAGTCGAGAAGGATGTGAAAGCTAAGACAAAAGGGGAGGTCGGAGCTGCAAAGACACTTTGTTCTCCATTTGACCAGCTTGAACTGCATGAAGGTATTTTTTAATTAAAGGGCTTTTCTAATTCTGTTTGCGATACCCGTTAAATTCATACAGGTTAATAACACTAAACTGTCTGCTTGTTTTGTTCTACAACTGCAGCAAAATTGGTATTTGAAAGCAGATGACACATCAGACCGCTTTTCCATTAGCTATTGGTAAATTTATTATTATCTCTTAAATGCAAGCACATGTACATACACATACAAATCAAACACAGTCATCGATGGCAAGAAAGGATATTGTATGTGCTTCTAACTTTTGTCTTTTCTACTTAAAAGAGACAGAGAATATCCAGATGATAAGATTAGTACAAAAGTTAGTGCTGCTAGTGAAAGTTAGTACTGCTAGTATAAAGTGTGGACTGCTCAGAGATTAAGACTGCTCGACATTAATACTGCTAATGTATTAATCACAACTGCTAGTTATAAGTTAGTAGTGTTGTTTTGTATAGTTAGTATTGCTTGTATAGTATGATATGTATTAGTTGTTTATGAAAAAGATTATAGATACTTAGGAAAGTATTATAAGCCAACTAGGACTCCTTGGTGTATAAAAGGAGGTCCTAGGGTATAGAGTTATATACGAATTTTATATTTACAATTTTATTGTATTTCAATTTGTTTTGAAATATATTTGAATTTGTTTTGATATATATTGATTTCTTAAATGTGACTAAAAGATGTATATAATCACACTTATTATCAGTTTTGGTCACTATTTGCTTTATTCGTTGTGTGACTAAATGTTACAGAAGGCCACTGATTCGTTGTGTTTTGGTGTGTGCAAAAACAATTTATCAAAAATATCAACAAACGTGTAGTCTATGTTATCATGAGACAACAAGACGTGGAGAAATACGAGTAAACCTTTTACGAAAAAGATTACCTCGCAAAACTCGTGAAAGTGATATTTAAATTGTGAGACCGGGAAGTGATTTCCCGGGTCGTACCCCAACGAGGTGTGAATAGAAAGTTTCGTGAAAAGATCGAAATTAAAACCTTGTATGTTTGGTTGTGAAAGATTGTTTGGCTTTGAGATACGTTAAATTAACGAAAATTGCGAATTAACGAACGAAAACGGGATAAACGTAACCTAAATGGGAAAATACACTAAGGAATGCTAAGAACTATTTAAAATGACCTAAAAAACTACGGGAAACATGTCAGGGAAAACGGGGAATCCTAAAACGTAATCTAAATTTAACAACGCGACGTTTATTAAAAATAAACATTAACGCGTAAAATAAAATGTGAAATTTGAGCTACAAAAGTCCTACTGGTTTCCAACTATTTTTTTTACGTACTAAAAGACAAAAGAAAATTTTAGAAAAAAGAAAATTAATTTTTAAATAAAAATTCTATTTAATATGAATTAAAAACTAATTAATATTAATTAAATTATAATAAATATTAAAACTAATTAACAAAATGTGAAACTTTTTTTGGTAAATAATACAGGTAATGAAGATCCTAAGAAAATTATGAAAAGCTAGGTACCATGAACAATAAGCTTACAATAAGCAGTGATAAGCTGAGAAGCTTATTATAACCACAAAAAAAAACAAGGGTCTAATATTAATTTGTGCAAAGTATAACCAAGAAAAGACCCAAGGGCATTTGGTAAGCGTGTGGTGTGGTGAGTCTGAGTGGTGTGAGAGGAATGGCACAGGTTCGAACCTTGCCAAACCCTTTCTGCTAAACTATATATATATATATATATATATATATTTTTTTTCAATTTCCTTTTTACAAAAACTTATAACAACTTAAATTAAAGACTTATTATGAAATGAGTTTGTAGAAAAGCTGTGAAAAGCTCAGAATGAGCTTATTTGACTCGACAGTTATGAGTTTAAACAAAAGTGAGTTTTGAATAAGCTAAAAGCCAACCATATAAGCACTTAAGCAGGAACAAAGATGCGAACTCACAACACAATCACAAACAATCCTAATCCAACTAATAACAACAATCCAATAGCAAGAACATCAACAAAAATTTGAGATCAAACAAGCTCAGTTGAGTTGCTAGTGTACTCAGCTTAAACAGTCCAAAGGGGCATTTTAAGGGGCAAAAATAAGCAGGCAAACAAGCACAAAAAGGCAATCTAATAGTACAGCCAATAAGTTCCCCTAACAAGCTTTTCAAATCATCCAAGTTCATGTCATGGGATGGTAGTCCGTATGTTTTTTCTCTTTCCTTTTTCGATTCTTTTTTCTTTAATTTTTTCAATTTTTTCAATTTTTTTTTATTTTTTATTATTATTTTTTTTTTTGCATACATTCTTACCCTACCATCCAAATTAATACATCATAGGGAATGTACATTCCCCTTACACTTGAATTTTTACATACTTTACAATAAACTAAGCTAATGACTCGAATTAAGATGATCAAAACACTTGGAGTACGTTTTAAGATTAACGCACATATGGGGGTAATATATGATGTTCTTCCCCATTACTCCATAACACAAGTACTTTACCCATGAGTCCCAATCGTCCCAAAACAATATTTACAAGATATGACTCGACTTAGCAACCATGTACTTAATTAGATAATTAACTAAGGGTTTTAACATGTAACAATAATGCACCAAAGATGAGTGCATACACGGAAGGCTAAGGCGATTTGGTTTCACATTTGGGTGGGTTGTAACAAATTCTTCCTTTAAGTAAAATGCTTAAAGTTAGAAACGAAAAGATAGGCTCAGAGGGGTGTACTAGGGGTTTCGTGTACTAAAAATGAGTACAACGCTAAGGTGTGGGAAAAATTAATTGACTTTACTAGCCAAGTAATATGACTTAAATGGTCAAGTAATTATGATACGGGTTTAACACAAGGGTGATCCTAATGCCTATTATCATGTAGTAAATCCTACCACACGAATGTAGTCTCACTAGCGGTCTCGGTATGCATCACTAACGCAAGTTCTAGAATATAAATGCTACCGGTACACTCATAAGCACTAATAATAAATGCTTTTCATATCAAATCTAAAGGCGAACCTCACATATTTGGGTGGAAAATTTTTCTGAATGGTACGGTTTTGTGCTAGTCATACAACTCCTATCCATGAGACGCTTGTTAAGGCTAAAGTTTCACTCCTAAATGTTGTAAAAAAAATTAAATTTGGCGCTAAAATTACACTAACAAGTATTTCTCTTAGTTTTATTACACACCTACCATCAAACAAACAAACTCAAGTGCAATTGTATCCTATAAGGTATCATCATTTACCCTCCCCTTACACTTAGGATGAACATTGTCCCCAATGTTCGATTAAAGAATGTAAAATTAGAATAGGTAAAAGAATGAAAACAAATACTCCCCTGATTCGTTCGGTGTGGATAGTGTGTCAACCAGGTTAGATCTTCCTCCAAGAAAATGAACCTTCAAAGCTTCCCTTTCAGAAATATAAATCATCTTCTTATCATATATAACCTGTTAAACCTGAGAAAACAAACAAGGCAACCTCGCATAAAATCGGCAGCAATCTATATATACTAACAAATCCTAGAAAACAATTTAAGATATAATGCTTGTGGAATGAATGTTTGCAGATTTCCTAGAGTTTATAAAGCTAAAGAATTAACAAAAACTTTAAGACTCCGTTAGAAAAACAAAACTCGCAAAATTTCTAGAATTTTACACATGACGGCGTCAGGTGTTAACTCCTGACGCCGTCAGAAGTGACCTGCAGAAATCTTTACGTTAAGTTTCCAGAAAATTTCTGGAAAAAATTATGTCCTACTTCCTGGAAAATCCTGCAAAACATCATTATGACTCGATACAAGCATTTGACTCTAACAAATACTAATACACATGTCCATTTAATATTGTGGCGAATCAAGATCAATTTCATTCTTAGAAACAAATTTGAGGTTTCCCCTTACACTTAGCTTTTGCAAAATACCTTTATATGAAGTTAAGACGAAGTTAAACAACAAAATAAAGCATTTTCACAATTTAGTTTGAAACATTATCTACCAACAATAAAAATAAAGCATGCATACGGAAGCAAATAACAATCAAACAAATAAAAATCACACAAAACATGGGTTGCCTCCCAAGAAGCGCTTTTCTTTATTTACGAGTCTTGTAGCTAGACTCAAGGTCATGGGCAATTACTTGACCTCATCATTGGGCTCATTCTCTAGGTCATCTCCAATCTTAGTTTTGTATTCCGGACCTAGTTGCAAACATTCCTTGTAGAAACCAAGTATTCTATTCATGACATAATCTACCCCTCTACGTCTATCCTCATCATCCTATAGTAAACCGCTTGCTTGTGTTCCTTTTCTATGTTTGATAGAAGACGGTATTGTTCAATCTTATAGGGCATTTGGTAAGCAATCTCATTGTTCTCTTCCTTGAATCTAACTATCCCTAGGGACGGGTCATAACTCATCTTAGAGGCCTCAACAAACAGTTTTCCGAACACTACTTGACTTAGGCAATCATCTATTACCGGACGAGTATCCTCTACTATCCCAAAGTCGGTAACATAAGTGAAGTTTCCTACAAAGACATGCAATCCTTTCACTCTTCCTACAAAGTTGCTTATCCTAATCGTGTCGATCATCATCCTATACCCAAGTTGCTTCTTCATCACCTAATTATAATAGGTCCTAGTCATGATGTTTATAGGAGACCTAGGATCGATATAAGCTTTCCACACATGCATATGCCCAATGTTGCATGGTATGTTGATGTTAGAGGGAACACCTACTTTAATAAGGGGTGAACCAAACAGATCTACCAACTTACTTAAAAGTACAATGATTTATTCACATTGTACAACCAATTAAAAACAGATCTACCAAATTAAATACAACCAATTAAAACACAAACCGGGTTGACCCGGGATGCTTCAAACTCGGCGGGTTGACCCGGTTTAATTTGACCCATTTCCGACCCAACCTAGCAAGTTGACCCAGTTTAAATCGACCCATTTTTCGACCGGAACAGTTCAACCGGTTGAACCACCCGTGTCGAACCGGGTTTCAAAACATTATCCATTACTTAAAAGTACAATGATTTATTTACATTGTACAACCAATTAAAAACAAATCTATCAAATTAAATACAACCAAATAAAACACAAACCGGGTTGACCCGGGACTCTTCAAACCCGGCGGGTTGACCCAGTTTAATTTGACACGTTTTCGACCCAACCTAGCAAGTTGACCAGGTTTAAATCGACTCATTTTTCACCCGGAACGGTTCAACCGGTTGAACCACCCGGGTCGAACCGGGTTTCAAAACATTATGTTTAATTCTCAAATCTTCAAACTTTTATTATTTTGCGTTTATAACCTATAAATTTTTTTTTATCATTAAACTATCTACCGCTATAAAAAAATCTCGTTGCTATGCACGGGTACTCGTCTAGTATAAATTAAATTAGATTTCCCTCTCACATTTTCAGTTATCGCGGCTCTAAGTTTTCTCCAAAAATCAAAATTATCCCCTCCATCCAACAATTTGAAAACCAAACAAAATAAACCACCATCATAATCCCCGAATCAATTCCCCATTAGATTTCCCTCTCACATTTTCAGTTGTCCCGCTCTAAGTTTTCTCCAAAAATCAAATTATCCCTCCATACATCAACTTGAAAACCAAACAAAATAAACCACAATCATAATCCACAAATCAATTCCCCCCACAACAAAACCAATTATCCCCCAAATCAGTTAATCCACAAAAAACCACACACCTTTAATCAATTATTCCACATATTGCCGGTTTACAAACCTACAACACCAGGAAAAAATACTAGTCTTGAATCTAATTATTATTATTTTTTTATCATCAAAGATCATACATAAAGATGATTAAATACACCTCACAAAAATACCGGATCTTAGAAAAACCAAACACACGCCACCAAGGTTTGAGTTTTATTGGTAAGATTTATCTTTTGATTTTGTTCCTTTTTTGGGGTTTTTAATCTCGTTGATTTTGGGGGTTTTAATTAACTGTTATGTTTTCTTAAAATTAGGGTTCAATTCGTTTCATCCTTTAAGAAAGAATCATTAATGGAATGCGCTACCTGAAGCTCGGGGTATATGCTAACTCGGCGGATTGATACCAGTGGTGCTCGAAGTGAAACAATCATTATCATTAATGGAACGCGCTACCTAAAGATACAACATATTAATTTTTGGTTAGTTGTTTTATTTGTTAAAGAAAAGTATATAGTAATACTGTGAATACCTTTGGGCAGGTCAAGACAGATGGCGGTCTAAATGCTTCAATTCGGCTTCCTCGTATATTGGACAGATAAATATAGCAAACATATAGCTATAAGTAAATGACTGTATCTTTTTATAATATAGAGTTTGCACTGCTTCTTTGCATAACCTTACTTGGTTCTCCTCGTATATTGAAATTATAACGTTTGCTTCTTGTTTCACCATGTTAGGTTGCTTATGCTTTGGTCACTTTGCTTCTCTGTCTTGGTGATCCTGTCGTATTTCTCAATAACTTTGATCCTCATATGGAGCAACTGTACAAGCATCTTCGGGTAACATTAATTAGTTTAACTCATTGTCTAGAGATACATTTGAACAGCGCTATTTACAACCTTGTTTTGACATTTTTCTATCATTGTGCTTCATTGGCAGCTCATGACATTGGCCATTATGTTCCAAAAGCAAAAGCTGCAATTGAGTCCATATTGAGGTCGTGCAATCGAGCTTATAGTCAGGCTATCTTCACGTCTTCCATAGCCCACATATGGACTACTTTATCTGGCAGTGGGGAGATGATGTTCGAGTACTTGGCCGTCCTTATTGTGAAAGGGAAAAATAGTGAGCTGGAGAAGTTTGCTGGTGGGCTTTATACTACTAGTGTGGAGGTATCTGTATGTATTATAGATTGACCTATAAATGTATTATAGATTGACCTATAAATGTATTATAGATTGACCTATAAATGTAATCCATGCTTCAGGAAGTCGAGAAGGATGTGAAAGCTAAGACAAAAGGGGAGGTCGGAGCTGCAAAGACACTTTGTTCTCCATTTGACCAGCTTGAACTGCATGAAGGTATTTTTTAATTAAATGGCTTTTCTAATTCTGTTTGCGATACCCGTTAAATTCATACAGGTTAATAACACTAAACTGTCTGCTTGTTTTGTTCTACAACTGCAGCAAAATTGGTATTTGAAAGCAGATGACACATCAGACCGCTTTTCCATTAGCTATTGGTAAATTTATTATTATCTCTTAAATGCAAGCACATGTACATACACATACAAATCAAACACAGTCATCGATGGCAAGAAAGGATATTGTATGTGCTTCTAACTTTTGTCTTTTCTACTTAAAAGAGACAGAGAATATCCAGATGATAAGATTAGTACAAAAGTTAGTGCTGCTAGTGAAAGTTAGTACTGCTAGTATAAAGTGTGGACTGCTCAGAGATTAAGACTGCTCGACATTAATACTGCTAATGTATTAATCACAACTGCTAGTTATAAGTTAGTAGTGTTGTTTCGTATAGTTAGTATTGCTTGTATAGTATGATATGTATTAGTTGTTTATGAAAAAGATTATAGATACTTAGGAAAGTATTATAAGCCAACTAGGACTCCTTGGTGTATAAAAGGAGGTCCTAGGGTATAGAGTTATATACGAATTTTATATTTACAATTTTATTGTATTTCAATTTGTTTTGAAATATATTTGAATTTGTTTTGATATATATTGATTTCTTAAATGTGACTAAAAGATGTATATAATCACACTTATTATCAGTTTTGGTCACTATTTGCTTTATTCGTTGTGTGACTAAATGTTACAGATGGCCACTGATTCGTTGTGTTTTGGTGTGTGCAAAAACAATTTATCAAAAATATCAACAAACGTGTAGTCTATGTTATCATGAGACAACAAGACGTGGAGAAATACGAGTAAACCTTTTACGAAAAAGATTACCTCGCAAAACTCGTGAAAGTGATATTTAAATTGTGAGACCGGGAAGTGATTTCCCGGGTCGTACCCCAACGAGGTGTGAATAGAAAGTTTCGTGAAAAGATCGAAATTAAAACCTTGTATGTTTGGTTGTGAAAGATTGTTTGGCTTTGAGATACGTTAAATTAACGAAAATTGCGAATTAACGAACGAAAACGGGATAAACGTAACCTAAATGGGAAAATACACTAAGGAATGCTAAGAACTATTTAAAATGACCTAAAAAACTACGGGAAACATGTCAGGGAAAACGGGGAATCCTAAAACGTAATCTAAATTTAACAACGCGACGTTTATTAAAAATAAACATTAACGCGTAAAATAAAATGTGAAATTTGAGCTACAAAAGTCCTACTGGTTTCCAACTATTTTTTTTACGTACTAAAAGACAAAAGAAAATTTTAGAAAAAAGAAAATTCATTTTTAAATAAAAATTCTATTTAATATGAATTAAAAACTAATTAATATTAATTAAATTATAATAAATATTAAAACTAATTAACAAAATGTGAAACTTTTTTTGGTAAATAATACAGGTAATGAAGATTCTAAGAAAATTATGAAAAGCTAGGTACCATGAACAATAAGCTTACAATAAGCAGTGATAAGCTGAGAAGCTTATTATAACCACAAAAAAAAAAACAAGGGTCTAATATTAATTTGTGCAAAGTATAACCAAGAAAAGACCCAAGGGCATTTGGTAAGCGTGTGGTGTGGTGAGTCTGAGTGGTGTGAGAGGAATGGCACAGGTTCGAACCTTGCCAAACCCTTTCTGCTAAACTATATATATATATATATATATATATATATATATATATATTTTTCAATTTCCTTTTTACAAAAACTTATAACAACTTAAATTAAAGACTTATTATGAAATGAGTTTGTAGAAAAGCTGTGAAAAGCTCAGAATGAGCTTATTTGACTCGACAGTTATGAGTTTAAACAAAAGTGAGTTTTGAATAAGCTAAAAGCCAACCATATAAGCACTTAAGCAGGAACAAAGATGCGAACACACAACACAATCACAAACAATCCTAATCCAACTAATAACAACAATCCAATAGCAAGAACATCAACAAAAATTTGAGATCAAACAAGCTCAGTTGAGCTGCTAGTGTACTCAGCTTAAACAGTCCAAAGGGGCATTTTAAGGGGCAAAAATAAGCAGGCAAACAAGCACAAAAAGGCAATCTAATAGTACAGCCAATAAGTTCCCCTAACAAGCTTTTCAAATCATCCAAGTTCAAGTCATGGGGTCGATTATTGAACAAGATATGGGTAAAATAAAAACGGGTTTTTGTAACTTTTCTGTCAAAATACACTTTTGCAGCCCGTAAAAGTGGCTTAAGCCCTGAAAGAAAAATTCTAAAAATTAAGAGAAAAATACTACTAAGTAGATAACTTATAAGAGAACATTTCCCAAAAAGTTTTATCAGATTTGGTGTAGAAATGAGAAAATGAAAAATCAAAAACCAACCATCTGTTGGGCTGATTTTTGACAGCAATTCAGGGTGAAAATGGGTCGAATTTGGAACATTTGACCCATAAAAGTCAAAGACCAGATATTCTAAAGTAGCACTATCAAAATGTGAACCAATGTAAAGCAAAAGAAATAACTAAATGGCCTAAATCTCTATCTATCCTATATGCTAATAGTTAACTAGTTAACAAAAATAAATTTTGAAAAATCAACTCAACTACTCCTAAACTGATGAACAATGCGAGAAATTGTTTTGAAACTCCTAAAATTAGTACACTAAACCTTTTCCAAACTTTGAAATTGTGTCCAAATGGATTTTTGACCAAAAGCTTGAGTTAACCCAAACACCCTTTCAACTAGATGCTAATATTACAACCTTGAAATTTAAACTATACCCTACTGCTACTAAACCTAAAATGGATCAAATATGAACTAACAACACTATATGGTCACCAATTACACGCAAAAACAACATGAACAAGGATAGGCAGTCTACACTAGCGTAAGGTGGTGAACTTGAAATATAAATGAGCAAACTAGGAAACTACCACAACTGATCAATTGAGCTATCAATTCAGGGAACAAACATTAACCAAGTAATCTAATTAGATTTACGCTACTGAAGTTAAACATGTAATTGCAAACTAGGAGTAAAAATATAAAAACTCACAGGTTCCAATCCCCAACTAAAATAGGGAGTTAGATTCCAACAAGCCTATCTTTAGATAAGCTCGAGTATACCACCTTATTAACCATTTATCACCAAGAATTTAGCACCACCATTCCAATCCATACCCCTTTTTCTTCTGTTAACCATTTCCCTTTAATCAATTCAACTAGAGATAGTAGTATAGAACTAAAATTTGTTTTTGTCACTATGCAGCTTATTAGAACTTAAGAAATTATTTGAACCAATAATAAACTTCACACAAACTTTTTTGCAGAGTGCTTAAAGTAAGATAAAAACTTGAAACTAAATAAGCTTTTGAGATGAAACTGAGAATTTTATATTAAAAACAGAAGTAGGTTACAATGTTAAAACTACAACTAGGTAAAGAGAAACATAAATAAAAGCATGCCTTCAAGGCTTACAAAATGGACCTATTTATACTAATCATACTAGGGCTTCACTTAGTCTCTTATTTGTCCTTTTCTGAGTGCTTCTTGTGTGAGAGAAAGGCTGAGCTGGATCACTTGTGCTTCCTTGCAATTAATTAGAGCCCTTGGATTTATCTTTAATCATCACAGCCCTTTAAACCATTTTGGCGCCCAAATTAAGATGAGGATTGATGACATGGATGTGGTAGGTACGGGGTTGTGAGGGGTTGGGGAAGGTGATAGTGGGGTGGAACTTTTGAGGTCTTGGGGAGGGGATGGAGTGTAGCAGAGGTGGTGGTATTTTATTTCTTGGGTAAAAGGAGGGAGAGGAGGTGATGGTTTGACCTAGGTCAAAGAGCAGGAGGCGTTTTTTATTAAAACGTTTTAGGTTTGGGAGGTGGGCTTTAGATTGAGATGGGCTTGGGGGAATTTTGGGCCAAGGGTGTTGTAGGGTGGATTGGTGGTTTGTTTTGGGTTTGGTTCTAGATATTAATTTGGTCCGTTTGGTTTGAGAATTTAGTAACACAAGGACCAATGTCGTGATTCACTGAATTTTAAGGGACCTTTTCTGTCAACATTACAAGCTTCTCCAAAGGACCAATCTTGATAAGTTATAATTCCACAAGGCTTATAAAATCAGATTTCTTCAAAATCTGATTCCCGAGGACCAAAATTGACAACTTAGCAAACTTGAGGGACCAACATTGTAACTTTTCCAAAATGTTTACCCAAAGATCATTTTTTGGTAGTTTATGATTTCCAGAATACATTTGTTGATTTTTCTTTTAAAATAAACGCTCAGGGATTAGTTTTGACAACTTTTGAAAGTTGGGGGACTGAAACCTGCCAAATATGCAAACTTTGTTCGTTTTTCGTTTGTTTTCAATCATTTTGCATTTGAAACATATAAAACACGATCTTTGGGATATTTTCATTATTTTGATGCATTCTTGAGTGTTTTATCGCGTTTTGGCAGTTAAAATACGATAAAAATGATGAGTATTTACACATTCATCAATCCCCCACACTTGAGTATTGCTAGTCCCTAGCAATCTTTTGTGAAAATTTAATGGATTTGAAGTCTCTTTACCAAAAGCCATCACTTCTGGAGTAGCCGAATGTTTTGGGTTCAAGTAAGAATTATGGTCCATCCGATGACCATGTGATTTTTAACAAACCACCAGCTTTCAAAGGTTTTGATTTGTCTTTACCAGGAGCCGTTTGCTTCTGGACTAGCCAACTCTTGATGGAACAGTCAACATCTTGGTGAGTTGATTACCAATTATGGTTTTTCCACTGCCTTTACCACAAGCCATAATCTTGCGGGCTAGCCAACTCATTTACTATTGAGGATATGGGGATTTGAGGTACCATACAATTTTGGGCAAATTGCAAGCCGTCAACAGGTTTGAGTTATCTTTACCAAGAGCCGTTTGCTCCTGGATTAGCGAATCCTTTTGTCGGTTAGACTTGACGGACTGATAACCACAAAAATTTTGAAATAAAGTGAAAACTTTTTAAAATTTTAGGCCAAAAACGGGGGTACTAGACGGTATAGTTTGATAAAATTCGCTAGAATTTTCCCCTCCCCCACACTTAGAATTGAATATTGTCCTCAATATTCAAAGTCCCGGCTATTATGCCGAATCTTTGAACGTAAGAAGATAATATTAGACGCTAATTGTGGGAACGTCATTTTTTCATTTATGTATGAAATCAAGTATAATGCAATCAAGTATAAGACAATCAAGTATAAAACAATCAAGTATAAATGTTTTGAGTATTTGTACAAGTAAGCAAATAGTTGTGCATGTATCCCCCCCAAAGAGTTAAAACAAGTATGAAAAAGTAGGGGATATGACTCACCTTAAGCTTATGTAATGAGAAATGACAGTGGTAGTCGAATCGCGAAAGTCTCTAAGAGCAGCCTATAATAGAACGTTGCGACTTAGGTTTGGAGTAACGTCTAAGAATACGAAGAATTGCCTATATATGTCTTGCATAATGTTCATGATGTAGTACTTAGTATATAGTGTAAGCCGCTGAATATAAGTGGTCTATGAAACATGTATAGGTTGTATATCTCTTACTACCGTTCGGGCCGACATAATTCAGAAGTCATGGAGTAAACGTTCGAGGAGCCAGGACACTTTAATTCGTAAATCCAAAACTCATCTCGACGGCTTACTTAATGAACTCCTCACATGAGGCTCCCTACTATTGTAGTATTTGATAACATATATATAAGTTTTTGAATCTAAAAGTTACATGGTCTTTAGCCGTGGCTTTGCCGTGACCTTGGTCATTGTTACCATGGTCTTGAGACTCAACCTTGGCTTTAGCCATGGTTGTGGTCTTGGCTTTAGGTCATTAGACCTCTTGGTCTCATGTAATTATAACCATTATATAGTTACTTTGGTCTAAAAATGGGCTGTTAAGAATTTGAAGAAAATTATCACTCAGAAAGCATTTTCAGGGCTCGAGCTTCTTTCTGCTTGAACGAAAACGTCGTTCCGGACAACTTTCGTGTTTTAACTTTTTGATGAATCGGACCAGAAGGGTGACTTTCAAATTGGCAGAATGCAAAACAGTAGGGTATAGGCAGTTTCGGCGTTTTGGTGTCGCTAACTTCTTATGGCCGTATCTTTTGACTCGTGTACTCGTTTTGGGTGATTCAAATTGCTATTTTTTCCTTTTGAAGTCCTCTTTAACAGTAAGTAAATGTCAAATATCATAGTTATACTATTTTGGTCGTGGTTCTCCATAAAAATCACTAGTTTGCTTGTTTACTTGTCATAAGTTAACATATGTATACCAATACTTGTTTTATCCATTTTTAAACATCATGAACACAATAACAAGAACATATATAGCATGAAAGGAACACAAAGATCATGAAAATGATAATTAAGCAAGGAGTATGTTAGGGTTTGCTTACAACTTTTGGCTTTCTAAAGAAAGGAAGTCAAGTATGAACTAGGACACTAAACCTATGCTTGTAAACCCTTCACCATAACTCTTGTAACCCTTGCTAGCCTTGATATAACCCTTGTGAAAACCATTTAACTTCAGCCCTAGTAACCTTGTGTAGCTCCTAATTCAACCATGGAATCACCAAACAAACTTAAGAACTAGGTAGAGAATACTAAGACCTTGAACTCTTATGTGTAACTTATAGTTTGAAGATCAAAGGATCATGGTGCTAGGGATTTGTTGTGTGTCATTTGGATTATGAATAAAGGAAGGAATGAGCTTGTTTTTATACTAAAAATGAGGAGGTTAGGAAGGTAACTAGGAAGGTGCCTAAACTTGGTGACCAAGTTTAGGATTAGGAAGCTTATCATGGAAGTTTAGACACTTGTAATGATCTAAAGAAACAATGGTCAAAATTTAACCACACATGGTGACTCCCCCCCCCCCTAAGTTGGTTCACAAAGGATAAGGGTGACTAGATGAGTAGTCATGGTCTTTGGATGATAATATCCTAAGTATGTAGCTAGTTTTGACTCCGTAAATTGCTAACCGTAAGTTGTTAAGTCACGAAACATAAAACCGAGTATCCTAAAAATATGAAACTTGAAAGTATGCTAGAACTTATCAATATACTCCATAATAAAATATAAAATGAGTGGTAGGATCTATCGGGTGCTAAAACCCTGCTAAAAACTGGAAACACGGGTCTAAAACGCGTAAAACGCTGAACTGAAAAACGTAAAATTCCAAAACTTTTGGAATTGTCCTAAAATGAGAGAAAATCATATTTCTATTGTTTATAATGTTTTATGGACATATCGGGATGCTGGAATGACGTTTAAACCTAAAAGTAAATCTCGGACACGGCTTTGTGATTTTTGCAGAAATGATCCGACGAGCGTCAAACTCTCGGATTATCGTTAAAATAGTTTAACTTACGAGAATATGAAATAAAAATTTCTGAGATGAATAGTGAAAAGTGAATAGTAAAAAGTGAATAGTGAAATTTTCGGGAATAAAAGTTAACCTGAAAATGCGAATTGTTACAGATGACATGCTTTTCCATACACAAGATTATCAGGAGTACACCTGATGGGTGTTTTATAAGCCGTGGGAAAAGCCCATAGAGCGTCATCTAGCTTATCCGACCAAGAGGCACGGTTTTCGCCTACAGTTCTTTCAAGAATTCTTTTTAGACCACGGTTTGAAACCTCCACTTGCCCACTCGTTTGTGGGTGATAAGCGGTAACAAGTCGGTTAGTGACACCATACTTGAGCATGACTTTTGCAAATTGGTCATTGCAAAAGTGAGTACCGCGATCACTAATTATAGCGCGGGGAGTTCCAAACCTAGCAAATAGAGACTTTAAAAATTTTACAACTACTCGGGCATCGTTTGTTGGGAGAGCTTTTGCTTCGACCCATTTTGACAAATAGTCAACTGCCACTAGTATGTACTTATTCCCTCGTGAAGACGGAAACGGCCCCATAAAGTCTATGCCCCAAACATCGAATATCTCACAAACTTGGATGACATTTTGTGGCATCTCATCCCGTTGTGTTATCTTTCCTTTACGTTGACATGAGTCACAAGATTTGACTAAGTCATGGGCGTCTTTGTAAATGGAGGGCCAATAAAAACCCTAATCAAATACTTTTCGAGCAGTGTAGTTCGGGCCATGATGTCCCCCGGTGGGTCCATTATGACAAGCCCTAAGAATTTCCATGGCTTCTTGGCCATGAACACACCTACGAATGACCTGATCCGCACAGATTTTGAATAAATAGGGATCGTCCCAAAAGTAATGATTCACATCTTTGAAAAATTTGTTCTTTTGGTGGGACGACATCCCTTTGACAACAAAATTCCCCGCATGGTAGTTTGCAAAGTCGGCAAACCATGGGGTACTAGAATCACCACGAGAAGAAATCACATTAAGTGTCTCGAGAGGAAATGTTTCATTTATTTCCTTTTTCTCGAGGACACCTTGATGAGGATTTTCCAATCGGGAAAGATGGTCAGCAGCGAGGTTCTCGGCTCCTTTCTTATCACAAATGATGATATCAAACTCTTGTAGAAGGAGAACCCAACGGAGCAATCTCGGCTTTGCATCTTGCTTGGAAAAGAGATATTTGAGAGCCGAGTGATCCGTGTACACTATGATTTTAGTCAAGATTAAGTATGGCCGAAACTTCTCAAACGCATACACCACGGCTAGTAATTCTTTTTCCGTAGTGGTGCAATGAGCTTGAGCTTCGGTCAAGGTTTTGCTTGCATAATGAATCGGCTGAAAATGAGTGGTTTTTTGTTGCCCCAAGACCGCACTTATGGAAAAATCACTTGCATCACACATAAGTTCGAAAGGTAGGTCCCAATCGGGGGCAACTAGAATTGGTGCCTCGGTAAGCTTTCTTTTGAGAGTTTTAAAAGCTTCGATGCACTCATCAGAAAAGACAAACGGAGTCTCTTTTTCAAAAAGTCGGGTCATAGGCCTAGCTATTTTGGAGAAATCTTGAACGAATCTACGATAGAAGCCGGCATGACCCAAAAAACTCCGAACACCTTTAACGGTTGCGGGAGGAGGAAGTTTAGAAATGACATCAATTTTAGCCTTGTCAACCTCAATCCCGCTCTTAGAGATCTTATGGCCAAGGAAAATTCCTTCCTTGACCATGAAATGACTTTTCTCCCAACTTAGACTAAGATTGGTGTCTTCACACCTTTGAAGCATTTTGTCTAAATTGGCGAGACATGATTCGAATGAATTCCCAACGACCGAAAAATCATCCATGAAGACCTCCATTGTTTTCTCGATCATGTCGCGAAAAATGGCCATCATGCATCTTTGAAACGTGCCCGGAGCATTGCACAAGCCAAAAGGCATGCGTCGATAAGCAAATGTTCCATATGGACACGTAAAAGTTGTTTTCTCTTGATCTTGAGTGTCGATGGGAATCTAGAAATAACTCGAAAAACCGTCAAGGAAACAATAGTATTCGTTTCCCGCCAATCTTTCGAGCATTTGATCCGTGAAAGGTAGAGGAAAGTGGTCTTTGCGGGTGGCGTCATTTAACTTTCGATAGTCAATACAAACACGCCAACCCGTTACCAATCGAGTAGGAATCAACTCATTATCATCATTTTTAACTACCTTTATGCCACCCTTCTTGGGCACACAATGAACGGGACTCACCCTAGGACTATCCGAGATAGGGTAAATCAAACCGACATCAAGAAGTTTTATGACTTCTTGCTTGATAACCTCATGAATTTTAGGATTTACCCTTCTTTTTTGTTGAATTAAAGTCATCTTCCATCAAAATTTTGTGCATACAAAATTCCGGGTTAATACCCTTGATGTCGGAAAGTCTCCAAGCAATGGCTCACTTGTGTGACTTTAAAACCTTGAGGAGAGCGGTTTTATTTTCCTCATTCAAGTCTTTGGCAATTATGATGGGAAACTTATTGTCTCCCTCCAAAAATGCATACTCGAGATGAGGTGGAAGTTCCTTGAGTTCAACCTCGGGGAAGTCATCAGTTTTTTCAACATTTTTAACCTCCTCGATATGAAGTTCTTTTGGAAGGTGAGGGGGTGAAGGATCTTCATTCAACAATTTTTCAAGCATAAGTATATCCCCCTCGGAATCAAGATAGTTACTATCAAACTCGTGTGACATTGAGCTATCTTGGGAAAGAAAAGTATCGACCTCTTCCAAAAGAAAGTCATTTCCCTCAAATGGAGTGAGTGAAGGGGATGAGATATCGATGGTAGAATTAATTGATCCTTGCACATTTAACACTTCTTCAAAATATCGCATGTAACATCGATGACATCAATTTGGTTAATTGCTTCTCGTTCAAGGTCAAGAAGATCTTTTGAAGTGTTTTCAATGTTAATGACCAATTTTTCATCGCCAACTGTTAGAGTCATTTCACCTTCGAAGACGTCAATTAATGCACGAGCCGTTTTCAAGAATGGTCTTCCCAAAATTAGGGGAGCACGAGGATCGGTATCGAAATCAACGACTACGAAGTCGGCAGGGAAATGGAACTTGCCAACCTTCACAAAGACATCTTCAGCAATACCCTTCGGAACCGTAACCGTTTGGGTTGCTAATTCAAGAGTCATTCGTGTTGGTGTAAGCTCGGGAAGTGAAAGCTTTTGCCAAATAGAGAAAGGCATAAGATTTATGCTAGCGCCAAGATCGGCCAAGGCGAAGCATTCTTCAAGCTTTTGGAAATCACAAGGAATGAGAAATTTCTCGGGGTCTCCTAATTTTTCAGGAAGTTTCTTTAGAAGAACCGTCGAACAATTTTCATTCAAACGAGTTTTAGTGAGTTCAAACAATTTCTCTTTATTACTTAAAAGACTCCTGAAAGTGGAAGCAAACTTGGGCCTATAGAAAAGAGCATCCGTGAAACTAATGTCGAAGTGTAACTTTTGAAATATCTCAAGAAACTTCTTCATTTGATCATTAATTTGTTCACGGAATTTTTGATCATTAAGCCTTGAAGGATATGGGATCGAAGGCTTAGAAATGCTCTTAGGAAAAGTAAATTTGGGAATTGATGGTTGAACCTCCGTAGGTTGGATGTGTGCGGTACTTCGTAAGCTTGAGGGTTGCACCTTGTCCTTAATAACCTCAGGTTCTCGTTCCACTTCCTTCAAAGGTAGAGGAATAGGAGTCGAGGGTCCATCAATAGCTTTACCACTACGAGTGGTAATAGCTTTTAATTCACCCTTCGGGTTGGGAATGGTATTTCCCGGGAGAGTACCCGAAGTAGAAGCTTGATTCATTTGACTCATAAGACTTGCAAACATGTTCTCAATCTTACTTTGAGATTGTTCAATCTTGTGGTTAGTATTACGAAGTTCATTTTTAAGCTCATGACCTTGTCTCGACATTGAAGATTGAAAATCATTCTTCAAAGTGTTGATTTGGTTTTGCATATTCCTCATGCTAGCTTCATTTGCCTTAATGTAATTAGCAAGTTCATTTGAAGCAACATTAGGAGCTTGGTGATTATGAGCTTGAAAACCTTGATTGAAATTACCCCCTTGATTTGAAAATTGATTATTAGGGGTATGAAATTGATTTTGAACATTTTGATTTCTTTGTTGATTTTGATTGAATCGATTTGGATTATTGGGTTGAGAAAAATCGGGTGGACCACCTTGGTTGCTAGCACGATAGTTCGGCTCAACTTGAGGACGGTATTGGTTACCTCCTTGGTTTGAATTACCGACTATTGCATTAACTTCAAATGGATTGTCATCGGTGGCAGTACAATTGTAATATGCGTGTGGACCACCACAAGTAACACAAACTTCAACCTTTTTAACTTCGGCAGGTTGAGAAGGAACTTTCTTGTTTTTGGTGAGAACCAAAGCATGGATAGCTTCCGTGAGCTTGTCAAGCCTAGCATCGGTGCTAGATTGAGCCACGGGTGATGTGGTAGGAGGACCAACATTCACTTGGGAAACAACCAGTTTACTTCGTGGAATGCGGACCTTAGACTTATTCTCGATGATCACTAAAGCATCTCTTGTGGTTCGATTAAAGAAATTACCTCCCGCGGAGGCATTAAGAGAGTCTTGATCAATTTGGCTCACACCATTATAGAAAGTGTCGAGTTGCATTAACTCGGAAAAACCATGATGAGGACATTTACTAAGCATATCCTTATAACGGTCCCATGCCTCACCAAATGATTCATCGAATTTCTGCGTGAATTTCATGATCTCATTCTTGAGGGTCGTGGTTTTAGAATGAGGAAAGAATTCATTCACAAACTTCTTAACCAAATCTTCCCATGTTTCAATCGATCGAGGGGGTTGTTTGTCAAGCCAATTCTTGGCAGCCCCATCGAGGGAAAATGGGAAGAGAAGAAGTTTGATTGCTTCTTCAGGGACATTTTTGCATTTGATGGTGGACGTGATTTAGTTAAACCATCGAATGTGATCTTGAGGATCGTCCCTTTCGAAATCATAGAATTGACGCGAGGTGACAAGGTTTATCAACCCGGTCTTGAGCTCAAAGTTGTCAGCCACGATGGCTGGAACAACGATAGCATCTCTGTAACCCTCGATGGGTGCTTAGAGAAGCTCATTCATAGTGGGCTCGGCCGCCATGATAGGAATAGTACGAATCTCGGGTTCGACTACCGGATTGGTACGTCGTCGATTACGCCTTCTTCTTGGAATGTTGTTAAGCGATTGCAAAGGACTTGTTGACGTAGACGAACGAGTGCGCATGCACCACAAAAAAATCAATTAAAACAATACCACTTTAACGAAAAGGGAACTTAAACCAATAATCAAGAACGCAAGGTCGACTTCTAAAGAAAAACGCACAAAGTTCGTTGGATCGCCACATACCGTTTCGACTCCTCTTAAAGTGTGTTTCTCGTTTAAAAGTTTTCCAAAACGCAAGTGATACAAAGGCAAGTTTTGATCTTTGGCTTGGGAACTTATTATGGTCACACCCCCAGTTGGTAGGTGTTCTGCCTTGGTTTGCGGTGGTAAGATTTTAATGTTGTTATTATTAAACAAAGAAACGGGAAAATCTTTTTGTGTTTTTTCTTATCTTATATAGATATAATACATATATAGAAACAAAAGAAAAATATTTTTGGTTTTTTATAAGTTTTATGAAAGCGTAACTTCTTGCGAAGGTTCTACAAGACTAATCGTCTAAACCTTATCGAGACTTTCGATACACAGCCTCCCCGGCAGCGGCGCCATTTGATTTGTTGTGTTTTGGTGTGTGCAAAAACAATTCATCAAAAATATCAACAAACGTGTAGTCTATGTTATCGTGAGACAACAAGACGTGGAGAAATACGAGTAAACCTTTTAGGAAAAAGATTACCTCGCAAAACTCGTGAAAGTGATATTTAAATTGTGAGACCGGGAAGTGATTTCCCGGGTCGTACCCCAACGAAGTGTGAATGGAAAGTTTCGGGAAAAGATCAAGATTAAAACCTTGTATGTTTGGTTGTGAAAGATTGTTTGGCTTTGAGATACGTTAAATTAACGAAAATTACGAATTAACGAACGAAATCGGGATAAACGTAACCTAAATGGGAAAATATACTAAGGAATGCTAAAAACTATTTAAAATGACCTAAAAAACTACGGGAAACATGTTAGGGAAAACGGGGAATCCTAAAACGTAATCTAAATTTAAAAATGTGACGTTTATTAAATATAAACGTCAACGCGTAAAATAAAATGTGAAATTTGAGCTACAAAAGTCCTACTGGTTTCCAACTATTTTTTTTACGTACTAAAAGACAAAAGAAAATTTTAGAAAGAAGAAAATTAATTTTTAAATAAAAATTCTATTTAATATGAATTAAAAACTAATTAATATTAATTAAATTATAATAAATATTAAAACTAATTAACAAAATGTGAAACTTTTTTTGGTAAATAATACAGGTAATGAAGATCCTAAGAAAATTATGAAAAGCTAGGTACCATAAACAAACAAGGGTCTAATATTATAACCACAAAAACAAACAAGGGTCTAATATTAATTTGTGCAAAGTATAACCAAGAAAAGACCCAAGGGCATTTGGTAAGCGTGTGGTGTGGTGAGTCTGAGTGGTGTGAGAGGAATGGCACAGGTTCGAACCTTGCCAAACCCTTTTTGCTAAACTATATATTTTTTTTTTCAATTTCCTTTTTACAAAAACTTATAACAACTTAAATTAAAGACTTATATTGAAATGAGTTTGTAGAAAAGCTGTGAAAAGCTCAGAATGAGCTTATTTGACTCGACAGTTATGAGTTTAAACAAAAGTGAGTTTTGAATAAGCTAAAAGCCAACCATATAAGCACTTAAGCAGGAACAAAGATGAAAACTCACAACACAATCACAAACAATCCTAATCCAACTAATAACAACAATCCAATAGCAAGAACATCAACAGAAATTTGAGATCAAACAAGCTCAGTTGAGTTGCTAGTGTACTCAGCTTAAATAGTCCAAAGGGGCATTTTAAGGGGCAAAAATAAGCAGGCAAACAAGCACAAAAAGGCAATCTAATAGTACAGCCAATAAGTTCCCCTAACAAGCTTTTCAAATCATCCAAGTTCAAGTCATGGGGTCGATTATTGAACAAGATATGGGTAACATAAAAACGGGTTTTTATAACTTTTCTGTCAAAACACTTTTGCATCCCGTAAAATTAGGTTAAGCCCTGAAAGAAAAATTCTAAAAATTAAGAGAAAAATACTAATAAGTAGATAACTTATAAGAGAACATTTCCCAAAAAGTTTTATCAGATTTGGTGTAGAAATGAGAAAATGAAAAATCAAAAACCAACCAGCTGTTGGGCTGATTTTTGACAGCAATTCAGGGTGAAAATGGGTCGAATTTGGAGCATTTGAACCATAAAAGTCAAAGACCAGATATTCTAAAGTAGCACTATCAAAATGTGAACCAATGTAAAGCAAAAGAAATAACTAAATGGCCTAAATCTCTATCTATCCTATATGCTAATAGTTAACTAGTTAACAAAAATAAATTTTGAAAAATCAACTCAACTACTCCTAAACTGATGAACAATGCGAGAAATTGTTTTGAAACTCCTAAAATTAGTACACTAAACCTTTTCCAAACTTTGAAATTGTGTCCAAATGGATTTTTGACCAAAAGCTTGAGTTAACCCAAACACCCTTTCAACTAGATGCTAATATTACAACCTTGAAATTTAAACTATACCGTACTGCTACTAAACCTAAAATGGATCAAATATGAACTAACAACACTATATAGTCACCAATTACACGCAAAAACAACATGAACAATGATAGGCAGTCTACACTAGCGTAAGGCGGCGAACTTGAAATATAAATGAGCAAACTAGGAAACTACCACAACTGATCAATTGAGCTATCAATTCAGGGAACAAACATTAACCAATTAAGCTAATTAGATTTACGCTACTGAAGTTTAACATGTAATTGCAAACTAGGAGTAAAAATATAAAAACTCACGGGTTCCAATCCCCAACTGAAATAGGGAGTAAGATTCCAACAAGCCTATCTTTTGATAAGCTCAAGTATACCACCTTATTAACCATTTATCACCAAGAATTTAGCACCACCATTCCAATCCATACCCCTTTTTCTTCTGTTAACCATTTCCCTTTAATCAATTCAACCAGAGATAGTAGTATAGAACAGAAATTTGTTTTTGTCACTATGCAGCTTATTAGAACTTAAGAAATTATTTGAACCAATAACAAACTGCATACAAACTTTTTTGCAGAGTGCTTAAAGTAAGATAAAAACTTGAAACTAAATAAGCTTTTGATATAAAACTGGGAATTTTATATTAAAAACAGAAGTAGGTTACAATGTTAAAACTACAACCAGGTAAAGAAAAACATAAAGAAAAGCATGCCTTCAAGGCTTACAGAATGGACCTATTTATACTAATTATACTAGGGCTTCACTTGGTCTCTTCTTTGTCCTTTTCTGAGTGCTTCTTGTGTGAGAGAAAGGCTGAGCTGGATCACTTGTGCTTCCTTGCAATTAATTAGAGCCCTTGGATTTATCTTTAATCATCACAGCCCTTTAAACCATTTTGGCGCCCAAATTAAGATGAGGATTGATGACATGGATGTGGTAGGTACGGGGTTGTGAGGGGTTGGGGAAGGTGATAGTGGGGTGGAACTTCTGAGGTCTTGGGGAGGGGATGGAGTGTAGCAGAGGTGGTGGTATTTTATTTCCTGGGTAAAACGAGGGAGAGGAGGTGATGGTTTGACCTAGGTCAAAGAGCAGGAGGCGTTTTTATTAAAACGTTTTAGGTTTGGGAGGTGGGCTTTGGATTGAGATGGGCTTGGGGGAATTTTGGGCCAAGGGTGTTGTAGGGTGGATTGGTGGTTTGTTTTGGGTTTGGTTCTAGATATTAATTTGGTCCGTTTGGTTTGAGAATTTAGTAACACAAGGACCAATGTCGTGATTCACTGAATTTTAAGGGACCTTTTCTGCCAACATTACAAGCTTCTCCAAAGGACCAATCTTGATAAGTTATAATTCCACAAGGCTTATAAAATCAGATTTCTTCAAAATGTGATTCCCGAGGACCAAAATTGACAACTTAGCAAACTTGAGGGACCAACATTGTAACTTTTCCAAAATTTTTACCCAAAGATAATTTTTTGGTAGTTTATGATTTCCAAAAGACATTTGTTGATTTTTCTTTTAAAATAAACGCTCAGGGACTAGTTTTGACAACTTTTGAAAGTTGGGGGACTGAAACCTGCCATATATGCAAACTTTGTTCGTTTTTCGTTTGTTTTCAATCATTTTGCATTTGAAACATATAAAACACGATCTTTGGGATATTTTCATTATTTTGATGCATTCTTGAGTGATTTCTCGTGTTTTGGCAGTTAAAATACGGTAAAAATGATGAGTATTTACACACTCATCAGCCACACAAACATAAAATTCACGTGGCCATTGGATGATCTATAGTCACACAAAATACACATTTCTTCACTTTAAACAGCATACGGCCACACTTATTAACACTTTTGGCCACTGTTTCCTAAATTGTATGTGACTATATACCCAAAACAAACATGCTTTGTGTGACTAAATATTACAAAGGACACACAAACATAAAATTCACGTGGCCATTGGATCAATAGTCACACAAAATACACATTTCTTCACTTTAAACAACATAAGGTCACACTTATTAACACTTTTGGCCACTATTTGCTTAATGGTATGTGACTAAACACCCAAGAAAAACATGCTTTGTGTGACTAAATATTACAAAAGGCCACACAAACATAAAATTCATGTGGCTATTGGATGATCAATAGTCACACAAAATACACATTTCTTCACTTTAAATAGCATATGGTCACACTTATTAACACTTTTGGCCACTGTTTGGTTAATGGTATGTGACTAAATACCCAAAACAACCATGCTTTGTGTGACTAAATATTACAGAAGGCCACACAAACATAAAATTCATGTGGCCATTGGATGATCTATAGTCACACAAAATACACATTTCTTCACTTTAAACAGCATATGGTCACACTTATTAACACTTTTGGCCACTTTGTCTTAAATTGTATGTGACTAACTCCAAAAAAACAACACCCATTGTGTGACTAAATCATCACAAACGTCACATTTATTATATATTCATGTGGCCACAGGACGGGAAATAGTCACACAAAATACACATTTACTTGAATATATCATCTCAAATGTCACATATATTATATATTTATGTGGCCAAAGGCTGAAAAATAGTTACTCTCAAAAAACATTCGCGTGACTATAAAGTGTTTACAGTCACTAATAATGACTAATCCAACAAAACTTGTGTTTAATTTGTCACACATATTCGGGGTTTTGGTCACTCTTTTTTTATGGAAAAGGCCACGAACTCAACAATGTGACCATATGCCACCTACGGTGGCGGGACCTATGGTGACACACAACGAAAAAAACGTGTGTGACTATATGCATATCGTCACACATTTTTGGCGTGACCAATACAACTTTTTGTACTAGTGGTTGCTGGAATACGGTTGCTACTAGAGCTGCGTTTTCTGTATCTAAAACCAAATGAGAATAGGTTATATTTATAGTGAAACCCTATCTTGTTCGCCAAGATTGAATCACTGTTAAATATACACCGAGATATGCAAATCTGTTTCCTTCTAAAACCGATTTCAATATCTTCCATTTATTTAAACATATTTTATAAAACTTGTTCACAAAACTTAAATCATTTCTATAAATAAATGGATACAAAATTCTAGAAACTATTAAATTGGCAACGAGATCTGCAACAAAAAGATACGCACCTATGCGAGGCTTCAGAGCTGCATTCGTGTCCGCAGGTCAGGCTGGCTCGCATGAGTTCAGAAGCTTCGAACGCATTTTTGGCCCAGAAATCCCATTTTCTGCACCCCCCACCCTACGCGCGCACGTAGGAGTGGGAGCATAGCTCACCTAAAAGAATTTGAAAGCTAGTACAAGGATTCCCTTTTAAACTAAACTCCACTTCCTTTTCTAAGCGATGTGGGATAGTATTATTTACCAGATTTTATGCCTCACCTTTGAGCCACGATATCTCATTCATTTCTACTCCATTTTGGATATCCTTAAGCTTGTTGCGAAGCTCTCTTAGAGAAGAACAAAATGCCACCAAGCAACAAAAATATATGTAACATATTGTAACACCCCCAAATTTAAAATATTTGCAGCGGAATTAAAGATTGGGTGTTACTTCATAGCTCATAGTTTTTCAGTAGAAAATGATTATCAATTTAGTTTTTAAAATATTTATCATTCGAATTTTATAAATATCAGAGTTTTCAAAATGGGGTCCCAGTGGTTTCAAAATTTGTTAAATAAGTTTTCGAATGATAGTAAAATTTATAGCCTTTGTAAGAATCCGTGCTCCTCCATACCATCCTTGCTCATTATGGACCTGAGATAAACACATGCTAAAAGTGTCAACACAAAGGTTGGTGAGTTCATAGAGTTTATAAGTATAGTAGTTGATTTCCAAGAATCAAAAGAGTTTGTGAGTTTATACTATTAATAATAAACGATTTATTATCAAAATCAAAGTGTGAGTAAAATCCATAGTGTTTATAGTCAAAAGCAGTTGATTTATCAAAATCAAAGTTAACATGAAATAGTTTGTTAGTTTGCCCAGACTGGGTCAACACCAAAATAGTTTGTTTTTGCCAAGAAATAATGATTTTTTGCTATATAGTGAACACAAATTAGTAAGTTGATAAAAAAAATAATGAGCTACGTTGTTATACGCCCATGGCACTACAACCTGATTTCCCTAAGCCTCATGACACTCATCCGATTAACAGATCTCATCATAAATGATGGATAATAGTAACAAGGGCCCTCGGGATAGGTTCTTGCCAGTAACCTATGAGATTTCAAATAAAGTGCGTTTGGTAGTTTTCTCCAACGCCCAAACGGGGATTGTCAATCCCTAATAGATCTATCCACAATTATTTATGTTCACCCTCTGGGTGACTAAGGTTCATGATATGAGGGACTTTTGGCAATAATAAACTTAGGAAATAGAAATCAGATATAGCATACAGTTGAAAAGTTACTTGTAAACATGTTTATAGCAGTTATCTCTTCATGAGATATAAAATGTATAAAATGGTGGGCTATGGTCCCACAGTAATTTGTAAATAGTTTGAAATACTTATGAAAGTGAAAACAGTAGTTGAGCATGTATCTCCCCCAAAAACATTTATAAAACAGTTATAAAACTAGTAAAAGTAGGGGCTATGACTCACATAAATTTGTAAATAGTTTAAAATACTTAGGAAAGTAAAAGTTGTAGTTGAGCATGTATCTCCCCCAAAACATTAATAAAACATTTATAAAAATGGGGCTTAGAACTCACAGTAATATGTAAAAGTTTAAAATACGTATAAAAGTAAAAGTAGTAGTTGAGCATGTATCTCCCCCAAAACATTTATAAAACAGTTATAAAACCAGTAAAAGTAGGGGCTATGACTCACAGAAATTTGTAAATAGTTTAAAATACTTAGGAAAGTAAAAGTAGTAGTTGACCATGTATCTCCTCCAAAACATTTATAAAACATTTATAAATCCGGGGCTAAGAACTCACAGTAATATGTAAAAGTTTAAAATACTTATGAAAGTAAAAGTAGTAGTTGAGCATGTATCTCCCCCAAAACATATATAAAACATTTATAAAAACGGGGCTAAGAACTCACCTTAAGTGATACTAGGAATGATGAAAGTAAGTTCGAGTGAGAGTATGAGAATGATTTTTGGAAGCGTCTTTAGTACGGAACCTGATAAATAAATTTATTTGAGAATCTAACCAAATACTATTTGGTAAGTGAATAACGATTAATGAATGACGATTAATCGTTATGATGAAAGGATGATGAAATGGTTTTGTGGCAGAGGTGGCTTGCGTGGCAAGACGCTTAGAGTTCAAGAACAAAGTTATATACTATATAACTTGCCTTTAATTATAAAGTGTTGTTAATGATTATATTCTCTCGTCATGAAATAATGATATGCACATAATTTATCAAAAGTTTAGTTGACGATAAGTTATAGTAGTTGTAAAATATTCTAGTTGTAATCCATTTTAAAATCTTATTTATATACTTGGAATGGCTTATTTATTTGTCGATGTATGTATTGTTATTGTCTAATAACCATAAGGTTTTTGTAAAACATTTATTAACTTATGAAAGTTTTAGGATGTAAAGTGTCAAAATATTAAGCTTGGGGATTGAAGTTGTAAAAATAATTGAAGTTTCAAAACTTATGAAAGTTTTAAGAAAAGTATTAAATGGTTTGAAATTGTGGGGTTGAATGTGTAAAATATATGTAAATTAGTAATTTATATTAGTTTCAAGAAAGTGGCACCTTATTCGAATTTGAGGGACTAATATTGTCACATTCTATTTTCTATTTATAAAGGTTTTAAGAAAGGTGTTAAGTGTTTGAAAATGAGGGATTGAAACTGCCAAAAGGCTAAAGTTTCAAAAATTAAAATAACAAAAACTACGTAGGCAGGATTCGAACCAATGGCCTCTCGCTCATCAACCCAGCGCCCCTCCCAACTGATCTAGTTTATCTCTTGTGTTACTCTTTACCATCTACTGTATTTATAAATCTTTATCACTAGCTCATTTTGTGTTATAATCTATTTTAGTAATACTGAGTTCGCATGCAATTTACGTGATACGTTTTAAGAATTTGTTTTAACGTTAGCATGAGCTAAGGTTTATTTGTTGAGGTTACATCGTTGCTTGCCACACAAAGCCTTGAGAATGCCACACTTATATCAAAATGATTAACGAGAGGTACGAAAATAAGACGAAAGCTAGCTAAGTTGGGTGTGGTATTTAAAGGATTTAAAATATGAAAGTGAGCAAGTACGTATCGAGGGGACTTACTACACCTAAAAAGGTGGCGAGATCTTTACGTTACGGACTTGGAATTTAAGAAAAGGAGGACATGGCTTGCATGAGACTCCAACAACGAATCACGATCAAGTGTTTAACACTCCAAAGCATGACTCGAACACTTTGCATTTGAGCCAATCCTACTCGACTTGGCAGCATGTAAAACACTTAGATCATCTTGAGATGGGAAAAGCTTGTGTTTGTTTGTGATGAAAGAAAGGTGATACGTATAGTTGTTTAAGTAGAGGATTAGTTTCTGGGTTTTTGGGTTAAATTCACTTAGGACTACCTCAAGAGATAATTAGTATGGGGAGTTTGGGGTTTGCTTGTTGTCGTGGGTCAAGAGAGAAGAGGACAACAGTTGGTGTTTTTGTACGCATGAAGTGAGGAAAGAGTGGAGGTCTGGCAAGGTTCTCCTTGTTACTCTTCGTATAACAGAAACAACAAGAGGGAAGGGGAGTGCACTTGTGTTCGTGTGGTTATCTTCAAATGGCAGAAAGGAAAAGAAAGAAAGTAGTGTGCATGGTTTCTTCTTCTTACTTCTCGTACAACAAGAACAAAAGAAAGGAATAGCAAAGTATTTTCTTTTTGTTTGAGTTTTGGATGTGAAATGTTTGTGTGTAGGTACGCATGAAAGGAGATGGGTGAGGGCTTATATAGAAACTAGTTGGACACACAAGTTGTAGTAATCATTTGATTGTGATGTGTGGGAGGTGGCGTACAAGTCAACAAGGAAGAAAAAAAAAACATTGAGTGTGTAAGAAATTTTTGTAAGTGAGTAACATGGTTTTTGTCCTTGTTTTTCTTAGAACCGATCACCTCCAAGAAAACTAAGGGTCGGTTTGGTTTGTAGTATACTAAGGTCCACATGACTTTAAGGTGGAGTGTGTAAGGGTTTGGACAAGAGTGTGTCAGTGGTAGGGTAAGAGTCTAGCCATGTGAATGTGAGGAGAAATCAAATGAGGATTGAATTCTTAATATGTATGTCGACATCATTTATTAGTGTATATGATTTGTAAAAATGAATAGAATTTAGTTTGTTTGTGTCTTGTGCATGCATGCAAAAAGGTGATATATATATATATATATATATATATATATATATATATATATATATATATATATATATATATATATATATATATATATATATATATATATATATATATATATATGAGGTTTTGAGTGTTCCAGGGACTATACATTTATGAGATGGGATGGTAACTTGAAATCAAAAGTCTTTGTGAGTGTAAGAAGTAACATGCTCCGTATGATTTTGTTTCTAGCTTGTCGACATGCTTTTAGTTTAAAAGAAACGTGTGGTTTCAATTATAAAAATAGATGGTACGTTTGAGTTTGTATTTAAAAATGCTTGTAGTACTTGCCTAGGATAATAAAATAACCTTTGTGAGTGCATGATTTGTGGGAGTACATCTTTGTTTTTAAATCAACATGTCGACAACCATTTTATTAAGTAAACGATTTGTAGATTTTGGCTAGGATTGGTGACGATTGATCAAATTTAATATTTAGACTTGAAATTGTGTTAGAAATATTTTTAGGACTTCATAAAAACAAACGAGAATTAAAATGGTTTGGTTTTGGATTATTTACAAATCGGATGGCTTGTTTTTGAATCAAATGCTTTGTCCCGTAAAAATATAGTAAAGCTCGACATGGGAAGCTGAAAATTGACGTACTCAAAGTTGGCTAGGTGAGAAATGAGGAAGTGTGAAAATATGTATGTGTCGTGTGTAAGAATAGGGCGTATGAGGTGTGTTCTTTGCTTGGTCTAGTCGAACGTAATAAAATGAAATGGGCTTGAGGTTTGGGCTGGATGAATAGTAACAAACTCGGATAGGGCTTAGGAATATTTAAGGGTCCGTTTGGATGTAATTTGGATTAGGAAAAATAAATTATGATTGTAAAAGTTTATTTAAGATTTAGTGAAACGTTTACATGAGTTCGGGAGTGAATAGTGTTTTGTAAATAGTAAAACTTTTGAAAAACATCTTAATATCACTAACCGACTCTAAAAACGATAAATAGTGAAATAATGAATAGTGTTTGGTGAATAGTAACCTATGAATAGTAAATTTGAAAAATGTTTTGAAAATACAGGTTTGTAACAACCAATTTATATAATAAAGAAAATTTTAAATTTTCCTGTAAAAATAGTGATTAGAAGTAATGACGGAGATTAATTTATAATTAAGCATTTTTAATTATGAGGAAAATCACGGGATGTGATAGTACCTACCCGTTAAACTGAATCCCGTCTCGGGATTCCGGTCTAAGATTTTTGTTATCAGGAGGTTTGAATGAAAACTTTTTAGAGAGAGTTTGTGAAAATTTCGGTTTTTGTAAGGAAAACTTGTGAATTAAATTTTAAGAGACAACACAGGATTTGTTCCAAATTTCTCTAGTCAGAAAAATATGTATGGAAAGTCAATCTGTCTTATGATGGGGTGAGTAATAGTTTAAAATTTTATTTGGTTTCTTGGGGTTGATAGCAGTTGTTGGGGATGAATGAAAATGGAGAAGTTGGTTTGTTCTGATTATAGCTGAGTCCACAAAGGGCTAAATCAACATGAATTAAAACCAAATAACTAGGTGGGAGTTTGTTTGAGTTTGCTGAAATTGTTTTGGAGTTCGAATGGAAAAATATTTAGGCAAAAGTTATGATCTTTTGTTTAGTTGGAGCGGCGACAATCGAGCTGAACAGTGTTGATAATTTTGCCATCGAATGATAGAGTAAATGAAAAAGTCTTACCACATAAGATTTATAGGTGTGTGCTAAATCGAGACGTGAGAGAACAATATCGAAAGGTTGTTAAGAAAATTACACGGTGAGTGATCCAAGGTAGGCGAGCACTAGTCGGTTAACCTTAGGTGTAAAACTTAAGTCTTGGGTTTGAATAGCGTCGGGCTCAATTTGTGACCAAAGGCCCAAAGTTAAAAGGGTGGTTTTGGTTTGGCGAGTATGAATTGTTTAACGCTCGTTCTATGACATATGCGGTTATGAGATAGTTTAGGATTGTTAAAATAATGTCTAAGAGTTTTGAGAGATTGTTAGGAAGTTCGCAATCTCTTAAAAATTGAAGAGTCAAAACGCACGAGTGGTGTTATTCATATGTGGCGTGTTCATAATTTATAAATTATGGTGTTTGAACGTTTACTTTGTGAACACAACTTGGAAGAGAACTCCTTACGCTGTCACGTTTTGGTATTTCTCATGAATTATAATTACAAAAATCTGTGCGGGTAACCTACCCATTAAACAAAGAGTTTTGTTGATACAGATTTTTACAAAGAGAATTTTGGATAAGGACGTAGAGAAAAATTTGCTGGATTATCAGCCTTTGGGAATTATGAAAGTCATTTTGTCTTTGAGTGGTGAATAGGGAACGTCTGTGGGTAGGATAGTAGTGTACGGCTACCGCCTTACATATCCCACTTTTTCCTTTTCACTACTCATATTTCTTTCATCCAAAGGTTTTAAAATGTCATACACCTATACTTTTCTCATAGTTTTGTATGCGGGGTCAGCCATCTTCTTGGCCTACATCCCAAGGGAAGATTTGGAGTTTTTGGATTGGATTATAGCACTTCTCGTGCTAATTGTGGTTTTGGCTGTTAGTGTGGATGAAATATGGGGGTAAGAGATAGTGGTACAATGGAAACGTTGTTTTGAAACCGTATAATGGCATCATGCACTAACGTTTCATTTGTGTGATTTGATCGTACACGGTACTTGATGTACTACATCCAGTCGTGATTCTTCATCTTGCAGGGATAGGGGTGTTTTTCATCGGCTTGGCAGGCCAACCAATTGGTTTTTCTATGCCTTACCTACTGATGTTTGTAACAATAGCATAACCAATGCTAATTGTATCGTTGTGTATCAATATACGGGGTTTCTAATGAAATTTAGTGGTTCTTGGTTTCATATGCCTGTTATTTCAGATATAATTAAACCGATTTATCTATATTTCGTTATTTACATAGAGAAGCGTCCCAAACCATGTAACTAAGGAAATATAGACTGATGGTTCAATGATGTACAATTTCCTGATTTAAATAAAAGGGCGTCCCAATCCATTCAAATTAAGACATTGTAAATCATCTTAAGATTCTGACTTAACATCCATACTAATCGACAAGGTAATTCATGCGCGGATTTTTAGGAATACGGAAAGAGTATGTCATACGCATCTATAAAGATGGGAGTAAGACAATTAGGAAGGATTTGTATAATACTTGAAATAGTTAATGAGTATGTATCAATATACTAGAGTGTTGCTTGTAGCATAAATTATCTAGAAGTTCCAAAATCGTATGGCAGGTGGAAGGTACGGAGAGCGTAAAGGCTATAAAATGTTTTGTTTGTAAAAACGGTTATAGTTCAGATCTAAATTAGATCTGTTTCGCTATAACCAAAGCTCTGATGCCAATCTGTAATACCCCCAAATTTAAAATATTTGCAGCGGAATTAAAGATTGGGTGTTACTTCATAGCTCATAGTTTTTCAGTAGAAAATGATTATCAATTTAGTTTTTAAAACATTTATCATTCGAATTTTATAAATATCATAGTTTTCAAAATGGGGTCCCAGTGGTTTCAAAATTTGTTAAATAAGTTTTCGAATGATAGTAAAATTTATAGCCTTTGTAAGAATCCGTGCTCCTCCGTACCACCCTTGCTCATTATGGACCTGAGATAAACACATGCTAAAAGTGTCAACACAAAGGTTGGTGAGTTCATAGAGTTTACAAGTATAGTAGTTGATTTCCAAGAATCAAAAGAGTTTGTGAGTTTATACTATTAATAATAAACGATTTATTATCAAAATCAAAGTGTGAGTAAAATCCATAGCGTTTATAGTCAAAAGCAATTGATTTATCAAAATCAAAGTTAACATGAAATAGTTTGTTTGTTTTCCCAGACTGGGTCAACACCAAAATAGTTTGTTTTTGCTAAGAAATAATGATTTTCTGCTATATAGTGAACACAAATTAGTAATTTGATAAAAAATAATAATGAGCTACGTTGTTATACGCCCACGGCACTACAACCTGATTTCCCTAAGCCTCATGACACTCATCCGATTAACAGATCTCATCATAAATGATGGATAATAGTAACAAGGGCCCTCGGGATAGGTTCTTGCCAGTAACCTATGAGATTTCAAATAAAGTGCATTTGGTAGTTTTCTCCAACGCCCAAACGGGGATTGTCAATCCCTAATAGATCGATCCACAATTATTTACGTTCACCCTCTGGGTGACTAAGGTTCATGATATGAGGGACTTTTGGCAATAGTAAACTTAGGAAACAGAAATCAGATATAGCATACAGTTGAAAAGTTACTTGTAAACATGTTTATAGCAGTTATCTCTTCATGAGATATAAAATGTATAAAATGGTGGGCTATGGTCCCACAGTAATTTGTAAATAGTTTGAAATACTTATAAAGTGAAAACAGTAGTTGAGCATGCATCTCCCCCAAAAACATTTATAAAACAGTTATAAAACCAGTAAAAGTAGGGGCTATGACTCACAGAAATTTGTAAATAGTTTAAAATACTTAGGAAAGTAAAAGTAGTAGTTGAGCATGTATCTCCCCCAAAACATTTATAAAAACGGGGCTAAGAACTCACAGTAATATGTAAAAGTTTAAAATACTTATGAAAGTAAAAGTAGTAGTTGAGCATGTATCTCCCCCAAAACATTTATAAAAACGGGGCTAAGAACTCACCTTAAGTGATACTAGGAATGATGAAAGTAAGTTCGAGTGAGAGTATGAGAATGATTTTTGGAAGCGTCTTTAGTACGGAACCTGATAAATAAATTTATCTGAGAATCTAACCAAATACTATTTGGTAAATGAATAACGATTAATGAATGACGATTAATCATTATGATGAAAGGATGATGAAATGGTTTTGTGGCAGAGGTGGCTTGCGTGGCAAAACGCTTAGAGTTCAAGAACAAAGTTATATGCTATATAACTTGTCTTTAATTATAAAGTGTCGTTAATGATTATATTCTCACGTCATGAAATAATGATATGCACATAATTTATCAAAAGTTTAGTTGACGATAAGTTACAGTAGTTGTAAAATATTCTAGTTGTAATCCATTTTAAAATCTTATTTATATACTTGAAATCGCTTATTTATTTGTCGATGTATGTATTGTTATTGTCTAATAACCATAAGGTTTTTGTAAAACGTTTATTAACTTATGAAAGTTTTAGGATGTAAAGTGTCAAAATATTAAGCTTGGGGATTGAAGTTGTAAAAATAATTTAAGTTTCAAAACTTATGAAAGTTTTAAGAAAAGTATTAAATGGTTTGAAATTGTGGGGTTGAATGTGTAAAATATATGTAAATTAGTAATTTATATTAGTTTCAAGAAAGTGGCACCTTATTCGAATTTGAGGGACTAATATTGTCACATTCTATTTTCTATTTATAAAGGTTTTAAGAAAGGTGTTAAGTGTTTGAAAATGAGGGATTGAAACTGCCAAAAGGCTAAAGTTTCAAAAATTAAAATAACAAAAACTACCCTAGGAAGGATTCGAACCAATGGCCTCTCGCTCATCAACCCAGCGCCCCTCCCAACTGATCTAGTTTATCTCTTGTGTTACTCTTTACCATCTACTGTATTTATAAATCTTTATCACTAGCTCATTTTGTGTTATAATCTATTTTAGTAATACTGAGTTCGCATGCAATTTACGTGATACGTTTTAAGAATTTGTTTTAACGTTAGCATGAGCTGAGGTTTATTTGTTGAGGTTACATCGTTGCTTGCCACACAAAGCCTTGAGAATGCCACACATATATCAAAATGATTAACTAGAGGTACGAAAATAAGACGAAAGCTAGCTAAGTTGGGTGTGGTATATAAAGGATTTAAAATATGAAAGTGAGCAAGTACGTATCGAGGGGACTTACTACACCTCAAAAGGTGGCGAGATCTTTACGTTACGGACTTGGAATTTGAGAAAAGGAGGACATGACATGCATGAGACTCCAACAACGAATCACGATCAAGTGTTTAACACTCCAAAGCATGACTCGAACACTTTGCATTCGAGCCAATCCTACTCGACTTGGCAGCATGTAAAACACTTAGATCATCTTGAGATGGGAAAAGCTTGTGTTTGTTTGTGATGAAAGAAAGGTGATACGTATAGTTGTTTAAGTAGAGGATTAGTTTATAGGTTTTTGGGTTAAATTCACTTAGGACTACCTCAAGAGATAATTAGTATGGGGAGTTTGGGGTTTGCTTGGTGGGTCAATAGAGAAGAGGACAACAGTTGGTGTTTTTGTACGCATGAAGTGAGGAAAGAGTGGAGGTCTCGCATGGTTCTCCTTGTTACTCTTCGTATAACAGAAACAATAAGAGAGAAGGGGAGTGCACTTGTGTTCTTGTGGTTATCTTCAAATGGCAGAAAGGAAAAGAAAGAAAGTAGTTTGCATGGTTTCTTCTTCTTACTTCTCGTACAACAAGAACAAAAGAAAGGAATAGCAAAGTATTTTCTTTTTGTTTGAGTTTTGGATGTGAAATGTTTGTGTGTAGGTACGCATGAAAGGAGATGGGTGAGGGCTTATATAGAAACTAGTTGGACACACAAGTTGTAGTAATCATTTGATTGTGATGTGTGGGAGGTGGCGTACAAGTCAACAAGGAAGAAAAAAACATTGAGTGTGTAAGAAATTTTTGTAAGTGAGTAACATGGTTTTCGTCCTTGTTTTTCTTAGAACCGATCACCTCCAAGAAAACTAAGGGTCGGTTTGGTTTGTAGTATACTAAGGTCCACATGACTTTAAGGTGGAGTGTGTAAGGGTTTGGACAAGAGTGTGTCAGTGGTAGTGTAAGAGTCTAGCCATGTGAATGTGAGGAGAAATCAAATGAGGATTGAATTCTTAATATGTATGTCGACATCATTTATTAGTGTATATGATTTGTAAAAATGAATAGAATTTAGTTTGTTTGTGTCTTGTGCATGCATGCAAAAAGGTGATATATATATATATATATATATATATATATATATATATATATATATATATATATATATATATATATATATATATATATATATATATATATATATGAGGTTTTGAGTGTTCCAGGGACTATACATTTATGAGATGGGATGGTAACTTGAAATCAAAAGTCTTTGTGAATGTAAGAAGTAACATGCTCCGTATGACTTTGTTTCTAGCTTGTCGACATGCTTTTAGTTTAAAAGAAACGCGTGGTTTCAATTATAAAAATAGATGGTACATTTGAGTTTGTATTTAAAAATGCTTGTAGTACTTGCCTAGGATAATAAAATAACATTTGTGAGTGCATGATTTGTGGGAGTACATCTTTGTTTTTAAATCAACATGTCGACAAGCATTTTATTAAGTAAACGATTTGTAGATTTTGGCTAGGATTGGTGATGATTGAACAAATTTAATATTTAGACTTGAAATTGTGTTAGAAATATTTTTAGGACTTCATAGAAACAAACGAGAATTAAAACGGTTTGGTTTTGGATTATTTACAAATCGGATGGCTTGTTTTTGAATCAAATGCTTTGTCTCGTAAAAATATAGTAAAGCTCGACATGGGAAGCTGAAAATTGACGTACTCAAAGTTGGCTAGGTGAGAAATGAGGAAGTGTGAAAATATGTATGTGTCGTGTGTAAGAATAAGGCGTATGAGGTGTGTTCTTTGCTTGGTCTTGTCGAACGTAATAAAATGAAATGGGCTTGAGGTTTGGGCTGGATGAATAGTAACAGACTCGGATTGGGCTTGGGAATATTTAAGGGTCCGTTTGGATGTAATTTGGATTAGGAAAAATAAATTATGATTGTAAAAGTTTATTTAAGATTTAGTAAAACGTTTACGTGAGTCTAGGAGTGAATAGTGTTTCGTGAATAGTGTTTTGTGAATAGTAAAACTTTTGAAAAACATCTCAATATCACTAACCGACTCTAAAAATGATGAATAGTGAAATAATGAATAGTGTTTGGTGAATAGTAACCTATGAATAGGAAATTTGAAAAATGTTTTGAAAATACAGGTTTGTAATGACCAATTTATATAATGAAGAAAATTTTAAATTTTCCGGTAAAAATAGTGATTAGAAGTAATGACGGAGATTAATTTATAATTAAACGTTTTTAATTATGAGAAAAATCACGGGATGTGATACATACACATACATTAAATAATGTCCAAAGTTTGCAAAAATCACTTTTGCAAAACTCATTTTCCAACAATCCACCACATGAATGGATATTGATCGAAAACACACAAAAGTTTCACCAAAATTTTTGCGGTTAAGTCTTGCATAGGATAGGTAGGTGTGACCCTTTGAACCTTCCCTTGTGAGATGCACTTTGTCTCCTAGATCTGAGTAGACGCGATGTCCTTGAACTCAGCCTTTGTTTACGTAGACGACAATACACACTCACACAAGACTCTCCCTGACCTTGTCAAGTCCTCATAGTCGTATTAGTTATGGTCATGAATACTAGCCTGGTTCTGCAAGAGCTCTTAAGAATTGCGCCCCCCACAATTCCCTTCGAAGTGACCCCACTTCTCTCTCACATAGGTGATTTCATCTTGAATCATTAAAAACATATGTTTTGTGATTTCATCTTGAACCATTATGCTTTATGATTTCAACCTGAATCATAAAAAGCCATATGTTTAACTTCTCAACAAGTCACATTTGTTATAGGAATGGACTAGGAAGTTACAATATTTAGTAACTCCCCCACATTGACGTGACTTCTCCTACATTTCTATGATTAGGTTGTCCTATTGAACCTAGATCTTGGGATCTCCAGTCAACTGGGTTAGGTTTTCCTTCATAGAAACTCATTCCTTTAAGGGCTTTAGTCTCATTCCTTTAGACGACTTACTAACTAACTCTCTGCTTAAGCCTTTTGTAAGTGGATCCGCGATGTTATCCTTTGACTTCACATAGTCAATTGAGATAACTCCTGTTGAGAGTAGTTATCGTATCGAATTATGTCGACGACGGATATGTCTGGACTTTCCATTATACATTATGCTATGAGCTCTGCCAATTGCCGATTGACTATCACAATGTATACTAATGACCATTACCGGTTTTGGCCACCTTCGTATGTCCTCTACAAATTAACGTAGCCATTCTGCCTCTTGTCTGCATCTATCTAATTCGATAAATTTTGATTCCATCGTTGACTTGGCTATAACAGTTTGCTTGGAAGACTTCCAACATATAGCTGCCCCTCCTAGTGTAAACACATATCCACAAGTCGATCTAGAATCCTTTATGTCAGATATCCAATTTGCATCATTGTATCCTTCTATAACAGCTGGATATCTTTCATAATGCAGTCCATAATCGCAACTATATCTCAAATAATGAAGTACCCTAGTCATAGCTTCCCAATGTGCATAGCTTGGATTACTAGTATACCTACGTAGCCTGCTAACAGCATACGCTAAGTCAGGTCGGGTACTTGTCATTAAGTAGATTAACATGCCAATAATTCTTGAATACTCTAATTGGGCAACACTTATACCTCTATTTTTAGATAGATGCTTACTGGTGTTTATTGGAGTTCTAGTTAACACAAGTCCATTTTGAGTTCGTATGATCTTTATTCCAAGGATTCATCATTCAAACCCATATCCTTCATGTCAAACTTAGATTTCAACATGTCTTTAGTAGATTTGATCATCTTGTCGTTACTGCCAACGATAAGCATATCATCAACATATAAACATAAGATTATATATCCACAACTTGTGTCTTTTACATAAACACACTTGTCACATTCATTAATTTTGAATCCACTCTCTAGCATGGCGTGGTCAAATTTTTGATGCTATTGTTTGGGAGCTTGCTTTAAGCCATATAATGACTTAATAATCCTACAAACTTTGTTCTCTTGCCCAGGAGCTACAAAACCCTCAGGTTGGTTCATGTAGATTTCTTCTTCTAAATCCCCGTTTAGAAAAGCCGTTTTCACATCCATTTAGTGAACTTCCAAATTTCTTAAAGCGGCAATAGCAAGTATCATCCTGATAGAGGTTATTCGCGTAACAGAAAAATTTGTATCAAAATAATCTAGACCTTCTCGTTGTCTAAATCCTTTGATTACCAACCTTGCTTTGTACTTATCAATGGTGTCATCGGCTTTCATCTTCTTCTTGAAGATCCATTTATAGCATAGTGGTTTACAACCAGGAGGTAAATCCATGAGCTTCCAAGTGTGATTTTGTAAAATAGAATCTATTTCACTTTTAATGGCTTCTTCCATTGAGGCCCTTTCGAGGAAGTTACCGCTTCTCGATAAGAAGTAGGTTCATTTTCTACCATAAAAGAAACAAAATTGGGTCCAAAAGATTTCTCAGTTCTTGCCCTTTTGCTTCTTCTAGGTTCAGCCTCTTATTCCTCGATTTGATCTTGTCTCTCAGCTTGGAGATCATTATCATCTCGTTGTCTCTTATCTTGGACAACTTTGTCATCTATTCTAGATGAACTTCCAGTTTCCTTCGTTAAACAAGGAAATATATTTTCAAAGAAGGAAGCATTCCTTGATTCCATTAGCGTACCCTTTTGTATATCCGGATTTTTCGAATCATGTACAATGAAACGATAAGCACTGCTATTCCTAGCATATCAAATGAATATACAATCCACATATTTAGGTCCAATCTTTTGGGCCTTGGGAGTCGGTATAGCTACCTTTGTTAGACACCCCCACACTCGTAAGTACTCATATGATGGTTTTCTTCCCATCCATAGTTTATAAGGGGTCTCTTCTTTTTCTTAGGCGGTATCTTATTTAAAAGATAAGTAGCCATTAGAATGGCTTCCCAGCACATGTCCTGGCTTAAACCAGAACTTATCAACATGGCATTAACCATTTCCTTCAAGGTACGGTTCTTCCTTTTAGCAATACCGTTCTGTTGAGGTGAATAAGGAGCAGTGAACTCGTGTCTGATTCCATGTTTCGCACATAGATCAGTGAATGGAGACACATATTCACCTCCTCTGTCACTTCGTACCACCTTGATTCTCTTACTAAGTTGATTCTCAACTTTGTTTTTGTATAGAACAAACTTGTCTATAGCTTCATCTTTACTTTTTAATAAGTAAACATAGAAATACTTTGTACAATCATCAATAAACGTGATAAAGTACTTATTGCCACCATTTGTGGGTAGTGATTTCAAATCACATATTTCAGTGTGTATCATATCAAGTGGTTTGGTTTTCCGTTCAACCGATTTGAAAGATGCTCTTGTAAGTTTGGCTTCAACACAAGTTTCATATTTGTATTTTGAATCAATATGGAAATTAGGTATGCAATTAAATTTAATCAAACGACGCATTGAATTAAAATTTATATGTCCAAGACGGCCATGCCACACATTAGAAGACTCAATCAAGTAGACAGTAGAATTCATTTTATTGATATCATTCTTAATAACCATTACATTGAGTTTAAACATACCATTCAGGGCATATCCCCTACCAACATACATTTGATTCTTAGAAAGAACAAACTTATCAGACTCAAAAACAAGACGAAAACCAAACTTGTTCAACAGCTACCCAGACACAAGATTCTTGCGAATCTCTGAAACATACAAGACATTAGTCAACTTGAGCTCTTTCTCGGATGTCATCTTCAAGATTACATCTCCTTCGCCCTGGATATCAGCAGTTGCAGAGTTGCCCATGTACAACTTCTCTCCATTGTCAACCGCTCTTAAAGAGTGAAACATACTCTTATCAGCACACACATGACGGGTAGCCCCAGTATCAACCCACCATTCCCTGTTGTTGGAACCTACCAGGTTAACTTCAGAGATCATGGCAATGACGTCAGACACCATAGCAATCATGTCCACATTATCATTCACCATATTAGCCTAGCGTGGAGTCACCCGCTTTGGCATCTTACAATTAGCAGCACGATGACCTGGCGGGTGACAGTTGAAACACACACCTTGGAACTTCTGTTTCATAATTGCAGATTTAGGAGCAAGGTACTCATACTTCCCTTTGCTCTTCTTGTCATTCTTTCCTTTGCCCTTGCCTTGTCCCTTGACATGAGACTTTGAAGATGACGAATCATGCTCAACCATATTTGCCTTGGCAGAATCAGGCGTATAAGTGTTTTTTTAAGCCAGCTTGTTGTCCTCTTCAATACGAAGATGAACAACTAAGTCTTCAACACTCATCTCCTTTCGCTTATGCTTCAGGTAGTTCTTGAATTCTACCCAGCTTGGAGGTAATTTTTCAATGATCGCAGCAACTTGAAAAGTTTCACTCAAAGTCATTCCCTCAGCATGAATGTCGTGTAGCAAAACCTGCAGATCTTGAACCTGACTCATCACGTTCTTTAAATCATCCATCTTGTAATCCAAAAAATGAGCTGCCATGAACTTCTTTGTACCCGCATCCTCAGTTTTGTACTTGCGTTCCAATGACTCCCACAATTCTTTGGTAGTCTTGGTATTGCAGTATACGCTGTACAAAGAGTCGACCAAACCATTTAGAAGATATTTGTGACACAAAAAGTCTGAATGTTTCCATGCTTCTGATGCTTGAACAGCTTGTTGATCAGAGGATTGACCTTCAGTAGGAGGTTCCACATGAGATGGATTCTCTGTACACCAAATCTATAAATTAAAAACCGCTTAAATTAAAACTGATTTCCAAAGAAACTTAACCAGGTTTCGACAGAAAACAGTTTGTATACGAAATCTGTTAATTAATAATTAATCCGATTATATGAAAATTGTTTAATACTGTTAAACAAAATCTGTTTTAAGACTGTGGGAAATGGTGTACACTTTTATAAATAAATCAGATTACAATAAGTGAGTAACAGAAAGTAAATAACGGAAATTAAAATACAGACAGAATGGTGTAGAAGTAGAAGACAGAAACTATTCAAACGAAAAATAAATAAAGCAGTAAAGGTCGTGGAACGAGGCTCGTGTTCAATACAATTCCCTTAAAACAGATTCGCCGTTTGTTTCCCAGGGTACAACATCCAAAGCTGTTCTACAGCCGGACCTGACAGTTGCCTAAAAGATCACGGAAGCTCGTTGTGTTTCTGATCGAAGGTAGTTGCTGGAATACGGTTGCTACAGGAGCTGCTTTTTCTGTATCTAAAACCGAATGAGAATAGGTTATATTTATAGTGAAAACCTATCTTGTTCGCCAAGATTGAATCACTGTTAAATATACACCGAGATATGCAAATCTGTTTCCTTCTAAAACCGATTTCAATATCTTACATTTATTTAAATAGATTTTATAAAACTTGTTCACAAAGTTTAAATCGTTTCTATAAATAAATGGATACAAAATTCTGGAAACTATTAAATTGGCAACGAGATCTGCAGCAAAAAGATATGCATGTATGCAAGGCTTCGGAGCTGCATTCGTGCAGGCTCGCATGAGTTCAGAAGCTTCGAACCCATTTTGGCCCAGAAATCCCATTTTGGGCCCCCCACCGCGTGCGCGCGCACGTAGTAGTGGGAGCATAGCTCACCTAAAGGAATTTGAAAGCTAGTACAAGAATTCCCTTATAAACTAGTCTCCACTTCCTTTTCTAAGCGATGTGGGATAGTATTATTTTCCAGATTTTATGCCTCACCTTTGAGCTATGATATCTCATTCATTTCTACTCCATTTTGGACATACTTTAGCTTTTTGCGAAGCTCTCTTAGAGAAGAACAAAACGCCCCCAAGCAACACAAATATATGTAACATATACATATATTAAATAATGTCAAAAGTTTGCAAAAATCAGTTTTGCAAAACTCATTTTCCAACAACATTTACCGTCGGCAATGACGATGATAATGGATGAACGAGACGAGGATGTTGAACTGTTGAAGAATACGTGAATGATCGATACTAAACAAACTATTTATTTAAAGAGGTTTCTTTTTGTTGTTTTGTTAAAAGAAGTATAAATAGTTACATATTATGTTAATTATTTCTGAAAGTACATACTTTGTTAATTAAAAAATTTAAACACCATGGTTAACTAAAAAAACTCCCGGCATTATGCCAATGTGGCAGCGCATTACTAAGATTATCATACCGGCCCAAAAAAAATCAACATCGTTTCTGTTTAAGTTATCCCACGAACGTAAGTTACAACACCATTTTATTATTTATTTATTTATTTTAAATGGTTTTTTTTGTGTATGTATACGACTATGAGGTTTTTTTTTTATTATTATTTTTATTTTATTTATTTTTTTAATGTGTTTTGACATTGAGTGTGTATGTAAAATTGTAAATGATGATACTAATGGAAGAAGATGACAAAAGGAAAAAAAATGATACAAATGGAAATTTGTAGTTTTCTTTTTTTTTTTTTTGAATAAAGGAAATTTGTAGTTTGGTCTTTTCTTTTTTCTTTTTTTTGCTCGAGGCTTTGAGCTTGCAAAAGTAAAAAAAAATAAAAAAATAAAAAAAAAAAATAAAAAAAAAAAAAAATTTGTTTGATATATAAAATTTTTTTCTAAAATATGTTATTTTGTATTTTAATTTGATAATTGAAAATAGTTTGTTCAAATAAATAGAAAAGAAAAAAATGGGTCTCAAAAATTGTTGTTAATGTGGTGTTATAATAAGAGGTAATTTTTTGGTATTTATATTGAAATGTTAAAAATAATGTGACGCTTGATTTTTTTGAGTTATAGTGTCAAAACGTGTGTCCATTGTACATTTGTACCTAAAAAACAGCATGTAATAAAACGCAATATTCTTGCAAGACTATTAGGTGTAATTTATAAAGTAACTTTATATTACTCCATTAAAGGCAATTTAATAAAAGAATGCAGTTGATATAACGGCATCGTCCAGTATTGTGGTTTATATAAGGCTTATAAAATTATGAAGAGGCGTAAAAACTTGTAAACCATTGTTAACATTTATTTCAAGCTTATGTAGCATGAAGAAGTCTAGAATATTTAACTTTTTCATAATTTAATATATTTGAATTATGTGAGATGTTTAATAAACTTGAAAAGGTTTATAAATAGTGGGGATAAGTTTATAAAACAAAAACGTTTATAAATAAATGTCATAACACAATTATAGAACTTTAAAAAGATTTACTATAGTGGATGTCCTAATAGCATTCACTATGATAAATCTTTTACAGATGTTTATACATTAATATATTAATAAATTTTAAAACTTTTGATTTTTTTTAAACCCACATTCACTATAGCATAAATCTTTACAACTTCATAAATGTATTTTTTAACAAATGCATCAAATGTATTTGTAGAAACTAGAAGGGGAGGTTGAATACTTTCACTATTATTAATCACGTTTTTATAACATTGACTTTACAAATTGTGTTTGACAAAAAGGTTCGATTCGAAGCTTACGTGAAATCAACACAACAATAGATATAAGCAATGATAAGTAAGCAAGTAAAGATAAAGAAAGAAAAGATCAAACTGGCACATGATGATTTATAGTGGTTCGGCCACGAAGCTCACTCCTTCGTCCCTACTCCACTCCTCGAGTCTCACACTCGAGAGTTTTACAAATACTATATCAACACTCTCCCTTATAGCGGAACAAATCTTACACAAGCTTACACCAAATTTAAAGATACTAAGCGGAATGTCAAGTCCTAATCTATCCTAGCTAGAACCAATCTGCCAAAGCCCACGTGGCTTTACACCTCGTACCAACACGATGGCACGATACAACACAATACACAATATAAGACTTGCACTCAAGTCCTATTACATACACGAAACAATGAATAAAAATAATGATAGATCCACAACAATAAGATGAGATGAGCAAAACTCTTCTTCAAGACTTCGTTTCTTGATTACAACGAATGTTCTTCTCTTGCACTTAGAGGAAAGATGAGTGTGATCACTTGTAACCAACTATAACTTGATAATATGATCAAAGAGTATGTTTTAGAAAGAATTTCAGAATACGAAAGGTTTTGGTGCATAAGAGGTGAAGATTTCTGAAGGAAAACAGTTCTGTATTTATTGGCGTCAGGAAAGAGGCGACGGTCCTTTAAAAGCTGGATGGTCCCTTATCGATAAGGGACCGCCGTCCTATTTAAGGGACCATCCAGACAAACGCTCCTCTTTGTCCTGACGTGGTGAAAAACAAGCTGGTGAAGTTTTGTTGTCGGTTTTGAGCGGGAAATATGGCTGTTATAGTTTTGAATGTTGAAAACATTTTCTTAATAAAACATTTCTTTAAATTTTACAAAAATACATTTGTAAAAATGTTTTGGGACATGAAAATGAAAGTTTTTAAATCATTTGATCACATACACAAATTGGTAGAAGTTTGTACATACCTTTAGTGATGTTGATGATGGAAACGAGTTTTCCCGATTAAAAACTTATTAGTCGTAGTTTTATGTAACGTGTGTTTTTATTTTGTGATTATCAAAAGTAGTAGAGACCGATTAATGCAAATGATGTTTTTGACATTATTTGTATTAACAATCTCCCCCTTTTTGATGATTACAAAATATAAACTCATTTTAGATAAAACTAGGCATTAATGAGTTTAAAACGAGTCTCGTTTTGTTCTCCTCCTTTTTGTAGAATCAAAGAGGCTTCATAGAAGAGATGAAGTCTACGGCATTAAGATGACTCCTCCTTGCTTAGTGCTCCCCTTGATGAGGACACTCGGGAATCGATCGATGGAATTGAGCTGCAATAAGTTAGAAGAAATATGCAAGCAAACATAAAAATCCTGCAGAAAAGATTAAAGAAGGCAGGATAGGCATATACTGAGGACGGTCCCTTAAATGGGTCGACGGTCCTTTAAAGATTGGGACCGCCACCTGGATAAGGGACCACCGGTAAGAAGGTTTTCTGGAATAAGATTTCAACAATTCATGCATAATATAGATCATTCATTAAAAGACAAGAATAATGGCATTCATATGACATTTACAACATGAGTTTAAAAGCATAACCTTAGTCTAATCTCCTAGGATATCTCATGTTAAGTCCGGCTTTATTGGTGATCATGCATGCTTCCCTAGAACTTGCGACCACAAAGTGGAGATGAGTTTTTAGGTAGGGGTTGGAGAAACCCGGATGACAAGAGGATGGAAATGATGTAGTCAAGATCATTCTTCATCTTTTGAAAGTGGTTGTGATTGTAGATGCAACAAGCACAATAACCCCCATGGGCATCCACTTGGGCAAGATTGGGATGAGACATAGTTGGAGGATGAAGTTTTTGGAATAGGATGATATTGAGGAGGCTCGAATCAACAAGATTTGAGAATTCTTGAGCTTTGATGGAGTGTAGGGAGTTGAAATTTGTCATTTGAGGTGGAAACAAAGGTGGTAATGAATGATCTTGAGGAATCGGGTTTGGATACTCATTGTGAGTACATGGTGGCCCATTTTGTGGTTGAGAGGCAAAGAAGGAGAATTATGAATATGATGCCTCATTATGTGATGTGGGATTGGAATTGACATGGTTATTGTGTGAATTGCCAAGGTTTAGTTTCTTCCTCCATATGGGTTTGACCGATATTCTTGGTTTTCTAGGGGATGACATTTTGTTGGATGACATTGTGAGGAAGAGAGATTATGCCATGGCAATGGATGGAGGAAGTGGTGGTTTAAGTAGAGGATGAAGGTGGCAAGAATAGTAAAGCATGCATGCTTGGTTAGATTAGTTCAAATGATGCTTAAGCAAATTAGGAATGTCCACAAGACCTAAGGCTAGGCTAGTCAAACATGCAGAAACATAAAGCAATTAACGATTCACACATAGATGGACGATCCTTCAAATAAGTGGACGGTCCTTTATCACGTAAGGGACTGTGGGTCTATAAAGGACCGCCACCAGGAGGATTGCCAGATTTCATAAAATGTTTATAGTGTGTGCCTATATGAAACATATGTGGAGATGTGATTATCTTGACTCTAAAAGAGAAGAAAAATCCTAAGAGATAATCCAAAGTCTCCTAATTTCATTTTTGCTCATCTTTCCATGTCGGATAACATATTTGTTACATGATCTGATAGAGGAATTGAGTGCATCGTGCATGCATGGAAAAATATTTTTGAATTGTATTAACAATGCAAGAAAAGTGATTTTTCCTATTTGTGAGAAGATTTAGAACACATGAATTGGGTTTTTATGCACAAAATCAAGTTTTCTTATTATCATGCAACAATGATTGTTAACAAAAATAGTTACTTCCCCAATTCTAATTTTTGTGCGCAGGAGAATCCTAGACTCAGATCAGAAGGCATTCTTTAACTATGAAATCTAATAAGATATGTGTTCCATCATTCCTAATCCTAATCGAAGATAAAAGAATGGTTCACGCTTAAGTGGTTTAGTAAGAATATCATCTATGTTTTCCTCTGTTGGCATTTTTTCAATAGATATGTTACCCTTTTGCACATTATCCCTAAGAAAGTGGTGACGAATCTCAATGTGTTTGGTACGAGAGTTTTGCAAGGGGTTTTTACTTAAATCTATTGCTCCTTTATTATCACACATGATTGGAATGTCATCAAGTGTAATACCATAGTCTACGAGAGCTTGTTTCATCCCTAGTGCTTGTTGGCATGCCTTTCCGGTGCTTACATATTCGGCTTCGGTTGTGGAGATAGCTAGTGCCATTTGTTTCTTGGAGAACCAAGAAGTTAAGCAACAACCAATGAAGGTACAAATGCCACTAGTACTTTTTCGATCCACATAATCTCCCGCATGATCAGAGTCGGCGTAAACTATAGTTTCTATGCCGGTCCCCTTATGATACCATAATCCTAAGTGCATAGTGCCTTTAATGTATCACAAGATACGTTTAACCGCATCTAAGTGGGAAGATTTGGGATCTTCTTGAAAGCGAGCACAAAGGCAGACACTAAAAATGATATTGGGCCTACTTGCCGTTAGGTACAATAAACTTCCTATCATACCTCTATACTTAGTACTATCTACGGATTCACCCTCTTCATCCTTGGTGAGCTTTGTGTCCGTAGCCATTGGGGCTTTCATAGGTTTAGTATCTTCTAGTCCAAATTTCTTAAGCATTTCCTTAATATATTTGGATTGATTAAAGAATATTCCATCATCTAATTGTTTTATTTGTAGTCCAAGGAAGAAGTTAAGCTCGCCCATCATACTCATTTCAAACTCATCATGCATGATTCTTAAGAATTCATCACACATGTCTTGACAAGTTGAACCAAATATAATGCCATCAGCATATATTTGGACGATTATGATGTTTGAATCTTTCTTCTTGGTGAAAAGAGTGTTATCTACCATTCCCATTGAGTATTCATGCTTAAAAAGAAAAGCTTTCAACCTATCATACCAAGCCTTAGGGGCTTGCTTTAAACCATATAAAGCTTTCTTTAGTTTATAAACATGCTCGGGGTACTCGAAGTCAATGAATCTTGGAGGTTGTGCAACATATACCTCCTCATTGATGAGACCATTTAGGAATGAACTTCTCACAACCATTTGGAACAACTTAAAATCTAATGCACATGCATATGCAAGTAATATCCTAACGGACTCAAGTCTAGCTACGGGTGCATAGGTTTCATCATAATCAATTCCTTCTTGTTGATTATAGCCTTGTGCGACTAACCTAGCTTTGTTCCTAGATACAATACCATTTTCATCTAGTTTATTTTTAAATACCCACTTAGTCCCTATTATTGTGATATTCTTAGGTCTTGGTACTAACATCCAAACATCATTAGATTTAAATTGGTTTAATTCTTCTTGCATTGCGATGATCCAACTTTCATCTTTCAAAGCTTCATTGACAGTTTTAGGTTCAATGATTGAAACAAAACAAAAGAAGTTGCTATTTTTTTGAACTTGTGATCTAAGGGTTCTTTCGTTTAGACTTCCTATGACGTTAACTAAAGGGTGGCTTTTAGATTCTTAAACATTTGAAGCTTCACCTATTTCGATGGTTTCTTGAGATATGTATAGGTTTTTCATGTTTTCAACTATGGCATTTTCTTCATCCAAATCATCATCTACCAAAGGTGAAGTATTAGATGGAGGGGGACTCTCATCGAAAGTCATGTTGAGTGATTCTTCGACAACCATTGTTTCCTTGTTTAAGACAATATAGGCTTTACTAGTTTGAGAGTAACCTAGAAATACACCTTCGTAAGACTTTGGGTCGAACTTGGTGAGATAGTCTTTGGTGTTTAGAATGTAGCATTTGCTACCGAACACTCTAAAGTAGTCTAGTGAAGGTTTCCTACCTTTCAAAATTTCATAAGGGGTTTTTCCTATGATTTGTCTAATTAAAAGTCTATTGAGAATATAGGTGGATGTATCTACGGCGTTACACCAAAACTTTTGGGGAATCGATTGCTCATTAAGCATGGTTCTACTCATTTCTTTTAGGGTTCTATTTTTCCTTTCGACTACCCAATTTGATTGTGGAGTTCGTGGAGCCGAGAAATTGTGAGTAATACCATTAGTGTCACAATAATCTCCGAATTGAACTTCGTTATCAAATTCTCTACCATGGTCCGTCTTAATGGAGACTATGTTGCATCCTAATTGATTTTGAATTTTCTTACTAAATATTTTGAATTGATCAAAAGTTTCAGTCTTGTTTTTAAGAAACCTAGTCTAAGTGTACGTAGAGTAATCGTCTACGATTACTAGGGTGTAGAGATTTCCTCCATAACTCCGTATGGCGGAAGGACCGAAGAGATCCATGTGAAGAAGCTCTAGACATCTAGATGTTGAGATCATGTTCTTAGGTTTATGACTGGAGTGAGCTAGTTTTCCAACCTTGCAAGCATCACAAAAGTGTTGATCAAACCTAAGTTTGGGAAGGTTTCTAACTAGATCCTTAGAAGACAAAGATTGTATTAGACGCATGTTGGCGTGTCCTAATCTTCTATGCCATAAAGTAGAGTTATCATTAACCATAGCTAAGCATATGTTCTCACTAGGTTTGTTACTAATTTTCATAACATATAGGTTACCTTTTCTAATTCCTTTAGCAATAACTTTTCCGTTCTTAATTATCTCACTATCGACTTTGGAAAAGATTACCTTGCAACCATTATCACAGATTTGACTAATACTTAGCAAATTAAAACCTAGGTTATCCACATGTTCTACATTAGTAATAGTAAGAGAGTTATGAGTGATCGTACCTTTGCCAATGATATTACCCTTGAGCTTACTACCAAATGTAACGTTACCTCCAGCACTAGCATTGTATGATGAAGATAGCTTGCGATTACCCGTCATGTAATTAGTGCATCCGCTATCCTTGACCCATTCGTCGGGCTCCAGGCCAATTCCCAAGCATATCTAATGATAACACAAACAAACTCAAACATATGGTCCTCAATATCTCATGGGTCCAAAGTTGTTAGCGCCAAACATCCTATACATTTGTTGCATTTGTCTAGGGTGTGGAAATGGTGAGTAGAATCCCATAGGAGGGAAATCATTTTTCCAATTCATGAAGTAGTTCTTATAATGATTTTTATTTTTAGTTGTTTTTTATCCAGTTTGTCTATTTGGTATATTTGTTTTCCTAGGGGATAGAGGTGTATATCTTATAGTTGGTTTGTTGTAACCTAATCCGGGTTTTAGTATTAGTCTATAGAATTGTTTTACTTCTTCTATACTAGCAACGGGTGTTTATGGTTTTCTTAGCATTGACTGTTTCGAACTAGAATCTATAGTGACTTCGGGTAAGGTCACAGTCTTCCTTACTGGGGATGGTCCTTTATCGATGGGACGGTCCTTTAAAGGTGAGGGACCGTCGGGTGGATTTGAGGGACCGTCTCCAGTAGCCAGGTCCGACTGAGATTTCACAAATTTTATTTGTTTTGATATGTTTGGTGATGCTTCAAAAAAGTTATAACCTATACCGGTTTTATCGTCGAAAGCCTTTTGAACTCCTATCAGTTGTCTAAGAGAGTGAGTGATCTTTTCAAACTTATTTAATTTTGAAGTTTCCTCTTTGAGTTCCTCATTTTCGATTTTAAGAAGTTTGTACGTTTTACATTCCGAAACGATTTCTTTTTCTTTCTCAAGTCTAGATAACATCTCTTTTAATTCCAATATATCTTTTTCGAATTTAGATTTGGTGGATTTTAGAGATTTGTTTTTCACAATTATCTTTTGACTCACTTCACAAATTTTATCATATTCATTATCTAAATCAAGAGAATCTAGTGAGCAAATATCAAAATTGTGGAAATCGGTTTCGGTACGTACCTCTTTTGAAGATCCGGCCATGAGACAAGTTTTATTCTTATCATCTTCTTCGCCATCACTCTAAGCACCGCTAACATATGCCCTTTGATTTTTGTCCCTTGTTTGGTGTGGACAATCTCCAACTAAGTGTCTTGTATCACCACATCCAAAGCATCTCTTCTCACCTTTGATGTATCTATCTTCATGAGATTTTTGAGGAGCTTTCTTTTCCTCTCGTGGTTGTCTAACAAATCTTCCTCTACGCTTAAAAAATTTCTTGAAATCTCTAACCGCCAACGCATACTCTTCGTCATCACTTTCCGAGCTTGAGTCTTCATCATCACTTAATTCCTTTTTAGCTTTTAATGCAATAGATTTTCTTTCCACCTTACAATATCGGAATCATTTTTTATGATTAACTCATGGACCTTCAAGTTACCAATGAGCTCATCTAATGATAGAGATGCCAAATCTTTGGATTCTTCAATAGTTGTGACCTTTGCTCTCTACTTCGGATGTAAAGCCCTGAGATATTTCCTAACACAACTTTTGACAGAAATTTCCTCATCGAGTGCTTTTAAACTCGTGATTATGGTGTTGAATCTAGCAAATGAACTATCTATAGATTCATCTTCAGGTATGATAAATTGTTCATATTTGTGGAAAACTAGAAGGGGGGTTGAATAGTTTTACGTCTTTTTAGTTTTATGTTAACTTAGTTGTTTAAAAGTCTTGTTTAATCTTAAAACTTTGATTCGATCTTATGTGAATTCAAGTCTTGAACAATATGAACAACTATATCTAAGTATGAGCAATAATAATAATGCAAACTAAGTATTTGAAATCAACACATGCATAATATAAACAATTATAGCTATATACGAGATATAAGTAAGTAAACGTTTATTTTATAATCCTTAGTTATATTTTGTATGAAAACTATACTTGATCTAAATGATCAATTAAATGTATGTTACCTTTTTAGTTTGATTGTAAAAACTTTGTTTTGTGAATGAAACTTTTGTTTGGTCTTTAAGTAAAATCATACTAGCACAATATGAGCAACTATATATATACGTCTACGTCTACAAAAGTAATAATGATATAAGCAAGATAATAAGTAAAATATGGAATGATCTAACCGCGAGACAAAGGATTTATAGTGGTTCGGCTAAAAGGACACCTTCCTTGCCCTACTCCACTCCTCGAGTCACCTACTCGAGAGTTTTCTTCACTATGCCAACAAGCTCCCTTATGGCGGAGAAAACCTTACACACCACAACTTCGTCACAACTTATTCACACCTTCTACACAACTTCTTCACGACTTGACACACCTTCTTCACAACTTGTACACACCACTACTACTTCACAACTTCACACTACTCCACTACTTCTTCTTCACACCACTACTTATATCTCACTACTTCTATTCACAACTTCTACTCCTAGATCTATCTACTTACACTACTATCACACCTTTACAATGAATGTACACAACAACTAGACTATATACACAAATCTACAATACTTCACAACTTGATGTTGAAGGAGTATTCTTCTCTTGCACTTTGAGAGATGAGAGGTGAGGGAATGAATCACTTGAAGCAAGGATTAACAATTATATGATCAAAGGGTTTTTAGGAGGATGTTTAGAGAGATTTGGATCTGAAAATTTTCGTGCAAGAGGTGGGAAAAATTCCAGATTTAAGGTGGTATTTATAGGAAAAAATTTCTGGCAGAATCTGACAGGGGAGCGTGGCCGGTCCCCTTAATTGTGTGCCGGCCCCCTTAAAATCAAGGCGGCCGCCCTTTATAATTAAGGGGGCCACCCAGACGAAAACTGCAATTTTCTTGTCTTTTTATGGGGAAAGTTTATTTGGTGAAAAACTAACTGATTTTGGTTAAAAATTTGAATTCATATATTTATTATGGATTAAACATTTTCCTTTATTACCAAAAATGTTTTTCAAAAATATATAATAAGTTTATTTAATTTTATAAACTTTTATTATTTAAATAAACATCCATTTGATCATAAAATGTATTAGTCACTTGTTTATTCATACCTTGAGTGATTATGTTGGATGAGATGATATAAACTGACTTAAGAACTTTTTTTCATATTAACTTTACGTTTAATGTTTTTACATTTTGTGATCGTCAAAACATAGAGATATCGAAAAATATAAATAACGTTTTTATGCATTATTTATATCAACAATCTCCCCCTTTTTGATGATTACAAAATCTAAACTCATTAAACTAAAAAGTAATATGTAAACAAGTTTTTAGTGTGAGTTTATATCACTTCTCCCCCTTTTTGTTAGCATCAAAAAGGTTATCCCGACGAGTTTGGAGCTCCCCCTTGATGTATACTCCCCCTCATTTTGAGGTTATAAGAAGAATCGAGATATGGAATGCTTGCAAAAATAGTTAGAGCACAAGCAATATATATATGATGCATGTATTACATATAGTACAAGAGAACTAACAAGAATGCATGATAATAAAACACAAGAAACATTCATTAATAGTTTAAATAGATTCTATTGAAAACATAATCATTAATACGTAAGCATATATAAATGCTTTTCTAGCAAATTACACTAGATAATATTAAGTTGCCAACTTGAGGTCTCTTGGACTTGCTTAGAACACAAAAGGTTTATGTAGATTTTATTTGAAGATAGGAATCATGGTAGTTGGATTTAGTAGAGATAGATTTTTGTTGGAATGGTGTTTGGAGAGTTTGGTGGTTGTTGATGGGAAGCATGGTAGTTGGCTTCAAGTAAGCTTCATGGGATAGGATTGAAGTTTGGTAGGTTGATTGGGGATGAGGAGAAGTGTGCATTAAGGGATGTTATGGGTGATAATGAAAGGTTGATGTCTACGGATGCATTTTCAATGGTAAGTTGTGGGTTTGGAGCGGTTGATGAATTGTTGGTGTCTTGAGTGAGTGATGGGTTTAAGTTTTTCCTAGTGAGGAGGTATTCAATCAAAGTAAGGTGTTCTTCCAAGAGAATGATTTGTTTTTGGAGGTAAATGCAACAAGGACAATAGTGGGTATGATGCTCAACTTGCTTTAAGTGGAGTGAGTAAGGGAGACAATTTGAGTAGGGTGATAAGACGAGCATGACAAGAAGAGCACTTAGCTCAGGAGCTTCTTTGAGCTCTTCAACGAACTTTCATTGTTCGGAGGAAGGTGATAGTGGTGTTGTTGAGTTGTGATTTGGCATATGATTCATGTTTTGTTGAGGGTAATGGTTGTTGTTTTGAAATTGATTATGTTCCTCAAAAGGATCATTTGGTAGAAGTTAGTGAGGTGAATGTGGGATTTTATTGGTGAGTGTGATTATGAGGTTGTCGTGTTGATGTAGAAGGGTGGTTTCATTTGGGTAAGTTGGAGGCTTAGGTGTTGGTTGGTTAGAGACAACATCATTTATTGATGAGAATTTTTGACTTTGGTTTGTCATTTCACTTTGGTGGTTTGAGTGTGTAAAGGTTATGAGGTTTGGTTTTAGGCAAGTCCAACTCTTTAGGCAACAAGGCAAGTATTATCTTAATGAAATATGCATGCAAAGTATATAGGCAAGCAAGTAAGCACATAAAATAGTCATAACTATGCATGCATGCATCACCAATAAGACAAATAAGCAATTTAGCAAATCATTCAACCTAAAACTCCTATCTTAGTGTAAGGCAACTAGTTAGTGAGAAACTAGTGATGGAACAAATGTGATAGTGTAATTCTTGATTTTGTTCTAGTGTATGCCTATATGAAACAAATATGGAGTTAAGATCGTTTCGACTCCTAAACAAATATTCCTAAGAAACGATCCTTGATCTCGTTGATTTAGCTTTGCTCACTTCTAAGTGTCATGTATATGTATATATTGGATTATAGATATATAGACAACGAGAGTGAGACTATTGTGCATGATTTGAGAAAAACGTTTTTATCATTATTAAACAATAAGTTTTTCTAAACGTGAGAATAATTTCAAAATGAATTGAGGTTTTATTTGAGAATATATTTATGCAAAACAAAATATCTCAATTCTTGATTTTGTGCAAAATAGATTCCTAGACTCAGATTTGAGAAGAAAGAAAACTTAAAATTTTATGCTCAGATGGTCGGCCCCCTTAAAGTGAGGCCGGTCCCCTTAATTTTAAGGGGGCCGCCCTTATACATTAAGGGGTCCGCCTATCTGACAAAGAAAATTTTTCAGAACTTTGATTTTTCAGAAGATGTTAAGTATTACAAGAATTTAATCAATTTGCTCCATCATTCCTAATCCTAAACGTAAGTGGTTAAGTAAATCACGCTTAAGAGGCTTAGTGACTATATCGGCAATGTTACCTTCCGAAGCTACCTTCTTTATTGTTATATTTTCTTTTTGTATAATGTCCCTAAGAAAGTGATGACGTATTTCTATAGCACCTTTGTTATTGCACATAATAGGAATATTTTCTAACCTAATGCCATAGTCTTCGAGAGCTTGTTTCATCCATAGTTTTCTTACCCGAGGGATCTAGTCTTACTTCTATATTAACGATCAATCCACTTAACTCATTTCACTTCATCACCATGAGTTTTCTACTTGTGGACATAGAAGATTTCCATTTTCTATGTTGTTCGACAACGAACAATTTTAATTTAAATCCTAGGAAAGCCAACTAAGAGAGGTTCATAATATGTGAGCAAGTAAGTATTTCTAGCTCTATAACTAAGCATTATTCTAACTAGTTATTAATCTAAGAATATAAATTTTAATGATAAGCTTAAAAGAAATGCGTACCTTTTAGTCTTCAATAAATTTTCTTCATAAAACTTCAAGTTGCCATGTTGACTTATAGAAGCCAATTGTAGATGAGATTCCAATAGTTTCGAAAAGTGACAACTTAGCCACTTGGTTCCCATGGTCTCATTGGTCCAAAGTTGTTTGAACCAAACATGGTTTGCAATTGACTAGGATGCATGTATGGTGAAAATATTCCCCATGGGCTAAAGCTTGGTTGATGTGGATAAATCCACATTGGGTGACTGTTATTAGAAAGGTTTTGCCTACCTTGATTTCTTCTAGGTTGAGGTGTTTTAGACCGAGGATGAGGATTATTTGGTCTATTTGGAGGTGGGGTTTTAGATCTTATTTTTGGTTTAGAAAATCCGGTTTTGGCTTTTAGTGATGGTTTATAAAAACTTTTTACTTCCTCATCACTCGCAATAGGTATTTTTCTATCTTTTACAAGTAAATACTTAGTTTTTGAATCTAAGGGTTTTTGTTTACTAAGTTTACATTCAAACTTCACATTTTTATTTTCACTAGTTGAAAAATTAGTTGAGTTGAATCCTACGCCGGTTTTATTTACCGAAGTTCCTTGAACACTTACTATTTTCTTAAGTGAGTTACTACTATTTTCAACTGTGTCAAGTTTGGAAATTTTATCTTTAAGTTTTTCATTTTCATTTATGACCTCTAGACATGTTTCACATTCTATAAAAACTTCTTTTCCTTTTTCTAAATGTTGTAGTTTGATTTTTAATTCAAGTACCTTATTTTCTAATTGATTATTAATATGTTTTAGTGATTTATTTTTAGCCATGACTTTGTATAACCTACTATATTCATTATCTAGGTCTTTTTCATCTAAAGATAGGTTTTTATCACTAAAGTATTTGGTTTCAGAACGTACCTCATTGGATGCCTTTGCCAAGAGACACTTTTCTTCTATTGTTGTCTCTTTTTCATCATTGTCACTATCGCTCCATGCTTCTCCTACAAAGGCCTTGTGGTTTTGACTTCTTGACAATTTTGGACATTCTCCAATAAGATGATTAGGATCTCCACACTTGAAACACTTTATTTCATTTGCCTAACATATCTTCCTCGTCTTTTGAAGAATTTCTTGAAGTCTCGTACGGCCATAACATACTCTTCATCGTCACTTTTGGAGGTTGAGCATTCTTCGTCACTAGAGTCCCTTTTCGCTTTCAACGCAATCGATTTGCTTTGCTCCTTTTTTCCTTTGACCATCTCGGAGTCTTTCTTTATTATCGCTTTGTAGACTTTCAAGTTGCCGATCAACTCGTCAAGTTGAAGAGTTGACAAGTTCTTCGATTCTTCAATCGCCGTAACTTTAGCTCGCCATTTTGGATGAAGAGCCCTAAGAAATTTCCTAACAATATTCTTACTAGAAAATTTCTCATCACAGCTTTTAAACTTGTGATGATAGTGTTAAACCTAGCAAAAGCATTATCAATTGATTCCTCTTCCGGAATCGTAAATTGTTCATATTGTTGAACAAGAAGATCTATTTTATTATCTTTGACTTGACTATTACCTTGGTGAGTAATTAATAAAGCATCCCAAATTTCTTTTGTGGTTTTACACATAAAAATTCTTTCATATTCTTTGCGTGGTAACGCATTATAAATAACCATTTTAGCCTCATTATTTTTTGCTAGTTTCTTTTTCAAATCATCATTTTGTTTTTCAAAAGATACTATTTCATCCTTTTTAGTTTCAAAATTATATTGAATAGGGGGAAATCACCAAAGGTAATGACATGCCAAAGATCAAGATCTTTTGATTTCACATAAGTTTCGAATCTGTTTTTCCAATAAAGAAAACCATCACTTTCAAATAGTGGTGGTCTTTGCATAGATTGCCCTTCTAAATATTTTTCCGATTCCATAGATCGATTCAAGTTTTAAAATACAATATATTTTAAAAATATTGTTTGGCGTGGCTCTTGATACCAATTGTGGAAAACTAGTGTCACACCCCCAATTTACCTGACTTGCAGCGGAATGGAATACCTGGGGGTGTCTGTCATAGCACCACAGTTACAGTTACATTGAACGACCTAAAGTGCCGTTTGGAAAATACTGCATTTGATCATTGAAATAATCCAGAGTTTACAAAATGAGGTCCCCAAAATGTGTTGCATGTTTATGAAAACAAGTCATACTAGATCAAACGTTTACATAAGTGCATGAAATAATGATGAGACGCGTCGACTCCGCGACTCCATGAAGGTCCAAATGCATGTCACATGAGCTACCTTAATAACCTGAAATACATTGCTAAAATGTCAACACGAATGTTGGTGAATTCCATAGGTTTATAAAATGTAATGATGTACGGCCACCACAAGTAAAAGTGCAAGATAAAAATCTCATGAAAATTGTACAATAGACCTTAAGCTCATGACACCGAAGCTATGACTGATGAAACTATGCCCCTCCTGAATGTTCTGCCGAAACACTCAAATGTAAAAGACATGACATGCATCCGCTTACTGTTGGTAATCACTACCACGGATGGAGGCGTCACCCTCGATAGATCTATCCACTCACTCTCGCTTAACGGTAAATTAACGGTTCATGATGTTACAGGGGACTTCTCACATGGCAAGGTAACTTAAGCTATGTACATGTGTTTGAATACTTGGGCTCGTACTAAAATGTTTGATGCAATGTATTCCCTCCGTGGGATTTGAAAACAATCAAAAATGTTGAATTGAAAACGGGGCTATGAAAACTCACCTTAACTGATGAAACTGTGATGAAATGAAATGAACACCAATGAACAATTAGCTGCCGCAACCCAATATGATGGTACCATGAACATGTAATGAGCTGAAAAACAAGGCGTGCACACTAGCCGCAACCTAATATGAATGATGAACGATCTACTTTAGATCATGAAATGATGTTATGAATGTCCATGCACATGTTTCCTATACCACTCTACTCTTTGAAAAACACTTGTTGTTATCAAAAGTATATATTCCAAGACTTAGGAAAAATATGGCTATTAGAAAAATAAACTAGTTGCAATATATATACTTATATATATATATATATATATATATATATATATATATATATATATATATATATATATATATATATATATATATATATATATATATATATATATATATCGTATGTACCAATGTTTATGTTGAAATCCTCGGTTTGAAATCCTTGAAATAACGCCTTGTGGTGTTGAAAATATACTTGTGTTCACTAATACGTCATTAGTTATGAATTTAGGTACTTGGTTAATATTTCTAGAAAATCTAGAATTTAGTACGTAGTGTTATTATTATTATTTCTAATAGCTGCCAATTATAGAGGATTTTTGCCGATATGGAAACGTGAATATCTTTGTCGTTATAAGCCCGTTTTACTTGTTCTTTATATCCACGGTTACGTCTTAACATGTAGTAATATATTTTAGAAAGCTTGACCCCTCCGGGTTACGTCTAAAGTCTCTTTTTGTCCGACGAAAAACGTCCATCAGCATGTATTTTTCCGGAAAATAGTTTTCGTCAATAAACTTGCAAAAATCATAACTTCTTCGTTATAAACTCTATTTAATCCGTTCTTTCGCCTACGGATTCGTTTTTGAAAGTATTTTCTAAAAATTTTGCCAAAGTTTCATTTGTGTTTACTGATTTTCCAGATTTTACCAAAATGGGACAGCATGTAAATATACTTGTTAGAAATCCATTTCCAAGGTTCAAAACTAGTTTTTACTTCAACCAAATCTCTTGCAAACTTCACAAAACTATACTAATCTTACCATACACCTTCTTAGGGTGCCATGGGTTCCTAATGACTAGTAATCAAGTTAATTTAACAAAGGAACACCTAAATCACAATCTAGGGTTTGTATGTTCAAAAAGCCTTCAAAAATAAAGTGGTATAACTAGTTTGTGCATGAAATTAAGCATGAATACTATGAGATATAAGTGTTAATTAGATGAAAACATGAAAATAAATTTGAATACTTACTTTGAAATAATAGGTGATTAGATGATGAGAAATCTTGGATTACTTGTGTTTTTGTGTTATGATTCTTGATTAGGATGATGAAATGAACAACTTTGATGCTTTAACTTTTGGAAAATGATCACTTGCTCTTGATTTATGGTTTTGGTCGTGGGTTTTATGATGGGGGAGATGAAGATGAGCTTTTTGGATCTTGAAAAGTGATGTTATGATTCTTAGAAATAAGTATGTTATGTTATAAGTGTTTATGTAAATAAGTATAACTAGTTATATTGTATAATAAGATTACATAAGTCATAAGGTTGAAAAGCATGTACATGGTGTCTAGGGATGTGCTCAAGGCCGGTTTTCAATGTACCAAGGAGTAGCAAAGTCGGTTTTGATCACTTAGAAAATGTAGTGTATTATTAGTTGTAGTTTAGTGTAAGTATTAGTTATAATCGGGTACCGGGCTTGCTAGAAATAAATATTAACGAAGTTAACCGGGACTTAATAAAGTCATAAAAATGTTAAAAATATGTTGGGTACAAGTACTGAGTGTTCGGGTGATTATTGTTTAGTTTTCACGAAAACCGTCGTAATATTCATAAGCTCACGTTATAAATAAAATAATTTTCCAAAATACTGGGTAACTGAATGTTATAACTTTTATGATAATAAAATGGATATAAAAATATGTCGGGACCATTGTGGGAATATTTAGATATATTCGTCGCGTATAAATCGTGTGTTAACGTTTATTTATAAATAATTATAAGGAAAACGTTAAATGTATCAAATATATATAAATTTGAAAATCCTAAGAGTGGTATAACATGTAAATGACCTACTGATGATATGCAGACTATCTCCAGTCCGTATGAAATGTCATTACTGATAATGCATGAATTCGCACCTGAACCAATACGGTTACGCGAATTTGAATACCCGTAAACTAAATTTACGATGAAATGTGTAATGCACGTGAATGATGAAATCTTTTCCCGCAATGAATAGTGTTTCGTGAATAGTAAAATTTATGAATGCTTCTCGGAATGTCAAACTGACACCAAAAATGATGAATAGTAAACCGATGAATAGTGTTTGATGAATAGTGTTTTTCCAAAGTTCGGGAAATGACCTGAAATGGTGAGTTGTGACAGTCTTCCCCTCTAAAAGGAACTTCGTCCCGAAGTTCATTTTATGTTGGTTTCTGAAAACATATATGTGAAAAGGTGATGATATTCGAGAATTCCAGCGAACTCTAACGATAGGAATTCAACTCTGATTCAACTGTTTGACCACCCGGTCCATGATTTCTGTTGGTTCTCTTACAAGGTCTGAGATTGTCATTTGGGTTGGATCCCTTCCAATGGAATCATGAGTGACTCATCTGAAAGTCATTTCTGGGGATCTGAAAATGTGAAATATGTTCGTGTAATCCTGTTGTTCTCTGGCAATGTTCAAATCTGACGGCCACTATGCCTTCTCTGTCAGAATATTAAATGGCCCAGTGTATATTGGTGTAACTTTCCAAGTTTTCTTAATGGTTTACAACTTATTGAACTTGTAACTGATTCTTGACTTGTAGGAAATTTCTGGTTATCTCATGAATGCCTACTGAACTAATGAGTTGAGCTTTTTCTGAGTTTGGCCAATCAATTGATGGTCTGCGCTTCTTAATGTTTTAAATGTGGTACTGGTAATATATACTGCTGAATTCTGCCAGAACTCAAGTTTGTATGCTAGTTGGTCGATTCTAAAATGAATCTTAAATAGCCCAATATGCTAAAGGTTTAACCTCTCTTGTTATCCAATTTGTATCATGCCAATACAAGGCAATGCTTTTAACTTAGTTTGTTCTCCCACTTGAATCTGGATGGTTTGTTATTCAGGATACCCAATCCAAATGATATGTGTTATGTACCAATCTAACTTCTGCCAGTTTCTCGCTGTTGGTGTAATAGCTATTGTTGTAGATGAATTTGATTTATGTTAAATGATTCGTCCAACCATTTCTAGGGTCAATCACTCATGCTCTGAGTATACTTTCCTATGTTTGAATTGTTCTCGCTTTGACCATCGATCTCAGGGTGATAGGTGATGTTCACATCTAAATGGGTTTCTGAAGGAAATCCTGAAATGATTACCTGAAGTCCTAGTTGAATCGGTTTCCTTAACAGGAAAAACTGAAATGGGTACAATAAACCTTTGTGACTAATTCCACAACGTTCGGTCCTTCGAACTTGGCGTTATCTGAAAGGGATAGAATATAGGTAACAATTTGATTCGTTGTGTTTTTTTTCCAACGGATGATAAGACATATGTTTTTCTTTTGCCTAGTGGGTTTGGTCTCCACTACTGAAGTTCGTGATTAATTTTTGATGTCCTTCCTAATTCCTTCATCACATATTCCAAATATTCTTTATTGTCAAGTCATAAATCCTAAATGCATAAGCGATGTTGTAGGGAAATTGGTTCTGGAAATTTGTCTCGCGATTGTGAGTTTTAGTTGAAATCCTTTTCTGAATAAACAAATTTTAGAAAATGGAGTAAAGGATTTACTGAGTAATATTTTTCTTGATGATTCAAAATCCAGTAGTTATGAAATAGGAACTGTTTTCAAACATGTTGTGATTAAGACTGCTTACCAAAGTTTGATGTCTATGTATATTTCTCATTGTACAATAGTGTTGCTAAAGATTGACCAAAAAGGATCGTACTTGTTCAAAATAGGAATTTCAGAAGTCATTTTTCCACAAGGTATGTGATTTATGTAAACGCATCAACTTTATTTAAAAGTGAAAACACTAACATGGATAAAATGGTAGAATAGGAAATGTTCGCTTAAATGCATCGATGTCTAACACTTAGTTCCTGAGGTTGGATAATGTTTATTGATGGTTATCTGGCATAACTACAAGCATAGGTATTTAGACTAACTTAAGTCATGAAATAGTTAATCGTTGTAATTGGCAAGACGAAGGTATCACTTGATGTTGTGTCGATGAATGTCGATTCTGTTTTCCCATGTAGATGAGGAGATATGTTCTGGTTTGATCCCTTGTTTGGTATGAAGGTGAGGTTATCTGAAATTTCTAGACATAATGCCTTAAAGGAATCTACATCGATATTCTTGATTCAAACAATTGTCCTTTGTGAAAACTTACTGCAGGAAAGTTCATGTATGGATGAGGCCATGTTTAAATGAAATGCTCTACAGTCTCAATTAGAAGCTTGGTTTATTTCTATTGTGTTGTCCTGCGGACATTTATTGAGTTCAATCCTGTAGCTCAGTCTAGCTAGTACCCTTAAACGATAGAATGTGAAAGACTAAGTCAGAGATGGTGATTCTGATGGTCTCGCGGTATCTTAGGATTTGTTGTTGAGTTATGAATTATCTCACTATATACTTCTAGTTCTGGTTAGTAGTTCTGTAATCCTTTTGTTGCTTCTATTTTATATGCAAATCCTGCATGTAATTGATATGGAAGGTCTCTCTTAGGGAAGTCAATGGGAAAATCCAACTTAATGGCTAAGTGAGTGACAGGTAGGGTAAGTATCAAGGGATAGTTCGGCAAAAGGGATGTTTATGGAAAGGTTCCTTTGTTTACAAAACTTTTACATGAAGATTGTTATTAACAATCCTTTGAAAAGGTAATTATTTCCTTCATGGCATAATCCTTCCTGAATTTTACATAGGTGATCAGGCTATGTATAATTGAGGACTAATGATGCGATGTTGGATTTTGTCAAAATATCATAAATTTTATCAAAAGTTTTAGATGGTGTTCAACGCATTGTTATAAAAATGGTGTCCTGATGTTTTCTTTCAAGTAACATGAAAATTGCTTCGCGTAATAATAGTAAATACTTGGTGTAATGACAGAAAAATCAATTTATAGGATGGAAATAAAATAGCTTACTTCAGAATTTTTTTTTTTTTTTTCTTTTTTCTTTAAAACAATTTCCCCATATGATAGTAAAATAGCTTGAATGGTGTATTGGATAAGTGGGTGAATCTTGTCGAATGGTAATAGTCTACTAATTCGTCAAATACGAAATCAACCTAATCCCTGATAAGACAATGCTAAAATGTTGCGAAACGATTGAAGTCTGAGCAATTGGGATAGAAAATGGAGTAAACGAAGGTTATGATTATCACCTAGGTAACAAAGGATAGATACTACATTGGATAGGAAAGTGCTTAATACCACTAGGTCATGTCATCGTACCAACGGTAAGTACAAAAGGAAAGATACAACCCTAAAGGGCTCGAACTACGGTTTTTATATTGAAACAAAGCTCCTCCTGCTGAAGCATTGTTGTTATCCTTGATGTTGCTAATATCCTGACGGTTCTCTTTCAACAGCTCACGCTATTCCTCGAGCGATTCAGTCTTGATTCCAAGTTCCTGATTTTTCCTTGTTCCTTAACTCTGGGCAGTCATTCTTGAAATGCCCTAACTTTCCACATTGGAAGCAACTCCCTGGGATCTTCTGATTTGTGATTTTCCTACAGTCTTCAGTCCAATGACCCCGCTTCTTGCACACTCCACACGTTTTACTGCAATGACCTCGGTGATGTTGATTACACAGGTTGCAGTAAGGTAACTTTCCAATATACCTTCTCTTTGTGTGCGGTTCTGCAGCAAAGGCTGTATTTACTTCTTGTCCTTTGAGTGATTGTTGAGCAGCGTTGCAACCTAGATTGTTGTTCCACTTCCTTTTATTGTCACTATTGTTTCCTGATGTCTCGGCGTGAACTATGAGTTCCTTTGCTTCGATCGCCATTTTGATAATGTACTTTTCAAGTTTCTTGCTTTCTGGTTCATCCATTGCAGGACCTAGTCGTGTTGATTCATAAAAATGAGTAGTGTACTTGTCAACATCATTTCCTACCATGGTAAAGTTTAGTGTTTCCTATTCCTTTGCTCGTAATTCATTTTCTACACAAAATGTTATACTCATCATCCTTCTTAGTTTCTCCTAAGAGTGTGGGTAAGCAGTATCAACTCCTACCATCTTAATATGTTTGGTCCACCATTCCTGGGCATGATCCTGAAAAGTGCATGTGGCGAACTTAACCTTGTCTTCCTTACGACAGTCGCCACATCGAAATATTGTTTCTATTTCTTCGAACCAATTGAGAAATTCCTTTGTGTTTCTAGTCCCGCTAAAGGAGGGAGGATTGCACCCCATAAATTCCACGTGAGTAAGTTCCTTAGTGAGGGCGGTGACTATGTTCTTGGCAAAGACTTGTCCAACAGCAGCTTGCGTCATGCTTGGAGTGGTTTGCTTAGATTTCTCTTCATCAAATCATAAGTGACCATGAGGGTATATAGTTAATCAAAGCCATCATATTCACAACACATGAATATAATACATGAAAATTTCGGTCTACGTGAACCGGTATCACAAATAGCACAACCATTTCTTACATAGTAGAGTCACACTTGATATATTTGTTTGTACAACAATCAAAAGACAACAAGTTCTTTAGACTATGTCACACACTTTCTGTGGCTAGGATAATAGTAAAAACTAGTGAGGATATAAGTCTGGTCCAGGGACTTCCTGGTGTCCCTCTGTGTGAAATCAGGTTTGTGGCATCATAAGGTCGAGATAGTCCTGAAGTGGTGTCTGAAGTTGTGCATCTATCAAATCTTAGATAATGTAGGTTCTGAACCATTCCTGAAGAATCTGCGGATGTTTCTGTTGAGTCCGTGTTATTGGTATAATCTACTAGGTGTCATCTAGTTCATGGCAAGTGGGAATGGAAAAGGGAAATGACAATGATGGTACCAGTGAATGAAATACTACCCTCTTTCGTGCTACCTCACGACATCCAAAAGGTAAAACTAAAGTACACACTGTGAGAAGGCCAATAGTGTAATAAGTAACTGATGGTGGTGATAGTACCTAAGTAGTAAGTGCCCTACTAGTGATGGAAAGAAAACACACTATCTTCCTTGCAATAAGCATCCTAATAAGTCCATTAAGATTAATTCTTAATACACTACCAAAAGGCATTCTATGTACGGGCTGAATGATAGGAAAACCCTGTTCCTATGGCAAATCAATAGTACTAATGGTGGTGTAAATGCAACTGGTGGTATAATGGTAGTGTAAAATGACAAGGCATCTTCAATGTCGGAATACGATAAAAGGATGTCAGGGTGAGTATCTGAAGACATGTCACTTGTGAACCAGGTCAATAAAATGATATACATATACGGATATGAGTATAAATAACTCGCACAGGGTATGTATGAAACAACATGTATCATGATTATGCACTTATCAAGAAATGATGAGATGCTATGCTGATGTGGTTATAGTCTAGGGTCCAAGATACATCCTAGTTCGCTATAACCTTAGCTCTGATGCCAATCTGTCACACCCCCAATTTACCTGACTTGCAGCGGAATGGAATACCTGGGGGTGTCTGTCATAGCACCACAGTTACAGTTACATTGAACGACCTAAAGTGTCGTTTGGAAAATACTGCATTTGATCATTGAAATAATCCAGAGTTTACAAAATGAGGTCCCCAAAATGTGTTGCATGTTTATGAAAACAAGTCATACTAGATCAAACGTTTACATAAGTGCATGAAATAATGATGAGACGCGTCGACTCCGCGACTCCATGAAGGTCCAAATGCATGTCACATGAGCTACCTTAATAACCTGAAATACATTGCTAAAACGTCAACACGAATGTTGGTGAATTCCATAGGTTTATAAAATGTAATGATGTACGGCCACCACAAGTAAAAGTGCAAGATAAAAATCTCATGAAAATTGTACAATAGACCTTAAGCTCATGACACCGAAGCTATGACTGATGAAACTATGCCCCTCCTGAATGTTCTGCCGAAACACTCAAATGTAAAAGACATGACATGCATCCGCTTACTGTTGGTAATCACTACCACGGATGGAGGCGTCACCCTCGATAGATCTATCCACTCACTCTCGCTTAACGGTAAATTAACGGTTCATGATGTTACAGGGGACTTATCACATGGCAAGGTAACTTAAGCTATGTACATGTGTTTGAATACTTGGGCTCGTACTAAAATGTTTGATGCAATGTATTCCCCCCGTGGGATTTGAAAACAATCAAAAATGTTGAATTGAAAACGGGGCTATGAAAACTCACCTTAACTGATGAAACTGTGATGAAATGAAATGAACACCAATGAACAATTAGCTGCCGCAACCCAATATGATGGTACCATGAACATGTAATGAGCTGAAAAACAAGGCGTGCACACTAGCCGCAACCTAATGTGAATGATGAACGATCTACTTTAGATCATGAAATGATGTTATGAATGTCCATGCACATGTTTCCTATACCACTCTACTCTTTGAAAAACACTTGTTGTTATCAAAAGTATATATTCCAAGACTTAGGAAAAATATGGCTATTAGAAAAATAAACTAGTTGCAATATATATACTTATATATATATATATATATATATATATATATATATATATATATATATATATATATATATATATATATATATATATATATATATATATATATCGTATGTACCAATGTTTGTGTTGAAATCCTCGGTTTGAAATCCTTGAAATAACGCCTTGTGGTGTTGAAAATATACTTGTGTTCACTAATACGTCATTAGTTATGAATTTAGGTACTTGGTTAATATTTCTAGAAAATCTAGAATTTAGTACGTAGTGTTATTATTATTATTTCTAAAAGCTGCCAATTATAGAGGATTTTTGCCGATATGGAAACGTGAATATCTTTGTCGTTATAAGCCCGTTTTACTTGTTCTTTATATCCACGGTTACGTCTTAACATGTAGTAATATATTTTAGAAAGCTTGACCCCTCCGGGTTACGTCTAAAGTCTCTTTTTGTCCGACGAAAAACGTCCATCAGCATGTATTTTTCCGGAAAATAGTTTTCGTCAATAAACTTGCAAAAATCATAACTTCTTCGTTATAAACTCTTTTTAATCCGTTCTTTCGCCTACGGATTCGTTTTTGAAAGTATTTTCTAAAAATTTTGCCAAAGTTTCATTTGTGTTTACTGATTTTCCAGATTTTACCAAAATGGGACAGCATGTAAATATACTTGTTAGAAATCCATTTCCAAGGTTCAAAACTAGTTTTTACTTCAATCAAATCTCTTGCAAACTTCACAAAACTATACTAATCTTACCATACACCTTCTTAGGGTGCCATGGGTTCCTAATGACTAGTAATCAAGTTAATTTAACAAAGGAACACCTAAATCACAATCTAGGGTTTGTATGTTCAAAAAGTCTTCAAAAATAAAGTGGTATAACTAGTTTGTGCATGAAATTAAGCATGAATACTATGAGATATAAGTGTTAATTAGATGAAAACATGAAAATAAATTTGAATACTTACTTTGAAATAATAGGTGATTAGATGATGAGAAATCTTGGATTACTTGTGTTTTTGTGTTATGATTCTTGATTAGGATGATGAAATGAACAACTTTGATGCTTTAACTTTTGGAAAATGATCACTTGCTCTTGATTTATGGTTTTGGTCGTGGGTTTTATGATGGGGGAGATGAAGATGAGCTTTTTGGATCTTGAAAAGTGATGTTATGATTCTTAGAAATAAGTATGTTATGTTATAAGTGTTTATGTAAATAAGTATAACTAGTTATATTGTATAATAAGATTACATAAGTCATAAGGTTGAAAAGCATGTACATGGTGTCTAGGGATGTGCTCAAGGCCGGTTTTCAATGTACCAAGGAGTAGCAAAGTCGGTTTTGATCACTTAGAAAATGTAGTGTATTATTAGTTGTAGTTTAGTGTAAGTATTAGTTATAATCGGGTACCGGGCTTGCTAGAAATAAATATTAACGAAGTTAACCGGGACTTAATAAAGTCATAAAAATGTTAAAAATATGTTTGGTACAAGTACTGAGTGTTCGGGTGATTATTGTTTAGTTTTCACGAAAACCGTCGTAATATTCATAAGCTCACGTTATAAATAAAATAATTTTCCAAAATACTGGGTAACTGAATGTTATAACTTTTATGATAATAAAATGGATATAAAAATATGTCGGGACCATTGTGGGAATATTTAGATATATTCGTCGCGTATAAATCGTGTGTTAACGTTTATTTATAAATAATTATAAGGAAAACGTTAAATGTATCAAATATATATAAATTTGAAAATCCTAAGAGTGGTATAACATGTAAATGACCTACTGATGATATGCAGACTATCTCCAGTCCGTATGAAATGTCATTACTGATAATGCATGAATTCGCACCTGAACCAATACGGTTACGCGAATTTGAATACCCGTAAACTAAATTTACGATGAAATGTGTAATGCACGTGAATGATGAAATCTTTTCCCGCAATGAATAGTGTTCCGTGAATAGTAAAATTTCTGAATGCTTCTCGGAATGTCAAACTGACACCAAAAATGATGAATAGTAAACCGATGAATAGTGTTTTGATGAATAGTGTTTGATGAATAGTGTTTTTCCAAAGTTCGGGAAATGACCTGAAATGGTGAGTTGTGACAACTAGAAGGGGGGGTTGAATAGTTTTACGTCTTTTTAGTTTTATGAAAACTTAGTTGTTTAAAAGTCTTGTTTACTCTTAAAACTTTGATTCGATCTTATCTGAATTCAAGTCTTGAACAATATGAACAACTATATCTAAGTATGAGCAATAATAATAATGCAAACTAAGTATGTGAAATCAACACATGCATAATATAAACAATTATAGTTATATACGAGAGATAAGTAAGTAAACGTTTATTTTATAATCCTTAGTTGTATTTTGTATGAAAACTATACTTGATCGAAATGATCAATTAAATGTATGTTACCTTTTTAGTTTGATTGTAAAAACTTTGTTTTGTGAATGAAACTTTTGTTTGATCTTTAAGTAAAATCAATACTAGCACTATATGAGCAACTATATATATACGTCTACGTCTACAAAAGTAATAACGATATAAGCAAGATAATAAGTAAGATATGGAAAGATCTAACCGCGAGACAAAGGATTTATAGTGGTTTGACTACAAGGACACCTTCCTTGCCCTACTCCACTCCTCGAGTCACCTACTCGAGAGCTTTCTTCACTATGTCAACAAGCTCCCTTATGGCGGAGAAAACCTTACACACCAATATACACACCACAACTTCGTCACAACTTATTCACACCTTCTACACAACTTCTTCACGACTTGGCACACCTTCTTCACAACTTGTACACACCACTACTACTTCACAACTTCACACTACTCCACTACTTCTTATTCACACCACTACTTGTATCTCACTACTTCTATTCACAACTTCTACTCTTAGATCTATCTAGTTACACTACTATCACACCTTTAGAATGAATGTACACAACAACTAGACTATATACACAAATCTACAATACTTCACAACTTGATGTTGAAGGAGTATTCTTGTCTTGCACTTTGAGAGAGGAGAGGTGAGGGAATGACTTGAAAGAAGGATTAACAATTATATGATCAAAGGGTTTTTAGGAGGATGTTTAGAGAGATTTGGATCTGAAAATTTTCGTGCAGGAGGTGGGAAAAATTCCAGATTTAAGGTGGTATTTATAGGAAAAAAATTTCTGACAGAATCTGACAGGGGAGCGTGGCCGGTCCCCTTAATTGTGTGTCGGCCCCCTTAAAATTAAGGGGGCCGCCCTTTATAATTAAGGGGGCCACCCAGACGAAAACTGCAGTTTTCTTGTCTTTTTATGGGGAAAGTTTATTTGGTGAAAAACTAACTGATTTTGGTTAAAAATTTGAATTCATATATTTATTATGGATTAAACATTTTCCTTTATTACCAAAAATGTTTTTCAAAAATATATAATAAGTTTATTTAATTTTATAAACTTTGTATTATTTAAATAAACATCCCTTTGATCATAAAATGTATTAGTCACTTGTTTATTCATACCTTGAGTGATTATGTTGGATGAGATGATATAAACTTACTTAAGAACTTGTTTTCGTATTAACTTTGCGTTTAATGTTTTTTACATTTTGTGATCGTCAAAACATAGAGATATCGAAAAATATAAATAACGTTTTTATGCATTATATATATCAACAATATTGTTGAACCAAAAGATCGATCTTATTATCTTTGACTTGATTATTACCTTGATGAGTTACTAACAAAGTTTACCAAATATCTTTAGCCGTATTGCAGATAAAAATTCTTTGAAATTCCTTTTTAGGCAAATCATTGTAAATAACCATTTTTGTTTCATCATTTTTAGCTAATTTCTTTTTAAGATTATCACTTTGTTTGTCATAAGGGACAACTTCATTTTGTTTAGTTTCAAGATTAAATTCAATAGGTTTATAGTCACCCATTGTAATAACAAGCCAAAGATCAAGATGTTTTGATGTCACATACGTTTCGAATCGAGTTTTTCAATAAATAAAACTATCAGCCACAAAGAGTGGTGTTCTTTGCATAGACTGCCCTTCTTGATATTTTTCAAATTCTATTGATCGTTTCAAGTTTTAAAATACATTATATTTTAAAAATCCTTGAGCAACCTGGCCCTGTTACCAATTGTAGAAACTAGAAGGGGGGTTGAATAGTTTCACCGTTATTTAATTACGTTTTTATAAATTGACTTTACAAATTGTGTTTGACAAAAAGGTTCGATTCGAAGCTTACGTGAAATCAACACAACAATAGATATAAGCAATGATAAGTAAGCAAGTAAAGATAAAGAAAGGAAAGATCAAACTGGCACACGAAGATTTATAGTGGTTCGGCCATGAAGCTCACTCCTTCGTCCCTACTCTACTCCTCGAGTCTCACACTCGAGAGTTTCACAAACACTATATCAACACGCTCCCTTATCGCGGAACAAACCTTACACAAGCTTACACCAAGTTTAACGACACTAAGCGGAATGTCGAGTCCTAATCCTAGCTAGAACCAATCTACCAAAGCCCACGTGGCTTCACACCTCGTACCAACACGATGGCACGATACAACACAATACACAATATAAGACTTGCACTCAAGTCCTATTACATACACGAAACAATGAATAAAAGTAATGATAGATCCACAACAATAAGATGAGATGAGCAAAACTCTTCTTCAACACTTCGTTTCTTGATTACAACAAATGTTCTTCTCTTGCACTTAGAGGAAAGATGAGTGTGATCACTTGTAACAACTAGAACTTGATAGTGTGATCAAAGAGTATGTTTTAGAAAGAATTTCGAAATACAGAAGGTTTTTGTGCATAAGAGGTGAAGATTTCTGGAGGAAAACAGTTCTGTATTTATAGGTGTCAGGAAAGAGGCGACGGTCCTTTAAATGTTGGACGGTCCCTCATCGATAAGGGACCGCCGTCCTATTTACGGGACCGTCCAGACAAACACTCCTCGTTTTGTCCTGACGTGGTGAAAAACTATCTGGTGAAGTTTTGTTGTCGGTTTTGTGTAGGAAATATGACTGTTATGGTTTTCAATGTTGAAAACATTTTCTTAATAAAACATTTCTTTAAATTTTACAAAAATACATTTGTAAAAATTTTTTGTGACATGAAAATGTAAAGTTTTTAAATCCTTTGATCACATACACAAGTTGATAGAAGTTTGTACATACCTTAAGTGATGTTGATGACGAAAACGAGTTTTCCCGATTAAAAACTTATTAGTCGTAGTTTTATGTAACATGTGTTTGTATTTTGTGATTGTCAAAACTAGTAGAGACCGATTAATGCAAATGACGTTCTTGACATTATTTGTATTAACAGTATTTAATTCATAAATAGGTTCAAAAATTAGGTTCTTCTCATGGCATATAGACATGAAATGAGTCTCCATTATAGTTGAAATAAACATAAACCTTTTCATCTTTCTTAGACTTTTTCATAAACCCATAATAGTGTATGCCCTAAGTGATAACATGGTTTGTTACATTAAATGTTAAATTTCGTACAAGGCCTTTTTTGCTAATTTAATGTAAACGAGCAGGGTAGCCCGCGTGTTGCTGCGGGAGCACTTTGTCGATAGTGTGAAGGTTTTTTTGCGCGTTTTTTGGTTATTGTTGGTATAGGTAAAGTTGGCTAACATCCAAATGTACAACATAACTGATGTTTGAAACCTTTATGCATGTTCAAATACCATTACAATTGTAACCTTAATACACTTTATTGGCATTTTAAGAATCATCTAAAACAAAGAGGAATCATTACAGCAAACAACATGAAAGAATCTGATATTACCAAAGTATATGTTACACATTTCTTTGCTTATACTTCTTGGTACAATATCATGTTCCTATGTCTATCCACCTTTGCTGGTGTATGAAGGTCATGTCTGCAAATACAAAAACAATTGTATCAAGAGAATGGTTTTACATATATATATTGAAACTCCAATGAAAGAGAAAGGTAAATGTACTTGTTACGGGATTGTCATTGTTACAGTTTTGGCACATCAACTTCATGTTGTTGCAGCTGTTTGTATCGCCTCTTGGTTAAATCCTCGTGAAACTATGTTCATTGCTTTCCTGCTCATTTCTGCATAATGGTCCAAAAAAAGGGAGAAGATCAAATGCAGACTTATAAAAGGATAGATAGGTAGCTTTCATAAATAAGAAAGTAGTCTACCTTGATGTTTAGTGCATAAATCAAAATCTGCCATCTAAATCATGTAAATTTTCCTTGCATTTGAAGGTGCAAAAAAAATCATAATCAAGGCTAATTCATTGCCTCGACCCAGCCAAACATACCTGTTTCAACACACTTTAACAGCTGGTTCAGTTCCTATTTCAGCACCGAACCACATCCATCTCAGCCGATAATCCCATGCCCATTTCAACCCCAAAGTATGTCCATTTTACCCCACACTTCAGCCCTGAAACGCACCTACTGCAGTCCTATTTCATCACCGCAAACACACCCATGTCAGCCCCTAAACACACTTGTACCAGGCTCTATTTTAGCCTCCTATTCCAGACCTATTTCAGTCTCCATACACTGGCCTCACCCAAACCCACCCATTTCAGCCCCCAACCGCACACACTTCAGCCCTTATTTGGGCACTCAAACGCACCCATGTTGGACGCCACTCCAGCCCTAGATCCTATACAACCATTTCAGCCCCCAAAATGACCCGTTTCAGCCCTGTGTTTGAGTTTTATAGACAAACGTTATATAATTTTCTTCTTCCTTTTAGTCTTACCAAATGAAACGACTATGGCTCCTCATAACGTCACCACACCCAGATGCCTAGCAGTCGTATATAGGGTTTCATTGACACCTATAACAGTTACAATGTAGGAAAGTTTATGTTGAAGGATGACACACCTGAAATCATCACCTTCACTCTCACCACTTCCAATCAAACCAACTATCAAAACGGTTCTTCCAGATTGGGTTTCCCACTAAATGGTGACATCAATATGGCCAAAAAAACACAAACACTAATGTCTTTTCCTGAAAAATAAATCAATGATACAGTTATTCTGGAAAACAGCATTCTGAAAATATGATACATCATGTCCTGTTCAAAACTAATATGTAGTTTTTTTCTTTTTTTTCTTTTTTTTCTTTTATTTAAAATAAATATGTAGTTTAACATTGAATTATATATTTCTAGGTAATCCTTAATTCTTTTATGGGTAGCATAAACATAAAGGGTATTTGGCTAACCTTATTCGAGGTACTCAACCATGTGCCTATTTGCTTATTCAAGAGAAAGAAAACAAAAGTCTTTTTGTCAATTTTTAGCAACTGATCAGAATGTAGCCAAAATAAAGAAGAGATTTCTGAAACATTTATGCACTGACCTCATAGTCTCAACAATTCAGCTCGACCCATATTCAACTTGGAATGGCCATTGTTTTCAGTGATGATCCTGCCATCATCTTTAAACAAATAGAGTGAAAATATCAGCACCAACGCGAGAATATCATAAGATTAAATCCAAATCTATTTCATCACTTACCATAGTGAACAATTGCATTACTAAAAAAGAGAGAGATTTTCAGAATCTCGAGAACATGAATCTGCATCAACGATGAATCATATGTTGGAGCAAAAATAAACACGTACGCAAACCTACCACAGATCCAATACTCTCAAGGCATTTATCAAACACATGGTAGGCACCAAATGCGCCTACACTTTTCACACCATCAACCATAACCCAACTATTTTATTGACCTTTAATGTCTTCATTAACTTAAACGTTATCTTGAGCGTCGACCAAAACTTCGGACTCATCATACATCTGCATCAATGAAAAGCATATTCATCTGTTGAGTACTATTTATGGTCAAAATCTGATATGTTTTTGTTGGGTCACTGAATTCTCCAAACTTCCTCTAACTAGGATTTGAACATAAAATAACCTAAGTGTTTAATATCCATAATCACCAACAAGTCACTGAGTGAACAGTAACTCTGTGAGTCATCTTCAGGATACTTAGAACAAGCCTATGTAGAAAGGTTCTCCATTCAGTGAGGCGGAACTCAACGAGTGGCATCTAAGCCAAGAAGAAGGTGATGGGTTCAGTGAGGATGACAATAACTCACTGAACCCCCAAGACTCCTCAACAACTATTGAAGTACTGAAGACTGAAGAATGGGCGGGATAAGGCAGGAAAGTTTTGAATGGATCAACATGTGTCCTTATCAACCTGAAGTCAAACTTTCCCTGAATGGCATAACGTCAGGATGGTGTCATCACTGTGCATCAGAAAGGCACATTGTCGTTTACCCACTATATTCCATTGTAACAGAGACAAAATATGTAAGTATTTTGTCTCTACTAGATTAGGTCATCAATTTTTCTTTATCGGTAAAGTTGTAATTTACTTGTAAATAAATAGGTAGCATAAGTGAGGAGTAAAAGTTTACAAGTTTGTGCAATTAATGCTTTGACATTCACAAACAACTTTTACTCCTCCAAAGAACAACATAGCCCCTGAGATAGCTCAGTGAGACCTTTTAGTTGTCACTCAAACGTTGTTTGGGTTTAGAGAGGAGTCATACCATACTTGTCGTTTCAATCCCAAGTGTTATTCCGCAAACACTTGGGTATAATTCTTTTTGATTAACTTCTAATAAAGAATTAAACGTTGAAAAATATTGTCTCTTATCTTTACGTTTTATTTGTTAATCAATTTCATCTTTGTCTTAAGTCGAACTTGGCTTGTTTAACATGTTAGTTAATATTAACCAAGTAAACGGGACCAACAAGTGGTATGAGAGCCTTTGATTTGTAAAACTTTTCAAAATTTGTTTCCAAAACTAAAGAGTGCTCAAAAGTTTTTAAAGTCAAGATCCCACCATGGCTGACATTGATGTTCCCCAACTTGTCAATAAAAAGGGTGGAAGCTATTCTGCTACTGCCCCTAGACTTGAAGTTGGAAAATTCAACAAGTGGAAAAAGCGCATGCTTTGCTACTTGACTGGGATGGAACCATACTACATTAAGCTTATTAATGATGGTCCATATGTCCCTAAAACAGCTCAACGTTTAATCAAACCAGAAGCTCAGTGGACCCAAGATGAGAGGAGGGTGGTCAATCAAGACCAACGCCTGAAAAACATCATTATATCTTGTCCTCCTGATGATATAATGGAATCAGTCATCAACTGTCCTACTACCAAGCAGACATGGACTGACTTAGTTCAGAGCTACGAAGGCCCCTCAGATACCAAGGAAAACAGGATCATGGACCTGAAACTTGAGTACAATACTTTCAGGGCCAAAGACTCTGAAATTCTCTCAGAGACCTATACCCGGTATAAGACCCTCCTGAATGAGCTGACCAATGATGGTGTCACCCTGTCTAAGCATGAAATCAATGTTGGCTTTGTCAACAGTCTCCCTGAGAAGTGGTTAAACTTCTCTCAGGACCTGAGAAATGCTAATCACCTCCAAACTCTTGAGCTTCCTGAGATCTATGGTAAATTTCTCTATGAGGATAACCTAATCTCAAGGAGATACCCAGACTCCAAGAAGGCTCAAGAGACTAAAAAGACCCTGACCTCTTCACCCATATCTACTGCTTTGTATTCCAATGGTGTTGTGCAGGATTTTCAAGATGGATCAGATGATGAGGTTGATGAAAGAACAAGTGAGGAGTACCTAAATTATTTGCAAATTGAATTTCATGAAAGGGCACTTCTTGCTAACTCAAAAAGATTTATCAAAAGAAACAAAACTTTCATAAACTCAAAAGCAAATGACAACACTGAATGTTTTAAATGTGGTAAAAAAGGTCATTTTGCAAAAGATTGTTTCTCAAAAACAACCTCAGAACCATCTTACAAATTCTCAGGAAACAACTCCTTCTCAGGAACAAGCAAGTTTCAACCAAAATTGCTTCAATCTAGTCAAACTTTTCAAAACAAGATTGAAAAAATTCTTCAAAAAGACTTGGAAGCCAAATATAGAAAGGACAAGGCTAAACTTGCTCTTCTGGAGTCATCCTCCTCAGTCACTCAGTTACCTCAGACTCCTAAACCTGTTGAGGCTAAAAACAATGGGCTAGTTGCTGAAACATTTGATTGGGATGAGGAAGAAGTATCCTCTGAGGATGAAGAAGTTCATATTAGTGCCCTGATGGCTCTCTTAGAAGACAACAAGCTTGTTGTGGGAAAGAGTCATGCAAGGAATGGAGAGTAGGTGAGCATCACCATGAGAAAGGTAAACATCTTACTATCTATCAAGGATGATTCTAATTGGAAATCTTACTTAGATTATATAAATGTTGTTCTTAAGTATGTTGAAGAGCAAAGATTAAACTTGTTTTCAAAATTTAACAAACTGAGTTTTGAGTTAAATTAGTGTAGGGATGAACTCCTTGCTTTAAAACAAGCCAAACTTGAAAATGTTACACATCAAATTCAAAATTCTGAACTTGTAAAACAAAATCAAGCTCTTCAGGAAGAACTTAAGAAAGAAAAGGCTGTCATTTGGAAATGGACTCAAAAGAACCCCAAACTCTTTGACACACTGAGTCTCACACCAGTACCAAAAAGGCTACTTTGGGTGAAGATCAACTCACTGAAGTGTCTGCGGAGAGTAACAATGCAACAGCCTTTCTATCAGCTAACAAACTCTCTAGCAAAGAACTTGCACCAAAATCCAGTGATTAGATTGAAAGAGTCAATCCTGACAGTAAAATGCCAAACTTCAACACTAGAAGAATTTTGGAGCCTGAAAGTCCGGCCATTAAGGAAATGCTAGGAGTCACTGATGAACACAGTAGTACTGAGTCCATCACTAAGTGTAAGTCAGATTCACAATCACCACTCCCTCCACTGAAACAACTTCAGGGAGCTGCACCTAGTTTTGATCTTGCACCATCAGTCTATCAACCTCATTCTACCAAGGAGAAATCAAATCTAGGAATAACTATCTTGAAAAGACCTACCTCAGTACCTTATGAAACCCACACACCTTCAATATCCACTGAAGTAAAACCTGAAAGCACTGATTCTAAGTATGATCAGTTAGCTGACTTGTCAGGACGTTGAGTGAAAAGATTGAGTCCACTGAAAAACTCTCTGACTCAAAATCTAAACAACCAGCAACTTCCTCAAGTTCCTCCAAACCAAAATCCACATCCAGACCTTCAGTGAGATGTGAACTTTGCAATCATCCAAACCACTCCACTGATAATTGCTACAGAATCCTGTTCTGCATGATATGCAAACAAGAGGACTACAGGACTTCTGATCACAACTCTTACTATGCATCCCTGAAAACACAAGGTCTCTACAAAACACAAGGTTATCAGTATGCCTCTCCTTCCAAACAAAGATAGAGGGATAAGCCTTTCTTGCCATGTTCTCACTGTAGGTTCAATGATCATCTTCCTGATGATTGTATGATGAAAAATTGTTGTAACATCTGTGGAGAACCTTCTCATGATGACAGACGACATGACAAGGTCAGTCAAACCAGAAGAAACACCACTTCCAGCACTTATCAGTCTACTGAGTCTTCATATACCACAAAATCTAAAACATGTGGAAGCTCAGTTCATTCTACTTCTGATCATGATTCTTTAGCTAAGTTCAAAAAGTCCCTGAGGACTAAGCCCACTAGGAGGTGGGTTAACGAGAACCCAGTTTACTATTTGTGCAGAAACATACCAGGGATCCTGTTTGGTACCGCGATAGTGGATGCTCAAGGTGTATGACTGGTGTGAAGAGTTATCTGCACAAATATGTGGAAGAACCAGGACCCAAGGTAGTATTTGGTGATAACTCATCAGCTCCCACTGAAGGTTATGCTTCAGTAAACTGCAATGGTATAGTTTTTACAAGAATAGCTTATGTCAATGGTCTCAAGTACAATCTCATCAGTGTGAGTCAACTATGTGATGCAAAATACATAGTTCAGTTTGATGATAAGAGAGGAACCATCTTCAATGCCAACAAGGAAGTTGTGTTGATTGCTCCCAAGAGGGATGAAGTCTATGTCCTTGACATGTCAACCCTCACTCAAAATGGGACTTGCCTTTTCACTAAGGCAAGTGAGACAATCAATTGGTTGTGGCATAGAAGACTCTCTCATCTTAACTTCAAATCTATCAACAACCTGGCAAAATAGAACAAGGTTCTTGGCCTTCCATCCCTGGTGTATACCAAAGACAAGCCATGTTCTGCTTGTGAAAAGGGAAAACACCACAGGGCATCATTCAAAACCAAATAAACCTTCTCCATCAAAAGCTGCCTTCACCTCCTTTACATGGATCTCTTTGAACCTGTTAGTCCAATGTCTATCAACCATGAGAAGTATACCCTGGTCATAGTGGATGAATACTCAAGATACACTTGGGTTTACTTCCTGACCAAAAAGAGTCAGGCAGCTGATACAATCATGTCCTTTGCCAGGAACATTGAAAATCAAAATGATATCAAGGTGAAACAAATAAGAAGTGACAATGGTACTGAATTCAGAAACCAGGACCTTGAGTGTTTTTATGATGAGAAAGGTATATCTCAAAACTTCTTTTCTCCTTATACTCCTGAGCAAAATGGAGTAGCTGAAAGGAAGAACAGGACACTCATTGAGGCTGCAAGGACAATGTTGAATGGCTCAGTCCTTTCAAAACACTTTTGGTCTGAGGCAGTCAAAACAGCCTGCTATACTCAAAATAGGTCGATCATTGTGAAAAGGCACAATAAGACCTGTAATATATCAATAATCAAAGCATGTATGGTTCTTGTAGTTGTGATAAATAGAATGGAAGAAAGTATAGAGAGAGAAAGTGAGTTGGGTGATTTCTAGAGAGAGAGAGTTGAGAGAAAATAGAAAATGTTAGATTGAAAGAAAAGCACCAACCCTCTCCACATGTGGAGAGGGGTATATATAGTTACCTACAAACGCCCACACCCGGGCTGTGGATCAGGCATACAGTGGGTAAAGACCCGTTCCTTCTTCCACGGTGTTACTTAATCTAATACTAATTAACTAATAAACAAACTAACTACGAGCTAACTTAATGCTATTACAATCATTAGGTGACCGAGACTTTTACAGGAATATTTGTATTCCTAACAATCTCCCCCTAAGCGAGGTCACCTTTGAAATTAAGCTCTTTGGTCTTTAAGCATTCTTTAGTCTTTGTAGCTCGTAGGATCTGATTCTTCACTTTTCTTCACACTTTGTACTTCAAGCAAGCGAACTTGTGATATGAATTCCTTTGAGACATGTGATCCTTGAGCTTCCTTTGAGATCATCAGCCAAAGTAAATCTCCAAGCTCATCCATAGTTGTATTGCCTTCATGTGATGTAGCGACTAAGGACCATCATGCTCACACCCTTCTATATCTGGAGACGTTGCATTAAAGTTGTGGATCAGGAGACTTTTTCATCAGAGTTGCGGAAACGTTGTTAGTAGTCTCTCAACATTTGTTGTAGCAAGTCTCTCATCTTCATTGATAGTGTGGAGGATGTGTGAGCATGAGGTATGGATTGACCCGATTCAGCTGGAAACTGGAGCCATCAACGCCATCTTTATATGTGTCCCTGAAATAAAACAGTTAGCAATAAAGATAGAGAACGAATATGGCTTTGTCATTCGTTATGCGAGGTCAAACTACCCTCCGGTTTTGTGAAAACCGACCTGTGATCAGGTAGAGTCTCTTTTAAAGAAGACTCTCCTTGACAGGAATTTCCAGCTTGTAGTAATGAGTTTTCCAAAGAATCCACTTCGGAATATTCATACTTAGCATGTTCTCATACCGGAACGTCTCAAAGCAGACAGCACGATAGAGTGAATCGGTGAATAGATATTCACGGATTGATGAGAAATTGATTTATAGAAATCACTCGCGTGTCATATGATAAACATTTGTGAGACACGACGAGAGTTTTATACTTTGAATCACATTTCCATCAAAAATACTTTTGTTTGAAAGATATTACACAATCAATGTGCTCGAAAGATAAGTTGGTGAGCACATTGAGAGGTTTTGGCAAAAGTATCCGTCAATCCATATCCTGGAACAAGTTTGATTCAAATTTGAATCGCACCATCGTTGCTTTCCAGTTGTCACTTGATCATTGATCCAAGATGGATCTCACATGTCACCTACCAAGAGCTTGAGTGATGTTCGCTCTAGAAGGATTTCCATCTTCATTGTGAATATTTTCATATCACTCGGATGTTCTGGCAATACCACAAGGATAATGCGTAGGACTCTAAATATTTTATCTTATTTTCCACATTGTGTGAAACAATAAGCGTATTTATAATGTGTCCTATCGAGATTTATGGATGATCTCTTGGCTCTAGACTCAATAGTGCGTTTTGATCCGCTCCTGGAGACTGGGGAGGCATCTCCTGTTTTAGGTATCAACATAGCTCGCAATGAGCGGTCGATACATTGCACAGGGTTCCCCGTGAGATTGAAACAAGCTCTTTTAAGAGAACTTGAGTGGTTGGGAAGTTTGGTGCAGTGCGTCACTGGGTCCATGACGTCTTGTCTTCAATACCGGTGTTACCTTAGTAACCGCCAGTAGATTATGAATTGAACCCGGTTTCTGCCCTAAGGTTGAATATATGGAGGGCTATTTCTTTACACCCTTTCTCATTTCATTTCTTTTTCATTCTTCAACCCCTTCAGTGCTTACCGAGACTTCACCACTAGAACCTTGTAGGGTTTGTTCCAGTCCTAGCTCTATCTCAGTCCGCACTCTTCCCTTTCTCACTTTACTCCTTTTTTCAATCATTCCTAAGGACTTCTAATCTATCTATGGATTGTCCCTGGGAAGATCCTTCCGGTTCTGGTGGATCATGGGAACTTATACCTAACCTTAACCAACCTTATAACTCCGTGCATTAAAGTAAATGGTCGGTCTTAGGTATTATGTCCACAAACGCCTTTCTCTCCCCCTCAATATGTGCATCGATATTCGAAAGTGTTTAGCACATATGTGGGAGCCTATTATTGAGTCGACAAGATCACTTTTGATTATCAGATTTCATATTTAAATCACATTCTCTCCCCCGATCAAAAATTTCAAATCATTCGAGATTTTTGATCTCAATTGATTTAAATAATTTAGAAAGCATTTTGGGAGAGAAATGCGGTCAATTTTAATGTTTTCTGATAAACGGAACTTTTTCTTGCTCCCCCTCAAATTGTGAGGGAGGTTGTTATGTGTCAGATTTGAAGAGTTTGTAAAAGATTCGAAGTTTTAGTGGAAAACTCTTTGAAAATTTACTCATTCTGACACATAACCATCACAAATCGCATTGTTGCTTTTTGTTTTGGACAAAGTGTGGGGAGTTTTGTTGATACATAAAATTTTGAGAAATCACTCTCCCCCTCAATCAATGACGGATGTTAAAGCATAAATATTTTCATAAACTATTAACGTCATTGATTGAGTGAAAATTTTATCAAACTTGTGAGTTCAATTTGATTTTCAATCAAAATTTCATGGTACCACCAAGTTTTGCACAAATACTTCCCGGAAAAATCATAGAAGGGAAAGTATTTGGCGATAAAAAGAAGACTTCTCTTCTTTATCAAGAAATAATGCACTGAAACGTACATTAGATCGAGGGTGCATGAATATAAAGTAATTCACGCTCGGATGAACGGCACCCTTTGTCAGGAACAACCATCTTTTTGGCGACGTGTTTTCCTTAATGTTGAAAACCGGGTTGCTATCTGAAGTAATAGCAAACCATATTTTTGAAGTCCGGGTTGTAGCCTGAAATGACTACAAGCCATAAGTTTTAAGCGCGGGTTACAGCCTGAAATGACTGCAAGCCATAATTTTTAAGAATGTTTTGAGAAACGACATGTTTTAGAAAAAACTTTATTTGAAACCGAAAAACTCTTGCTCAAGCATATGTATGATTCCGTGTCATTATTAAATGACATTTCTAGAAACGTACATAATATTGATTACACAAGAGACATGTCGTGAGAAGAATAATTTTTTTTTTTTTTTTTTTTTTTTTTTTTTTTTTTTGATTTTTCAGATTTTTATGGTTTTTATAGGTTTTATATTTCTCTATTTTTTTTTTTTTTTTTTTTTTTTTTTTGTTTTTATAATATATACAAGGATATTTGAAGCAAATCCATTACTCCTCATTCTCTTCATGAAGACTTTTAACTGATTCTGGCGAGAGACACTTCATACCAAGTAGCAGGAGAATAAATAGAAACCGTTCTTCTTGGAAGTGCCTTTGTGAGGAAATCTGCCAGCTGTCCATCTGTCCTTCTGAAGAAAAATTCCACAACCCTTTTTTCCACTTGTTCTACCAAATCTTTGGAGAATCCATTTGTCAGAAGAAGCATTGACAGTATATCGTACCAACAAGGATTATCTTTGCTCCATTTTGCAATATTGTTCATGTGGTTGAGGGTTAGGAACTTATGTAGCCCTATCAAGATTTCCTGAAGAATATGCCTTAGAGGAAAATTCAGGAGCAAGTGTGTTGTCGAACGGAACATCATTGGGAGGAGGAAATGAATTAACTTCAAAAGAATCATCGACTGCAGTGCCTTGATGTACTGGTGGAGATTGAAAGTATGATGATGTTGACGAATGACTTGCTGTTGGAGCGTCTTGACCTATAGAAACAGGACAAGATGAACCATTTTGGATCGTTTGGTACATGAGCTGCGATGGCTGGTGGTACCGGTGTATCACCAATTTGCAGCTCGACATATTCATCAACCATTGGATCAGCCAAGATCTCCAAATCCTTATCGGTAGGAGGTACATAAGGTACATGCAGGAGTGGGATACTATACAAAGCCTGAACTGAATGGTTCAGAAGTCACAAATTTAGACGCGGGTCCTGTACTGATGAGTACAGAAGCCATTTGATCAGTCAGCTCATAGTGGAAGTGTGTAGCCAACATCTCTGAAACATCCACTACCAAAGCTTTCGAGGCACTTGAGTAATCGTCTGAAGCCGTAGATGCCATGATGAGATCTTAAACGGAATTTTACAATTTTGTGACTTAAACCGAGAGATCGGTTCTCTCCCGGGATTTTACTAAAGTCAACAAAAGAAACCGAAAGATGTAATATGTGAGTTAGACTTAGAGTGAGATCTTGGATAAGTTACAACTAGCATTAAGTGTCAAGTCGCGACAAGTCAAGTTACAATAGATCCGATCGTAATAAGTCAAGTTGTAACGATTAACTCACAACGTCAAATTACAATCAGATTAATCGAAACGACTTAAGTCACAACAATTCACCAAACACAGATTGATAAAAAATCACAAGAATCTTACTACTGAGTCAATCGCTAGGCACCACCAAATTGCTGAGTTTAGGCCTCCTCAATGTGAAGCTTTGGTAGCTTCCCCCCAAACCGACAATCATCTTCATGAGACACTTCCCCCAAGTAGTTGAAGTGATACAAAAAGTCTCATTGCATGAAGCTCGAGAACCCGAAGAGAACGATAACACTGAAGTAACAAGGTGAACCATGGATCATCTCTGCGGTTATCAATCCCGGAGTGTATGATGAAGCCCGATCACATGACCCTGTTGTACGTCCCCAATGTACTCATTACTTTCTGGTTTGGAGCAGTCGTTTATTTAGGGGAATGATATATCGACATCTTCATTTCACCGATTGCTTTCCAGTTATCTTACATATACCAACTCACTCCATATTGTACGCATGTATCCAACACAAGAAGAGAACGATGACACCAAAGTAACAGGTTGAAGCACTGATCATCTCTGCGGATATCACCTCCGGAATATGTGATTAAGCCCGATCACGTGAACCTGTTGCGCGTCCTTGATGTACACAAATCTCTCCCCTGATGGTTGCGATCTCATCGGAATTATCATACCATTGTGTACATGAAGCATAAACCAGAAGCACTTCACCATAAACCATATCAGCTCCTATGAAGATGTCGATAAGCAATATCATCTCACGCTCCAAATATTCTTCTCATAGTTCTTTACACTGAAAGCTGAAGTAATCCATACCACAAGTATTAGAAGACAACTTCCCCCACATAGTTGGAATGATACACCAAATGCCACGAGTTAAGACACTGATTATCTCTGCGGTTGTGACATATGTCTTCCCGGCATATCTTCAATTAAGACGAAGTATTAAGTTCATCACGTGTACTCATTATGCATTCAGATGCATGTCTCCTTCCCCCTTGCTGGTTTTGATACCTCAGGATCAGCAACACATTTAATGCACACGTACTAGAAATCTTGTGAGAAGAATCAACATTGGCTCAGATGTATTATGTGAGAATCAATTGCTTCAAAAACTCTCTAATGACTATCTTAATCAACCCTTATGTAGGCTATTTGAAGTGACCACTAATGAAGTGAACCCGATATACTAACTTTGAAACTGAAGTAGAATTCCCCGTTCTTGTGACTTAAGCTTGCACTAATGTGTGACAAAGAGCGGTGTAGAGAGTTCGTACAACATCGAATCCCTAAGTACTCTATACTCTTCAACCAACCAACCATCAAGTATAAGACGTACATCACCTCTTGACTACCGACAACTTCGTGTGAGTTGTGACACTCCTTAAAGTGACAGTTATTTAGTGGTAATAAAAATGAGGAATCACCAAAATAACTAGATATCCAAGTCTTCGTCATTCTAAAGGTAAAAGCTCAAGCAAGGATCTCGAAGAATCTTCATCCAACCAACCCCGACTTCAAGATAAAATAAGATCATACCTTTGTGAAAGTCAACTTCAATCTCAAATAAGGGATACCAAATAAACTCCGTGATTACTTGACATTTCATGTCCAAATTGTTAGCCGTTTTGACATTTTAGACGACATTTTCCGTAATGTCCTTCGGGTTGATTTCCAAAGTGCACATTTGGAGGAACAACAATCCGTGATGAAATAGAACAAAGAGACGGATCGTTATTCATGTGTGCAACTTTACAATCATGATAGTCATCATCAACACCTTGAGGAATAACTGGAGATTGGGTTACTTGAGTAGTCTGAGTAATACTTCTATATGGTGCATCTTGATCAATGGAGATTGAGGAAGGTGAACCATTTGAGTCAGCAGGAACCGGAGCAAGAGCTTCAGGAACTAGATGATCAACATTCGTTGAAGCTTGGAAGTATACATCAAACATAAATCCCAGCTATCCTTAGTAAGTAGATCATTAGGTGTTGGAGGAGAGTCGTATGACCATTCTTCAAGCATCAATCACCATGTGGTATATTCACACTTCTCCCCCTCAAAAGTTGCAAGCGATGTTTGCACTTTTTGATTGAGCAAGTGAATAAGAATACAATCAGTCATGTAGTTTATTCACTCTTCTCCCCCTCAAAAATTGCATACGAAGTTTGCCATTTTTGAATGAACAAGTGAATATGAATTCGAGCAAAGATGAGTAGATCCATTTGATGACTGAATGAACATGGAAGAAGCATGAACCGTATTGTGGAGAATGGTCAAAACAAAGAAGATTTCTCTTCTTCCGAAGATAAGGCGCACTGAATCGTACACCTTTCTTTTCTTTGATGAACAGGGCCTGAAGTGTTGTCAGCAGACACCATAATGATAACATTGAAGACCGAGGCTTGAACTGATATGTTCAAACGTCATAATGATGAAGAGCGAGGCCTGAACTGAAGTATTCAGACGTCATTATGCACATACATCAGCATCGACATTCTAGAACTCTTGAAGCTGGGGAAGTGATTGCTTTAGGTCTCCAGACTTTGAGTTTTCTCATATAGTGAATGGTTGATGTACCTGCAACTGAGTAAGGACTACCTGCACTAACATCACAAACTTGATTGCACATATATAGGTTAGTGACAACAGTATCCAAACCCTTGGGGGTTTCATGGTCAACCATGGCATTGCCATCAGTAAGCACCTTTCCGGTAGGTATCCACTTAAGTCCAATGTCCTTAAAAATTATACCAGTTGGAATCCACTTATAGCAAGGTCTAGGATTACTAAGCTTCTTATGCATAGTGGAAGGCCTAACGATATTCCTAGTCTCCAAAGATTTAGTAGTTTGTGTCCACCTAGGAGTAGTTGTAGGTTTGTTTTGCTTCTTATGCATTGTAGATGACTTACTAAAGATCCTAGACTTAACAGGTTGAACCTTAGCATTGTTCCTCAATATCCTAGGAGGGATCATACAAGGTTGTGAACCTAAGATTCCATCCTTATGAAGTAGTGCCCTTTTTCTAGCCTTTTCTAGATCATAGTTCTTGTGCAAGTCAGTTATATCATAAGTGTTTTGAACCTTAATGCAAGGTTTCGACACTGTTTTCGAACTAATCCTAGAAGAGCTGGGTGTAGGAGTAACTACTTGTTGAGGTTTAACCGAACTAGAAGCAGTAATCTTAGGCAAATAATGTGTAGTGACTGGTTTTGACAAAACTTGTTCCGCATCAACTTGGGAGGCAAACCGTGTTTTTGAAAGTTTTGGTCGTTCAGATCTAAACGCAGTTGGTTGCCTAACAACGGATTGGTTTCTATTAGATTGAAAACCTGGTTTCCCCAAGATTGATGGTTTTGCAAACTTAGTGTTCACACTATCCCCTGTTGCTTTTCTTAGCTCGTTCTTTAATGCGGTTATTGTGAACCCCTTTTCAAGAAGTTGAGCTTTGAATTCATCATTTTTGGCAATCAAAGAGGTTGTTTGATCTATCGACTTAGTTCTCATTTCTTTGATTGAGTCACCTAAAACCTTTTGATGCTTTTTCAAAGAGTCATTTTCCTTAATTAATTCAGCCACATATATTGACAGTTCATTAATTCTTGTCTTGGCTGCATCAAAGTCCTTGTTTGTTTCGACTAAACTACATTTTACATTCATAGCAGAGATATGTTTCTTCAAGTTGGTGATTGTCAAGTTTTTGGCTTCCAGCTGGGCTTTTAAATCATTAATCATAAAGAATTCACGGAAATCAGGAAGTTCCGGATTTTTACTTGGTTGGTTTGTTTGAACTCTTTCTTTCTGTTGTTGCATTGCGATTTCAAGTGAAATGCAATGTTTTTCAAGTTGTAAAAATCTGTTTGAAAGTTCATTAAAAACTTCTTTATCAACCATGTCATTTGATTTAACCATCTCAGCCGTAAACAAAGAACTTGACACATCATCACATTCAGCATCCTGATCACTTTCTCCCCCCTTATGACTCATATTCGTTGGATTAGAAATGGTATTGCTGTCACTCTTTTCTAACAAATTTGTGTCATAAGTGGGCTTAATTTGATCAGTATGCTGCCGTTCATTAGAAAGCACATTATGTTGATTATGTTGATCAGTGAGGGGTACCTCAGCACTTGACACCTGTTCTTTTACGGGTCTGAAATCAACATCCACGTCATGTGCAACAAGAGTCTCTGAAGTGTTGGTAGTGTCAAGCTTATCAGTCTTTGATCCGTTGCATTTAGTGACAGCTGACCCAACATCCGATGCTTTACCCGAATCAACAATACCCTCACATGATTGCACCCGAGATGCCTTCACTTTGTCATCATATTCATGTATATGCTGTGCCTTTTCGTTAATGAATCTTTTCACTTTATCCACAAGCTGGACAAGTGTATCTCTGAACGTGTCAACCTCAATTCCCATGTGATCAGCAAAACACTTTTTTGTCATCTCACTATAATGGTCATACTCCAGAGTGAATTTCGAATCAAAGAACACTTGGAGTTGTTTGCTGATCACACAAAGGGCAGCCATGGATCCCATCTTGGAAAATTCTCCTTGGTCAAGTTGTTGTTGTAGTTGATCTAAGTTAAGAATCATTGTGCATATGAAAGTCTGAACATCTTGACCAAAGAGTGTTACAAATACGCGTTCGAATCCCATCTTGAATCCAGTTCCCTCTAGAAGTACCGAGAGATGTGAATGAAGTTGTCGAAAACATTCTATGCAGCTTTCATTTGCATTGTGAAGCACTTGTTGTGGCTGAAGCAACTCTTTCCCTTGCGAATTAGAGCACACAGATTCCATATTAGCAATATTATAATCAAACACCTTTATTTGTTGTACACTGTTGGAAGATATAGACATGTTGTGATTGTTCACGGGATTTTACAGTTCTATGATTTAAACCGAGAAATAGATTCTTTCGCGGGATTTTACAAAATCAAGAAAAAAAACCATGGTAAAGAAGGATTGTTGATGACGCGAAGAAGGATGAGGTCATGTAGAAAATAAAGGAGTGAGATTGAGTCTTCAAATGAGTCTATGTAAGTCGTTTACGCTTTCACAATAACTAGCACAAAATATATATCCACACGAACCCAAATAATCTCAACCCCGGATTCTTGAATCTTAATAAAAACCGTGACCAAAGCTTATTTCAACAATTTAGCTCCAACGAGTATAAATGAATCCGAAATGCAAATTAATTATACAAGTTAGTAAACAAACTTTCGTCCCATGACCAACACAAGTATTCGTTCCTTGTTATGAAATTTAATGCCCAAGTTTAATCAAACGTTGCCCTTTTTGTCCTTAGCTCGAAACCACGCAGTCCAACAGTAACAGATTCAGCAAATATTGAAAGCCCAAGTGCATTCATTCAAGCCCAAATCCAGTCCAATGCAATTTACCCTAACCAGCTGTTATAAACCACTAACAATCCCCACAACCATAAATTATTACCTCTAATCTAACCCTAACAAAAACAAGCGCAGTCACAAGTACGATACTCTCACCCAACAATATCACAAACCAAACGCAGCTCAAAGATTCGTCTCTGTGATTCTTGTTTGCATCAAACAACAAATCACAAGTGTTTGTGAGTTCTTTCTTTTGTAGCCAATAAGGAGTTGTAAAGGTAAAGTTATTGTTGTTGTTGTATTCGCTTAAACAGAACTAAAGAACAATCATAGCATACTTGTTATCGATTTACTTTGAAAGATTTCGGATATATAATGAAGAATAGCTTCGAACACGGATCAATGATGGTTAAAGTTCACTCAAAAACGCATTTCAATGATTGTTCTTAAGAGTGAACGGACTGAGATCCCTTTTGATTTGGCCTTTTCGTTTATTGTTATGACTAACCGAACGTTAGGAAAGATGAAACAATCTTGTTTTTGTCTTTCACGTATGGTTTCGGACATGTAAAGAGAAGTTAAGGCTTCAAAAGATCTATGATGAAAGAGTCTCGTGAGATTTTTTAAAATTACGAACCGTTTAATTATAGAGACAAAACAGAGATCAAAATCTTTTCCATTTCTTTACAAGTTTTATTTAGCCGAATGAAAGGAGTGATACAAACTCTTGTTGGCTTGTAATTGTTGTTGGAACTGATTGTTGAAACCAGATGATTTATGAATGGATTTGGATTAGTTGCAGTTGGATTGGTCCTTGTTTATCTATTAATCTTGAACTAATTGCTACTGAAAACCGATACTAATCGCAACCAAGAAGTTAAACGCTAGTCTGAGCTAAGCGCAGGACCAAAAGTAAATTGCTGAAAGTTAACCGCAATATTGAACAACCGCAAGACCATTTAAACGCAAAGAAACTTAAACACAAGAAAGAAACCAATCGCAACAAGCAAGTAGAGACAAACGCAAAAAAGAAAAGGACGCCAGTCACTAAAAGGATATTTGTCTTGTTCCCTTATATAGATACATGCCAAAACAATCTCCAATGGACCACAAAGTAAACTAATACAGGAGTTACACCAGGAACTAATCGCAAGTAAGAAACGTGAGTAGAAAAGTAAACGCAACCAAGAATATTTCAAAACTTCTCCAAACTCAGTCAGCCAATAGAATATCTTGATCAATAAAGGATTTGTTGAGACAAAAAAAAAAACAATTATACTTCTAACAAGTATAAACCAAATTCATGAAATAAAGACATCAAGATTGTAATCAATTGAGAACCAAATCGAACCAAAATAAAACACAAGAACCAAAATGAAAATACTAGAGCAAACAATCCCTAGGATGAAACCTTGGCTCTTGATACCAATTGTAATATATCAATAATCAAAGCATGTATGGTTCTTGTAGTTGTGATAAATAGAATGGAAGAAAGTATAGAGAGAGAAAGTGAGTTGGGTGATTTCTAGAGAGAGAGAGTTGAGAGAAAATAGAAAATGTTAGATTGAAAGAAAAGCACCAACCCTCTCCACATGTGGAGAGGGGTATATATAGTTACCTACAAACGCCCACACCCGGGCTGTGGATCAGGCATACAGTGGGTAAAGACCCGTTCCTTCTTCCACGGTGTTACTTAATCTAATACTAATTAACTAATAAACAAACTAACTACGAGCTAACTTAATGCTATTACAATCATTAGGTGACCGAGACTTTTACAGGAATATTTGTATTCCTAACAAGACCCCTTATGAGATATTCAAAGGAAGGATCCCTGACATCAGCAACTTCCATATATTTGGGTACCCTGTGTTTATTCATAATCACAAGGATCACCTGGGTAAATTTGATGCAAGAGCTGATGATGGATACTTCCTGGGATACTCACTTGTCTCCAAGTCCTTCAAGGTGTTCAACACTAAGAGACAGCAAACTGAGGAAACCTATCACATTACTGTTGATAAGAGTACTGAATCCATCAGGTTCTCTAACTCCTCAGTTGAGGAAATTGGTATTGATGACTCATCAAGATACCCTCCTGATGAGTATCATCTTGAAAGCAATGCTTCTACGCAATACCAAGCTGATGCAGATATTTCATACTACATCATTCCTCACAATCTACCTCAACCAACCATTAGTGAAGTCACTGATACCCAACAAGTCTCCAATGAGACTACACCCACTGAACCAAATGTCCAGGAACCCTCTAATCAAGTTGTTAACATTGAGGTCACTGAAGATCAAAATCTTGAAACACCTCAAGAACCTATGATTGAACCAATACCTCTAGCTAATCAGGCTTCTACAAGTTCTAACACCTATCCTAAACCTCAAGATAGCTGGACTAAGTCCAAAACAATAGAACTTGTGAACATCATTGGTGAGCCCACTGAAGAGATGCTTACTAGAAGCATGGCTGCTAAACTCAAGGCAGCATCAGCCAATGTATGTCTATATGTTGACTTTCTTTCTGACATAGAACCTAAGAATGTCAAAGAAGCCCTGACATATGAAAGTTGGGTTCAGGCCATGAGAGATGAATTGGAATAATTTGACAGAAAAAATGTCATGACCCTAGTTGAATGCCCTCAGGGTGTGTTGGTCATAGGAATGAAATGGATCTTCAAAAATAAGACTGATGAGAGTGGTACTATCATCAAAAAAAAGGCAAGACTGGTTGCTAAAGGATATAACCACCAGGAAGGTATTGATTATGAGGAAACATTTGCACCAGTTGCTAGAATGGAAGCCATTAGGATCTTCCTAGCCTATGCTACTTACATGAACTTTAAAGTTTACCAAATGGATGTCAAAAGTGCCTTCCTGAATGGTAACATTAAAGAAGATGTTTATGTGCAACAACCTCGTGGCTTTGAAAGCAATGAATTTCCTAACCATGTTTGCAAGCTTAACAAGGCCCTCTATGGACTTAAACAAGCACCCAGGGCATGGTATTAAACACTTTCAGCCTTCCTGATCCAAAACAAGTTTGTTAGAGGGAGAATTGATAACACCCTATTCATCTATAGAACAAAAAGTGATGTCATCCTTGTCCAAGTTTATGTTGATGACATCATCTTTGGCTCAACAAGTCACAAACTTTGCAAACAGTTTGAAAAACTGATGACTACTAAGTTTGAAATGAGCATGATGGGTGAACTCACTTACTTTCTTAGGCTTCAAATCAAACAAACTGACAAAGGTATATCCATTTGTCAAGAAAAGTACCTTAGGAACCTACTAAAGAAGTATAAGCTCACTGACTGCTCTTCAGTAAAAACTCCTATAGTTCCTCCAAATAACCTTGGTCCTGATCTCACTGGTAAATCAGTGAATCAAACCCTATACAGAGGAATGATAGGGTCCCTGATGTACTTACTGGCTTCAAGGCCTGACATCCAATTCTCAGTCTGTCTATGTGCTAGATATTAGGCTGATCTCTCATCTCACTGCTGTCAAGAGAATCATCAGATACCTGAAGGGTACACCAAACCTTGGTTTGTATTATCCAAAATGATCAGGGCTTGAGCTCAAAGGCTACACTGACTCAGACTGTGCAGTCTGCAATATGGATAGAAAGAGTACCTCAGGATCCTGTCAATTTCTTGGTGGTAAACTTGTGTGTTGGAGTACAAAGAAGCAACAGTCAGTAGCCATGTCCTCAGCTGAAGCTGAATATGTGGCTGCTGCAGGGTGTTGTGCAAATGTACTTTGGATGAAAAGCCAACTGAGTGACTATGGCATTCAGTACAAGATGGTACCCATCTTTTGTGACAACACAAGTGCCATAGCCATCTCCAACAACCTTGTGCTTCATCAAAGAACCAAACACATTGACATAAGATATCATTTCATCAGGGACCACATCATGAATGGAGAAATTGAATTACATTTCATCCCCACTAAGTATCAACTAGCTGATATCTTTACGAAACCCTTGGATGAACCCACCTTTACCAAACTAAAAGCTGAGCTAGGCATGTTGGACATTGAATCAGGCAACTGATAAAAGTTGTTCCAACCTGAATTAAATTCTCTTAGGTCCCTGAAAAAACCCATTTCTCAGTGATGTACACCTCATCATACTCACTGATCACCCATCCCTGAACAAACCCTTTCTTCAGTGATACAACAAATCACCTTTATCACTGATCATCAATACGCTGAATGATAAATCATTCAGGGGGCTCAAGATATCAAATGGCATTGAATACCTAACTAAATGCTCTAAGTACTTAGTTAGTAAATGTCCTAGGTTGGTAACTGATTTCTATTAAATATAGGAATATATGTTTCTTACACAACTGGCATCCATATCTTAGGCCCCCACACCTACCTCACCAATTCCACTGAGCATTAAATGCTCTCACTCACATAATTATATATGTGGTGACATCACTCTGCAAAAGTGTCTTCTGCAGAGACGCGCAACTGTTAATCTAATCATGTTGCGAAAAAAGAGGGGTTATGGGAAACGTGTCATTAATGGATATCAAACAAATTTTATATCACCATTCAAATTCTTTCAAAACCGTTTGATATCCGCATCACTTTCAACCCTAATTCCAACCCCTATAAATACTCCAACAAAGAAAAACACACACACGCTTTTTAAATTAAGAAAACTCTTGCAAAATTTTCCCAACAAAATTTATTTCAAACTGTGTGTGTTCAATTTTTTGATCAAAACCTTTTGCAAAAACCAGACCTAATTTTCGCACATGGCTTCTTCCAAAGCTATTACATACACCCCCAACGTGAAATTCCAAGTTGAGGGTGTTGACATGACCAAGAACAATGTGGTGGGGAACTTTTCCTACCCTGAAGGCTTTCCTGCCTATAAGGGTGTGGTAAAATTTCTTCAAAATTGCTTCCTCTCCACAGCCTTTACCAAAACCCCCTCTGTCATATATCATGACCTACCGAGGGAGTTCTGGTGCACATCAAGGGTTGAAAAACCTGATGTCACCAAGGAAGCCACCATCAGGTTCTCAGTGCTCAATGGGAAGAAAACCCCCTCCCTTGACTACAAAACCTTCATCAAGGCCACATGTCTTTATTACATTGAGACCTTTGTGCCTCTACCCAAGGCTGAAGAAGTAACGGCCTTACTGCTGGAACTTGCGCCTTATGACAAACAACACCCTGAAGTGTCACCAGGGGCCATATTAGCAAAGCCCCAATTGTCAAGACCTGGTTCCCTGCCCCATGAAGGATCCTGATGACATTTGTCATTCAGGTCCTTGGGGGTAATAAATTCTCAACTGAGTAATTGAATGCCACTCAAGAAATGATGGTATTCAGTCTCATGGAGGGTAGAAAATTGACTTTGGAGAAATCATCTTCAAAGACCTCATTACCAAATTGACCACAGGAAAATCTAGGCAAAAACTTATATATCCTAGGTTCATTTCTTGTGTGCTTCAGGGTCTATTGGGCATTGAGTATGTTAGGCCTGATGTCATGGGCTTTGCACCTGATGTCTTACACAAGGAAAACTACTCAAGAGACCCTACTAAGGTCATAGAAGTTGCCCTGACAACGTATATGTTGACAACCATTCAGGGCGCAGATAAAATTTCACCCATTCCTTCTCCCTCTAAGAGAGAGAAGAAGAAGAAGAAGGGACAGGGGTCCAGGAAGGTGGCTCAACCCAAGTCACTCGCCACTGAAACCTCTGTCCCCAAGCCTGGCAAAAGGGGGCAACAACAACAGACCTTTGACTGCTGACACCCTCAGAGTTATAGCCGATTCACTGACCCCAAAACAAAGGCCAATGGAGGGCACTAAGACAACACACTCAGTATCCTCGGGCAAGCCCATTCCCAAAGGCTCTGTTGACATACAAAAGTCAGTGGAGTTGGAATCAACTCAACATCCACATCCTGTTAAAGGGAGCATGGGGTCCTATATCCTCGGTGGGGCAACACTACTCCACTGAGATGGGGACCCACACCCTTTCACATCCTGTTAAAGGCTCGGGTAAATCACAACCCAAGCATTAGGGAGTAAACGTCCCTAAACCTTCGACAGGCCAGCATAAGCCTGTTGGAAAGGGGGCATAACCACTCAAGTGCCTGATGAGGACATTCGCAAATCCAAGCTTTTGTCTGAGGGCACAACTACTCATCCCAAAGACTCAGAGGGAAACATACCCCCCACTGATAGGGAAATAACTTTCACGATTCCTAAGGATGGCACTAAAAAACACCCGTCAGTGTCTGAAGGGATCTGAGGGGACAAAGACTCAGAGGGAAACATACCACCCACTGATATGGAACCTAAACCCACTCTTGGAGGTGCGCATAACTTGGGAACTGGCTCTAAGGACCAGGCAGATAAAATCCAGTCTGCTGGATTAGAGGGGTCAGGACCTGGCCAAAACCAAGGCGAGTCTTCGTATGCAGAGGATCCGGAAAACCAATTTTTGTAGATTCTGTCCATGGCTGATATTCAGGCAGCCTTGTTCTCAGATGATGAGTTCCACAAGGACGAGGAAGTGTTTGAAGCTGGAAAGGACATGGACACTGAGGAGAAAATCACTGAACCAATTCCTCAATCTCCGGAACATGAAGCTGCTGAATCACATTCAGAGTCTGAAGCTTCTGACAATGATACAGCTCCTCTCACTAAGAGATTCTTCACCAAGTTCATCAAGAAGGCCACCAATGCCTTGTTCCGAGGAGTCACTGATGAAGTTTTTGACATGCATACTGAGAAAGTTGTTCATTACTTCAATCTTAAGGATGCAGTTGAAGAATTTCATGAAGATGTCAGGGAACAAAATTCCTCCATTGACTTCTCCCTGACAAAGATGGTCTCCTACCTCAATCAGTTTATTGCATCCCTCAACAAGCTGAATGCAGGGGTTAGGTCTGCTCAAGATTTAGTCAAGGATGATCCTAAACTCACAAGGAAGCTTCTTCAGGCATCCGAGACATATCAACTAAACTCAGTGAACCTCACTGAGCTACTTAACTTGATGAAGGCCTCAAATCTACAAGCTCTCAGTACCACTGTGGAATTTGTCAAGTCCTCTCTTACTGTCGTGCAATAATCAGTGGCAGCTCATTCTCAGGCTTCAAACTCCATGGCCTGGAACCTTGGTTCTCGAATGTCAACAATTGAAAGGGCTCAGGCATCTCTGGAAGCCAAAGTCTCCACCATCCAACAACACACATCTGACATCAAGTCCATGATGATTGAGATCTATCAAGCCATCAAGGTACCACTCTCTCAGCTTCAGTCAGTACTCCAACTCTTGCCATCACCGCGGCTCTGGCAATAGTTGAGGGGAAGAATGTCACTGAAGCCCCTCACACTGAAGAACAAGATGCTACTGATGTTGCTTCAAGAGAAGCTACTGATGTTGCTTCAAGAGGACAACCCTCTCACACTAAGGGGGAGCATGTCACTCAGGCCACTCCCATCTCATCTTATCAACCTCATGAAGGAACAGAATCCTCAACACACCAGCAGGATAAAGGCAAAAGCATTCTTAAAACAACTGAGCCTGAAATCCCTCTATTGGTGCCAGCTTCCTCCCTTGTCAGGCGTGACCCTGATGAGCCCATCAAAGTTCCATTTGAAATCAATGGAGTGATACATTACCTCACTGATGCTGAAATACAACTTCATATGGAAAGGGATGAGCTGCTAAGGAAAGTGGCTGAGGAAGAAAGGATGAGCAAGCCTGCTCTTATAAAGGTTGTGCATGAGGAAGCTGAAAAGATTGGGTTGGACACCAAGGCACTGGCTGGTGAGCAAGCTGGTGCAGCCTTCAAAAAGGCTCAAGAAGAGGAATGGACTGCCCTTTAGAAGGAGAGGGAAGAAAAGCTCAGGAAGGATGCTCAGGTCAGAAAAGACATGAATGAAAGGTACACCTGGGTGATGAAAGAAAGACTCAGGCCAGAGACCATCACTGAAATTCAGATTCACCGCAACACCAAACCTGCCATTGTCACTGTTTTCAGGGGATCTGACCAAAGAATACTTGATGTTCATAAACCATTCTGGTTTTCTGAATTTGGCATCACTGAGCTGGATGAGCTTCGACCTATCATTACCAAGAAACAAAATGTTGTGGTCCCTGATCTCCTAAAGTCACTGAAGGAGAGGTACGGAAGATTGAAGAGAATGCCTGAAGCACTTGACATCCCATCTCTTCTTCCAGCTTCATCAACTCAGTCTGCTCCCCCAAAGGCCTCCAGAAGGAAAAGAAAGCAGGTTATATTGGAGCCTGAGATCAGGGTCCCTGGGTTAGACTGTGATAGGTCACTTCCTAAAGGAATCAACTGGCTGAACAATGTGGTCTTTGAGGCACCTGAAAGAGGCATGTGCTTCACTGATGAATATGGGAACCCTGCCTTCCAAAGATGGTCTGACATGGATAGGGCTAGGATTAAGGCAATGCTTGGTTACCTGATGATGGCATCTCCCATTAAGAATGCTGAGAATATGAGGTTCTGCCTGGACCTGAAAGCTATGATTGAGGAGCATCCTGACAAACATCTACTGAGGTCAAAGAAAGCAAAGCTTGAAGCTTTTGGTTACCATCTGAACATCTGAATATGCAAGAACTGTCTTCTTTTGTGTTTTGTAATTTTATTAGGATCTGTAATAGCTATTAATGAACATTGATGTTTTTCTTAAGTTATCAGTGTCCTAATAAATTACATTAACATTCAGTGAGAGATGAAGACCCCTGTACACTCACACTGAATCATGAAACACTTAGGCTATACGTATATCCAAATAGGGGGAGACAGTTGGGTCACTGAATTCCCCAAACTTCCTCTAACTAGGATTTGAACATAAAATAACCTAAGTGTTTAATATCCATAATCACCAACAAGTCACTGAGTGAACAGTAACTCAGTGAGTCATCTTCAGGATGCTTAGAACGAGCCTATGTAGAAAGGTTCTCCATTCAGTGAGGCGGAACTCAGTGAGTGGCATCTAAACCAAGAAGAAGGTGATGGGTTCAGTGAGGATGACAATAACTCACTGAACCCCCAAGACTTTTCAACAACTATTGAAGTACTAAAGACTGAAGAATGGGTGGGACAAGGCGGGAAAGTTTTGAATGGATCAACAGGTGTCCTTATCAACCTGAAGTCAAACTTTCCCTGAATGGCATAACGTCAGGATGGTGTCATCACTGTGCATCAGAAAGGCACATTGTCCTTTACCCAATATAGTCCATTGTAACAGAGACAAAATATGTAAGTATTTTGTCCCTACTAGATTAGGTCATCAATTTGTCTTTATCAGTAAAGTTGTAATTTACTTGTAAATAAATAGGTAGCATACGTGAGGAGTAAAAGTTGACAAGTTTGTGCAATTAATGTTTTGACATTCACAAACAACTTTTACTCCTCCAAAGAACAACATAGTCCCTGAGATAGCTCAGTGAGACATTTTAGTTGTCACTCAAACTTTGTTTGGGTTTAGAGAGGAGTCATACCATACTTGTCGTTTCAATCCTAAGTGTTATTCTGCAAACACTTGGGTATAATTCTTTTTGATTAACTTCTAATAAAGAATTAAGCGTTGAAAAATATTGTCTCTTATCTTTACGTTTTATTTGTTAATCAATTTCATCTTTGTCTTAAGTCATGGAACTTGGCTAGTTTAACTTGTTAGTTAATATTGTAAACGGGACCAACAGTTTTTTGTAAAGGAACATAAAAGATATAGATTGTTACCTGAAAACAAAGACGAAGCATGTCAGTTCTTTTAAGATTCTTGAGGGTAAAGAAGCCAAAAAGTATCTCCCTCATATCAAGTGTATCATCGCGATTGATGTGAAAAAGATCAAAGATTCATCATGCTAAAGGTATTATAGCTTCATTGACTGTGATACTCGTGTATATCTACATGATTGTGATACAAAAGTGGTTATTATCATTTACTTGTATCTTAATTTTGTGACAAAAATACTTTGGTAGTTAACATTGAGATAGAATTTGATGTGTCGACATTGACATCAACCACTTTCGTGCGAAACATATTTGATACTTACATCGAAGTGACTGAAAAAAAATTAGTTGCACTTTACCTTTGAGTTTGTGTCCACCTTATTGGTGGCGAATAGGTCACCATCAGCTTCTGGTATAGCTTCCCTTCACTTTAGAAACTACCAATTTTTTGAAAAAACCTAATTTTTTCCAAAATAAAGGGGAAAAAATGTCAAACACACAAACCAAACACCCCAAATCACCCACTCCACACTTCAACTCCAAAAAGCCCAAAAATAAGTAAATAAATAAATAATCCTAATCACCAACATATGCTGAAATTATAAAATTATAGTTGCAATTTATTGTTGGTTGGGAACAATCAAAATCCAAAATTGTTCAAATACATCATCAAATTCAATAACTAAAACAACGAAGAAAACTAAGAACCATCATGAAAAATGAAAAAAAAAAATCAGTTTATAAAAATTGGAATTAGTACTTGCCTCACAATTTCAGTTCCAAATCTTTTGTTTTTGTGATTTCATATTCTAATCTTCCATGTTGAATGTACCTACTGAAACAATCAAAGAATCAAGGTAATTTATGTTGATAGATGGAAAGGGTTATGGAACCGGTACCTTGATTCAGTGTTCGGATTTGGTATTTTGATTCTGTGTTTATGGTTTTGTTAGCTAGATTTCTCTGGAACTCTTGATAAGGGAGATTGTGTGTGCAGGAAGCTTTGAGAAGTTTTGGGGGAAAAAATATCACATACTTTTTTATGAAGTGGGGAAACGGAATGGGATGAACAGTGCTTCAAACAGGGCTCCAACCAATAGGAAGACGCATTTTGGATAACGGAAAAACTTAGTATAATACGTTGTATCATGTTTATTTTCCTAGCTATATTTTTTAAGAAAACAAATGAAAATTTTTATAATTTGTTTCCTAGCTATATTACTTTCAAAACTGAAGACGTAAAAGGGTTATGACATTAAAGCATGATGTTCACCAGAATTTAGTAGTATCCCAACGGGCGTAATTCAACATATAAAATCACAAAAGAAGGAAAAAAAATGAAACGTCTCGTTGTTTAGAACTTGTAGACATTCGACATTGGGTTTTTTTCTCATGGGAAAAAAAGATTCGATGCTTAGATTCACTAAATGAGAACCGGAACTCGATTCACCATTCCGAATAATAGGCTACAAATAAGAGCGTCAAAAAAGTTGAGAATGTTGATGTTGCAATTATAATTATATATAGTTTTTGTCTTAACTAACTTTATATATAACAAAATAATAACCAATTTAAATAGTTTTTGTCTTTTTGATCAAATAAATGTTCAAAAATTTCACAATAATAAAATAATATTTAAATATTTATGCATTGAAAATAAAGTTCGATTGACTTTATAAAAACAATAATTAAAATTGAGTGATTTTGTAACTAAAACAAACAAAGTTTGAGTGATTTTAATAGAATAATATTAAAATTGAGTTGAATTTAATATAAATCTCAAATTCATTAGAGATGCAATGAACAAATACTGGTCACTCATTTTTCTCCATCAAATTTTATGTAAAATTATTATGTTTCAATAAAATTTAATAATAATAATAATAATAATAATAATAATAATAATAATAATAATAATAATAATAATAATAATTTTTTACTTTCTTTTTAAATTAAAATATTTTGTAAAACGGTAAATCGTTGAGCGACAAAAAAATACATAATCGTGGCGAGAAATTTTTTCTCTTTCAGTAGACGGGTACATAATATACTTTCGACGAATATTTTTTAAATTTTTTCTGTTTTAGTGTTAAAATTTGCGTCTGAAAAAAATCACATGTAATTTGTTATTTTAGAAATCATATGTGTGATTTTACAAATCACATATGATTTCATAAATCACATGTGATATGAAATATTAAATCACATATGATTTTACAAATCACATATGATTCATAAATCACATGTGATATGAAATATTAAATCACATATGAATTTTTTATGCGTAAATTTCAATACTTACAAAATAAAATTGAAAAATAAGTTCATCAAAAATGTATAAAAGTGTCTTTCTATAAAAAAATATTATTTAATTATCGTCGCTATTTTATGATTCTTTTCATATAACGATTAACGATTTGTTAGATATTTTTTTAATGATGAAAGTGGGTTTTTTTAGTTAAAAATAAGGGAGTAATTATTTGTTCATCAGATTTTAAAATTTTTTTGAATCTATACTGAAACTTAGTTATCACATAAAATTTTTCACCCAAAAAAAGTGTTTTAACAAACAAACGATGATATGAATATTACTAGGGGGAGCAATCCCGACTGACACCCGACTCTCTTTCTGATACCGACGACTGTAATCGGGTTGAGAGTCGGTTTGCGTTTTCCTGATAATTGGGATTCGGGACGGATCGAGATGGTCCCGAGAAAACACAGTCAAAATCAAGATTCAGGACGATTCGAGACCATTACCAGGATTCGGGACGAGTCGCGACCATTATCGGGTCAGGAGTCGGTTTATGTTTTTCCCGTTATCGATATCAGAATTAGTCGAGACGAGTCGGGATTCATCCCGATGCTCACCCCTAAATATTACTTACTCAAACAATCACTTCCAAAAATTAATAAAAAAGATATTATTATTTGACAAATAACACAATTATTCATTTCTTGTTTTTGTATGTTTGTGTTTTTGATTTTGTGTTTTTCCCCCTTTCCATGTTCCTTGTCCTTTCCTTCCACCATCAATTCCCACACCTTTCTTGTCATCTTTCGGACGTAATTTCTTGTTGATTGAATTATTCTCAGACCATTTTCAACGACAAAAACAAACTCAAAAACCAAGATTAATTATTGCAAATTATCATACCCTATAACCAAAAAGATTATACCCTTCAAGGGTTGTGTTTGTTTTTGCTTCTAAAGCCTGTTTTGAGTCTCATTTATCCTGTAATTTCTCTGGGGACTTTTATCAAACAGGTGGTGTGCACCCAGGGTTTGATCTTAATTTTTGGCCTTTTTGGCGTATTGATTATGTGATTTTGATTGGGATTTATAACAAATAGGTGGTTTTGTGAAAAGGGTTTGTTTTAGTTTTGGCCTTTGTCGCGTGTGCCTGCAGGTTTTGATCGTGGCCTTTTCGATTGTTTAAGTAGTTCTAAATTTTGGGTAATGGGTTGTGTTTGTTGTAAATTTAGATCATCTTGGTCTAGTGGTGATGGTAAAAAAGTTAAGGGAAAAAAAGATAAAAACGCGACTGCAGATGAGTTATTAGAAGTAGTTCCGATTCCTTCACATAATTTTAAACTCGAGTGTGCTGTACTAACACGTCGAGGGTATTACCCCGACACGCCTAATAAAGAAAACCAAGATTGTTTTTGTATTAAAACTTGTATTCAGGGTAACCCGAATGTCCATTTCTTTGGTGTTTTTGATGGGCATGGTCATTCGGGCAAGCAATGTTCAGAGTTTGTTAGAAATAGGCTTGTAGAGATTCTATGCAGTGACGATACATTGTTAGAAGATCCCGTTAAAGCTTATGAGTCAGCTTTTTTGACTACTAATAACGAGCTTCATGCTAACCCTGACATTGATGATTCCATGAGTGGCACGACTGCTATTACTGTTCTTGTTATTAGTGATAAGCTTTACATTGCTAATGTTGGTGATTCAAGAGCTGTGATATCGGTTAAAGAAGGTAATCATGGTCATGTTGTTGCTCAAGATTTGTCACGGGATCAAACGCCTTTTAGGAGGGATGAATGTGAACGAGTAAAGCAATGTGGGGCGAGGGTTTTGAGCGTTGATCAAGTTGAAGGGGTAAAAGATCCGACTGTTCAAACGTGGGGAGATGAAGAGACTGCGGGTAGTGATCCACCGAGGTTATGGATGCAAAATGCAATGTATCCAGGGACTGCGTTTACACGTAGTGTAGGTGATAGTTTGGCTGAAAAGATTGGTGTTGTGGCTGTTCCTGAAGTTTCGGTTGTTCAACTTATGGATAAGAATCCGTTTTTTATACTTGCGAGTGATGGTGTATTCGAGTTCCTATCTAGCCAGGCTGTTGTTGACATGGTACGTTCTTATGTACGACATATTATTTTTATGAACTACAATAAATTTCATAGAAATGATAACTGATAAGACAACTGAACTGACCAACTCGAATGGCTAGACTATAAATACCCAACTGTTGTATGTTAGTATGATATGTTTGTTTATTCTTAACTGGACAACATGATTGTTATACTTTAAATCACTTGTTATATCTCACGGAATTTACGATTTGACACCAATAAGCTGTCTTTGATGTTCACTCTAACTTTAGTATATCCATATGGCTTTTGACATTAATTCACCGATTAGTTGTTTGGGGTTCGTTAAAAAAGGAAAAGAAAACCATGATTTGTTGTCAGAAGTTCAATTTATGTATGTTCCATGCGTTTATCAACTTAGATACCGTTATTCATACTAAAATATAAATATTGCTTTGGGGAATCGGGGCTAAAACCAACTACTCTACATCCGAAATTCGACCTTTCATATGAAATATCTATAACATCTGAGACATGTGAGATAGTAGGATCTATATAGGTGTGCAGATTAGTTGCCTTGCCAAAAACAAGTGGGAGATAATATAGGGAGCTTATTGGAGAACATTTCATATAAAAGTTAATCACAAGACATGATGCTTCAATTAGTTCAATTAGGAGTGAAGCTGTGGCTTAAATTTCTTTAAATCATTACGTAAGATTTAACTCTTCCCGTGTTTTATAATTGTCTCATCTTTGTAACTCCATATAAAGTATCTTTGCTTATGTATGGTTTTCTTGTGTAGGTTGACAGATACATAGATCCGCGTAGTGCATGTTCTGCTGTTGCTGCAGAATCATATAAATTATGGTTAGAGCATGAGAATCGGACGGATGATATAACAATCATTGTTGTACAGATTAACGGTTTATCTAATGTGAGCAAATTGTTTTAAAAATACTTTGTTGCAAATCATGGCTTTTATCATAATATGCTAACATAAGATCTTGAATGAAACAGTTGGTTGTAACTAATGGTGGTGAGGCTGGTGCAAGTAACGTCCAACCAACATTGCCAAAACCAGATGTCACTCCTCCACGGTCAGAAATGTTCCAATCGATTGGAAGTGATCTTTCACATTTTTCTTACCAGCAGATCACATCAACCCTTGAACAGACCCCGAATCATGACCAACCAAAATGATAGATGGGGTTAGCCCCCTTACAATTATGTGTCCTAGTAACACGGCAAAACCACAATGGGGTGTGACTTTTGTAACATTATGTGGTATCGCTTGCCGCAACCATGGGGGTGTTGGGATTTATGCGGTCTAGCCATAGACAGATGATTTTTAACTTGTTAATGAATTAAGAAAGTGGTTTAGTTGTAAATGTTGTTTGAATGAGTTGCTTCCTTTATCTCGTTTTGGTCAACAATGTTATGTAGCAAGGGCACTTATGACACATTTGCTTATAAACTTATTAAGGTAAACATAAAAAAGACTTGATAAAATGAGAGGATCTCAATCCTACCATAAGTGCATGGCTACTCTGGTATTTGCAACTTGTAGAGAAGTGACGTGTGCAACATTGTTTGAACTTTAATAACTACCGTATGTAATTTGTTAATTGATTATAGTTGTCAAATGTCAATAGCATCATTGTTTTTGGTTGAATAACCCAAGTGTTCCGACCAAAACTGCAGACATAAACATATGATATTTCTCAAAAGACACATACAAAACACTTTGAGAAGAAATATGAACACAATGAATCAAATTCTAAGGGAACCCGAAATCCACAACCCTCATATTATAGCAAAACCCAAATAAATCACATGTCGATCCTCAAAAACCAACACCAAACAACAAATCTAATACCACAATACCTAAAATAATCCTGAAGTAAATTCTTCAATTATACGAAGCTTTAAGAATTCAACGAGAAAGGAAAGAACGTGTTCGGCAAAGTGAGATTTTGTGTGTGAAAGTTTGGTTGGAGAAAAGCTATATAGATTTATGATGTGTTATTTACGTATATGTTATTGTCAATTCATCATATGTTGCGATCTCATCGTTTTTCATGACCAATATCTCGAATTGACATGTAACAGTGGTACTCAAATTATGCCAAAAATTGTATACTACCTATATTCCGTAAAAGGAATATGTCACCTTAATAGTCACCAAGTTGTATGAGTGCTTCAATTTGATCACTCAAACTTTATACCAACCATAAAAATTATCAAAATTTCAAAAATGTTTCATTTTTGTGTAAGTTTTCAAAATTAGTTTGCTTAAAGTATTCATATATGCATTAACATATTGTACATTAATTTTAACATCACGTCTTGAATATAACTACTTCCAACCAACTTTATGTACAACCAGTTGATGTACGACTAAATATAAACAATAACCATCTTTGATAAATGTTCCGTCCAGGTTACTCTAACATAAAATTAAACAAAAATTGAACAATGTTGAAACTTTAAATGAATTTTATAATAAAAATAAAGTTACAGTGATTGAATTAAAACAAATCTCAAACTTTGTTACTATTTGATGATTTTCACCCGAAAAGAAAAGATAATAGGTCACCTAACAGTAATATGGTCAATTTCCTCTATATTTAAAAGTATTATCTATTGTATGAATCATTTATCAAACTTGATTATAAGAGCTAATTTTTTGATATAATTTATTGAATACAAAGTACGTGTCAGAAACAAAGAAAAGAAAACCCAACATTAATAATATAGCAATTTTTTTATAATATCATATACGTGTGAGTCATTGTATAAAAAAATTAGTATTGTTTTTCTATATGAATGTGTTAGGGTGCAACTTACGCATGTGATTTCCTTCCGAGTATAAATAGAAGGCAAAAACTAAAAGTTAGACACATCCCCCTCTTCACTTCTCTATCCACATTATAATTATTCTTTTTCCGTTGACCGTCTCATATCGTGTTTGACTTTATTTCTATATTTTTATTTCCAAGATGGCTTGGTATGTTTCCTCTGTTAACTATAACGAACGGTCTCATCCGAATTATCTGTATACTCTGGATGAAAGGTACGAGCAAATTAAAGGATCTAGCCAATATAAGCCTTGGTTCGATCAAGGTCGTGTAACATATGACGATCGTCTCAAGATGTTTCAAATAAATCATTATGTCGATGGATGGAGAGAGTGGGCAATTTTGACTTACAATCAAATGTGTGTCCAAGCTACTGTTCTAAGTGGTACTCTACAACACGGTGTTCCCATTCAACCTGGTTCTCAACAGCAGCAGCAACAAGCTCAGATTGATGCTCTACAGAATCAACAGTTACAGTCTATGAGAGAGATGCTCCAGAGTCTTCAAGTTGAGATTCAAAGATTACGTCAGCAACTATCTAGTCCTCCTCCCCCCTTCCATTACCGAGCACTAGATGATAAATAAGGCCCAAGCCCGGTACGTGTGGTTGGGTCGTTTCGTTATGTATTGCCTCTATATATATCGTATCAATAAAACGTATGTATTACCTACGGGGAATTATGTAACCACCGGTAATTTTCCACTTAAATTAAATTAATACTTAACCATTTTTCACGTCTAATTTTTTTTATTTATTTAAACATTATCATAACGTAACTCATATTCTACATAAACTCATTCACTTAGTTTTGTTTTGAATAAATATTTTTATATGTCAAGTGTCAAAGTTTTCAATTTATATTTACCACGTTACAATTTTACGTTAATATATAATTATTAAACGTTCAAACTAAATGTTAGCCATTTAGAGTTTTAACGAAACTTTTCCGGTTAATAAATTAACTATTAACTTCTATTTATTATCACTATAAATTTTCAGTTTAAATAATGTTTAAACAATCCGATAAAACCACGATTCATTTTAAATATTAAAATTGAGTATACTGATATGTTTTCACATTTTTATTAGCTCTATATTTTTACGTTACCCGTTTTTATATTTTGTGACTTAAGGACTTAACGCTAATAATTAAGGGTATCAAACTATTCTCTCTAAACCTTAAACTAATAATACATCTATAGATTGGTTATAAAAACTTCTACCCATATCCTAATAGCCACGACAACTACATGTTACATATACAAAATATATGTGTTCCGTAATCAAATTACACATCAGTTTCAAAACACTATATGTTTCTTTGTATCATGCTTACATTTTATATAAAGCAATATATATACACGATAGTACAAATCAGAAAATATCACATATTTATTTGTGTAACTTATTACCATCACAAATTATAGATGTCCCCTAATCATCCAACACAACAAAATTTAAGAACAACATACGTGCCCTATTATGAAACATACATGTAAAAACCAAATAGTTTTAAGCTTGCTACTTGTTGATTTCCTACACCATAAGATACCTACTAGAGTCATATTAGTCCATATAGGAATGTCTTCTAAATATTTTACTAAGGCCAAAGGTTAGTTAGAATTCATGGCTAAGAAATTACCACACAACCCCACTCTCCCTCTCGTTACATTGACACTATAGGAATTAAGGACACATAGACTTGTCTCCTAGACCTTATATCTTTGTGGCTACAAGATTGAACAAGCATGCCTCCTAGATTTTCATCCATTTGAATCAGGTAATACTCAAATTCTTCGTGTGGTCAAACCAAATCCAATAAATCCTAACTAGTTTTCCTAAGCCTTTAAACCTTAACAAAACCCTATATGAACCAAATTAGGCCACACCATCTTACTTTCTATATTTCCAACTTTAGTCAAATATGTCAAGGTTGAAACCTGGTAATTTCTTTCTTTCACCACACGTATGGACTTTCTAACCCACAAAATTTACCTAAACACTTGCCTTGTGTCTCCTGGACTGTTGACAACATCCTTCAAGTGGCCAAGTGCATTTAAGGGAACTCTAAACACCATGTGAACATAGGTCGACCATGCATGCATTCTTTTTCACCCTATATAAATCAACCCCTATACTCCCATTTTTGCTCACACTCAATTTGAAACACACAAATACTCCCACACTTTTATACGTTCTAAATTCTGGTCCTAAAGAGAAGTAGAGAAAGGCTAGTCAAGAACCTAGAAGGAGGGAAAAAGCCTTGTTCACTTAGGAGTCACTTTAGCCACATTTGGATTCTAGTCGAAATCTCTGAGAGTAAGTCTTTCTAATCCCTTTCAATCTTTTTCATAGGTCTTAGTTACACCTAAAATTAAGGTTACATAAGTTAGAATAAAAGGCCAAGATCAAAAACATTGATTTCTATAGTTTTTGTTACATTAGTAAACAATCAGATAACAATCATAAGCTATCATGTTGTTTTAAACTTTAAAGCCTTGTCATGCATAAATAAGTCATATAAATAAGCTAGAAAACATGTAAATAAGCCATGAGAATAAGTCCATAAGTTTTAAGAATCGAATTATTTTTCTTCCTTTTCTTTGTCGCAAAACTAGTCCCAAATACCTCTTTTGAGCCCCTATTTTCGACCATGAATAAAGAGTATTAGAACCAACCAAAGAGCCTCTTATAAACACCACCTAGCACACTTCAATTTGCCCCCAAGACCTGGCCATAAAATGTACATGTTATGTTTTCATTGTCGCGAGTCACTAGACCAAACAAAACCCTTAAATAAAATGTTTTCGACTTATTTCTAAACAAGGAAACCCTAGGATCCTTTAAAGACAACTTAGATATGATGAGTAACATGTTACGATACATATCAAGTCAGTTCATAAGCTTTAAAATCGAAACCCAGGTTGTTTTCACATTCTGTTTTGGGTCGACATAGGTCTCAGGGCACCAACTTCGTGTATTTATTCACCCTATCAAACGATCACCTAAGAACCTAAACTTGGGGTAAAACGTAGAGTTTCTAACATAGATTAAATAGGATCAATAGTGTAGTAAAATGATTAAGTAACCTAGATTATATTGAGCTCTATTTGTGGCCCGTCGTCCATTAAAATTTGATACAATTATATAGTATTTTACGTAGAAATGGTTTCTAAACCCCCAACTTTAGAAAACTATTACGAGCAAACCATAAAAGCTCATGACCTCTAGTCTGAACCGTTGGATAGACCACCTGGCAAACTTTTGAAAAGATCAAGAACATTGTAAAAACATTGTACGAATTTGTCTAAAACTTAGCTCGTATTTATCACGAAATACATACAAATAATACTTTTATAATTATTTTTGAAAAACTAAAGGGGTATATTTTGTAATAAATAAAAGATGGAGTTTTCTTGGGCCAAAAATCTAAGTTTTATAAATTAATTAGTACAAGGGCTATTTTGTCAATAAACAATAGTTGTGGGTATAAAGTGTCATTTTTGAAACTATAAGGGTAAAAAGTGTAACATTTTCATATAAGTTTCGATAATATATTTTCGTTCGGGAATATGTTTTTAACACATTAAACGGCTTGGATTATTTTTAAAAAACGTATATATAATAGTTATATGTCGAGAACGAGTTTCTATAAAACTTATATATTAATATCGAATAACAAACCGTAAATTGGAAAAATGGTAAAATCTTAATACCAATAACTTTTGAAGAGACTTCATCTTATAATAACTAAAATAATAATTGTTAACAAAACCTTTACGATAACAAATATTAAACTCACATATACGTAAATACGAATACTGAAACTTGACATAATCAACTCAGGTTTTGTATCGGAGACGTTTATCAACTTTATTTAAGTTGTTTTCCATCAATTCTACCGTATCATCCAAGGTGAGTTCATAGTCCCACTATTTTTATACGTTTTTCAAACTTGTGGAGATACATGCTACAAAACCGAACACAAGTATTTTTCCGTATGCTATCGTGATTGATATTGCCTAAGTTGTCATTGTTGCCATTTCTGATAAAGACCCTCATTTACATAGGAAAACGATAAACTCCTACAAGAGGGCATTATTACTTTCATTTAATTATGTCAGTAATCTACATCATAACTCTTTACTATGATGCTTATTGTTAATCTACATCATAACTCTTTACTATGATGCTTATTGTTAATCTACATCATAACTCTTTACTATGATGCTTATTATTAAGGTTTGCGCGTTATGAGGTTTAGAGCAATATCTACTGAACTGTGACATTACTGATTTACTATCTCTTACCTTGTGTTCAACTTATTATTTTATAAATGCTGTGAATTCACTCAACCGTTGTGTTGACTTTTAGCATGTTTATCTCAGGTCCATAACAAACAAGGATGGCATGGAAGAGCATGGATACGGAAGGAAGGCTAAAATTTTGTTATTCTTTGATAAAGTATTTAACAATTTGTAAAACTACTGGGACCTCATTTTGTAAACTCTGGTATTTGAATAATAAAATTTCTAAAACAACTCAATTAGAGATTGTTTTCCTATTATTATAACTGTTGTGCCGTCGAGTAACACCCAGCTTTAATTCCGCTGCGTATCCCAAATTTGGGGGTGTTACAGATTGGTATCAGAGCTATAGTTATAGAGAAACGGGTCTAATTGAGATCCGAACTATAACCACTTTTTCACAAAAATGTTTTATAGCCTTTCGTTGTCTGTGCCTTCCAGCGTCCGGATGATTATGTGACTTCCAGGTAATTATGTTACTCAAAAACTTTAGTAAACTGGTATATACATTTATGATATAATTCTGATTACTTTATACAAATAAACATATCTGCAGATGCCTATTCTAAAGCATTACGTTTTAATCCTATTTCCCTCAGCATGTATCTACTTCTATATTTCAAAAATTTACAAAACTTTCCTAAGACATTGTGGTTTCCACAATTCTTATCCTATTTACGTTAAAAATATACTCACCAAACTATTTTGAAAAACTATGTCAACTCACCTTGATTATCTTACTCCCATATCCAAAAATGAGTGTAAATACCCTCTTCGTACTCCCAGAATACTTAATTTATCGATCAATTACGAATGTTAAGTCAGAAATTCTTAAGTAGGATGATTTGCAATGTCTTTATTTAAATGAATTGGGACGCCTTTTATTTAAATAAAGATATTATGAATCACCGAACTATAAGTTTATATTTCTTTATTTACATTGTTTTGGGACGCCTCGCGATGTAAATAATGAATTATAAATAGGTGGGCTTATTTATGACTGAAATAACATGAGTATAAATTCAAGGATCACTAAAATTCATAAAATATAAATAACGTAAAACTTCATTAAAATCCATGAATATTAATACATAACGAAATAATTAGCATCGGTAGTGCTAATGTTACAAATATCACTAGGTAAATAATAGAATCAGCAATAGGTTGACCCACTAGGCTAATAAAGAACATCACTACGCCTACGAGAGCAAGAATAACGACCGGATGTAAAATCTTGAATACTCTGTACGGAAAACATAAACAAATTATAAACGCGGTAATAAAGGAAATAGTCATACGCATAGAAACAAATAAGTCTTATTACAAATTCATAAACGATTACAAGAAAATACAAATGAAATTTACTTCGACATTCCTACCCCCATATTTTATCCACTCTGATAGCTAGGATCACGAGGGATATGAGAACCATTAGGACCACAGCCAAGAATACGTAGTCTTCCTCTGGGATGTAGGTTAAGTAAATAGCAGCGGCAACGGTATACATAAGCGCGACAATAGTAATAGGATGCAGCTTTTTGTAAGGGATTAGTATGAAAGAATAAGGATTGAAATGGGGTATTTATAAGATAAAAACTAGCCGTTGGAACACTATTCACGACCGTTGGAAATTACTATTCACGACCGTTGGGATCACTGTTCATGAACGTTTGAAAATTTTAAAAATTTTTACTAAGGAACAAACGGATTCATCATCTACAAACATTTAAAAATTTTCTTTACATTCATCAAGTTTTCATCCGAAGTTTTTATTAAAAGTCAGTTTTTCGATGTAAAAAAGAAAATGATTTTTAAAAATGGGAAATTTGAAATCAGGATATTTTCAAGGATAATTACTGAAACAGGATAAATTTTATAAATAATAATCTTCATTTAAAATAATTTTTCTTAAGTTTATATGACCTTTGAAACAATATTTGTACATGTAAATCTAAATTATAAGTTTTCATAAATTAAACATTTCGTCCTTATCACTTCAATACCTAACATAGATCGAATCTCGGGACGAGATTCCGTTAAGGGGGTGAGACTGTAACCACCGGTAAATTTTCACTTAAATTAAATTAATACTTAACCATTTTTCACGTCTAATTTTTTTTATTTATTTAAACATTATCATAACGTAACTCATATTCTACATAAACTCATTCACTTAGTTTTGTTTTGAATAAATATTTTTATATGTCAAGTGTCAAAGTTTTCAATTTATATTTACCACGTTACAATTTTACGTTAATATATAATTATTAAACGTTCAAACTAAATGTTAGCCATTTAGAGTTTTAACGAAACTTTTCCGGTTAATAAATTAACTATTAACTTCTATTTATTATCACTATAAATTTTCAGTTTAAATAATGTTTAAACAATCCGATAAAACCACGATTCATTTTAAATATTAAAATTGAGTATACTGATATGTTTTCACATTTTTATAAGCTCTATATTTTTACGTTACCCGTTTTTATATTTTGTGACTTAAGGACTTAACGCTAATAATTAAGGGTATCAAACTATTCTCTCTAAACCTTAAACTAATAATACATCTATAGATTGGTTATAAAAACTTCTACCCATATCCTAATAGCCACGACAACTACATGTTACATATACAAAATATATGTGTTCCGTAATCAAATTACACATTAGTTTCAAAACACCATATGTGTCTTTGTATCATGCTTACATTTTATATAAAGCAATATATATACACGATAGTACAAATCAGAAAACATCACATATTTATTTGTGTAACTTATTACCATCACAAATTATAGATGTCCCCTAATCATCCAACACAACAAAATTTAAGAACAACATACGTGCCCTATTATGAAACATACATGTAAAAACCAAATAGTTTTAAGCTTGCTACTTGTTGATTTCCTACACCATAAGATACCTACTAGAGTCATATTAGTCCATATAGGAATGTCTTCTAAATATTTTACTAAGGCCAAAGGTTAGTTAGAATTCATGGCTAAGAAATTACCACACAACCCCACTCTCCCTCTCGTTACATTGACACTATAGGAATTAAGGACACATAGACTTGTCTCCTAGACCTTATATCTTTGTGGCTACAAGATTGAACAAGCATGCCTCCTAGATTTTCATCCATTTGAATCAGGTAATACTCAAATTCTTCATGTGGTCAAACCAAATCCAATAAATCCTAACTAGTTTTCCTAAGCCTTTAAACCTTAACAAAACCCTATATGAACCAAATTAGGCCACACCATCTTACTTTCTATATTTCCAACTTTAGTCAAATATGTCAAGGTTGAAACCTGGTAATTTCTTTCTTTCACCACACGTATGGACTTTCTAACCCACAAAATTTACCTAAACACTTGCCTTGTGTCTCCTGGACTGTTGACAACATCCTTCAAGTGGCCAAGTGCATTTAAGGGAACTCTAAACACCATGTGAACATAGGTCGACCATGCATGCATTCTTTTTCACCCTATATAAATCAACCCCTATACTCCCATTTCTGCTCACACTCAATTTGAAACACACAAATACTCCCACACTTTTATACGTTCTAAATTCTGGTCCTAAAGAGAAGTAGAGAAAGGCTAGTCAAGAACCTAGAAGGAGGGAAAAAGCCTTGTTCACTTAGGAGTCACTTTAGCCACATTTGGATTCTAGTCGAAATCTCTGAGAGTAAGTCTTTCTAATCCCTTTCAATCTTTTTCATAGGTCTTAGTTACACCTAAAATTAAGGTTACATAAGTTAGAATAAAAGGCCAAGATCAAAAACATTGGTTTCTATAGTTTTTGTTACATCAGTAAACAATCAGATAACAATCATAAGCTATCATGTTGTTTTAAACTTTAAAGCCTTGTCATGCATAAATAAGTCATATAAATAAGCTAGAAAACATGTAAATAAACCATGAGAATAAGTCCATAAGTTTTAAGAATCGAATTATTTTTCTTCCTTTTCTTTGTCGCAAAACTAGTCCCAAATACCTCTTTTGAGCCCCTATTTTCGACCATGAATAAAGAGTATTAGAACCAACCAAAGAGCCTCTTATAAACACCACCTAGCACACTTCAATTTGCCCCCAAGACCTGGCCATAAAATGTACATGTTATGTTTTCATTGTCGCGAGTCACTAGACCAAACAAAACCCTTAAATAAAATGTTTTCGACTTATTTCTAAACAAGGAAACCCTAGGATCCTTTAAAGACAACTTAGATATGATGAGTAACATGTTACGATACATATCAAGTCAGTTCATAAGCTTTAAAATCGAAACCCATGTTGTTTTCACATTCTGTTTTGGGTCGACATAGGTCTCAGGGCACCAACTTCGTGTATTTATTCACCCTATCAAACGATCACCTAAGAACCTAAACTTGGGGTAAAACGTAGAGTTTCTAACATAGATTAAATAGGATCAATAGTGTAGTAAAATGATTAAGTAACCTAGATTATATTGAGCTCTATTTGTGGCCCGTCGTCCATTAAAATTTGATACAATTATATAGTATTTTACGTAGAAATGGTTTCTAGACCCCCAACTTTAGAAAACTATTACGAGCAAACCATAAAAGCTCATGACCTCTAGTCTGAACCGTTGGATAGACCACCTGGCAAACTTTTGAAAAGATCAAGAACGTTGTAAAAACATTGTACGAATTTGTCTAAAACTTAGCTCGTATTTATCACGAAATACATACAAATAATACTTTTATAATTATTTTTGAAAAACTAAAGGGGTATATTTTGTAATAAATAAAAGATGGAGTTTTCTTGGGCCAAAAATCTAAGTTTTATAAATTAATTAGTACAAGGGCTATTTTGTCAATAAACAATAGTTGTGGGTATAAAGTGTCATTTTTGAAACTATAAGGGTAAAAAGTGTAACATTTTCATATAAGTTTCGATAATATATTTTCGTTCGGGAATATGTTTTTAACACATTAAACGGCTTGGATTATTTTTAAAAAACGTATATATAATAGTTATATGTCGAGAACGAGTTTCTATAAAACTTATATATTAATATCGAATAACAAACCGTAAATTGGAAAAATGGTAAAATCTTAATACCAATAACTTTTGAAGAGACTTCATCTTATAATAACTAAAATAATAATTGTTAACAAAACCTTTACGATAACAAATATTAAACTCACATATACGTAAATACGAATACTGAAACTTGACATAATCAACTCAGGTTTTGTATCGGAGACGTTTATCAACTTTATTTAAGTTGTTTTCCATCAATTCTACCGTATCATCCAAGGTGAGTTCATAGTCCCACTATTTTTATACGTTTTTCAAACTTGTGGAGATACATGCTACAAAACCGAACACAAGTATTTTTCCGTATGCTATCGTGATTGATATTGCCTAAGTTGTCATTGTTGCCATTTCTGATAAAGACCCTCATTTACATAGGAAAACGATAAACTCCTACAAGAGGGCATTATTACTTTCATTTAATTATGTCAGTAATCTACATCATAACTCTTTACTATGATGCTTATTGTTAATCTACATCATAACTCTTTACTATGATGCTTATTATTAAGGTTTGCGCGTTATGAGGCTTAGAGCAATATCTACTGAACTGTGACATTACTGATTTACTATCTCTTACCTTGTGTTCAACTTATTATTTTATAAACGCTGTGAATTCACTCAACCGTTGTGTTGACTTTTAGCATGTTTTTCTCAGGTCCATAACAAACAAGGATGGCATGGAAGAGCATGGATACGGAAGGAAGGCTAAAATTTTGTTATTCTTTGATAAAGTATTTAACAATTTGTAAAACTACTGGGACCTCATTTTGTAAACTCTGGTATTTGAATAATAAAATTTCTAAAACAACTCAATTAGAGATTGTTTTCCTATTATTATAACTGTTGTGCCGTCGAGTAACACCCAGCTTTAATTCCGCTGCGTATCCCAAATTTGGGGGTGTTACAGATTGGTATCAGAGCTATAGTTATAGAGAAACGGGTCTAATTGAGATCCGAACTATAACCACTTTTTCACAAAAATGTTTTATAGCCTTTCGTTGTCTGTGCCTTCCAGCGTCCGGATGATTATGTGACTTCCAGGTAATTATGTTACTCAAAAACTTTAGTAAACTGGTATATACATTTATGATATAATTCTGATTACTTTATACAAATAAACATATCTGCAGATGCCTATTCTAAAGCATTACGTTTTAATCCTATTTCCCTCAGCATGTATCTACTTCTATATTTCAAAAATTTACAAAACTTTCCTAAGACATTGTGGTTTCCACAATTCTTATCCTATTTACGTTAAAAATATACTCACCAAACTATTTTGAAAAACTATGTCAACTCACCTTGATTATCTTACTCCCATATCCAAAAATGAGTGTAAATACCCTCTTCGTACTCCCAGAATACTTAATTTATCGATCAATTACGAATGTTAAGTCAGAAATTCTTAAGTAGGATGATTTGCAATGTCTTTATTTAAATGAATTGGGACGCCTTTTATTTAAATAAAGATATTATGAATCACCGAACTATAAGTTTATATTTCTTTATTTACATTGTTTTGGGACGCCTCGCGATGTAAATAATGAATTATAAATAGGTGGGCTTATTTATGACTGAAATAACATGAGTATAAATTCAAGGATCACTAAAATTCATAAAATATAAATAACGTAAAACTTCATTAAAATCCATGAATATTAATACATAACGAAATAATTAGCATCGGTAGTGCTAATGTTACAAATATCACTAGGTAAATAATAGAATCAGCAATAGGTTGACCCACTAGGCTAATAAAGAACATCACTACGCCTACGAGAGCAAGAATAACGACCGGATGTAAAATCTTGAATACTCTGTACGGAAAACATAAACAAATTATAAACGCGGTAATAAAGGAAATAGTCATACGCATAGAAACAAATAAGTCTTATTACAAATTCATAAACGATTACAAGAAAATACAAATGAAATTTACTTCGACATTCCTACCCCCATATTTTATCCACTCTGATAGCTAGGATCACGAGGGATATGAGAACCATTAGGACCACAGCCAAGAATACGTAGTCTTCCTCTGGGATGTAGGTTAAGTAAATAGCAGCGGCAACGGTATACATAAGCGCGACAATAGTAATAGGATGCAGCTTTTTGTAAGGGATTAGTATGAAAGAATAAGGATTGAAATGGGGTATTTATAAGATAAAAACTAGCCGTTGGAACACTATTCACGACCGTTGGAAATTACTATTCACGACCGTTGGGATCACTGTTCATGAACGTTTGAAAATTTTAAAAATTTTTACTAAGGAACAAACGGATTCATCATCTACAAACATTTAAAAATTTTCTTTACATTCATCAAGTTTTCATCCGAAGTTTTTATTAAAAGTCAGTTTTTCGATGTAAAAAAGAAAATGATTTTTAAAAATGGGAAATTTGAAATCAGGATATTTTCAAGGATAATTACTGAAACAGGATAAATTTTATAAATAACAATCTTCATTTAAAATAATTTTTCTTAAGTTTATATGACCTTTGAAACAATATTTGTACATGTAAATCTAAATTATAAGTTTTCATAAATTAAACATTTCGTCCTTATCACTTCAATACCTAACATAGATCGAATCTCGGGACGAGATTCCGTTAAGGGGGTGAGACTGTAACCACCGGTAAATTTTCACTTAAATTAAATTAATACTTAACCATTTTTCACGTCTAATTTTTTTTATTTATTTAAACATTATCATAACGTAACTCATATTCTACATAAACTCATTCACTTAGTTTTGTTTTGAATAAATATTTTTATATGTCAAGTGTCAAAGTTTTCAATTTATATTTACCACGTTACAATTTTACGTTAATATATAATTATTAAACGTTCAAACTAAATGTTAGCCATTTAGAGTTTTAACGAAACTTTTCCGGTTAATAAATTAACTATTAACTTCTATTTATTATCACTATAAATTTTCAGTTTAAATAATGTTTAAACAATCCGATAAAACCACGATTCATTTTAAATATTAAAATTGAGTATACTGATATGTTTTCACATTTTTATAAGCTCTATATTTTTACGTTACCCGTTTTTATATTTTGTGACTTAAGGACTTAACGCTAATAATTAAGGGTATCAAACTATTCTCTCTAAACCTTAAACTAATAATACATCTATAGATTGGTTATAAAAACTTCTACCCATATCCTAATAGCCACGACAACTACATGTTACATATACAAAATATATGTGTTCCGTAATCAAATTACACATTAGTTTCAAAACACCATATGTGTCTTTGTATCATGCTTACATTTTATATAAAGCAATATATATACACGATAGTACAAATCAGAAAACATCACATATTTATTTGTGTAACTTATTACCATCACAAATTATAGATGTCCCCTAATCATCCAACACAACAAAATTTAAGAACAACATACGTGCCCTATTATGAAACATACATGTAAAAACCAAATAGTTTTAAGCTTGCTACTTGTTGATTTCCTACACCATAAGATACCTACTAGAGTCATATTAGTCCATATAGGAATGTCTTCTAAATATTTTACTAAGGCCAAAGGTTAGTTAGAATTCATGGCTAAGAAATTACCACACAACCCCACTCTCCCTCTCGTTACATTGACACTATAGGAATTAAGGACACATAGACTTGTCTCCTAGACCTTATATCTTTGTGGCTACAAGATTGAACAAGCATGCCTCCTAGATTTTCATCCATTTGAATCAGGTAATACTCAAATTCTTCATGTGGTCAAACCAAATCCAATAAATCCTAACTAGTTTTCCTAAGCCTTTAAACCTTAACAAAACCCTATATGAACCAAATTAGGCCACACCATCTTACTTTCTATATTTCCAACTTTAGTCAAATATGTCAAGGTTGAAACCTGGTAATTTCTTTCTTTCACCACACGTATGGACTTTCTAACCCACAAAATTTACCTAAACACTTGCCTTGTGTCTCCTGGACTGTTGACAACATCCTTCAAGTGGCCAAGTGCATTTAAGGGAACTCTAAACACCATGTGAACATAGGTCGACCATGCATGCATTCTTTTTCACCCTATATAAATCAACCCCTATACTCCCATTTCTGCTCACACTCAATTTGAAACACACAAATACTCCCACACTTTTATACGTTCTAAATTCTGGTCCTAAAGAGAAGTAGAGAAAGGCTAGTCAAGAACCTAGAAGGAGGGAAAAAGCCTTGTTCACTTAGGAGTCACTTTAGCCACATTTGGATTCTAGTCGAAATCTCTGAGAGTAAGTCTTTCTAATCCCTTTCAATCTTTTTCATAGGTCTTAGTTACACCTAAAATTAAGGTTACATAAGTTAGAATAAAAGGCCAAGATCAAAAACATTGGTTTCTATAGTTTTTGTTACATCAGTAAACAATCAGATAACAATCATAAGCTATCATGTTGTTTTAAACTTTAAAGCCTTGTCATGCATAAATAAGTCATATAAATAAGCTAGAAAACATGTAAATAAACCATGAGAATAAGTCCATAAGTTTTAAGAATCGAATTATTTTTCTTCCTTTTCTTTGTCGCAAAACTAGTCCCAAATACCTCTTTTGAGCCCCTATTTTCGACCATGAATAAAGAGTATTAGAACCAACCAAAGAGCCTCTTATAAACACCACCTAGCACACTTCAATTTGCCCCCAAGACCTGGCCATAAAATGTACATGTTATGTTTTCATTGTCGCGAGTCACTAGACCAAACAAAACCCTTAAATAAAATGTTTTCGACTTATTTCTAAACAAGGAAACCCTAGGATCCTTTAAAGACAACTTAGATATGATGAGTAACATGTTACGATACATATCAAGTCAGTTCATAAGCTTTAAAATCGAAACCCATGTTGTTTTCACATTCTGTTTTGGGTCGACATAGGTCTCAGGGCACCAACTTCGTGTATTTATTCACCCTATCAAACGATCACCTAAGAACCTAAACTTGGGGTAAAACGTAGAGTTTCTAACATAGATTAAATAGGATCAATAGTGTAGTAAAATGATTAAGTAACCTAGATTATATTGAGCTCTATTTGTGGCCCGTCGTCCATTAAAATTTGATACAATTATATAGTATTTTACGTAGAAATGGTTTCTAGACCCCCAACTTTAGAAAACTATTACGAGCAAACCATAAAAGCTCATGACCTCTAGTCTGAACCGTTGGATAGACCACCTGGCAAACTTTTGAAAAGATCAAGAACGTTGTAAAAACATTGTACGAATTTGTCTAAAACTTAGCTCGTATTTATCACGAAATACATACAAATAATACTTTTATAATTATTTTTGAAAAACTAAAGGGGTATATTTTGTAATAAATAAAAGATGGAGTTTTCTTGGGCCAAAAATCTAAGTTTTATAAATTAATTAGTACAAGGGCTATTTTGTCAATAAACAATAGTTGTGGGTATAAAGTGTCATTTTTGAAACTATAAGGGTAAAAAGTGTAACATTTTCATATAAGTTTCGATAATATATTTTCGTTCGGGAATATGTTTTTAACACATTAAACGGCTTGGATTATTTTTAAAAAACGTATATATAATAGTTATATGTCGAGAACGAGTTTCTATAAAACTTATATATTAATATCGAATAACAAACCGTAAATTGGAAAAATGGTAAAATCTTAATACCAATAACTTTTGAAGAGACTTCATCTTATAATAACTAAAATAATAATTGTTAACAAAACCTTTACGATAACAAATATTAAACTCACATATACGTAAATACGAATACTGAAACTTGACATAATCAACTCAGGTTTTGTATCGGAGACGTTTATCAACTTTATTTAAGTTGTTTTCCATCAATTCTACCGTATCATCCAAGGTGAGTTCATAGTCCCACTATTTTTATACGTTTTTCAAACTTGTGGAGATACATGCTACAAAACCGAACACAAGTATTTTTCCGTATGCTATCGTGATTGATATTGCCTAAGTTGTCATTGTTGCCATTTCTGATAAAGACCCTCATTTACATAGGAAAACGATAAACTCCTACAAGAGGGCATTATTACTTTCATTTAATTATGTCAGTAATCTACATCATAACTCTTTACTATGATGCTTATTGTTAATCTACATCATAACTCTTTACTATGATGCTTATTATTAAGGTTTGCGCGTTATGAGGCTTAGAGCAATATCTACTGAACTGTGACATTACTGATTTACTATCTCTTACCTTGTGTTCAACTTATTATTTTATAAACGCTGTGAATTCACTCAACCGTTGTGTTGACTTTTAGCATGTTTTTCTCAGGTCCATAACAAACAAGGATGGCATGGAAGAGCATGGATACGGAAGGAAGGCTAAAATTTTGTTATTCTTTGATAAAGTATTTAACAATTTGTAAAACTACTGGGACCTCATTTTGTAAACTCTGGTATTTGAATAATAAAATTTCTAAAACAACTCAATTAGAGATTGTTTTCCTATTATTATAACTGTTGTGCCGTCGAGTAACACCCAGCTTTAATTCCGCTGCGTATCCCAAATTTGGGGGTGTTACAAATTATGTGATCTCACATCTAGTTCCACAACCTATTCCTCAACCTCCTACGACGTTCCCTCCCAGTCCGTCAATACCATTTGGTGGATCATCTGGAACTGGTGCTTGGTTACCTGAAGTTCGTCCTAATCCTAGTCGGTTACCTGGTCAAGGAACTCCTGGAAGTGTACCTGGTTATCAATCAGGAGGGATATAGTCAATGTATTTTGATTTATTTCATTGTATTGTAATCCAAGTTCTATATGTGTAATGAATAAAATATTATTTCTCTATTTCTCTTGTGTTTTCTCTAAGTCTACTGGGGGGTTCGGCCAACGAGACTTCAGCTCCTGCAAGGTCCGACCCGAAAGGACTCCTATCCTTGCGCAAGGGGTCATGGAGCCCCCCACACCCCCTTTCTTATGCCTTAGAGGCATGTGGGTCCCATTACACCGTTTGCTGAATGCCAGGGTTATACCTAGTTAGTGGGATTACACGTTGCTGGTTATCGAGTCTTACGTATAGAGAATGTCGAGCCTTGCGAGTATTCCTGAAGGAAGTCCATGATGTTCACGAAATGGCTCGATAGGTTTGCATGTAAACATCTAATAGAAGTCCAATGCCCCCCGTTCGTTCCATTAAGCAAAGGATTCCACATGCAATTCTTGAGTGTTCAATAGGAAAGTGTTGTACTTTCCTCCACTTTGTATATAAACAAATCAGTACATAAACCATAGAAGACGTGATACATGTAACAATTTTTTAGTTTCGAGAATTAGATTTACACAGTCATACTATTGTTGTCTAATTATTAATCAGAAATCCTACATGTTCATGGAACAAAAACCGAGACATGCATTTTTGACCCTTTTTTAGTTATTACTTCTTCCATGGTTATTGTTTGCTATCAAATTAGAGAACCTTTATATTCCCTTTTTTTTACCATCATAGAATATCATTGACGCTAACCTTTAGCCGAAGTTTATTTTTCTCCTCATAGAGATTGCTTTTGAAAGATGAGGCTTCAATTCCCCCTACTTATTAGATAGTTATAACACCCGGCCCTTAATGTTTTTATTAGATATATTTCAAAAGTTGATTTTCCCCTCAATCCCAACCCACTCATCTATAAGAGATAGTTGCCTGATTTTGCATTGGTTTCTGTTGGTGTGATTCGTGAGGTCCTTTTTTTAGTGAGACATCAGAAGTAACACAGAAGGGCCAAGTGTTAGGTACCCTTTCGTCACTGCTCCTTTGACCCCTTTACTTATAAATCAGTCGTTTGGGGTTATGTTTACACCCTTAACGGTTCGAACATGTAAAATAAAAAATTGCTTTGCTAGTTTGAACCTGACCAATATTAAAAGTTGCAATGCATCTCATCACCCGAACCACCTATTTTGCCACTTGTAGGCAAAACCCAAGTGTGTGATGTGGTTTATACATACGAAGTCTTAACAACCTGGCTAGCTTGGCCATGCATGTTCATCGTTCAAAGACTTGACTTGGTGATTGATAGAAACCGATTTGAGATGGTTATTCTCCTTCTAAACTATAACTAAACTAAGAACTAACTATTGAACTAATTCATCCTTTTTCTTCTATGATTTCATTCATAAAACAAGACACGCTTATATAGGCAAATACAAAATGCATACTATCCTATTCTTCTGGTGCAAGACAAAAACATGGGTAAGAGCGGAAGGTGCAGCTTGTCGAATGAGCTCGCCACTCCAATGTGGTAGCTTATCTTCCCTCGCCGTAGCTCGCCACTGCACCGCCCCCCCCCCCCCCCCCCCCCCCTCTTCGTGCCTTGCCGTTTCAAGCTTGCTCGTCTACACGACGAGGGTAAACCTCGTAAGGATCTGAAACTTTGGCAGTCCAATTTGTTTAAAATTTACTTTTCTTTCTTTCTTTTTTCTTTTTTTTTCAATAAACAGGGGGTGATGAAGATGAAAAAAAGAAAAAAATAATGGAAGAATGAAAGAGACGTTGATGATGAAGATGAAACGTTTAAACGTTTTTTTTCTTCACATTCGGTTTACAACTAGACTTTATGTTTACAAGTGGGCTTTAGTCCAACTAGTTTGTTTTTCATTTTACTTTAATCAATTTTTAGTTACAAGTCAAAATAAATTGCTAAAAATACCAACATGGTTGGTTAATTATAATTTCAGCATTTAAATTATAATTACATCATCAAAATAAATTAATTTAAATTATAATGAATGAATTTTAGTTTATATATGAATTTTGTGTTATTTGGAAATTTAAATAAAATAAATAAAGTTAAAAGTGATGGGCCTCAAATGATTAAGTTGAGGTTAGTTGTTGGTTGGGGGGAGAGGGGTTCGTTGTGAAGAACATGTAAGGTGATGTGGCACCCGTGGCTTCAAATGAGGAGATTCATCTCCTCACTGCACCTTCTACTCTAAGTAAATGTAAATATGAGACTAATGTATGAAGTGGTGGACCACTTGCTATTCCTAAAAAGACGTCTGTTTCATAATGAGAACTTCTTTTGTGGGTTGTTTAAGGTGGGCAATTGTTTATCTTGCACAAATGAATCCACTCATTGTCCCTATTATGATTGCAGTGAAGGAGAATGAAAAGAATTTCGGTGATATATGGTTGGTGAATATGGAAAATATTTGTTAAAAAAATTGGTAAGATTTGTATGTAATCCTTATCACACGTGTATTTGTTTCGTGTTATTTATTCGGTGGCTTCCTGGCTCAGTTTTGAATAGCCACTTCATCAAGAGAAATAAATCGATTGTCATCTCTTGATCATTTTATTCGTATCTAACTGTTGCCAGCCCCAGACCCACTTCGTACATGTTGTTGACCCATTTCGTACATGTTGTTGAGTCCTCGGGTTCCAGGGGTCCCTGGTCGACCATTACCTGGTGCTTTCCTGTGGGTCCTACGAAGCCTATTAATCATTTTGGCCAGTTCTCTATCTACGTTATAATTATTCTCTCTACTATTATTAGTAAAACAATATACATAAAGAGAAAGCCCTATAGTGAGTCAGATCTTATCATGTTAGGTGGGATGTCTTTATTATGTAATTACATAGAAATTATCATGTAAATACTTTAACTAGTTCCAGCTACCAAAACGCGTGGAAGGTGTTGAATATTTCAAGACGCTCAAAAGTCAACCAATGATGTACACGAGCGGGTTTGCCCGCACGTTGCTGCAGGGCGGCCGTGTTTGTATTTATTACAATTATGTTAACGTTTTTTGGAGTAAGCAATTATGTTGTTTTTTAAGCAAGCATTTTATTAATAGGAACAAAGAGTCGATACATGAGGCCCAAAAAAAAGAAAAGAAAAAAAAAAGTAGAAGCAGTTCTTCTAGATTATTTGTAGAAAACTAAAACCCGGAATTAATGCCAGCTTGCTCTAACCGTATATATATGCAGTAGATCATCAGATAACTGAAGGATGTAGCTATTGAAGTTTACCTGAACTTTTATATATTATTTTGTAATAGACTAATAATGTGATAGCTGAACTTTTATATTATTCGTTGTGTCGATGTTATCCAAATAATAGAAATGGCATTACAAATATACATGTAATATATTCACTGGACATTATTGTTTATATAAGTATTAGTAGAAGTTCATTAACATAATTGCATGATAAATTTTGCTTTCACAGCAACTTGACATCCACATATCATTAACAATGTAAAGTATTTGTTGACTTTGTGGTTTGCGTTGACTGAAGAGTGTGAGAAAATCGCAAAACTAAAACCGCTTTATATATTCAATATTTAACAAGCTTAACCAAACATAATCCACTATTGTTTGAAACATAGCACGCACAATCTGTAGCTATGAGGGTGTTTGGGATAATTCACTGTTACTACTCAGGCGCTCAATTCTGGAAATACTATTTTGATAAATAAGTGTACAAAACGCTTGGAATGCAGTAAATTTTTGAAAAACTTTTTGAATGTTGTAACTTCTGATTATCGAGTTGCTGCGGCAGCGCTTGGTTGATGGTGTCTAGGGGGGGGGGGGGGGTTTCGTGTTTATCAGTTATTTTTGGTATATGTAAAGGAGTATAAATTGTTTTTGTTGTTATTGTTTTGAAAGAGTTATATGAAGACTGAAGAGTACCCAAAATTTGTTATTGGGTATGTTTGTTTTTATAAAACTTACATTTTTTAACCCAAAATATCTTGTTGGGCGTTTTGAGTAACATATGGGCTTACACTTTTATATTTATTACTATGGTTGTGTTCATAAAAAAAGATACATTAACATGGTAAGATGTTGCGAAGTGAAAGTTGGCTCATCTATACTACTTAAAGCTTGAACCCCTTAATTTAATGTGCAAGAGAATTTGTGCAAAAAAGAAAGTACGTTACAACCTAGACATTGCACACCAATAACTACAAATTTTCTTTTAGAGTAAACTACATTTTTTGGTATTTGTGGTTGTATCAAAATTTCACTTTTCGTCCAAAATTCAAAAAAGATAGATATGAGTCCAAAAGTCCACGTGGCTTCCACTTTTGGTCCAAATTATAACGATTCCGTCAAAACGTGTGTCATGTGAGAAACACATGACTTATTGATTAATTTATTATAAGTACACAAGGGTATCTTGGTCCTTTTACCTTTCCCGCTAATTGAAAGTGTTATATTGCCCTAAACATTGATTTCACATCTCATCCTCATACTTTACACGATCAAATTTAAAAAAAAAAAAAAAAAAAAAAAAAAAAAAAAAAACCTTATTGAGAAGAGCCCTAAATGTTGCTTTGTCAATGGGTCTTGAGACCTGTTGGTCGTATATTTGATTCATACCAAGTCTACAGTAAGTTAATTTTGTTATTGTGATTTAGGGTTTATGGTTATGTTGGGGGTTCAACGGTTTTTACAAATTTGTCAATGTTGGGAGTTTTAAATCATCTTTTTTTTTTGCAACAGGTAAATTTTCAACTGTTTTCTCCCTAGAAATACACCATGGTGGCTACTTTACTAGGTCACCAAAGCATGTCTACAATGATGGAAAGGTGAGTTGTTTTGATCAAATTGATGCATATGGGTTTTCAATTGTTGAAGTAAAAAGTATGTTAGCAGGCTTAGGTTATGTCAATCCCAATATGCAATATTGCTATAAAATTCCAAATGGCAATTTAGATAGTGGTCTTTATATGTTAAACAATCAAAGTGATGTTTTGGGGTTGATAAAGCATGTTGATAAGTGTAAACTCATTGAGCTGTATGTTATGCACCCTGTTGACCTTCCTAAAGTAACTGACCCAAATGAGGTTCCTAACTTAGAAGATGACTTTGATCCATTCTTTTGTGACCTAGACCCTGAAAATGGAGAGTCAAGTGCTACGCCTAAGCAAACTGACCCAAATGATAATCCTAGTGTTAGTGAACCAAACAACGCAGATGGTGTAGTTAGTGATCATAGTAAACAGAGTGATGGTAGTGAGGAGAGTTCTGATAGTGATGATAGTGATGACAGTGAAGATAGAGATTTTAATATGGAGGGGGAAAATAATATTGGTGATTTTGAGGTAGATATGGAAGATTTTAGGAAGCACACTGATGCTAATGTTGAGTTGGTAGGATGTAATGAGGCCCAAGATGAACCAGTTGAACAAAATGAATCATGTTTAGAAGAAGAAGAAGACTTGGAAGCTTTTGGAAGTGGCACTGATTCAGATGATCCAGAGTGTAATAGGAAAAGAGCCTTAAAAAAGTTAGCAAATCAACACAAACCTGTAGATGGGAAGTTCTATAGTGACAACTTTTTTGTTGGGCAAAGTTTTGTAACAAAGGTTTGATAAAGGAGATGGTTACAAGAATTTCAGTTGATTCAAGAAGGGATATATACTTGACAAGGAGTGATAAAACCAGGGTTAGGGCTGAGTGTAGAGGGACTGTACCTGTTTTTAGTGAATCTCAGTTTGGGCCTAGTGGGCCAACTGGATCAGAGGTTGAGAAGCCTAAGAAGGTTAAGAAAAAAAAAGTCACCATGTTCTGGGCCTAGTGGATCACAGATTGAAAACCGTAATGTCAATGTTATAGATACTCAATCTTGTCCATGGCTGGTACATTGTTCAAAATCAAAGGACAAAACTTGGTATGTGAAGATCTTTGAAGATAACCATACTTGTTAACAAACAAGAAATGTAAGAAAGTGTACAGCTAAGTTTCTTTCCAAAGTAGTAGAAGAATCACTAAAACCAAACCCCAAGATACCTTTAGCTGCTTTGAAAGATCAAATTCAAAAGAAATATGAATTAGGTATTTCAAGTGCAAAGTTTTTAGGGCAAAACAAATGGCACGGGATAGGGTTGAAGGGGATTACATCCAGCAGTATGCTAGGTTAAGAGACTATGCCTTAGAATTGCAAGAACAAAATCCAGACACAACAATAAAGATTGATGTGGATAGAAACTGTGCACCAGATAGTCCAACAAGGCAATTCAGAAGAATCTATGTATTCTTAGGAGGTTTAAAAGGTACATTTAAAGCTGGAAAGAGAGATCTCTTGGGTCTTGATGGTTGTTTCATGTCTGGACCATATCCAGGACAGATATTGACTACTGTGGGGGTTGGCCCAAATAATGGGATATATCCCTTGGCTTATGCAGTGGTTGAGTCTGAAAACAAACAAGCTTGGAAGTGGTTTCTAGACTGCTTAGAAGATGACTTGGAGATATTCAGGAATTCAAATTTCACTTTTGTGACAGATAGACAAAAGGTACTTACTAATTGTTTTTCAATACATTTATTTTGTTACTCATGCACTGCACCTATTATAATTTCATTATATCTGAACTTGTGTGTTAGGGTCTTATACCTGCCCTGCAAGAAATGTTCCCGGCAGCTGAGCATAGATATTGTTTGAAACATATCTATGACAACATGAAATTAGAATGGAGGGGGGTAACAATTTAAAGAACTGTTGTGGAGGTGTGCAACATCACCTACTGTGCAGTTGTTTGAAAAAAAAACATGGATGAAATTAGAAGAACTAATAAGGAACTTTATGATTGGCTGAAATTGATTCCACCTCAACATTGGAGCAGGTCTCATTTCTCTAGTAAGAATATGAACAAATTTGGATGAATAATGATAATGTTAATTAATGTTAGAAAATTATATTGGTATTGTTATCTAATGTATTGTCAATGATTTTGTCAATATAGGAAGACCAAAGTGTGATGTTCTGTTGAACAATATGTGTGAGGTTCTCAATAGACAACTATTAGATGGCAAGGATAAGCCCATCATCACTTGCCTAGAATTCATTAGACACTATCTTATGAAAATGATAGACATTGGGCAACAAAATATCAGCAAGAGTGATGGACCTCTTACACCTAATGCCACAAAGATGTTTAATTTCATTAAAAAGAATGATGCTGATGTCATTGTTACATGGAATGGAGAAGATAGATATCAAGCAACTGGTCCTCATGGAGATCAATGTGTTATGAACATGAATCAGAGGACTTGCTCATGTAAGAAGTGGGAACTCACAGGAATGCCATGCAAGCATGCAGTGGCATGCATCTGGGACATGGCTAGAAATGGGATGGACCCTGGACTACCTAAGACTTGGGTCAGTAAGTGTTATTGGTTGTCTACTTAGCAAGAGATGTATAGGTTCAAGGAAAATCCAACTAGGGGACCAGATATGTGGGAAAAGTCACCAAGCCCAATCACAATAACACCACCAGACTATCACCCACCTGTTGGTAGACCACCAAAAAAGAGGAGGAAAAGTGCAGCTGAGATATATGATAACATGGTGAAAATGGGAGGTTAAGTAGGCAAGTTAAAAGTATAACTTGCAAAAATTATGGTGAATCAGGTCATAACAAAAGATAATGCAAAGGTCAAAGAGGTCAAAGATTCAAGCCATCACAACCATCTGCAAGTGTTAGGCCATCTGCAAGTGTTAGACAATCTGCACCAACTCATAGAAACCACCTGTTGTTAGGCCACCTGCAAGTGTTAGATCAACTGTCAACCCATCTCCACCTGTTGTTAGGCCATCTGCACCCTATGTGAATTCATCTCCACCAATTGTTAGGCCATCTGCACCAACAAAGAGATCACTGCAAATGGTTTTTTTGCAGGCTTTGTTATGTAAGACTAGATAATGTTTGACTTTGTTAAGTTAAAAAAATCTTTTGTAAGACTGTTATGTTTGACTTTGTTATGTTTGACTTTTAAGTTAGTCTTTCATGTGTTATGTAAGGCAGTGTTATGTTATGTAAGACTTGGTAATGTCTATTTGTAAGACTTTGTTATGTTTGACTTTTATTAAGTCTTATTTACTTTTGTTAAGTTTGTGTTCATGTTGGAAAATTGGGTATGTTTGACTTTGATAAGTCAACTCTGTAACTTAACATACTATACTAACAAATTGCCATTGTTGTTTGGTATGTTTGACTTTCATAAGTCAAGTATGTAATTTAACAAACCAAAACAAATAACATTTATAATTCATTAAATAAACTGCCATAGCATTAACATCACAAGTACATTATACACTGAAAATGAGGTTCACTTATTATACTAGAAAATTGACTTTAAAAAGTCAACATTTTTATTTATGGTCATGCAAACCATCACAAGTACATTACAGCTGCAATTTAACCCCTGGTCTTTTTTCCTTTCCCTGTTGAAACATCTTTGGCAACTTTGGCAGCAAATGGCTTGATGCCAAAATCTTCACAACTCTCCTTATTTGGCAAACCAAGAACTTGCTCCCTCTGATCAAAAAGTTGCTTATAATATTCTTTTGGGTTGACAGAACTGCTGCTACCTTGAACCTTCTTTGGCTTGACAGAATTTAATTGTTCTGTCTTTGGGAAATAATCAACCCATGAGGCTTGATAACAAGCTTCTTCACTTTCACACTGGATATGTCAATGATTTCTACACAAATAATAATAATAATAATAATAATAATAATAATAATAATAATAATAATAATAATAATAATAATAATAATAATAATAATAATAATAATAATAAATTATAACAGTATAAAAGTTGTGAAGAATACCTTCTTTGATGTACTTCTTGGAACTCATTCTTTCACTTTGCTATGGATATGCAAGTGACAATCTTCAATGCTGTTTATATAGTGCATAAATGGGGAAAAAACAGTATATAGAGTCCATATGCAAATGTCAATCAAAATGCCTATTTGCAGATGGAGCTTTTTGGTACATTTTGGCAACTTCTAGCAGTGTAAGATTCTCATACATGTGACCATTTGCATGGGTGATTATTTTGGGAATTTTTTGTCCATTTGCAGTACAAGTAAGCATACAACCAGACAATATATGCATTACAATAACAACTTCATTTCATTCATTCATTCAAAGTACTTCATTACACAAAATTCACAACTACATTTTGACTACCATTAAACAGAAGTCACAACTACATATTGACTGCCAATACAAGTCTACCCAACTAAAATAAAACTAAACCCTAACATCATTTGAAAACATATAAAATAAGGAAAAACACGCAACTAAAAACTAACATCATTTCCAACCTTCTTATTGTTCCACGATTTTCAGCAATAGTAGCTTGTGACTCATTAATGTTTCATAATAACCCAGGAATGATTTGCACAACTCGATTACACATTGGTGGATCATACCAATAAATAATCCCATGATTGGAACCCTAAATAAAGTATATTTCAAAATTAGGTCAAAATCAAGAAAAAAATTGGGAAAAATATAAATTTATGGCTTACCCTTTTAGAACAACAGTAGAAACGTCTTCCTGGATTAAATTGTGTCCATGAAGTTTTATAACCGCGGGTGAGCCACAACGAGGGCAACGAACCATCTTTGGGTATTTTTTTCGTCTCACAATTTGGGGGAGGTAAGTAGCAACGGGGTGGGATTGTTTTTTATATAAATGGGGAATAAATTTATTAATAGAAAGACACTTATGCCCTCATGTGATTGGCACATGTAATAGCCAACGGCTATTTTTACGGAATCGTTATAAGTTGGACCAAAAGTGGAAGCCACGTGGATTTGGACTGATATCTATCATTTTTTTAATTTTGGACCAAAAGTGAAATTTTGATACAATCACAAGGACTAAAAATGTAGTTTATTCTTTCTTTTATCTATAACACTTAAAGCTTATCCCCTTAATTTAATGTGCAAGGAGGGTTGTGAACAAAAGAAAGTACGGTACAACATGCTTAAAGCAACACCTTCAACTGTAAAATAATTGTGCACAAAAGAATGTATTCAAGCCATAATCGTCAATTATTACCCGGAAGATGAAGTGAAGAGGAATATGAATTGTTTGATGTGCTTGAAATAAATGTTAAGTCTTAATGGTTTACAATGCTTACAAATTTTTAGTTTCTTACAACTTTTCAACTAGATTTTGAAGATTATAAATAACCCGATATCATCATTTTCACCGCCATCATTTTGGTTCGAGCTTTTTCCAAATCGAAAACATCAACAAATCAGACTATCCTAAACCCATCTCACCACTCGAACACAATCAATTACAACATCAACTACATCAAAAAATCCCGTTTCCAAACACAGCCACGACTCAAAACGAATAAATAATAATAAAATATCTCATTTTTTTCCTTCTCTTTCGTGTATAACAACATCTTATACCTTTTAAGATCAAAACACGAAGAGAAGTACATCATCATCGATCCATCTTTTGAAGCTTAGCTTCTTTTTATATCCGAAAAAGAAAGATAAGATTTATAACAACTATATCATAATCTATCTTTGATTTGAAGAAAAAATAACAAAATAAAAAATGAAAAATACAAGTAGATCTTACCCGAGACCTTCCAAAGGATCTTGAAGCATTAGATGATTCGTTATGAGTTGGTTTTGAAGAAGATGAAAGATGAAGATGGAGCATGTGTGATGCGTATGTAATAAAAGAGATGGGGCCATGGGAGAGGCGGATGAATATCACTAGTACAAAAAGTTGTATTGGTCACGCCAAAAATGTGTGACAATATGCATATAGTCACACACGTTTTTTTTGTTGTGTGTCTCTAAAGGTCCCGCCACCGTAGGTGGCATATGGTCACATTGTTGAGTTTGTGGGCTTTTCCATCGAAAAAGAGTGACCAAAACCCCGAATATGTGTGACAAATTAGGCACAAGTTTTGTTGGATTAGTCTGTATCAGTGACCGTAAACACCTTATAGTCACACGAATGTTTTTTGAGAGTAACTATTGTTCGTCCTTTGGCCACATAAATATATAATATATGTGACATTTGAGATGATTCTTTCTAGTAAATGTGTATTTTGTGTGACTATTTCCCGTCCTGTGGCCACATGAATATACAATAAATGTGACGTTTGTGATGATTTAGTCACACAATGGGTGTTGTTTTTTTGGAGTTAGTCACATACAATTTAACACAAAGTGGTCAAAAGTGTTAATAAGTGTGACCATATGTTGTTTAAAGTGAAGAAATGTGTATTTTGTGTGACTATTGATCATCCAATGGCCACATGAAGTTTATGTTTGCGTGGCGTTTTGTAATATTTAGTCACACAAAGCATATTTGTTTTGGGTATTTAGTCACATACCATTAAGCAAACAGTGGCCAAAAGTGTTAATAAGTCTGACCATATGCTGTTTAAAGTGAAGAAATGTGTATTTTGTGTGACTATTGATCATCCAATAGCCACATGAATTTTATTTTTGTGTGGCCTTTTGTAATATTTAGTTACACAAAGCATGTTTGTTTTATGTATTTAGTCACATACAGTTAAGTAAACAGTGGCAAAAAGTGTTAATAAGTGTGACCATATGCTGTTTAAAGTGAAGAAATGTGTATTTTATGTGACTATTGATCATCCAATGGCCACGTGAATTTTATTTTTGTGTGGCCTTTTGTAATAGTTAGTCATACAAAGCATGTTTTTTTAGGTATATAGTCACATACAATTTAGGAAACAGTGGCCAAAAGTGTTAATAAGTGTGGCCATATGTTGTTTAAAGTGAAGAAATGTATATTTTGTGTGACTATTGATCATCCAATGGCCACATGAATTTTATGTTTTTATGGCCTTTTATAATATTTAGTTACACAAAGCATGTTTATTTTGGGTATATAGTCACATACAATTAAGCAAACATTGGCCAAAAGTATTAATAAGTGTGACCATATGCTGTTTAAAATGAAGAAATGTGTATTTTGTGTGACTATAGATCATCCAATGGCTACGTGAATTTTATGTTTGTGTGGCCTTCTGTAATATTTAGTCACACAACGAATAAAGCAAATAGTGACCAAAACTGTTAATAAGTGTGACTATATACTTCTTTTAGTCACATTTAAGAAATCAATATATGTCAAAACAAATTCAAATATATTTCAAAACAAATTCAAATACAATAAAATTGTAAATATAAAATTCGTATATAACTCTATACCCTAGGACCTCCTTTTATAGACCAATGAGTCCTAGTCGGCTTACAATACTTTCCTAAGTATCTATAATCTTTTTCATAAACAACTAATACATATCATATTATACAAACAATACTAACTATATGAAACAACAACACTAACTTATAACTAGCAGTTGTAACTAATACATTAGCAGTATTAACTTCGAGCAGTCTTCACTTTATACTAGCAGTACTAACTTTCACTAGCAGCACTAACTTTTGTACTAATCTCTTCATCTGGATATTCTCCGTCTCTGTTTTAAGTAGAAAAGACAAAAGTTAGAAGCACATACAATATCCTTTCTTGCCATCGATGACTGTGTTTAATTTGTATGTGTATGTGCATGTGCTTGCATTTAAGAGATAAGAAAAAATTTACCAAGAGCCGACGGAAAAAGCGGTCTGATGTGTCATCTGCTTTCAAATACCAATTTTGCTGCAGTTGTAGAACAAAACGAGCAGACAGTTTAGTGTTATTAATCTGTATGAATTTAACGGTGATTGCAAACAGTCACAATGATATAGTTAGAAGTTACAGTATTACGAAATGCAAAAAAACATGCACCAGTCCAGAATAGCACTTAAAACCTACAATGGTACAAAAGTTAGTAAACCAACTTGGTATACCTTATCTTGGAATTCTTTTTCTGCTTCAGAAGATTCAAATGCATTGCCTTCATCCCAACTGGCAGCAGGATGGTTAGCCACCTGTTCCATTAAACAAGGAAGTTAAGACCCCAGAATGCTGACTTGAAGAAGGGGATTTCTTAGAAGAATTCCCACTTAGACTGAGTTTCCCTTTGGTAAGACGTTAGATGCTTATCAGCAAGGATTTGGGTAAGTTGGCAGAAAGTGCCAACGTCATCAACCAAATTTGCTTTTTGCATCCTTTGAACGATACCATGAACCATGAATACTAGATGTCGTATAGGGACCTGTAAAAAGTTGAATACCAAAATAATTTTATTGACTGCAATTTACAGCTAAATTGAGCTTGAAAGTATTATAAACATAGAGCCTGAGAAAAACGCAATTAGTTTTACCTGTGAATAATAATCGTCCATTTCTTCCTCTATCTACTGACGTAACTCATCCTATAAACAGATGTTATGAACTGTAAGAAACCAAGGCACTAATAGCGCAGCATAATACAAGATCTGCCAACCATGCAACAGTAAAAACATACACGGGTTGGCTTTGGTGACTGAGATGGAGCATACCCACGCCTCAATTTAATTCCAGTCCCTCAAAAATGAAATGTGCCAGAAAATCCAGATGAGGAAATTTTTAGCCAGGCATCCCATGTATCATCCTCACTGGTGAAAATAGCATGTAGCCCCTGCAAGAAACAAGTAACGTGATTAATGCTAACATAAAAGACGACAAAATTAGATGTCCAAAATATAAGTTTAGCATAAAAAACAAACATACAGGTTGCATATCAACTCGGGCAAAAAATAATATACAATTGGTTGAAATGTTCTGCAGTGCCAAACCTGGAATGAATAAATGTCAAACACATTACCAAGCAAGCAAATCACTCACATTTGGTACAAATGAAACAATTTCACAAAAAGCAACCATTTTTGAGTTAATTTCCTATATAACAGATGTTATGTTAATCTTTTAATAGATAACTTACGCGACTGCGATAAGCACACTCCAACTGTTCAGCAACATCCTCCCGGAGTGGAAACCAAGTAAGACTCCCTTTATGAGCAAAACAGTGGCCTCTTAGAATACGTCGATTGTCTCCATTCCAATAAACAGGAAAACTATGTCGTCTTAATAAGTCTACCTGCAACGATTACCACCACACGAATTTATAATCAAAAACATGTTTTAGGCTAGTTTTAATCCACGAAAATTAATATAAATCATTTTATATCCGATTACACATTCAAGAAAATATAAATTAAATATGTGTTTGAGCATACCCTTGAACAGAGTAGGATAGGTGATATGAGGGTGATGGTGGCTTGACTGTGATGATGGTGGATGTGGTGGTTATCTCGAACCAAACAACCGAAGCAAACAAACTCACCCATTGCCTCTCTTGTCTTGATGACGGTGATGGCGTGGACGAGCGATGGTTGGTGGAAAGACGGCGAGATAAGGCGGTGAAGTGTGGCGGTGGTGTGATTCGGTTCTAGAGAGAAGGAGAAGAGATGAATAATAGAGAGAAGATATATCTGACTAGTGTTAATTAGTGTTTTGATTTTGGGTGTAAAAGGGGTGGGAGTGAGCGGGAGATTGAAATTTTGGGGAAAATTAAGGGGCGGGATATTGAGCGCTATATTAAAATTTTAGAGATTTTAGAGATTGAAAGCCTATCAAATGAGCTCGAAATGTTTAATGAGTTGAGCTCAACCTTATATAAGTTGGACTCGAGTTATTGTTGAGTTCTCGAGCTTGTAAGTGATATATATATATATATATATATATATATATATATATATATATATATATATATATATATATATATATATATATATATATATATATATATATATATATATATATATATAGAGAGAGAGAGAGAGAGAGAGAGAGAGAGTTAGGATCAAATAGGAAGAATAATTAAAATAGGAATGATAAGAAGTAACCACAACCACACATTTCAGATGCACCTACAAAAGTGGATGCATCTTCCTTCAAAATTTCTCTCCTAATTTGAAATGTGTGGCTAGAATTACTTCTTACTCTTCTTATTTTAATTATTCTATATATAATATGTAAGTGTACTAAGTGTAAATACTTATTTATGAACTAGCAGGGTACCCGCGCGTTGCAGCGGCGGGTACCTTAAATTAAAATTTTCCGGTGAATCGTGTAATATTAGTTTATTATGTTCTTTTTGACAATAAATTTACGGATATCAAAATTTCGTTTAGCTCGTGTCCGTTCGGGCTTGAGCCCGTTGGCACGTGTCCGTTCAGGCTCGAGCCCGTTCGGGCTCGAGCACATTTGACCCGTTGCCCGTTCGGACTTGAATATTTGTATAATGTGCTTTATTATTTGTATTAGTGACATTTAATGCAGGAATTGTGTTTAAGTTGGTTGTACAATATGCTTGATAATTTGTATTTCTTATGTAAGGGGTGTTTTAATAAGTGCATTAATTGTATTTATTGACCGGTTAATTAATTGTATTTAATGTACATAATGTTGTATTTATTATATTTAATGTTAGTATTAATGGTATGTTAGAATTAAATGAGGGGAAAATTGGTGTGTACTTTAAGCTTATTAACTTGTAAATGTCTAATTATATTTCATCACTTGTACTTTAAGCTTATTAATTTGTAAGGCTTAAAATTAAGCATGCTAAAATTAGAAGGCATTCCTCCTTTATAATATAGTAAGATGTATCAAGCTTTTCGAGCTGAAGTCGAATCGAATTAAATTCTTAGGTTATATTTCAATTTTAATTTGTTTAAGAAAACACATATTTACAGATAAATCCAGCTTTTCGAGTCAAGCTCAAGCCGAGTTCAAACTTTCTCGATCCCGGATAACATGATCGGGAGGTCCCTGGATACGTTGTGGCGGTGGTGCGAGTTGGTTCTAGAGAGAAGGAGAAGAGATGAATAGAGAGAAGATAGATCTGACTAGTGTTTGGGTTTTGATTTTAGGGAAAAAAGGGCTGGGATCTTGAGCGCGATATTAAATTTTGAAGATTGAAAACCTATCAAATGAACTCGAAATGTTTAATGAGTTAAGCTCAACCTTATATAAGTTCGACTCGAGTTATTCTTGAGTTCTCGAGCTTGTAAGTAATATAAAATATGTTTTAATTCCTGAAAATCCTGCAAAACATTAATTGTGACTCGATACACGCATTTGACTCAAACAAGTACTAATATATGCTAAGTCCTCCATTACCATAAAATCAACCAAACACACAAAACTTCCTACAAAAACATGTAATGGCTCAACCCTAGCTAGCAATAACATTATTTCCTTGATACTCTACCATAATTTTATTATAATTTGCAAGAGAGATTATGTTCATGGGTAAGGATGAGTTAAGGTAGGCATGAAAGCTCATGTATCCGATTTTACAAGGAAACTGCATGTTAAAAAGACTGTCCTTTTCAATTCTTGTCCTAGGGTCAACATACTTAAGAGGATCAACTTCCTCTTCTCTCCTAACCTCATCAATAACATCACCATCACCTAAGTCCTCGTCGGAATCCGAGTAATAAAAAGGGCCATTCTCATGGTCGTTGTCGTGGTCAGATTCTTCCATTTCATAATTATTACCAAAGTGATGGTCAGGTGAAAGGTTTGGTGGGTTTTCAATCTCCACAACGAGAGCCAAAAGGGTAATTGGAAATTCCTAAGACGAAAAACACGAATAACAGGAACCAAACGATCAATGTTACGGTTATCCATCGAGAGTGCTAACAATCAAAAACAAGAAGAAAGATAGACTAAAGAAAACCTATAAAAAGAAAATAAAAGATCTCACTAGATATGAATCTAATGAGTAGACCTAGATTAAAATAAAATTCAACCTAAACAATAACATTTCATAACAATAATTTAGGACGACATTTCGATGAAACATTCATATAATTTTGTGTCTATGATATATAATAATTTGTAAATTTGTATAATATTACAAAAACTATTAAGAAAATGACATTATAGTAGGATCTTAAGATCCCGCTCCGATCATACGATCACGATCTTGCAAAGACGAAAACGATCCTGGGTAGGATCCCGATCTTGAAAACCTTGCATCTTACCATATGTACTCTTTGGGCGATTTTTTAAATACAAAATACACTAAAATACAAATGTATCTTTAATACTTTTAGTTTTTAAACTTTTAATAATTTTAGTTTTAATACTTTTAATAATTTTTAAACTTATAATATATAATATATGCAAAGCTTATCAAACACACTTCACACTCTTCAACATATAATTAATACTCTTTCTATCTCACACTCACAAGTCACAGCTGCCCTTGTTCTTTCTTTCTCTCTCTCACTCAAAACCCTAACATACTTAGATCGGAAGCATATGGTAACATACATAGATTGCTTCTATATTGACTCTAAGTTTGACAGATGATTTGGTTTATATGATTATTTCATTATTTGTGTTTATTTAATTAGGGTTATTTAGTGTTAGGGTTTATGTATCTGTATATAGTGTTTTTTATTGTTAGGGTTTATGGTTGTTTTTTAGTTTTAGTGCGAATATTTAGGCTAAAACATCCAAGTATCAAAGATGGAAGAAGTATCAATGATGGATGAACCGACACCACTTTCAAGTATGAACATAAACTTGTTCTGGTGGTGTTCATCCATTATTGATTCATCTTTGCTATTTGTCAAAATACAGAAACAATTATCAAGTATAAGTTGTAAATAATAATTCGGGTTCGATGCGTGAGAAAGAATTTTCAAGTTTTTATGCCTTGGAAACCTTAATATGTATCTGTATATCGTGTTTTTATTGTTAGGGTTTATGGCTGTTTTTGGGAGTTGGCATTCCCTTAGGGCTATTTTATCTTAGGATTAGGTTGACTATCTGTTATAAGAATTATGTTGCATTTGTATTGAGAGAATAAGGAAAAAAAGTGGCGGATGTGTGTGCGAATATTTAGGCTAAAACATCCAAGTATCAAAGATGGAAGAAGTATCAACGATGGATGAAAAGACACCACTTTCAAGTATGAACGTAAACTTGTTCTGGTGTTGTTCATCCATTACTGATTCATCTTTGCTCTTTGCCAAAATACAGAAACAATTATCAAGTATAAGTTGTAAATAATAATTCGGGTTTGATGCTTGAGAAAGAATTTTCAAGTTTTTATGCCTTGGAAACCTTAATATGTACAGCCTACTAGCTGTTTGTCCGGTCTTTAGGTTCACGCTGTCATATATTGTGACGTATGTGGTCCATTAGGTACCAAGCTCGAAAACCTAATGGGAGCCTTTTGATTCTCCAATTTGAGAAGACTCCTTCCTTGTAATGAGGATTGAGAACTCAGTTTTCATACGTGTTATATCTATTATAAAATTCATATGTGTTCAACATGTTATTATTATATGTACAACCCACTAGCTGGTTATTATTATATGTTCAATTTGTCATTCATGCATGATTAGCTCTCTAATGTCGTAGAATCTACATAATTAATATGTATGTTCGTCACATCTAAGGGAGCAATATAAATGATAGTAAGAATTTGTTTTCTAATAACTTAAAGCTCAATGATCAGGCAAGATCTATCTAACATTGTAGATTGGTTCCCTTGCTTAATTTGGAAAACGTCTACTACCGTTTGTGTGGTTGATCTTGATCACCAGTTTTGGCTCTTTCAATAAGATACATTCTTGATAGTGCCAAAGCGTGATCAAGATCAAGCACACTACCGTTATTAGACGGTGTCCAAAAAACAAAGCAACGGAACCTTTCTGCAATGTTAGATGGATCTGGCCTGATAATTGAGACGTCTTCAATGCGATAATGATAAAGTGTGTATTGTTCATGACAGGCCACACTCGTTCATTATTGCATTCAAGATGAGTGATGTTACTTAGACTATATTCTTTACTCAACATTTGTATCTATTCTTTACTCAACCTGTGTGTTGATTACAACATACCTTTCCATTCTAAGTTCCCATACAATTCCTTTTGTTTTTTCAACAATCTAGCAATGCAGTCCTTTGCTCAAAGGGAGTTGAAACGACAAAAGGAGCTGTAGCGGGAACTTAGAAGGGTTACGTATGTTGGTTTCAACATACCTTTCCATTCTCAGTTCCCATACAGTTCCTTTTGTTTTTTCAACAATCTAGCAATGCGGCCGGTGCAGTCCTTTGCTCAAAGGGAGTTGAAACGACAAAAGGAGTTGTAGCGGGAACTTAGAAGGGTTACGTATGTTGGTTTCAACACACCTTTCCAATCTGAGTTCCCATATAGTTCCTTTTGTTTTTTCAGCAATCTAGCAATGCGGCTGGTGTAGTCCTTTGCTCAAAGGGAGTTGAAACGACAAAAGGAGCTGTATCGGGAACTTAGAAGGGTTACGTATGTTGGTTTATTGCATTCCAGTATTTTTTATGATCTAAAACCAACCATCCACCAAGTAATGTGGTCGTTGGAGTTCCAAGAACAAAGGTTGTTTCAAACACACCCTGAATTGCAACATTATCTTTTATTTCATTTACAATATATTTTTTTTAATTTTAATATATTTTTTTATTTTTTTGCAGAAATCATACATTGACAGCAGTGACTCAAGTTCATTTCACATATCAAGCAGTTCTGAAGGTCCTCCAAATCCATGGTCAGACTACTTTCCAAAGGGATATTTGGATGAGGCAGCATGGTAACCAAAAATGCCCAAAGTTTGTTCAAAAGGGAAGGGTAAAAAGAAAATGTATTAGTTGAGTTAGGAACTACTTTATTTTAAAAAAACCTGTGTTGTAAACCTTTTGTACTACTTTATTTGACTGTATGAAGTCAATTTTATAATGTGTTGAAGTAAGTTTGCCAATTTAGGGAGTAAACACTATCACAAACACAACTTTTACACAACTAATAGATTATGAAATTTTGTAGATTTCTTCACGTCAATCATGTTCCATTGTGGCCAGTCTTTGTTGGCGAATAATGTGTATATAGTTCTGTCAAGAATTATAAGCATTGATCCCTGGCAAACGCTCGTCCCAATGGATCATGATTGGCCGAAAAATGTTGAAAAGGTTCAAGCCACCTGTGGGAAATATCAATCCTTTCCTGCATTAAACATAGGTCTTTTGGTTTTCCCATATCCCCTTTTTATACTCGTTTCCATGTGTATCTCAAATCACAAATCCTAGTTTCTCAAATCTCTAAACAAAAACCTGCAAAAAGTATTCATAAACAGTGTCTGCAAACAAGAGATCATCACAATGGGTTGAAGGAGAAGGTTCAAGCCGGTCTGCTTCAAAAAAGAAAGCGGCAAAAAGTGTAAAAAAAGTTAAATGGGATGGAAATGCGTGGTACAATTGGTGGGCTGCTGAAAGAAAGAAAGCAGCAAAAATATAATCTATCAAACAACATGTTGAGGATGAAAAGGAGTACAAAGCAACAAAAAAACCATCTCTCAAACAACATCCCAAGGTGTACAAGACATTGGATGATGATGATTTGTCTGATGTAGAGTTTGATGGGTTGGATTACGAAGATGCACATGTGGCATTTGACCTGGAGAAATCTCTAAAATCAGATTAGTAGATTTTTAGAATGTGTAACTTTTATTTCCAGTATTTTGTAATTTTTCATTTCAAGTTTTAATGGAAAATGTTTAATCTTAATTCCCGTGCTTTTGTCATTGCTCAATTTTCTCATTACTTGTTTATATTAATATAATGATTCACCCTTTGCACACACAAATAAATAAATAAATAAAAATATTTTGCTGGTAAAAAAACGTTACTGCAGCTGGGTTTGTACTGCTAGAACTGAGAGTGCAGGGGTTGGATTGGTAACATTTACACTTAACGGTTTAAACCCCCAATCTAATCGATAATTCAGTTTCACGAACACATAATTTCTCTGTAATCACAAACACTAACATCTTTTATCAACCATTTTCAAAATCCCCAAATCACAAAACACTAATTCACGATGGTGTCGGCAATTGAATCAAAACGCACATTTATTGACAGACACAACATGGTCACTTTTTTGGAGAAACCAGATGGTTCTGAAGGATTCACACATATAATCGATTTCCTGAATGCTACCCCTATTAGGTATGCATTAACTGTGAATCCTCCTATATGCATTTCTTTTATTAAGCAGTTTTGGGCTACTGCTAAGGTCATAACTTTTAATAAAGAAAAACAGATTAAGGCTAAGGTAGATGGCCAAGATATACTCATATCTGAGTCATCTATTAGGGAATCTTTTAACCTACCAGATAATGAAGTGATTGTGTGTCTTGAAAATGCCGCCATTTTCAAAGGTTTGAAAAAAATGGGGTATGAGAAGAAGAATAATAAATTAAAATTTTACAAAGGTCTCTTCTCATCTTAGTGGAAATTCTTGATTCATGCTCTCTTACATTGTTTGAGTCCTAAAACAACAGGTTGGAATGAGTTTGGTACTACCATGGCATCAGCTGTGATATGCCTTAGTAAAGGAAAAATTTTAATTTTTCAAAAATGATTTTGGAGGGTACGATCAAGACCTTGGATGATGATGGTAACTCTTTATTATATCCAAGGTTTTTGCAGCTTATTATTCCAAATCAATTGACTACTATTAAGACACATAGAGGAACTTTTTATGCCACCTCACTACAAAAGAAAGTATTTTCAAATCTGAAAAATGATGGCAAGGATTTTTCAAGAAGGGTTACACTACTTTTTCGATATATGGTGAACCTTCCACAAAAAAAGGGTGAGGATGTCATGGAAGGGGCTGCCACTTCTGTTGCTAGCTTAGAAGCAGAGCAGGCCAGTGGTAACATACATGAGACTGAGTATAGACCCGTTGATTCACCTCTCAGGGAAGGTAACACATCCCGAAGTGATGAGGGTAGATCTGAAACACATGAATTGATGGATACTGGTGTACAAAATGTAAATTCCAATGATCCATCTCTCGGGCTAGGTATCACAAGCCGAAGTCGTGAGGATAGAATGAAACTTATACAGGATTTGAAGGACTATTGTACCAAGTTAGAAAAGGATGTTCTTGGCCTCTAAAAGCGCACAACAGAACAAGGTGAAGAGATCAAAAGGTTGAAAAAGAGAGTTCGATATTTGGAAGGTCAACAGAGGTCAAGAAAAACTCAGTTTAGGAGTTTGAAGAAGGTAGGCACAGCACACAGGGTGAGTTCTTCTAAGGCTACTAGTTTGGAGTATGCTCCCAAACAGGGGAGGAATGTAAGCAGAGTCTCAGGGGAGGAAACAACAAATGCTGAAGGTGTTTGTGCTGATATGCATGTGGATATGGATATTGGGATTGATAGTGGTGATAATGTGGATGATGACTATGTAGTTGCTGACAATGAGGGTAATGAGGCGGTTTTGGAAGATGTAAATAAAAAGCATGTAGTGAAATTTCCAGGTGAAAATATTCTACAAGCTTCAAACATCATGGTGGAGACAAATACTAGTTTGGTAGAAACTGCTGCTACTAGTAATGTTGAACAACTGGCTAAGGTGGTACAAGATGTTTCTGCTACTACAACAAATCAATTTTCTACTGTTAAAGTTTCTACTGCTGAAGAGGTTGGAAAGAGAGTTGATGAAGCTGAAATAGCTAACTCTATGGATGAGAAAAGGAGATCTAAAGTGTCTGAATTGGAAACAGATGAGCAAGTAGCATTCATTCTTCAAGAAAAGGAGAAAAAAAGAGCTCATGCAGATAAAATGCAAGCTTTTATTGATGATGATGAAGTTCTACAGGCTAGACTTGTAGAACTTTACAAAGATACGACTTTAACTGATGATAACAGAGTACAAAGACTTGCTGATTTGATAAATGAAAGAGGTGAAGAATTAGCTTTGAGTCAGCTAAGTAAGTCAATAAAGCAAGGTCAAAGTCAGAAGAGGAAAAGAAATTCCACAAGGTCTCCGCTCATCAGTATAATGAAAACATACTTAAAGAATCAAGGTTTTTATAAACCTCATCAACTCAGGGGAAAGATATATGAAGAAATTGAACGTCTATACTACCACTGCAAGAGATATATTGAAGAAAAGTTTATTCCCATGGGTACAGAAGAAACACCATCAAAGAAACAAAAGATCATTGAAGACAAGCATGCTGAGAAGAAGAATGATTCACAAAGAAATGAAGACAGCTCTTCTCTTGATCAGATGATGGTGATTGTTCCTGAAACATTATATGTTGATCCTATTCAATCTAGACATCCAATCATAGACTGGAGATTTACAAAGATAAATTTGGAAAGGCTTGGAAGATAATCAGGCTTGGTGGAGGATCAGCAATGTGCAAACATTTTCAGGAATTGATAAGAACAAGTGACAGAGAAGACTTAGACAGATTATGGGAGTTGGTTAAAAAAAACTCAAAACAATCAAGAAGCCAGATGTGAAAGAGCAAGAGTTGTGGGTTGAGTTACACAGGTTATATGAACCTGATCCAGCTGATATCTATTGGAACTTCCCATGTCATGATCTCTCGACTTCATGGAAGTTTTATGATAGCTGCAATGTACATCACTTATCAACACAAGGTGGAGTTGATGTTTTTATGCTTGCAAAAAAGGAATATCCTTTGAGTGCTAGTTTACTTGTTGTGATGATATCTATAAAGATCATATGTGAAGAACGTACAGAGGTAGTTAAAGATCTCATTGAAAGAATTCATGCTCAGTATGAGAGACAAATGAAAGATCTGAATAAAACAAGATAAGGTGTTTGGAGGTAGCAGGGGTGTAGCTTCTCTGTTTTCATTAAACAGAGAATTGTATGTTCTTCTTTGTATCTGATCTTGGGAATGCCCATATCAGCAATTGTTTATGTTATAAAAAACCTTTTGGTAAGTAATATAATTCACCTTTTGTGAGATTACAACTCTGTTGTTTGTACAAAAGTTATTAATACTTTTATTAAGTTACTACTGCTATTGCAATAGTTGTTTGTGTAATTTAGCCTATTGTAATGGATTTTGACTCCAAAAAGTCAAGCTTTTTTATGGCAATGGAAAATTTTGCAGTTTTCAATAGTATATCCACTTGCAGGCAAGCTTTATTCTATTTGCATTTTCAATTTATCATGTATATGCACTTGCAGGCACTTTAGTAACATGTTACTTCATTAAAGTTGAAAATTGACTTTAGAAAATCAAGTAACACTATTCCTATAGGGGTTACAAAGTACATAAGTTATCAGAAATGTATGACCGTATGTATCGATTTGTGATTACACTTAAATAATGTGTAACAAAATATGAGTTTATGATTTAGACACCTAAATAAATATTTCATGTGACCATATATATAGCATCTTTAATTTAGTCACACAAAAACTCAATGTGACTAATATCAAGGTTAATAATAACTGAGTTCACGTTTTGCTATAAACAATAGTCACATTAATATTTCACAATGTGACTATTTTGAATGTATTGGTTACATATAATACCCTTATGATGTGGCCATAAACATCATTTAGATACACATTTGTGATATGGTGTGACTATTGTAAACCCTATAGTAACCTGATCGTACTTCAATTTTATGTGACTATACACATTAGGTTTTGGCAAGCAAACACACCCTAAACTTTAGACACACATATTAACTTACGTGACCATATGTATCAAATTTTGGTTACACATAATCATGTATGTCTATGATTTAGTGTGACCATATATATGACATTTGGTCATATTGTTCAAGTGGGTGACATATAGTTGTCACTTTTAAATGCATATCGTGACTAATGCTTCAAACTTACTTTTCTGTTTTCACACATTTCAAATCATATGTGGCTAAATATTCAGCAAACAATAGTAGTCACGTTTAAATAATGTGTGATAAACTTGACTATGACTATATGATTTAACCACATACACAATTACTTCATGTGACCATATATGGATTTTGGTCACACTGTTTAATTGTGTGACATATATTTGTCACATACGTGTGTGTGTGTGTGTGTATATATATATATATATATATATATATATATATATATATATATGGGATTTTCTACAATGTGCCATGGTGGCACATGTTTAAAACATTTAATGAACTAAAATTACCATATTTAAATGTATGTTGATATTATTATTTTCCAAAATTTCTTTTATTTACCAAGTTTAACAATGTTTTACATGGAAATAAATTTAATTTAAGAAAGAATTATGTTCAATAAAAACTTCTAAAACCATGCCCTCATGGCACAAATTAGAAAACCCCCATATATATATATATATATATATATATATATATATATATATATATATATATATATATATATATATATATATATACAAGTGTGACTAATGTCTCAAACTCATTTGTATCTGTCACACATCTCAAATTATAAGTGACTAAATAATCTCATTTTTTTCCAATTACCTCTAGTTACATAAATATTCAAATGTGTGACAATAGAATTCCGAAATGGTCACACAAGTCGGATCAAGTGTGCCTGTTTATTTTATTCTGGTACATTTAGTCACATAAATATGTTACCATGTGACAGTTCGAAAAACGCTATGTGTGACGAATACCAGTTTTTGTACTAGTGTATGTATGTGTGTGTTTAGGGTTTGTCAATATGAGTACAATTAGGGTATTCAAAAAGTTATATCATAAACCGGATCATGTGTTATTGGGTTTCTATTCGGGCTTAAAGCACCATGGACCAAAATTATTGATATGTATACTTTTAATGATGTACTAGTCATTCAGACCCGTGCGTTGCACACGGGCTCTATCTAATTGGTCATAGTGTAATGTGTGGTATTTATTTTCGTCATTAGGTTTGTAAGTTGTGATGGTATCACAACTTTTGTAAGCGAGTTTATGAATGAGTTTAATTAGTTGTTTGGTGACTTTTATATTTAGACCGAGTCATTCATACCCGTGCGGTGCACACGGGCTTAATCTAAATGTTCGTTAGTATATTGTTCAACACTAATTTTCGTCATTACATGGGTTGTATATAAGTGTTCATAGCGTAATTTTTGGCTTATTTTCGTCATTATATATCTAAGTTGTGATGTTATCACACTTTTTCTAAGCATGACACACATTTAAATAGTTTATTGACATTAAAATAGTATATGTGAAGAGACTTTTTTCAAGATGCTACATTTAAAAGAGTCTCTTCACATGTAATTTTTTAATATGTATAAGTTACATGCTAAATGTTAAAGGGAGGTTAAACGCATACGGTTCTTTCAAAATAAGTATAACCCTTATATAAAATCATAACAAAGTGATATTTTCTATATTTTGAGATCTAACTTGTGACAATGAATTATCCTTTTGGTTTATCATATCAAATACGGTAACTCCAAATTACTATGCTTAGTTACTCGAACTTTATTTTATCCACAAAAACCATTTAAGTTTCAATATTTTTTTATTGTTGTGAAAATCGGTCCAATATTGTTAGTATATTTAATTTGTAGCATATTACATATATAAATATATTTGAAGACATCAATCTCAACATATTATTTTTTTACTTTTAATAACTAATATAATAATTTCATTTTGCCAAATTTGTTTGCCATTCTACAAATGAAACTAAAATCATATTAATATAATCAAATAATCTCCATAGTGATATTCACACACCGGAAGATAAAAAAACTACATTAAGAGCAAAAATATTAAAATGCACCAACAAAGTGTAGTAATAATTATTGATTAAAAATTGAATGTTCGTCACATTATTTTCAAGAAACTTACTTGTTAACGAATTAATAGTATTAGTCTGTTTATCGGTATTACATGAAGTAAAATATTGTATGTTTAATTTGTAACGTACAATTAATATGAGTGCTAAGTATTCATTCCACCGATGGCCGTGGAGTTGTTCTTGTTTTTGTTGTTGTTCTTGTTGTTGTTGTTTTTGTCGTTGTTATTCGTTGGCCTTTTGCATGTTTTATTCTTGATACAATTTTTGTGACTTCTCGATCTCTTTCTTTAATGATTTTTGACGTGCTACAAAAAACAATTAGATATAGTTGATCGTTAATAACTTAAATACAATTAATCAATATATTGCATTTTCGATGAAAGTAAAAATGTCCGTGCATGTATCACTTAATTGATAAGACAACGATGTGTAGGATCTCTTAAACCATTAGAGAAGATGATGTTACTACAAAACCTCCTAAGCGCCATCTTTATGTCCTACATTGTTATACACACAAAACACTCATGAAATTTACATGAAACAATATAAATCAATATGCTAAATAAGTAAGACGATATGATGCTTACTTTACCACCATAATAAGTTGTAGCCCAATGTGCACGCGGTGTGAAGGAAGTTGTGGTTTGTTGTGTGTGATTTTTGACACATTATATAGTTGATAAAATATTTGTAACTCATGGACGGGAAGGTAAAAAGACTAACCACTAATTGGTGTGTTTAATTTATGCATTCATGGCACCAAACACTTCATCTCCTATGTACTTATGCTTATGCATAACTATTAAATCAATGTACTAACACATGAAGCATCCACATTTCACTTTCAATTCATGAGTCATTTATTATGACCATTTACATTTATAAGTCTACTTAAGCTTTTAGTATATAAGATACCGAATAGTAAATAGGTAAATTTGTATTGCATATGTATTATGCATATGTTAATTAACAGCACATATATTACTCCCTTTACCCAAAGAATTAACAGCACATATATTGGAGCTAGATTAGTGAATGAAGTTGTGTTATGGACTAAATTATTTCTAATGTAATTGTAATATTCAAAGTCACATAGTTGTAATATATATCTTGATTTTAACTATATAATGCAGTTTGAAGAAAATGACATGTTCGATTAATTATTCAATAGACATGGTGACAACTATATTATAATCTCTATTTGATTCGAACGGGAAAAAAATAATAATAATAAAATAAAATAAAAATCTATATGTCCATCCATAGCTTCTAAAGCTCGATCAATCAAAGTATTAATATTTTTTTGGTTATAATAATAAAACTTCAAAACGATAATAAGCATCTTATAAGTTTTTTTCTTTCACTTTTTAAGATTACAACTTTTACAAAAAAAAACAAAAAAAAAAAAAAAAAAAAAAAAAAAAAAAAAAAAAAAAAACCTTCTCTAAAAGGCATCTAAATTCCGCTATATGTTGATTCAACCGTCTGCACAAACATTATGTACACGTATAAAACAAGTAGATATTCAACCAAAGACCGTGCAACGGACGGGTTATGCACCAACATTACGTACAAAACACGTATATATTCAACCCATAACTAATCGGTGCAACGCATGGGTTTATGTCGCCTTGTGCATTATAAGCTCGAACAAAGTAAAAGTTACTGAGATTCTTAATTACAAACATTAAATAAGTTTTAAATTAATTAGTTAAGTTTTAAAATTATTAGTTAAGAGAAACTGTCATTCTGTAAAATGTAAGGAAAAAATTTTGCCACCTCTAGTGTTCGGCAATGCATTCCTACAACCTACCGCTTTACATACATCCAAACAAATGTTCTTTAAAAAAAAAAAAAAAAAAAAAAAAAAAAAAAAAAATCTATAATAGGGCTACCACTGCTGTTATTTTCATGGATACCATTTTTGAGATACATATTAGTCACTTACTCGCATCTAAAAATATTGAAGTTTGAAGATGATTTTACCTGTGGCTATAAATTTACCCTTCAAAGTTTCCTTTGACTAAGTTCCAGGTGAAAACATCAAACAAATGGAAAGTTTAAACAAGGAACTTCTCATATATAGCAAATAACTAATAGCAATTAAGTCAAAACAATGAAACAACCACGCCTTAACAACCTGTTTGGGAGTTCTTTCCTATATGGATTAAATCCGAACATTTGGTGTACATACATGTTAAACAGAGAAACAAACCAAAGAAACCGATTTTTCTAAGGTGTACAGAATGCATCAACAAAACGCTTGTCATGCTTAAAGCGAACCCCACACACATACACAAAGGAGGAAACCATACACATCACATGTGCTAGTTTTACTCACCTCGGACCAACACATTTTCTGAATAGATCATAAGCTATCAGTCTTGCTGCATGATAGCTTTCAATCTTTAGGTGTAGCAGCAACAGGGCACTTCCCCAATGTATTCCACAAGATATAATCCCCAGAGTGGACCTGTGAGAAAATAAAGAGTAAGCTTCTACAGCTACAAGATTTGGTAACACACCAGAGATGGCAATTTCAACAGATGTACTTATAAGGTTATCTCAGAGAGTTTGAAAGTTCCAGATTAATATTGTAATAAAAGTGGTACTGATCTCATAAGTAACACATTCGTTACTTATAAATAATTTTAGAAGATGGAGTAAAACGTGCTAATCACCTGGGTCGAATACTCCACAGGTACCTTGACAGATGGAAAGATGTTCACCTGTATATCAAATAGTCATAAGAATGTTCACAAATTCTGGTTCGTCTCAAGACAAGAGACAAGATAAACTGAAGGTCATTAAGAAAATTTGTATACGCTAATCCGGGCCAATATCGAAGGAAAACAGCGGTTAAAGTGTTAAACATGCTTTTCAGCAATAGTACTTCAAAAAAATCTATACTACTATATAAAGCATTTGGGACATTCTATTTATAGAAGGCTTAAAATTTTCAGATTTAACACTTACTAATTGTGGAATTGTGTAAGATTTAAAAAACATATTAGTGGTAAGACTCGAACCCAGGTCTCTCATGTGAAAGCAAAGTATTCCAACCACTAGGCTACAAGAACTTTTGTTCATTTATTGCACAACCAAATACATATACATAAACAACATTTATTGCATAACCAATCTATACTACTATATAATGCATTTGGGACTATTCTATAATTAGAAAGGCTTAAAATTCAGACTTTTACTTGCTTATTATAGAAAGATTTCAAAATTAGTTGGTTAGGAAGCAGGTTGGTTAGGAAGCACGTTGGTTGTTCAAACTAAAATTATTTGGCTTAACCATCTCTACCATCTCTACTTATAAAGCATAAAGACAACTAAATGTGTAACCGAATAACGCAAAATATAGTCACAAAATATAGTCACAGGTAGCCGCCACCCCATTGCGCGGGTACCGTTCTAGTTACATATAATACATATTCAACTTTTATAATTGTTTACACGAGCCTTACAAATTTGTTGTTGTTTTTTTTTTTTTTTTTTTTTTTTTTTTCTCTACTGGTTCCTTTAATAAGCAACCTCAAGCACATGTTTTCCCGATAGCGTTTTAATCTTACTCATTCAAAAAGAAAAACTCAAATTCAATTCAATTCGCCTCCGAGCAACATTCGTTAAACAACATTCGGCGATGAGTACCTATAACCAAATTGTTAAACAACATTCGCCTTCGAAACCGCTGCTTTGCGCGGGTACCATGCTAGTTTCTTTAATAGGCCAATAAAAAGACAGAAATATTGAAAAGTTTTTGCTTCATATTCCCAAGGTTGTAGTAAATAACAAGTTGAAAAGCATCATGAGTAGACTCACAGATTTAGGATCAATTGTCATTCCTGATAGAGATGTCCCGCTCATCTTGAAAGAAACCTGTGCCAATTTTGCAAACTTGGTTAGCAGGCCCACATACTTGCTATTGTAAACAGGCTCAAATAAAATGTTCAGAAACAAGGTAAAATATACAGGACTTTAGGTCATCACTTGCAATTAGATATTTTCTTCCAACTAGTTCCCTTTTATTCCATTTCCTTCAGATACACACTAAATTGTCATGTTTCGGATCTCATTCTGTTGGCTGAACACTTCATTTGAATGAATGTATTCATGTAATTTAATGAATGATGTTCTTCTGAGTTCGATGTTATGATTAATTTTCTCTCGAGTTCAAGAGATATTGTGTTCTGTATAATCCTTTCATTTTGAGTTTATGCCTACCACAAACTATTTTGATTAAGACACATGGCCATGGGGTACTTCAGATTGTGTTGGCTGAGTTGTGAGATTTCGCAGCTATATACGTCAATCATACGCTAAGTGTCACTCATTAGAATTGGATATATATCAAACTCGGAAAGTGCTACTTAACATGTTTTATCAAGTGAAATCCAGCTAACTGAGTAATCTAAAAAAGTTAAAAAAAAACTTTGACTACAACCGACTAGCCAATTACATCAAGATACAAAATGTGTTTGATATCCAATTGCTCCATTTAGCTACAATCGTTTTACCCCTGTTGGTAGTAAAAAGCAGTGAAAGGAGCTGGAGCTGGGTTCGGGAGAAAATGTCATTCTGAACTGAGATTGAAGACACCAAATCAGCATGAATGGAATCTGTTATAAGCATGTACGGAGAAGCTTGATAAATATTAGTATAATCATTCGAGATATTGGGCGAGAATTCAAAAAGATCCGAGATCAAAGCCAGTTGAGGAGGAGGATGAATACACCATCAATTCAAAAAATTACCCCAGAAACACGAGACAATAGGGAAAGACAAGATGCAATGGTGTATCATTTCCTCCATGAGCCCAAATTAGGGTATAGCCATTTAGGAATAGGTAGACACTGATTGAACAAATTAATGCGAGTAGGGAGTCTATCATTCACCTCCCCTCAAGATACAAATGTTCACTTCTCTTGGAACCAAAGGATTCCAAGCGAATTTATGAGACATCACAGTTGAACCCAAAGTGGCAGCATCAATAAGCTTAGAGAGTTTGACACTGAATTTTCCACTTGAATCAAGCTCCCAATTCCTCCATATTTTAAAAGTAAAATAAATTTGTTACAAAATAGACCCTCCCATACAGTTTAGGAAGCCAAAAGCAACGTACTTGTAAATCACATAGGCAATCTGTACGAAATGGAATTACCTAAAATTTGATTTATAACCTTTAAAGGATAAAAAATAATAATAATAATAAAAATAAATAAATTAAAAAAAAAAACAAAAAAAAAAAAAACAAAAAAAAAATGAAGAAAAAAAAAACGTTGTAGGTCGTAAACTAAGTTATAGAAGAAGTGGTTTATCTAAGAATGTTTTTTATACATAAGGAACCAACTTTAAACATTGGCTGATTTCAGACCCCTAAAAGTAAATATTCAAGTTCTGCTACTGTGTGTGCATATGCAAGGCATTTAACTGTGATCAATGTTATTCACAGTATGCATTACAAATAAATGACCTTATGCAAGATAGTTAAAGGCAAAGAGGCCTTGAGGCGGCATGCCTTGCCTAGGGACAAAGTCGAGAGGCGAGGGCTCGAGTGAATACTAACAACATGCAAGGAATAGCAAATAATATTGAGCTTCTAAAGAATACAAAAATGGGCTTTGTAGTAGAAGTTAAAAAAAGATATCTGCATTTAGTGGATGGGAATGTAGAGCAGGTTCTATTAGAGTGGAGTTTGTTTGATGAGGACAACAACAACAACAACAACAACAAAACCCAATCCCGCCAGGGTAGGGTATGGGGGAGGTATAATGTAGACAGATCCTACCCCCACCCCAGGATAAACCCGGGAGGAGTAGAGAGACTGCTTCCAATGAGACCTCCGGCAAGTGCAGGTGTGTGGGTGAAAGGCAGGGAAATAGAGCAGTGAGGCAGTAAGCAACATGCAAATCTAGCAAAAGAAAGCACAAGAAAGCAGGCAATAACAGCAAATAAACCAGGAAACATACAAAGAAAACCGCAAAAAGGCACATTCAAGGGGGCACAAGCAAAAGATCACAAAGCAAAGCTCAGACGAAAACAAAAACCAAAGCACCTAGAAAAGCAGACAAACCTAAGGGAGCGAAAACAAAAGAAAACAAACCTAAGGGAGCAAAACAGAGCGGAGCAAAACAGAGCAGAGCAAAGCAACGCACAGGGCCTAAAGCTAGGGCAAAGCAAAAGCAAGGCACTACAAACCTAAAGCAAAGCAACGCACGGGGCCTAAAGCTAAAGGGGCAAACAACAAAGCAGAAACAAGGCACCAAAAACCAAAGCGCAAGGGACAAGGCAACAAAGGGACACCTAAAGGCGAAACCTACAACTACATAAACCCACAAAGCACCTAGTCGGGACTACCCACAGATCCTAATTCTATCTCTCCACGCCTTCCTATCTGAGGTCATGTCCTCGGTCAAGAGAAGCTCCTTCATGTCGAGCTTAACTCATACTTATGTTTGCCAAGTATAATAGTCTAGTTATCAGTTACATACCATGTAATAGTCTAGGGACTAAAAGTGTAATATGTTATGAGTCACCAATTGTTGGAAGAGTATAAATAATCCAATCATTGAATGATGAAAGTATCCTTCCACATTCCCTTTGTGGTAACTGGTAAGTTGATTAATAAGATTCTCTTATACATTGTCAGCCAACATTCTATTTGTCATCATATTGTCATCCTACATACTAAGTCGATAGATCGACCTACTTGTTAGTCGACCAAAGTGTTAACCCACTAACTAAGTAGTAGGTCCAGTAAAGATAGTCTACTATCTTGGATTTACAATTGACATCAGAGCTAGTGTTAGTTGATTGAATGTCTATCCAACCTACATCTTAGAAAGTCCACTGGTGTAACTTACTTTCTAGTTAGTCGATTGCCTGACTTAGTACATTGAAATGCTAGCCGTTTAACTCGATCGTTCTAAAGATTTCTAATTGACTAGTATTCATATATGCACATAAACATACACACATATATCGAGAAAGAGAAGGTGAATAGATAACAAGTAGCAATATAGGAGAAATAGATACCTTTGCATAGTTGTATGCGTCCCAGCAAAATGGCTCTTCAAGATCAACAGCATGAAGATTCTTGTTCATTTTCTCCATCAAGTATTCCTCTACATTAACCATATTATTTCCCGGTTCAATTTCTGTATCACTATCTTCATCAACTACCCCTTGATTTTTCCATGGAGCAAACTTAACAGTCCCAGGAAAAGTTGCTTCAATACTTTTTGCACCAACCCCTCGACCACTTGGTATAATTTTCCATTCAACAGAGTGCTCAGTATGAGAAACAGTTCCAATTGAAGGCGTCCCCTCAATTGACAATACCTTTCTTCTGGGAAAAGGCATATTAACAGTACAAAATTCCATTGTTAACGGAGACTTATAACGCTCCATTAGAGTGAGCTTGAATAAGAATGCGCCTTCATTTTCTGAGACCATTGAAATCTGGTAAAATCCCTTAACTGGAACTCCTATGGAACAAGGAGCTTGATAGCGCAACAATACAAAATTGCCAAGTGGTGGTGAAAACATCACGGTCTGTTTATCCCCACCTTGTTCGGGAACTTGTGCACAAGGATGAAATGATAATACTTCAACCCGTTTACTATCTAACCCAGTCAACGGGAACAGGACATCAGGCAGTCCCTCTAATTCTGCACGACAATTTACTTGCCCAGATATTGATAAGCTATCAGGAATCTCATCTCGGTCATACATTGCTGCATTAACAGTCTCATGAATAGTGAATAGCAGTCTCTGTTTCCCTTTAAAGAGATATGGTTTCCAAGCTGGCTGCTTGCTGTCCACAGGAGGCACATCAGCTGAAGAGAAACCATTGGTCCTAATAGCAGAAATATTGGAGTAGCTGAGATCCAAGGGTGTGCCTACATACATTACAAGTAACATTTAATTAATTACTCCGTAATACAAAACATTCAGTATATAAACATTTGTTTTTGTTTACCAATCAGATACAGAAATAAGATGGCCTTAAAAAACTATAACAGTAATAAACAACTTCAAATTAGCATACATCCAAATTCATTGTGATGGTGCATTTGGAAGATAAAAGAAAACGGCCAATCATTATAAAGACAATAACAGCAACAATAACTAATTACAACCTGTTTTCTGGAATAATTAATTATAATAATTATTTTACTGTTAGTTTCTAGCAATAAGGATGTCTTTCAAGTAAAAAAAGAAATAGCAATGTTAAAATGTTGTTTCAGTCTCCGAAAAGTTAGATATGTTTCAATCATCAGACCAAATTAATTTCCATACATATTGCAAATAATATTTGAATCCTCGAATTTCTTTAACACATATGGTTGTTTTCTAGCCAAGAGAATAGCATGTCTTATTGTTCCAGCAATAAAGTAGGACACATACTAAGACACGTAAACATACATATTTAGTTGGGAAAGAATTCAAACTCAAATAAAAGTTTACCAACCGAAAGGCATTGCAGTACTGATGAAACTTAGCAGTGCATCTTTATCCGGGTTCCTGGGACCAATCTTCGGAGCATCAAATGAGCTAGAACCACCAGCAACAGTGCTGGAATTAGTGGAAGCTGTGACTGGTGCTGCTACAGGTCTTGGTCTTGCAGAAATGCCAATACTTCCAGTTAAGGAATCCAATAACCCTCCAACAGAAGGTCCTGCAGTTACAACTACTTCAGGTTCTTGGAGATCTGATGTAATTATGTCGCCTAGAACATGTGCCACCATGAATGCCCTATAGAAGAAATTAAACCTTCTTAATGTGAATGGCAAAAAAGATTGTGAGAAAAGATACTGTATTCATATGCTAAAGTTGAATGCATAACAGATGCTTGGGATAAAGGATTTCATCAAGCTGAATCAAGTGAAGTTCATGAATCACGATAAAGACTGCATACAACAAGGCGTAAATCTATATAGAGATATAATGTATTGAAACCAAAAAAGAATATCTTAGCCTGCTGCAGAAAGAAGCAAAACATTCATGTTCACACAGGATGCCATGATGCAGTAACCAGTGCAGTGGTAAAAGAGCATTTAAATTTATTATAAGAGAAATAGTTTAATCTATCTGTAAGCATATAAAAAAACAGTTATTGGATAAAGCAGCATGAGATAACATTTGTAAGCAACTTACCCTACCCTGTGATGGATGGAAGTTGAAGCAAGAGCGAAGACAAATTTCCGTCAACCCCGACACCATTGCCACAATCAGACCTTGTACATATCGTGTTGTATGCTTTAAAGTGACCGGGTTCAATCAAGGGCAGTACAAGGACGTAGTATTGACCTTTGGCATGCAAAATGAGTGGCCAAATTGTATGATCTTCCCCATCTGCCTCTTTCTTAACATTAAGACTTATAATATGACGCATCATAGGATCATCAACCCATGAGTCGGATCCTTCAACTGACTGTTTGACCCGTATGCCATACCCACGAGCAGACCCTTCTCTGCATTAAGTACTAAATCAGTTACGTGCTGAAAAAGACAGCTTACACTTATATGTATACCTGTTAGCTAACAGTTTACCAAGTAGCATGAAAGTTCCTAAAAAAAATTCAAACATCCATCACTTATTACCACTATATAAATGAGAAGAGCTAGTAAAAAGATGCAGTCCAAACAAAGTTTACGTGGTCTTTATTATGTGTGGTCTCCATCAGAGCATCTAAACTCAAGTGCTTTATCCTAAGTTCAAAGTTTTCGCATACCAATTACAGTATCCTGAGTTCAAAGTTCGCAGACTAAGTACACTATCCTTAGTTCATAGTTCGTATACTATACAGCATTAACTATAACAGATTTCATGCCAACAGTCACATAAAGTGATTAATAAATCCACTTCACAATCTTTTTACGACTCATTTTCGTGTGATGAATTTATTTAAATATGGCCCTATTTAAGAAGGATTTTAGATATCATATTGGTGTGAAGCAACGAAACAATCACTATATAAAATCTGTCAATCAGTATTCAAAATACCGCTTAATTATCACAACAATTTTAATAAACGTTAACAACCAAGGGTGCTCATCAGACTACTTAACTGTCTATCAGGAAAACAAAAATAAACATTCTTCGCTAACTCTGAGTAGGCCAGACCAGTATACAAGTTGCTTAAGACTAAAGAGCAATAGGTTCGATAACCTACAAGCACCCAGATGTTTCTCATGCGTTTCATGAAAATTTCCCTAAATATACCCCTCAAAAATAGTTAAATTCATTATACCATTTCGCTACTTATGGCTGTCACCCAAATCCCAATGTCACGTTTCCAAACAAGCTATATCTGCTTCTCAAAATGCAAATTTGCTTTCTGGGTACAGTAAACTTTAAGTATATATACTGCATTTACTTCAAGGTACAAACTGTTACTAGTCCTAAACAACAATGGTCTTAGAGCGTATTTGAGATTGCTTTTATTTTTTTTCTGCAAATAATCAGTTTGAAGTTTTTAGACCACCCAAACAACTACTGTGCTTATCTGCTTATGTTAAGGCAAAATAAGCGCATTGACATGCTTATTCAAAAGTACCTATTTAAGATAAAACCACAACAGCTTTTTTTTTTCTTTTTTTTAAATCATCATCATATCTAACCTAAAACCCATTATAACAGTAAAATAAGCAATCCCAAATTTACAAATTAAGACAAATCCAACCTTAAAGTGCTTAATTTCAAGCAGATTACGAGTGCATAATCATAAGCAGTAAAAATAAGCAATCCCAAACACCTCTTAGTTTTTCATTACAAGTACTACTATCATATCATCATGAACCTTAAAAAATGTGAAACAAAAGTCACCAAACACATTTCAAACTTCACATCACACATAAACAAAACAACAAGCTTTCATAAAACCTCTTTGTTGGATCCTTAATCGCATCAGCAAAATCTTAACAGTCAGCAATAGTCTTAAAGGATATTTGGATCGCATTTAAAAAAAAAAAAAAAAATTATGCATTTTCAAAAAGAACGTCCCAGTTTATCACTTCGGAGGTGTTTGTTTAAGCTTATATGTGCGCTTATGAGCTTATTTGATTCCGGCTTATATATCATAAGCCCCAATTTTCCGGCTCATTTGAAGACTTTTGGGCTTATACAAGTTTATCATATTATAATAAACTTATATAAGCCCGCAAGTCTCATAATAAGAAAGAAAATTGGGGCTTATGATATATAAGCCGAAACAAAAATAAGTTCATAAGCCACATTTGAAGACATTTGCAAATGGTTCGCCAAACACTGTTTTCAAATTCTCCGTTTATCCTAAATTACACATTTCAAGTCTTTACATCACATATAAACAAAAACCAACAAATCACAAGTCGCGTAAAACCTCTTTTTTCGGTCTGTAAACGCATCAGCAATCTCCAAATCATTCGGAAAAAACGACAACACATTGGCTTTCTTACAAGCAACATTCCATCGTCTCTCAACTACAGGAAACCTCCTAAACAATTACGAAAACAAAAAATTAAACACGTACTGGATATGTAATAAAGATGAAACCCTAATTAATGGATAATGGATGTACCGTGAGAAAACAACGGTGTTTTGGTTGTTAAGGATCCAAATAGCTCTAATGCTGCAACTGTTGTTTGACATTGTTGGTTTAATCTACTTTGATTTGACGATATGTGTGTCACTGTTTGAGGATTTTAGGGTTAATTAGATGCGTTTTGCTAAACACTGCCTGTCAATGTTTAAGGTTGATTGTTCTTTCTAAATTTAAATTTAAATAATTATGAACATAAAAATTAATTTAAATATATATGTTATTTTTGATTTAACAAAGTCAAAGTTTTTTTTAAAACTATATTAAACATTGTTCACTGGGCAATATTTAGCAAAAGGACTAAGTTTGTAGATACGTAACATATTTTTTCAAAAGTACCGAAATACGTAACCTACTAAAAATAATCCTTGTATCGCTAACAAACTTTCAAACTTGGCTAAAGATACGTAATGTTGACCGGATTTTTACCTGATTGACTGGTTTGTAGGAAAAAACATTTAAAAAAAACATACATTATTGATCCCTGTGGTTTGCGTCTGTTTTCACCAGTCATCTTTTAACTTTATTTCAGTTATAAAAGTTACAATAATGGTCATTGTCGTTTGGGTTAACTTTCACCTTTAGTCCCTACACTTTATTTTTACTTTTTCGCCCGTGTTTACACGTTTTGCTCCTTTTTGCACGTTTTCTTTCGTTCTTCTACTTTTATAAAAAAAATCGAATAAAATTTTATAACAAATATTTTATAAAAAAAATATCGAATAAAATTTTTTTTCGAATAAATATTTTTTCTAAAAAATATTTTTTTTCGAAAATATTTTGGAAAAAATATTTTTTTTCAAAAATATATTAGAAAAAATATTTTTTTTCCAAAATTTTAGAAACAAAATATTTCTAAAAAATTTTCGAAAATTTTTTAGAAAAAAAAAATTTAGAAAAAAATTCGAAAAACAATATTTTTCTAAAAAAATCGAAAATTTTTTTTCTAAAAAAATTTTAGAAAAAAATATTTTTCTAAAAAATTCGAATTTTTTTTTTCTAAAAAAAATTCAGAAAAAAAAAAATATTTTTTCTAAAAAATTTTCGAAAAAAAAATATTTTTTTTCAAAAATATTTTAGAAAAAATATTTTTTATCGAAAATATTTTATTCAAATATTTTTTTTTTAAATTTCAAAAAAATATTTTTTTATTCAAATATTTTTCTAAAATTTTTTTATTTTTTTTCTAAAAATATTTTAGAAAAAAAAATATTTTTTTAAAAATTTTAGAAAAAAAAATATATTTTCGAAAAAAAATATTTTTTCTAAAATATTTCCGAAAAAAAAATATTAAAAAAATAATTTTTTTCTGAAATATTTTAGAAAAATATCTTTTTTCGGAAATATTTTAGAAAAAATATTTTTTTTCGAAAATATTTTATTCACATATTTTTTTTAAAAATATTTATTCGAAAATAATTTTATTCGATTTTTTTTTATAAAATATTTTGTATAAAATTTTATTCGATTTTTTTTTATAAAAGTGGAAAAACGAAAGAAAACGTGCAAAAACGGACCAAAACGTGTAAACACGGGCGACAAAGTGAAAATAAAGTCAAGGGACTAAAGATGAAAGTCAACCCAAACGACAAGGACCATTATTGTAACTTTTATAACTGAAATAAAGTTAAAGGATGACTGGTGAAAACAGACGCAAACCACAGGGACCAATAATGTATGTTTTTTTAAATGATTACCTACAAACCGGTCAACCAGGTAAAAATCCGGTCAACATTACGTATCTTTAGCCAAGTTTGAAAGTTTCTTAGCGATACACGAATTATTTTTAGTAGGTTACATATTTCGGTACTTTTGAGAAAGTATGTTGCGTATCTACAAACTTAGTCCTTAGCAAAACCCTTACATGTATTATACTTGCTGGTTTTTGTTATTATCATTGGGGTACAATTTTTCTTTCTTATTTATTTATTTTTAATGTAAAATATTATTTTACTTAAAAGTAAGGGGGTAAAATAATAACAAAATACACACAATAATAAAAAAATAAAATAAAATTCGGTACACACAACAACAACAACAAAACCTAATCTCGCCAGGGCAAGGTATGGGGAAGGTATTATGTAAACAGATCCTACCCCCACCCCAGGATAAACCCGGGAGTAGAGAGACTGCTTCCAGTGAGACTTCCGGCAAGTACAGGTGTGCGGATGAAATGTAAAATTTGGTACACAAAATAAGAAAAATAATAAAAAGAAAAAAAAAAGTCGATACACACAATAACTAAAAATAACAAGTATAATAAATTTTCAAACAATTAACCTTTTATTTTATCTGTTGTTTAACCTTATTTGGTTTTGAATGTTTATTTTGAAGCTTAAAAAAAAAGTCACAAAAAGTAAAGCTTATGAAATAATAGCTCAAAACAAATAAGTTATAAGCCTGCTATATGAGCCAAAACAAACACCCCCTAAAAGTTAAAAACTCATTATGGGTGCGTTTGGTATGTGGAAATGAGAATGAAGGAATGAATTTTTATTCCATTAATGATGTTTGTGTAAAACTTTTGACTTTCAAAATAGAAATGATATACAAATATGCTCTATACTTGATAGTCACCAGATTGGTAAGATATGATAGTTTGATTCCTGGGGCCACATTCTTTCTCACATTATTAATATGATAAACAAACCAAACAACAATATTGGATTTGATTATTTAACGCATATTTATTCTCATTTCACCTTACTGAAACTCATGCCAATTGTGATTCATGAGAGTAAACCAAATTGACACTATGTTCTTGAGTTATTTTTGAAAATGAAAGAGAAGTAAAGGAGGAAATGAAAAAGGAAAGGAAAGTAAAGTAAAAAAATCATATATATATATATATATATATATATATATATATATATATATATATATATATATATATAGAGAGAGAGAGAGAGAGAGAGAGAGAGAGAGAGAGTAAATTACATGGTTGGTCCCTGTGGTTTGTATAAAGTAACAAGTTTCGTCTCTATCTTTTAAAAGTTGCATGGTTAGTCCCTAAGTACGTAAACAAATAACACCATTGGTCCCTTGGTTTAACTGGTGTTAACTAGGTTAGTTAAAATTTACAAGTTAGCCCCCTTTGGTTAAATAGCGCTGCATCGTTAATCCTTTAGCGTTGCATCGTTAAATAGCGCTGCATCGTTAATCCTTTAGCGCTGCATCGTTAATCCTTTTACTTTTCGCCCGTTTTTTTTTACGTTTTCGCCCGTTTTTGTCCCTTTTTTTTTACGTTTTCGCCCGTTTTTGTCCGTTTTTTTACGTTTTCGGCCGTTTTTGTCCATTTGTCGCCCGTTTTTGCCCGTTTTTGTCCATTTTTTTACGTTTTCGTCCGTTTTTGTCCATTTTTTACGTTTTCGCCCATTTTCTTTCATTTGCATACGTTTTTGTCCGTTTTTTTTTACGTTTTCGCCCGTTTTTGTCCGTTTTTTAACGTTTTCGCCCGTTTTTGTCCCTTTTTTTTACGTTTTCGCCCGTTTTTTTTCCGTTTTTTTTCCGTTTTTGTCCCTTTTTTTTACGTTTTCGCCCGTTTTTGTCCATTTTTTTTACGTTTTCGTCCATTTTTGTCCATTTTTTTACGTTTTCGCCCATTTTCTTTCATTTTCATACGTTTTTGTCCGTTTTTTTATGTTTTCGCCCGTTTTTTCCGTTTTTTTTATGTTTTCATCCGTTTTTGTCCATTTGTTTACGTTTTCGCCCGTTTTTGTCCATTTTTTTTTACGTTTTCGTCCGTCTTTTGTCTAAATATAATTTTGAATTTTTTTTAAATAATCATCGAAAAAAATATTTTCGAAAAAAAAATTGGGGTAAAAAAAAGTTTCTAAAATATATTTTTCGAAAAAAAGTTTGGCGTAAAAAAAGTTTCTAAAATATATTTTTCGAAAAAAAAAATTGGGTAAAAAAAAGTTTCTAAAATATATTTTTCGAAAAAAAATTTGGGTAAAAAAATATTTTTTCTAAAATATATTTTTCGAAAAAAAAATTTAGGTAAAAAAAAGTTTCTAAAATATTTTTTTCGAAAAAAAAATTTGGGTAAAAAAATAATTTTTCTAAAATATATTTTTCGAAAAAAAAATTTGGGTAAAAAAAAGTTTCTAAAATATTTTTTTCGAAAAAAAAATTTGGGTAAAAAAATATTTTTTCTAAAATATATTTTTCGAAAAAAAATTTTGGGTAAAAAAAAGTTTCTAAAATATTTTTTTCGAAAAAAAAATTTGTGTAAAAAAATATTTTTTCTAAAATATATTTTTCGAAAAAAAAATTTGGGTAAAAAAAAGTTTGTAAAATATTTTTTTCGAAAAAAAAATTTGGGTAAAAAAATATTTTTTCTAAAATATATTTTTCGAAAAAAAAATTTGGGTAAAAAAAAGTTTCTAAAATATTTTTTTCAAAAAAAAAATTTGGGTAAAAAAATATTTTTTCTAAAATATATTTTTCGAAAAAAAAATTTGGGTAAAAAAAAGTTTCTAAAATATTTTTTTACCCAAATTTTTTTTTCGAAAAATATATTTTAGAAACTTTTTTTTACCCCAATTTTTTTATCGAAAATATATTTTTCGATGATTATTTAAAAAAAAATTCAAAATTATATTTAGACAAAAGACGGACGAAAACGTAAAAAAATGGACAAAAACGGGCGAAAACGTAAACAAATGGACAAAAACGGATGAAAACGTAAAAAAAGGGAAAAAAAACGGGCGAAAACGTAAAAAACGGACAAAAACGTATGAAAATGAAAGAATATGGGCGAAAACGTAAAAAAAATGGACAAAAATGGACGAAAACGTAAAAGAAATGGACAAAAACGGGCGAAAACGTAAAAAAAAGGGACAAAAACGGGCGAAAACGGAAAAAAAACGTGCGAAAACGTAAAAAAAAACGGACAAAAATGGGCGAAAACTTAAAAAAATGACAAAAACGGGCGAAAACGTAAAAAAAACGGACAAAAACGTATGAAAATGAAAGAAAATGGGCGAAAACGTAAAAAAATGGACAAAAACGGACGAAAACGTAAAAAAATGGACAAAAACGGGCGGAAAACGGGCGACAAATGGACAAAAACGGCCGAAAACGTAAAAAACGAACAAAAATGGGCGAAAACGTAAAAAAAGGGACAAAAACGGGCGAAAACGTAAAAAAAAACTGACAAAAACGGGCGAAAACGTAAAAAAAAATGGACAAAAACGGGCGAAAACGTAAAAAAAATGGACAAAAACGTAAAAAAAAAGGGACAAAAACGGGCGAAAACGTAAAAAAAAAGAGACAAAAACGGGCGAAAATGTAAAAAAAATGGACAAAAACGGGCGAAAACGTAAAAAAAAACGGGCGAAAAGTAAAAGGATTAACGATGCAGCGCTAAAGGATTAACGATGCAGCGCTATTTAACGATGCAGCGCTAAAGGATTAACGATGCAGCGCTATTTAACCAAAGGGGGCTAACTTGTAAATTTTAACTAACCTAGTTAACACCAGTTAAACCAAGGGACCAGTGGTGTTATTTGTTTACGTACTTAGGGACTAACCATGCAACTTTTAAAAGATAGGGACGAAACTTGTTACTTTATACAAACCACAGGGACCAACCATGTAATTTACTCATATATATATATATATATATATATATATATATATATATATATATATATATATATATATATATATATATATATATATATATTGCATTAAAATGTGTTATTGATATTGAATGAAAGATGTATTTTCTGAATTTATAATTAAAGAAGATGAACTAACAAAATTAAACTTACACCCTTTCAAAAGCACTAGCAGGGTACCCGCGCGTTTCAGCGGCGGGTACCTTGAAATAAATTTTTCGATGAATCATGTATTTTAGTTTTTATGTTATTTTCGATTAGCCCGTGCCCATTCGGGCTCTAGCCTGTTGACTCGTGCCCGTTCGGGCTCGAGCCCGTTTGGCCCGCACCCATTCGGGCTCAAGCCCATTTGGCCCATTGCCCGTTCGGGCTTGAATATTTGTATAATGTATTTTATTATTTGTATTAGTTACATTTAATGCAGGAATTGTGTTTAATTTGGTTGTACAATATGATTGATAATTTGTATTTCTTATGTAAGGGGTGTTTTCTGTATTAATTGTATTTATTGACCAGTTAATTAATTGACTACATTAAATAGCATTAATGTTTTTTTTTTTTTTTTTTTAATATGTGCATAAAAGTGGTGTACACTATGCTTTCTTGTCTTGTAAGTCTGAAAATTATGTGCATTAAAGTGGTGTAAACTATGCTTATTTTCTTGTAAGTCTTAAAAAATTACAAGCATTCAAGGCTATACTTGTAACAACCCTGTCTTTTTAAAGATAATTAAATTTCTAGGCTTTTAATTATGTGTATGCATCTTTCCTATTAAAGCAATGTTTTTGATTTTAAACATTTTAAGACTTCTAAATATAAATATCCTAAATATATTATAAGGTAGTATAGATATAATAAAAGAAAAATGATAGGGAGATTTAAATATATGTTTAATTTTATGCTTAAACTTATGTGGTATGATCATGTTGGTTTGTGAAAAAATAGGTCCATTGCCTGCAGCCAACAGGATGATGGCACACAAGTTTAAGCATAAATTTAGGCATATTTTTTAAATCTCTCAATCTCCTCTCATAATAAAAATGGATGAAAGGACAATATTGTTATTTCAAAGTAATTAAGCATATCCCAAATGTAGGATGAAAGTTATGACTCAAAAAACAATAAGGTTTACTTCGGTGGTGTTTGTTTTTTAAGAGGCTTCGAATTTGAATCTGGATCGCACATCTGAATCTGAATCTGAAGCGTAAATGTCTAAATCTGACCACATCTGAACAAAAAAAAAAAAAAAAAAAAAAAAAAAAAAAAAAAAAAAAAAAAAAAAACTCATGTTTGAACCGCACATTTGCTTGCTTGGACTATATATATATATATATATATATATATATATATATATATATATATATATATATATATATATATATATATATATATATTTGTTTATTTATTTTTTTTGTCAGCAAAAGGCAACAAGAGGCATTCAGACACCCCTCTCAAGTCTAGACCATTAAAATCTTACTGCCTCTGAACGCGTCTTAACGGGGGAAAAAACAAACGGTCTAAACGACCAAAATGTCTGACCGCATCTGAACAGTTCGGATTAAGAGCCTGTTAAGAGCCTCTTTTTGAAAAACAAACATCACCTTCCTTTAATTTCGCTTTCTTTCCTCTTTTCATTTTACTTAAGAACATGAATTTTTTTAGTTTCTTTCATTTTCACTTTCTTTCTTTCCAAATACACAACTAAAGAACATAAAAATACTCTTATTTATAAAAATCAATGCAGCTTATCAAATATTTAGATACTATATATGTAGGTGATCATATAGTATTTTGATTTAATTCTATAATATTTTCTTTTTCGGAGTTACTTACATAACAAAAAAGGCAAATATATCTTTTAATGTAAAGGAATTGATATTTACAAAGGTTTTTTTTATTAGTTAACGAAGCGTTTAAATAAATTAACAAACATGCCCTTAATACAATTTACCTAATATTCACCAATGACCATTAAAAAGTCAAAACTAAAACTTTCAATTATCAAAATCAATACAACTTATTTGTTTCCACTTCCACTGGTGTCTTTCACTTTCGACCACCTCATTTCCACCGAACTATATACTAACTACGAGTGGTTTACCTTTCTTTGAATACCATCACCATGAGTCGGTAGTAAATCTGTGTCCTTAACTCTTTTGGACCCTCTATCGTTAACATAATTTTGTAGGCCATTGATAAGTAGTGCATATTCGGATATATAACTTGTAGTTTCACTGCTTACCAAACCTAATTTCTTTATTTAGTTACTAAGAGCAAGAAAAAGCATAGAGGTAAAGGGTGACGTTTGCTTTTGACCTGTGAGTTGTGCTGACGCCAACAAGAATTTATTTACCCAGACTGCTACTGTCAATGGTGACCTAACCTAGCTCTGATTTCCACGTTAGCCATTCTCCACAACAACCAACAACATCATTGAAAAACAAGATCGATGACAACTTGTTCGTTGTTTTAATCCAAAAGTTTTTATATGGTGTATTTGAAGGATTATGTGCAAAGAACAACGTCTTTCATGAAGCCTTTACGAAAATGCCAAGGGGTCACATCGAGGGCACACTAAAAGAAGTTCATACTAAATTAGTAAATTAAAGGCACAACTTCCTTCGGAATTTGAGATGAAAGACTTGGGACCACAAACAAGATTCTGGGCAAATTCACCTAGTAAGAAGGTTTGGCTTTCACAGAAAAGTTATTTGGTGAAAATCTTGCAACAATTTAATATGGAAGATTGTAAGCAAATATCAACCCCGCTTTCTACTAGGGTTTGGTTATTCCCACTCCCCAAAAGTACAAATGCCGCCCCCTATTTTTTATTTTTTTATTTTTTATTTATTTATTTATTTATTTTTTTGTAATTTGTGTATATCAATAAACTATAAACCTAAAAGTACGGAACAAAAATATAAAGTTTAATAAGTCAAATGCTTAAAACTGATAGAAACACATAACATAAATTGATAAAAACTGTGTTGTACTGAACCAGAGAGCAAAATGAATATTTGACTTTACCCCCTTTTATGTCACATCAGGGTGGGGGAAATAACATAACCCTTCCTACTAATGTCAAGTTATCCTCCAAGTTGAGTCCTAGCAATAAATAAGAGAGGATGAAGATGTCTCATGTACCGTATGTATCAGCAGTGTGAAGTTTAATATTCGTGATGATTTGTACAAGACCAGACATTGCACATGTAGTAGGAGTAATGAGTCGGCACATGGCGAAACCTGATATAAAGCATTGGGAAGCTGTGAATAGGATCATTAGATATATTAAAGGAACCTTAGATGTTGCATATGTTATGGGGAATCAGATTTAATTGTCAAAGGATATGTTGATTCTGATTACGCAAGTGATCTTGACGGAAGTAAATCAACCATCGAGTATGTGTTTACACTTTTTGGTGGAACAGTAAGCTAGGCTTCGAAACTGCAATCAGTTGTTGCTATTTCAACAAAAGCAAAATATGTTATAGCTACTCAAGCCATCAAATAAGCAGTATGACTGAAGATGTTGTTGGAAGAGCTCTGACACGAACAAGAGAAAATTACTCAATTTTGTGACAATCAGAGCGCCTTGTATCCTGGCAAGGAATCTAGCATTTCATTCAAAACCGAAGCATATACGAGTTCAGTATCACTTCGTTCGTAAGAAAGTGGAAGAGAGATGCGTGGATATGAGGAAAATACATACCGATGATAACGTGACAGATTATCTGACTAAATCAATCAACTGTGGCAAGTTTATATGGTGCTGATCCTCATGCGGCCTAGCAGAAACGTAAGCAACATGAAAGTGCAAGGAAGGATAACGATGTGAAGATTGATTGGGCTTCAATCGAATCTTCAAGTGGGAGATTATTAGTTTTGAAAGGCCAAAGGGCAGAGGGCAGAGGGCAAAAGGCAAATGGCCTTTGAGTGTTTTGGCTCTTTGGTATAGTTGGCTCTTCATTAATGTTTTTTTTTTTTTTTTTTTGTTAAGGGGAGTAATCATGCACCCTAGTAAATATATAAAACCAAATAAACGTTTAAGTACAATGGATATGGGTGAAACCCCATATTTCAGCCCGTTACATAGGCTAAAAAGCTTACATAACAAGACACTACCTTTTCTTAATGACAAGAAATAGACCACTACCACATAAACAAAACAAGACTATAAAAAGACCAACTACTTCCTAGGCCGACCTTGGAGCTTGAAATCTTCATAAAATGCACCCAACTGTCCTGGAAGATCATAAAGTTGATCCGTAAAGTCATCATATTCATAATAATCTTCCTGTTCATGTCCACCAACTGAAGATGAGAGGGTACCCATAGGCATATCAAATATATTTGCAGACTCATCAAAAGGGTTAAGAACCTCCTCTTCCTCACTATCAGAATCAACAATCACACCAACCTTAGAAAACGGGTTGACTCTCTTACTGGCAGAAGTAGAAGGAGCAGAAGAGGAGCTAGGCATAGAAATACCAACCTCCTTTTCATTAATAAAAGTCACAGGCGTATCATGCAATGTAGTATCTTTAATAGAGAACTCATTTAACTTATCCTCCATTACACTTCCACCATCAACATCCTTAGGCACATCAACCTTTTGGATATCAAGCACTGCCTCATCCTCCATGCGTTTATCAACATAACTCCTCAATTCACTTAAATTAATATCATCATTGAAGTATTTTCCATCAGTTGTATAACTATTGGACATATCATTAGTTACCTTGGGAATAACATGAGGATTAATAGTATCATTCACCACCTCCTTAGTAATAAGAGGAGAATTATCCTTTAGTATGGACGTAGTAGCCTGGTTGTTATTACTAGGCTTAGAAACAGGTCTATATACCATTTTAGGTTTGCCAGAGACCCTTACCTTGTTAACAACCTTAGATTTACGCTTTTCAGACACAAAACCATAATCCACACCCATTTTCTGATTTACTTCCTTCACTTTCATATGGCACTCCTTATCAATATGATCAAAGATTTTGCAAACAGAACAACGAGGCGGTTTATATTCAAATTCAATATCAATGGTAACCATACGATGTTCTTTAGTTTTTGCTACAGGCACTGACACGACAAGGGATTCAACAAAATCATTCTCCGCTGATATCTCAACTAACACTCTAGCATAAGCATTCATACCCCACGAGTTGAGACACATATTACTTGTGTGCTCATCAAGCATAAGAAGTCGCCCTAGTTTAGAAGTAATCATGTCAAGACCAACCTTCGAGTATGCTACAATAGGCACGTTAAACATTTTCACCCACACATGAACCTTCTTTATCTCCTTTCAAATCAGAACTAGGATTCCAAACATTAAGAATTAAAGGGACTGACCTAATTCGCCAAGGACCAAGATTAAGGACATTATCCATACCTTCCTTAGTTGAAAACTGAAAAATAAAGAACCCCTGATGTATCATGACATGCATAAACCCATACTTCCTCCAAACATCACGAACAAAGTTTTGGACAACTGGGAATGCAGGTCTTTGTCCAACAAAATAACCATATAGTGAATTCTAAACATGCACTAATTCATTCAACTTCAGCTTGTGGTAATACAACATCAACCAAAGAAAGAGCAACATCTTCCATGACTTTAAAACCTACGCAAATAGGTATATCACTTTCTTTACTTGTATGACCAGTAGCATCATGGTTATTATCACTTCCAACTAAAGTGGAAGTCGTAGTCCCCACCTCACCATCATTCATCACGTTAACCCTAACACAAGCAACATCATCAGCCATCGATACCACTTTGTCTTTCACACACCTATATGGCTTCAACGGTTTACCATCTTTTCCCAAGATTTTACCATCAATATTCTTAACCTTTTTAGCCAATCCACTCAACACCAAACTGACATGACCATCTTTCATTGAATTCTTGTTTGACTTATTGAGAAAACCTTGTTCCATCACTCTCGTATACCCACAACCAGTTAAAACTCTAAACAGTTCCACAAAAAAACAAGCCCTAGATGAAGACCACCACCAAATCAATATATATATATATATATATATATATATATATATATATATATATATATATATATATATATATATATATATATATATTATATATAACAGGAGGCGTTACACGTAGATAATGCCACGTAAACGCCACCTCATTGCCCAGTAATTCATTATCAGCCCTGTCATCAGCCATGTCATCACATATAATTTATTTTGTATTTTATAATTAATTTCATAATTTTTTTTATAATTAATTTCATAATTTCATTTGTGTTTTTTTTCCAAAAAATCACCTGCATGGATTCGAACACAAGACCATGAAGATGTTATGTGGCATGTTTACCACTGAACCACCACATTGTTTTGGAGAAATTCTGTAACTCCAAGTCTATAAACGTTTGCAATTTATTATTTTTGCTAATTCACATATATCTTCAATTCTGCGTTTACAAAACATTAAAAAAAAACCTAATGCACTTCAATTGTGAGCCTCTCCAGAAAACCCTAGCGTGCTTCTTTATTCAACTGAGTTTACAACCTGCAATTTCATCAATATCAGTATATATTCTTTGTGATATTAACTCCTTTTATTCATTCATCACTCCTCCATCTCAACCCTAGACCTAATAAAATCGTCTCCATATAGAACCACCATTATGTCTTAATGAAGATGATGATCTCATCTATCGAAACTCAAGTTTGGTAGTTATTAATTCATTGATGATGCATGTACGTACTATATTTTGAATTTCAAATAATAACATTTAAGTATTCTATTGCAATCACAGGATATGTTTAATGAACCAAATAGTAATGGAACCATGATGAAACTTTGGTACGTACTAATTGATGACCACTATGCAGGTTACAGATTTACATGGCAACAAAATTGACTATATGCTAAAATAAGGTTTATGGTTTTTGTAGTTCGGATTCACGACTAACTGATGGGATTGATTATTTAGAGTTAACTATGAATGATCATTGTAAGGTATGTTTTATCTTTAATTTCCGTTTAAATCATTGTTCTCATTCGAATAATAAAATGTTGTCTGGTATCACTTCTTTCTTTTGCAATTACAAAGGTTCGATTCAATTTGACTTATGTGTATATAATTGTGAAGTTTGGTATTTAGGTGGATCATACACTAAACTGTTCATATGTATGTGATTATTTTGTTTAGGTGGTAACGACAAGCACCCACTTGCGTATATACGGTATAGTCAGATGAGGATATTCTTTGTACGAAAATGAAGGTTATTTCATGAGAAAATGTAAAATATAGGGAATAATCTATAATTAATTATGTTGAATGAATTATTGTATGTTCACGTTAGTCGTTAGGATTGGATGCCATTACTGTTGCTTTACTTTTCACCTTTTACGTGATGGGAACTGACCACTTTGGGACAACTATTCGGATGTGGTCTTGGAACTACAGTACTACTTATTTAACCATAGTTAAAATGTTACTTATCTGGTTAATTTAATACCTTGCGTAAAAAAAAAAAAAAAAAAAAAAAAAAAAAAAAATCAGCTCATTCTGATGGACAGGTACATTCACTATCTATATATCAACCTTTTTTTTAAGTTCTTTATAGGGCTGCTGATTCTGATACTTTGATTTTGATACTCTGATTCTTTATAGGGCTGCATATATAAAAAGATTTTGCGCTCATTCTGATGGACAGGTACATTCACTATATATGTATTGACTACATTTATAATGCAGGTATGGTGGTGGTGTACGGAACGACAAACAATAGTGTAGCCACCGATGGCCGCTACCAATCGTTGGATCTATTTGAGAAGGTAAGATTACTATCTTAACAATGTGGCGTAGTACTATGTATTAACAATGTATGAATTTTATCAGAAGAAAATAGATTGTTAAATTTGTCTGTACCTACCATATAAAAATATGAGAGTGACACTTGCATACAACCACTTTGAAAAGGGACTTACACAATTATTACCAGCAGTGAGATGGGGATTTTTTTCATGTGGTCAGCAATGTAATTAGTATACAATCTGGAAAAGCTACGCGATTAGTGGTGCACAAGGTGTAACCGTTATAAGCCAAGGGAATCGATACAAAGCCGAGCATGATGCAACCAAAGAGGTGATTCACAAAAATCAAGATGAAAAGCCAGAATGGTGTAAATGGACATGGAGATTATAAGGAAATCTGATGTTGAATAGAGCATTTTTTGTGAGCTAACTAATTTTGTGGGTGCTGCTTTGGGATGTAGAGCAATTTGTAACTATCACAATTATGTTTGGATATTAATGTCGACCTTACTTGATGGAACAGAGGTTCACGACACTTGAAAACCGCCATTCATGCTCAAGATCGACCCAAATGGCTTCCTGGTCTTGACCCTCCACCCTATCTTGATGGAACGTAAGCCGTTAACATTGGCATTTATAGGGGAAAAAACATGAATCTTTATTGGGTTATTTTGTCTTCATGTTGATGCTTTGTTTTTTTTCTTTCTTCATTGGAGTCTTGCTGGTGATTTTGGGTTTGACCCTCTTGGACTTGGTGAGGATCCCGAGAGCTTGAAAAGGTATGTACAGGTAGAACTGGTTCATTGTCGTTTTGCTATGGCTGGAGTTGCTGGAATTCTTTTCACTGACATGAGTTTGTTTATTTTTCACAAGACCTCAAGGTTCATTGTACATATGCTACCATGCCTACTGTGCTAGAGGTGGCAAGATGGGCGGGTTCGGTTGAGCATGGGGTTTAATTCAATATGGATTGAAATTTGGTCATTTTTTGGGGTCACCTTGAAATAAATATTTCTTGATAAAAAATTTCTAATCAATATTTAATGTGTTTATTAAATGGTTGTCAAGATAATATTTTAACATTGATCTAAATACTTGAGTTAATGTAGGAGATTCTGTGCATTAGAAAAAGGCCGATGACAAGCTGAAACATATCTTTTGTTCTTCAGGCACATTTAGGACTATGGGAACGAAGGTTGGAAGGCGAAGAAGATGTTTTAGTAGTGGATGAACTGATTGAAGCACTTCATGCATGCATGTTGGCCAAAAGAAATTATTCAGATTCATTTTTTGTATTTTTTTAAAAGAAATTTGTATCACTTTTGTGAACACTTCAAATGCCTTACTGAATCTGTTTAAAGATTTTCAATTAAATGGGATTTTTAAAATTTTGAAAGATAAAGAAGAAAGTATGGCGAGGATGCGTTGAAGGAAGGAATGGGCGGTGGTGGTGGTGGTCGTGACCCATTTAACATCTTGCAATCTGTTGCTGACCTTTTGGGTTTATAGACATAGGCATATTGCCCAATTGCTAAAGTATAAAATGTAAACATTATTTGTGAAATGATTAAGGGGCTGTTTGGATAAGCTTATTTCACTAGCTTACGCGCTAATTTGTATTTGGAAAAGCTCATGAGCTGAGTTTCTTTGGCCTATAAGGTAATTACATTGACCTTTTGTACTTTGATAAGTTGTACTCAGCTCATAACAGGAAAAAGGTGAGCTTATGAGCTTAGTGGAGTAAATGGACAAAAAACGCAACTTAAATGGCAGTTTTTGAGAGGTCTCGAGTCGGCTTACAGATCGTTAACGAGAAGAAAGCGATTCAGGATATGGTCTTTTCACTTTAGTGTTGGTGGTGGTCGTCATTATGTCTATTTACAGTCCTTCATTAGTTCACATGTAGATTCAGAAGAAATTTATGAGTTACAAGATCCTCTTTTTGGCCGTTCCCTAACCCATAGCAGAGTTGTACCATGAGTTGTGTTATGACTTTATCTTTTACCTGCTGAGAAATTCATATTCAGATACGATTGTAAAAGAGTTGTGGGTCTCGATAAGCACGATGGGATCTTTCTCATTGGAGAAATTTTTTTGTATGTCATTCACTTTGTTTAATGGATAACAACTACATTTCTGTAATTACCTTTATTAATTTTTAAACATGTTTTTTTGCTCCATCCTGACCTTAAACTGTTTTCAATTCAAACATGTATACTTTACTACCAAATCCATTACATATGTGGTCACTTATGTTTACTCAGGTTCGGTTTTTATATAATCTCTTTTATTAATGTAATTAGTATATTCTAAAATTATGAAAAACTCAAATTCCCCTTGTATGTAAAGCTTGGACAAAAGTGGATCTAATGATCTGATTTTGCAATCACAGATCCAAACATGAGGAAAGAGCAGCTCTAAATAGGGAGTATATAATAGTAGTTGCTAAGACAATTTGCTTCCTGGTGTTTTTTAGATGGTCATGGATGGCGCGCGTGTAGACACACTCTTTTACGTTCGTCAGCCAGAGGTAAGGCGGTTCATAAATTTTTACACAATTGAGTTGCTGTAGCATCAACGTGTTGCTCTTTTTTGAGGATTAACATATATCTGATGCATCACCGTGAGGGTTGTAGTAGTTTACATGGGGATAGTCGATATAAATGCTCAAGAGTCCGAGGTGATTGAAATAATTTATTGTTACATGTTTTTAAGACCATATTTTAAATATACTTTTTCTTCATCCTTGGACTTCTTCATTTTTTCTTACGACTTTGCCTTTGTTTCTTGGATGATCATACAGGCCTCCATAAGAATATATGTTTTTGAGGAATCATATGCGACTTTGCTTTCGAACATGAGGAATGTTTTGGTCTCTACAAATATTGGATGAACTATTGAGAAACGAATAGAATTGGAATTAGTGGTAACATGTAAACATATTTTCCATTACCGATTTAGAGCTATCTTAATGCATCATAACTGGATTCATGTTAGATTTTTATACCTTTAAACTAAAGGTCTAAAATTGGTTCATATATGAGAGATTATTTTAAGGATCATAGCAAAAGAAAAATAATTTTTTTGACTTGATTCACCTACTGTGGTGAATCTTGAGCCACTTTATAACTATGCAATTTATCAGGTTATGTTTGGAGTCGATCGGGAGATCATACGGCTGCAATTGACTTTTGTATATTTGTTTGTAATATGTTCGATACTGGACATGTTATCTTTTACCTTCACTTACCATGTCATTTTGAGCATGGTTTGTTCATTTTATGTGTAGTTTAAGTAATTATGTGTGTAGTACACAAGGATTGGATAAAAAAGACCAGGAGCTAAAACTGAAGATTATCTGTAACATGAGTTTATTGAAATTTTTGTGTACCATTTGTTTATTGAAATTTATGCATATCATGATAAATCTTTAACATCTTCTTAATTCCAAATGTTTTATGTTTATCAGATTTGGGATCACAAAGTCAATGTCGGCTAATGAGGATGGGAAGAAGGCTACACTTGTCAGGTTTGCAAATTGTTAATATTCTATTGCAAGTGTTAATGTCTACCTTCAGATAAAGATAGTTACATGGAATAATGATTCATGTGTATCTTCATATTGTTGCCTGCTATCTTTCTTATTCATGATCGTTCAGTATGGAATAATTAGTTTTCAGACTTTGAGCCTTTAAACATAAGTACTGAGTTTTTTATACATACATTCCTTTGAGTTGATTTGTACAGATTGGTTGGGATTCATTTGTTAGCGTGGAACTGTCGAATAATATTAATGTCATCTGTCATTTTATTAGGAGAAGAGACATGAAAGTTAGACTAATACTCGACCATGAAGTTTAGAAAAGGAGTTTAAGAAACAAAAGGTACCAGAATGGTTCGATGCCTATGTGGACCATAATGGACTAAAAAGAGTATTACAAGAACTGCGAGAATTCAAACAAAGCAAAGGCCCTTCGACACCAGTGAGAACTTCACAGCATAAGTCATCATTACTCAGACCCTTTAGTAGTTTTGCCATGCGGAAAACTTTAATGAGACTAAAGATGATGATATCGATAACCAAAGCATAGTTGTCGAAGCCATACACAAAGATGATAATAGAGAAGAACACATCACCAATTTTCTCATGTCACCTCAAGAAGGAGGACAAAGTGAGAGTACGTTTTCAGATAGGCTCGATGAAGAGCTTAACAAGGTGAATACTTTATATAGGGACTAAGTGGATAAAGTGATTGAGGAGGCTGCTTCATTAAATAAGCAGATGAATGCTTTAATAGCGTTGCCGATCAAGGTGGAACAACTGTCTGATACAAGTAATAGTCGTTCTCAGAGAAACGTGTCTAAAATTAGTAGCTCCCAGGATTCCTGAAAGTTAACTCTCCACGCATATAATGTTTGTAAAACATCAGAAGGTTTCATAATTTCCATTGGTTGTATAGAAATTCATGCTTAATACATAATCAGACTGCAGCTGAGTGAATCATGGTGATTATAAATGCTAATTTAGTTTAAAGAATCAATATATAATTTAGTAGAAAGTAATTGACTGTTTATTATTGCAATTTGTCTTCAGTTTGATATTGTGAGTTATAAATAATATGAGGAAGGCATCTAATAAATGTAACTATACATAAATCTAAATAAACTATGTTAGTCATATCAAAGTTTTTGAAATTTAGTCACTAACAACTGATGACATTGTAAGATAAGTTTTTTAGGACATTTGGATCATTATGGGCAACAATTGTGCCTTGACTAAGAGCAAATGTATACGGATGATCATCAATCTAACTTAATGAGATTAAAAGAACCATAAATAGAAATGTCATACATGTATATCTCAAACATATTTTTACCTGTGTTTTGAGCTCCAAAGCATGGAAAACACGGGCAGCTCAAAATCATAGTAGGTTTTGTTACAATTTCTTTTCTATCTTTTGCTATCACAAATTTAGTAAACTAAATATGTCAACAATATTTATAAGTCATGCCCGCCCATCGGGCGAGCTTTGAAAATAACAACAGTAGGCCCAAAGATTACGGTAAAACTGAGGCTTCCCGATACATAATTTGATATTTTGTGATAATATTAATGTTGTGATCTTGTGTTCTCTATGAAGACCCCGTATAGCAAAAGCTTATATTACTTAAAAGAAAGGTCATCATTATATAAAGAAAAGAAACAAACGGCTATCCTGTCCATTGGATACAAACTTTGTATACAAAGAAGCTTTATTTCATATTTAAGTTTATTTCGTTGCATACTTTGTTCTTGCGTACCACTCTCTAAATTTTTATTTCTCATATTTTGATAAGACTTGCTCGGCCATCGGGCGGGCTATGCTTTGATACTTTGTTCTTGCGTACCACTTTGAAACATTTTTTCTCACTCATATTCGATACCGTTTATTTATTTATTTATTTATTTGTTTTTAATGCATTCAATAAAAAATTTGATATGTTCATATCTTATTTTTTTGTCACCTTATTATTTACAACGATATTCATATATTAAATAACATTGAACTGCTTAAATTCATATTAAAGTTCCTTTGATTATTACCTATTTTTCAAAACAGAATTTTACTACCCTTCGTTCGGTATACAAAAATACTCGAACGAAATTTATAAGTCATGCCCGCCCATCGGGCGGGCTTTGAAAGCTAGTATATATATATATATATATATATATATATATATATATATATATATATATATATATATATATATATATATATATATATATATATATATATATATATATATATATATATATAACAATGAAGGATCAAGACAATAACCGACTAATAATGATCAGTAAAGAGGTCGGCCCAATAAAACCCTAACACATCGATTAGGGATAAAACAGAAAAAACAATCTCGAAACCCTAAAAAAAGAATCCCAACAAAAACCCTCCAACCTTGGTAACAAATTAATAAGAATGATGTACGAATACAAGGTTTAAAGGACGATTTGATGGATAAATCGTTTGATAGTAATTGGTTTTGGGAGTCGACTTAAATTGGTGATTAAAACCCTAAAAGATGAACAACAAACGTCCTAAATCGAATGAAACAAACACGATTTGCATAAACTAGTGATAAACACAAAGCTTAATCACTAGAATAGTGAATTCAAAACAAGAATCAAATGATTTATGGTCAATTTTGATGAGATCTGATTGAGAATATGTTAGGGTTTAGAATCGCCACTGATTATGTTTGATTGATGCTAAACAGTCAACTTAAATTGACCAAAGGAAAATGGTCAACAAAGTCAAACATCTTAGAGTCAATCTCCGCAGAATATAGGGTTTCCCCTGGTTGTTATGTCCCGACGAGGTGTGAATTGTATTCAAAACGGGATTGTAATCGGGTGAATTTGGACAAGAAAGGGTTGTGATTGATTATACTAAGGAAATGTGAAAGGAAATAGCTTAAATAAGATATATTAATATATACGTGAATTTAAAAACCAGAAACATGTAAAACCTAAAAACGCGTACGTTCAGTTTAAAGTTACGTGAACGTACAAAATAAAACGCGAGTTTTGGTGAAATAAAGTACTTATAGATATGAAAATTATATTTTTACAATCCTAATAATAAAAGAAAATTTTTAGAAAAAGAAAATTAATTTTTACACTATTTAATTATTTATTATTAATTAATTATTAATTACTTATTAATTAACTAATTAAATTAATTTAAATTACTAAAATACTAAAATGATTTAGATAATTATAGAAAAATTTATAAATCTAATTAACCATCACAGGAATCCTAAAAAATTATAAAAAGTTTTTTTTATATGTTTTTAAATTATTTTACTAATTATTAAACTAAATATTAATTAATTACTAATTAAACTAATTAAATTCTAAGAAATAGAAAATGAACAGTGAAAATTATGAGAAAATTTCTAAAATTATTTTATTACATATAAAAGCTAGGAAAAATATAAAAACTAGGTATTACTTTATAAACACTAATTATGCTATTTAATAATTAAATATTAATTAATTATTACTTAAATTATATTTAATTCTAATAAATAGTAGATGACAATATAAAAATCTGAAAAAATTACTAAAATTACTTTAACATAAAAGAAAATTAAGAAAAAATATAAAATTGCAAAGTGCTTAATAAAATACTAAAAAGGAAAATTAAAAAGATAAATAATATTAAATAGAAACTATCACCTAAATTAATTTTGTCTTTTTCTGGATTATCTTTTAGAAATCTATTTTATACCTAAAAACATGAAACTTTTGTAAAAACAAATTTTCCAAAGCTTAAAAATAAGCAAAATGGACACATAAAGGCTTAAAAGTTGACTTTTGTTGACTTTTGAAGGAAATAAGCTTATGTGGGGTCCACAGGGGTGGAAAGTGGTTCAAATAAGTTACTTGGACATGAATGATGCTAAAACAAAAAGCTAAGGTCACTAAATAAGCCAATAAGCAGGAATAAGCTATTCCAAACCTCAAGGCTGCACAATTTTGGGACAAGTTTGGAGGGGCAATTAAGCTAGGGGCAAGGGAGCATAAGCTCAAATATTTGCTTGAACTAGGTAGATGGCCAGTTGGGGAGTCCAAAGAACCAAGAGTTACCCTGTGGGGCCCACTTATGAGGTCTGTGGTACCTCTGCAAGTGAGACAGATGGGGATGAGTTGCTGATGCAGGAGAGAACACTCTCCCTGCAGGTCTGTTTGGGAGGGTGTAGGGCCCACACAAAAAATGGAAAAAATATAGTTACAATGGGATTTCAAGGACTAGCTGGGGGACTATGAATTGGTAAAAGGCACAAGGCCTGAAACTAAACAGAAAAATCAAAACAATTCTTTGAATTTTTGCATTTCTCCTAAGATTATACTATTTGACTTTTTGTAATTCCCACCTCAGTTGACTAATATGAGATCAACACTGATTACTTAAGTTATACTAACCTAGACTAAGCTAAATTAACCTACATATACTAGTTTAGGACTGAATTGAGGGTTTGTGGATCTTAAATCCACAACAGTGGACTGTTATGATGATTACAACAACAAACACAACCTGAATCACAGGGAATACAGTTGATCCAAACACTACCTTTCTAGAACTGTTTTGAAGTTTAATGAAGCAAATGCATGATTTAAATCCAAAACTTAATGTGTAAGTATTTCTAAGATGAGCATGCAAACATCAACCACAACTGCAAGAACATGAAAATGACAAATCTTCCTATTTGACTGTGAAAATGGAATTTTAATCAATTACAAATTTTAAAGAACAAGCTAACTGTTTTAAATACTAATCCTACTTAGCAATATCACAGAAACATTAAACTACAAAGATTCAAACATGTACCTTACATGTACAGTAAAATGCAAATATTAGTAAAAATAGGCTTACAAATACTTCCAGCTGAGAGACCATGAACAAGGACTAAGTAACACACCTAATAGCTTACCACTAAGCTCCTAATACCATTTCAAACCAAAAAGTCACCCTGCTCAGCTTCTTTCTTCTACTTTCTGGAATTTTTGATTTTAAGCTTATTTTTAGGTATTTTTAGTATTTAACTGAAAACTTAATTATATGCTTTCTAAGCTTTACTAAGCTTATAAGTAAGATAGAATGATCCCAAAAGAGCAGAAAACAACTTGTTTCAACACTTTAACAAGCAAAACTGGAGTTTTGAGATAATAAGGTGAAAACTATATTAAAGACTTAAAGTTTAATTCCTTGATTGAAACAACTCTAAATTACACTGAAGAACTTGAATTACAATTTACAGTTAAATTTTACACTAGGAAATGAAAATTACATAAAAACGACCTTCTACAACTATGCTATACTACATTAGCTAACTACTGCCTCTTCCTGGATTCTCTCTTGACTTATATGCTTCTCAAATGGGTCCTGGTTCTTTCCCACTTTATCTCATGTCCGTTGGATTTCTGAAAGTGAGCTGAGCCCTTCATCCATTTTTGTCGGGAAAAAGTGATTTAAGCAAATGGGCAGTTACTTGTAGGATTTTTAGGACAATGAATGTAGTTTGGATGTTGTGTAAGGTGGAGGAGACAAGAGATGGGGAAGGTGAGTTGCAGGTGAGGGGATGTGGAGTGTAGCAGTGGTATATCAGGCTGCAAGTGGGTGTGGGAAGAATAAGGTGGTCAATGTTTGACCTGAGATGTTTTTTTTATTAGTAAAAATGGGGTGTTTATTGGGCTTGAGGTTGGATTGGGCTGGAATAAGGGTGGATTGGGTGGTTTAGTGGATTTGATATAATAAAGGGTCCATTTGGTTTATTAACTAAGTGAAGTACAAGGACCAAATTTGCAATTTGATGAAAGTGAGGGACCAAATTTGCCAAACTTCTAAACTTTAAACCAAGGACCATTCCTGCCAATGTTCACTAACACAAGGACCTTTGAAGTTTATTTTCCACATTTGAATTATCCGGGGCCAAAACTGCCAAGTTTCAAAGTAGATGGACCATTTTTGCCATTTTCCAAAATTGAAGGACTAAATCTGCAAACCCTTCAAACTCTCCACCAAAGGGCTATTTGTTATACTTTGTGATTTCCCAAGGACCATTATTGCAATTTCTTCCAAAAATATCCCACCAGGGACCAAATCTGCCAAAAGTGAAACTCCAGGGTCTAAACTTGTAAATTCTTAAAACTTTTTACCCAAGGATCATTTTTGATAACTTTTAACTTTTAAAGGACTTGGGTTGACTTTTCTTTCAAAATAAATGCTCAGGGACTAATTTTGACAAGTTTTGAAAGTTGGGGGACTGAAACTGCCAATTATGCAATATTTATTCGTTTTTCATCTGTTTTTACTCATTTTGCATCTAAAACATATAAAACATAATTTTGGAATATTTTCAGTATTTTGATGCATTATTGAGTGTTTTTAAATGTTTCGCAGCTCAGATTCGACCAAAAATGATGAGTGTTTGAGCACTCATCAATCCCCCACACTAAACTATTGCTAGTCCCTAGCAATATAGAATCTAAAAATAACCTGTTTTGAAAATTTAATAGATTTTATGTCTCTTTACCAAAAGCCATTACTTCTGGAGTAGCCAAATATTTCAGTTCAAGTAAGAACTATAGTACACTGATAACCATGTGGTTTTGAGCAAATCACCAGCTGTAAACGGATTTGATTTGTATTTACCAGAAGCCGTTTGCTTCTGGACTAGCCAACTCTTGATGCATTTATTAGCATCTTGGTGAGCTGATTACCAATTATGGTTTTCCACTGCCTTTACCACAAGCCATAACCTTGCGGGCTAGCCAACTCTTTACTTTTTAGGATATGGTGAGTTGAATACCATACAATTTTGGGCAAATTGTAAGCCATAAACGGATTTGAGATATCTTTACCAAGAGCCGTTTGCTCCTGGATTAGCCAATCCTTTTGTCGGTTAGACATGGCGGACTGATAACCATAAATTTTTTTGAAATAAAGTGAATTTTTTTTTTAAAATTTTAGCAAAAAACGGGGGTACTAGAAGGTAAAATGTGATCAAATTCGCTAGAATTTCCCCCTCACACTTAGAGTTGAATATTGTCTTCAATATTCAAAGTCCCGGCTATTATGCCGACTCTTTGAACGTAAAAAGGTAACATTACAAGCTAAATGTGGAAACACCATTTTTCACTTTATTTATATAGATACATACATTATATATATATATATATATATATATATATATATATATATATATATATATATATATATATATATATATATATCTATATTATATATAACAGGAGGCGTTACACGTAGATAATGCCACGTAAACGCCACCTCATTGCTCAGTAATTCATTATCTGCCATGTCATCACATTCGATCCATGTCATCACATTTTTTTTGTATTTTTCTAATTAATTTCGTTTTTTTTTCGCCATGTCATCACATTTTTTGTATTTTTCTAACTAATTTCGTTTGTTTTTTTTTCCAAAAAAACACTTGCATGGATTCGAACTCAGGACCTTGCGGATGTTATGTGTCATGCTTACCACTGAATCGCCAATGTTTTGTGTTAACATTATTTAAACTGAAAGTTATAAAGGAACAATATTGCAACCAATTATTCACGATTTTAATAAGATAAAACCAAATCTAACGTAAAAAAATCACAGATTCGTTCGTAATATTCCTTTTCTCCAAACCCTAATATCATCTTTTCCAGAGCCATCTCCTATAATGATCGTGAGTTTTTATTGTGTAGTCGATTTGGATTTATGTTTTCATCTATTCATAATTCATTATTGTTTAAAGTTCTGATCAACACACGCACCCTACTATTCTCATTCGTTCATTAGTGTTTAACAATAGTAAGTGACTCATGCATCTATCTTCTTTTATTTATTTATTTATTTATTTTTTTTGCATATTATTTTGTTTTTATATGGTTATTATGTTACTTACACAATTACTTTTCATAATTGATGTAGGAGGAAATTATTGATGACACTAACGTATATATAGATGTGCATAAGAGGTGTGTTTCTTTGTGTGTACATTTTAAACCCGTATCGATGCCCACAGGTGTTTTTCAGTACCGTCACATCTATTGTAAATGTTTAGGTATAGTTCGGTTACTGTTTATTGATCTATTTATGTTCCTCTCATTGTAGGTAGAGATGACTCACAAGGCCGGGAGTCAATATAATGACAGACAAGGATGTGATCACTCCATCCAGCTGTACCCAGCCTCAAGAAGGAGTGCCACTTTACGCACGTGTTAAGCATGATCATGATAGTAGCTCGACCATTGAAAGATGTGCGCGACAGAGGATGGTGGAGCAACAAGTACCTTTGGCGGAAGGTCCAGTTCTTTTCAGATTTTTAGTCAGTTTCAGATGTTAGTACATGTGATCGCACAATTGTCAGATTTGTTTCTCTTATTTGTTACAGTCATGTATCTGGACTTTTAGTTAGCTTATGAATTGTTGCTAGCCTGATGCAATTTTTTAGTGGCTTAACGGGATATGTTTGGTTTATGTAGGTATACAAATTGCGGATGGAGTCAGGGGAGGAAGACGCACCCATGCTGCACCATGTAGATGGTGCATTTGTAGATACAGATTGTCTTTCACTTTCACCCCTATAAAGTTTGTTCTTAGTATTCTCTATGAAAATGTGGAATCAATATTTATTTGATATTTGTTTTTGTAGACCAAAAGCAAAAACACCACCTCAAGACACTTTATTAAAGCTCGAAAAGGATCAATCTTTGCATTAATCATCTCAAGAGAGTTCCTTATTGTTATTGTTTATTATGTTCAAATTTAGCAGGTGATTTATGGATCGGGTCGGCTTTTCTTAATCTCTAAAATTGGTTTGTATCTACTTTTATGTTTCATTGATTGTTTTAATTTTTATATTGATTATTGCTTTTAAGATATATGGTTTTCACAAGAAGGGTGTGGGTGATTCACACCAAATCGTTGATACTCTAATGTTGTTCATTAAGTGGTCTCTGACAAGGGTGAAAAAATTGTTGCTCTCTGTTTTCACATGACTCACTATGAATAGTTTATTCTAACAATAGCTCTTTTATTGGTTTGTAGATTTAGGATGCTGGTGATGGTGAAAAACAAGACGGATGCGGATTGTAGGTTGCCGGTTGTGGCGTTGCATATTACTATTGCTAATGTAATTACTATAACAGACAAAGCAGCTTAGGATGCATGTACGTATGTGTAGCACCTTTATTAGTAGGAAAAAATCACTTCACATAAGATATTACAAGTGGTTTAGGTTATATTAATTACATTTTATGTATTGTTATAGTAACTAACAAGGCACTAGATATGATTCCTCTGTCTCACAGCATACTAATGACAAATTCGGCTATTCAGCTGCTCAAGGTAAATGTGGTCATCAATTTCTGTATTGTTGGATAGTTGCTCGCATGATGCAGTTAATACTTTAAATTATACTAATTTTTGCTAAATTATTGTTGTTACAGTAATCAACGGACGCAATTGTGTCATCGTTGTAGGCTGGGAGTCAGAACCTAAGGTTTAGATTTTGGACAATGGCTTATTCGTGATGGCTGCACTGCTGATTCGCTGTTGGGTATGTGGTATCTGTAAGAACCTATTTCAACCATACAAGCGAAAAAAGTCACCTCCGAAGATCAATCACTACTTTCTACAGTAAATACCAATAGTAATAGTAATAGTTGGTTGATAGTGACTAATTGTTGCATACAATTTACTCAATTAACTTATGAATAATAGTATCTAAGTAGTATCTAACCCTATGTGAGCTGAAATTTTTATGCATGTGTGTGTCCATGGAAATTGCATGCAGTATAGTAGTAAACATAATATACAGTCCAGAAGTATATACCAACAACAACAACAAAGATTAATTGTATACAGGCCAGTAAAATAATTTGGGGAGTAAGGAAAAAAGGGAGCAAATGATAAGCTGTATGGTAATTACCATTTTTGGCGTTTAAACACTGAAAAATTTCCATGTTAGTATGACACTGGTCACCTTTTTTGATACACCCAGTACACGAAGGTGACAACTGAAGTGAAATATAGACAATAGAATAACTAATAGTGAATATTTTGGTCTCATTAAGTTCTTCATGGTCACGTGGCCGTCTTCATTTAACCCAAGACTTTTATAAGCTTACTGGAATGGTGCATAGAAGGAGGAAAACAGTGGTGGTTTTAACTATCATAACCCATCATCTGCTCTTCACCTGTTTGTTCGCATTGGTCTTCAAGATTAAGTTTTATGAGATTAATGTAAGCAAGTATTACCATTTGCTTCACCATCAAATCTATCATGATGTCTCAGCACTCCTAATCAGTTTGAATATTAAAGAGATTAAAACCTTTGTAAAATTTGACAAACTGAAATCTGGTCAGCAAGCTAGAGGTTGCTGTTAAAACTGTTAATTTGTTCTAAATGTATTTAATGATAAATATCATATCACGAGTCTAAAGGTTATTGACAAAGAAATTCTAGATGAGCTTTTTAAGGACATAAAGATTGCACATTAATACATTATAAGCAATTAATATGTTTTAAATGGACAATGGACTAATCGTCATACTAGATATACATAATAGTGGTTTACTATAGTTTCTCTAATTTTGTATGTAGGAACTCTTATACTTTCATATGCATTTTTTTGTAGATGCAAGCGTATGCTGGGACATCCTTGAGATTAATGGAGACCAACTTATGATCTTGCTATTTTGGAATCAAGTGTAAGTTTTGTTCTTCTTTATTTTATGGTATTAAGAAGTACACGAACATTCATGGTTACCGACATAGGTCGAAAACTATGGTTAACCCCCCCCCCCCCCCCCCCCCCCAAAAAAAAAAAGAAAAGCCGTAGCAAAGAAAATAACTTTTACCTGTTTTGACCCGTTTGTCAACTTTTTTCACTCACTTATGTGTATGTGCTGCACTAAACAAAGGGAAACAATAAAATACGCACTGTCACTTGTGCAATATCAGCCACAATCAGCAATCTACTTAAAACAAGTTGAGTTACATCACATTTTCATAAGGTCTATAGTATAATTAGCCATTTTTTGTTCTTTAATAACCTGTTAACTACTAATTTAATGAATGTTTTGATTGATTTTTTGTACACGAAACCTCCTTGAATGGATTATCAAAACGTAGAAAAAAACAACACATTAAAACATTATCTTGCATTTTTTACAAATAAACAAAACTATACTATATAAAAATAAATATTTTTGCAAATATTTAAAATTTCCAGTGAGGTTTTGACTATTTTTACAAATATTTTTGAATCTATAGTTGTACAAGGTATTATGACACGGTATTTATATCCCAATGTTCAACTTAAGTTTGGGTACCTATCAAATATAGTTTTTAGTCCAGTATGATTGAGACATAAGCCGATGAAATCACGGGTTAGAATGGGTAAATTGGGTAAAAAGTGACAGCTTTAAATATGTTTATGTTTATTACTGTTACAAAATAGATGTTGTCTTTTCAGTTCTCAATTTGTTAGCCTTACTTTTGTTTTTAATTTTATTCATGAAACTTTAGTTTGTAAATCAAATATAGAGTGAAGAAAATGCCTATATCTTATGGTACAATTATTGGAATTGTGTATTTTATTGTTGGATCATTACTTTTTATACTAGCGTCACTGACGGGAAGCTATTTTCTTAATGCCTCCTCTATTTTCTATTATAATCAAGAGATAGGGAAGGGTTCCTTCATGTTTGCTCTAATATGTAAAGAGATTGATGAAAATGACATTCATAGGTGCCACTGGATGTACAAGAAATAGGTGGTTTATAATGAGTGCAAGCCATAATCGATCAGGCGTGAATATGACTGGGGTATTATGAGGTTAACATGTAGTGTTATATGTAAGAAAAATGCAACGCCTTATAACAATCTAAAGTGTCTTAGACCCATGCAGAAGCGCATTATGAAGATGATATATTAGAGTATGATATGGCCTTATCAAGCTTGACAGAAAAATTAGAGGATTCTTTACAAAGGTCTTAATTTTGATTTAGTTATCTTTTTTAATAAGTAGCCTTAAAAGAATTTTGCTATTGCCTAGCTTCATCCCGACCCTTAACCCCTAACCCCTGAATGACACATTTGACCATGAGAATCTTGGTAACATCCAAATGGTCCATTGACCAAGTTCTAGCAATCAAATGCCCAATATACCAATAGTTTCGAAAATTAAAAGAGCAACAAGCCAATTGCCAATTGATGTTGGTTCTTATTCTTTTTTTATTCTGGAAGGTTGCAACATTTAGTGTTGTACCTTTGCACTGACTTATGCACCGGTGCTTTATGATCCCGAGTCACGGTTCCATCTATCCGAACCGCCATGGCCAAGATTCTGAAACTGAACCCCGAGTTAGCTGACATAATTCATGACAAGTGCTCGGATTTAATTGATTGGTATAGCTTGATTCCGGAGATCTTTCCTAACACCAAGTACGTACATATATGGGATCATGACAGGATCCATGGAACCATATTTGAAAAAACTCATACACTATGCTCGAGAATTACCATTGCAAAGTGGTGATTATTGGTTCCGACAATGCCACCTGAAATGAGCATTTTTACGGTCCTTCCTAATATCAGATATTACGAGTTTATACCCTTAACAGAGATCACTGAAACTATTGAAATCAAATTGGAAATAGTCTTTACTAATAATTTTGAACGTGATATGATAGAAGGAGACTTAAAAGCTTGACAGGTCAAAACATGTTAAATGGGTAAAAAAAAGTAACACTTATGAGACTACATACCCGTTTAGTCTTAATGCAATGATATTAAATGATTCACGTGGTTGAACATGTAGCCTTTTGTTATTATTATTAGAACAGATATGTATTTGATTTTTTAGGAAAAGTTAAACAAGTAGAAGTGCAAAGTGGTCATTCGTTCTGTGGCAACAGTCTTTGCACCATGATTTGAGATTTTTTTTATCAGTAGAATGGTGGTCTTAATTTCCCAAGCTCACAGAGTGCCATGTACCATGTATGACACATTGTTGTTTTATCATCCCAAAGTGCATGGCTGCTACAAAGGTGTTGCTATCTACAAAGGTGACGAGAGGTGTTTGACTATTGCTATCTAAAAGGGTCATTATTAATGGAGATTGTTTGATGAAAATTCTGTTAGCAGGGGGGCTGCGAATCAATAAGACAATCATGTGAAGCGTGATCGAGGGCAGAGAACGTTTAAAGGGCCAGGAGTTGATATCTTCTTGGAGCACCTAGGTCTGTTTTATGTAAACATAGTGTATTCTGATCAGCAACATATGGTATGTACATTCCTTAATATCGCTCTTGAGTCTCACATCTAAGGCATTGAACTGCCACTTTGTAGTCGTCACATACGGGCCAGTACCATTATACCATTTTGCATGATGCATAAAAAAGTCACATATCTACTGGAACTAATTCCCTAAGTCCTAATCTTGAGCTGCACATCAGCTTACAAGTAAAAATTGGGTATTTGGGGTTACTTATTCTAAACACTTTTACTTGCCTTAATTTTTACAACGATATTCATAAAGCTAGCTTGCCCATTGAGCAGGCCCATGTAAGGTACCGTTTACGATCATTAGCCTGTTGGACAATAAGGTACCGTTTACGATCAATCGTAGGCAATTCTCTGTTTCCATTTGTTTTGCAATGCCAATTAATAAAAGGACAAATGACAAAAAATGCATCGAACTTGATTTTTTTTTTTTTTTTTTTTTTTTTTTTTTTTTTTTTTTTTGTGATTGTGTGTAGCCAACTATTTTTTTTCCTTATTGTGTATACTGAACTTTTAAATTTCGATCATTATGTGTATTTTGTTACCGTTTTACCCTTACCTTTTTCAAGATTTTTTTTGTCATTTTCCCTTAATAAAAGTCAAGGCCAAAGCAAAATAAATAACAAACGTTGTATACAAGAAGCTTCTACTTCCGGCAACATTACTACACTCAAAGCACTATTTTCTACTTAGGATTTGAGTGTACAAAATCTGGTAGTTCAAAGTTCAATCAGGTATAAATATATATTTCTTGCATCTAATAACTATTAACCGAACATTATATTATATATCATGGGTGTATATGAATTCATTCTATATGTACTTTTGACACTGGCCCTTCTCTAGACCCATAATGTGTACCTTGCTTGAGTAGCATATTTAGGCCTACTGACTAACCCACATTCATTGAGATAGATTCAAGAAGTATTAGAACATTCGGCGAGAATTATTACACTAATGCACTAAGAAGCAAATGGGCTCATTAGATTGAATGTTTACCTGGTAACCAACTCTTTGTGATTCCGGATGTGATGTTTCTACAAAAATGAAAGAATTGTTTTTTTAAGCATAAAAGAAAGAAAAGCGCCATTTTTTGCCTATGAACTAAAAGATAATTAAATTAAATGTTTTTTTTGTTTAGGATGAATTTTGATTGCAGGGTTGATAAGTTGAAGAAGAGGCTTGGACAAGAAGAGCATGTGCATATATAGAGTACTTGAAAGAGCTTTTAGTAGACGTTTTGTAACTTTGCCTCATCTTCGTGTGTTTAAAGAAATAAATTGTTAGTCGTAAGCAAGGTTTGTACTAGGAACTTGTTCGTGTATATTTGAATTGTGTAAAAATCATATAATATGTTGTTACAAATAAATGTAAACTTTTATTTATTTTCATTGTTAATGCATTCAACATAAAAATTGATACATTTATATCTTATTTTTCATTAACTAATTTATTTCAACGATACTAATAAGCCTCAAGTATTTTTCATTGTTAATGCATTAAAAATACAAATTCATCTTATTATTCGTTAACTAAGAGAGAAATACCGTAAACAACAAATTAAACATTTACTTACAAAAAAATGAATAAATAAATAAATAAAATAAAATAACTAAAAGATAATAACAATTAAAATGTATGTCAACCTCACATTTCAAAAAAAATATTTAACGTAAACTAATACCATCCAAAAAATTAATTAACCTCCCCATCCTTAAATATGAATTTCAATTACCTAAAACCATCAAACGAATAATTAAGTCATGTCTATCTCTTTATTAATACATAAATTAAAACTGTAAAAGATCACTAATATATGTACATGACTAAATTAAAATGTAAATTACAAGTCATGCCCGCCCATCGGGCGGGCTTAGATACTAGTATATATATATATATATATATATATATATATATATATATATATATATATATATATATATATACATGGTAACAACAGCATGGGGAACTCCCCCACACTTAGGGTGAAAACCCATATACATGCTACTGTTTTTGTTTACCGAGTCGCTAGCTTGACTCGACCCCGAATTCATTTGTTCTTGGGGAAGCAAGATGTGGAAGAAACAATCTCCATCGGACTTTCATTCAAGATGTCTGGACAAACATTTGAAGCACGTGAAAGTTCCACACCGATGAGATAAGTACCCGGCTTTAAATAGTGTAAACTATAAGCGGTGATGCCGGGGTCAAAGATAATGTCTTCATTCCCGAAGGAGTGAAGAACAGGAGAGGCCACATGATAGGTGAAGAAGAGAAAGAAAATCATGACAAACATCATGACTAACTCATCATCACCCCGGGAGAATTCATAATATCATGAATCTCGTCTTTCAAGCTCGTTTGATCAAGACATATCCCGGGTGTGTCTAGATCAAAGTAAAAGTTATCATACTCCGGTGGAGGTATGATATGAGTGAGTTCACAGGAGAACTCCTCGAATGTGAATGAATCATATTCTGGATTGATGTGCGTGAGTTCACAGGAGAACTCATCAAAGGTAGATGATTCATAATCAGGGAGAGAATTAAGAATGAGAAGTGGTACTGCCACTAATCTTCTCTCCCATAGGATGAAAAGTGAAGGCTTCAAATTCCGGTATATAATCATCGGAAAAAATGTCACTATCCTTAATGGGGATAGGAGATGAAACGGGTTTCTCTTTGAAAGCCTCAATTTTAGAAACGAGGAGACTGACATTCAATAATGTAGCACAAAGAGCTTCATCTTGGATTTCAGTGTCAATCTCTTCATCATTCTTGTAGGACCTTAAATCTATCAACTTTAACACAAATATAAGCACTAGATGAAGTAAAGATGGTGACTTGATATGATATATGTGTGGCGTTAATATTGAAAGAGAGTATAAGATGAAGAGAACTTTTATTAATAAAACACACACAATACACACACAAGCACACCTTACAAATGAGTGGTAAGGTGCCTTTTATAGTTCCATACATAGGCTTTCTATGGGCTTGGGCTTGGACTTGGTTTACATGAATTATAAAGGCTTATGAAACATAACTAATAACATATTAGCTTACCAAGACCAAGGCCCATTGACTATTCTTATAACACAAACTATGACACATTACAACGTTACAATAAATGAGAATGACCATCACTTTTTAATATAATTTTCAATGCTAACAATCTCCCCCTAAGGGGTGGTCATTCGAATGATGCTCCACGTGATTAGGTCTTCTTTGTTCTTTGTTGTTGACCATTATGTGTCGTAGTAGAATAGTCATTAGTCTTAGTTCCTTTATGCTTTTGTGATCTTTGATGATTGACTTTTCATCATTCTTTGTTCTTTTTGGTATGTGGAGTAATCTGCCTTTCGTCACTTCTGCGTCTGTGGTGGTTGTTCGCCATTCCAACATGCTCATACATCTTTGGACTTTGATGTTCATATGTACGTAGTTCCCTTTCTTTCACTTTGATCTTTAGTCTTTATACTTTGTAGATTCTTTTTTTTGGCGTAGAATCTTTCTTTGAACTTTGTGTTGTATAGATCTTTGAGGGAGCTTTCTTTAACTTCCAGATGTATGTATGAGCATGCGGAATTTGTTGCCATGGAGGTGATGTGTAGCTGCATGAAAACAGTTAGCAATAAATCAACCGGTACTTACAGATAAGGAATTAGAGATCGTCAACAGCATAGTGTGAAGACTCCTTCTAACCCTTACCATGGCCGTTCCCATGTCAGATACTCCCGAGGGAGCTTACAAGACCTACTTAGTAGCTCAATGACTGGGTGAGTCGCTGGGGATCATTCAACGACTGTAGACCGTTTGAAACCACCGCGAACACTAAGCGTAACCCATAAAGAATTACCGAAGTGACCTGCTGTCAGGGCTGCTTGATGTTGACCCTGGCAGGAATTTCCATTCAATCATTGAGAATCACAAATGTGAATCCTCTCATAAATGTTCTGGCAGATTGCTAAGATCTGCGTAGGACTCTTAAGTTTACATCTGGCATCCTTAATGATGAACAACCAGTGTAGAAATATCATGTGTTCCTATGAGATCTTTTGATGAATCTCGGGGCTCCAGACTCGATAAGTGCACATTTGGTTTCCTATGCGGAGATTAGGGAGACGTCTCTTGCTTCAATATCAACCATCTCTAAGAGACAGGTCAATAGATTACACCGGTTCCCCGTGAGAATGAAACAAGCTCTTTTAAGAGAACTTGAGTGGTTAAGAAGGTTTAGTGCAGTGCGTCACTGGGTCCATGACGTCTTTATCTTCAATACCGGTGTCACCTTGGTAACAACCAGTAGCATATGAATTGAACCCGGTGTCTGCCCTAAGGTTGAACATTTGGAGGGCTATTTCTTTTCACCCTTTTTCATACTTTTCTTTTTAATTCTTCAACCCCTTCTTTCTCCTTTCTCATTTTCTCCCTTTTTCAATCATACCTAAGGACTTTTAATTCTAATCTATTGGATTTGTCCTTGGGTAGATCCCTCCGGCTCTGGCGGATCATAGGACGGTTTTTTCTAACCTTAGTCACCTTATAACTCCATGACTATCCTATTGTTGCCATAAAACCATTCATTTGAAAACCTTCTCAAAGTGTTTATGATAATGAAACATATTTTGTTAACACTTTGAGAGTTTTGATTTCATTTTGAAGGACTCCCCCTTCACATGTGCTCATGAATTATTTAAGAAATTTGCACATGCGTGAGGAGTTTGCACTTTTTGAATTAATCCACTTTCAGTGAACATGACTGATTCGAGACACGCTTACATCACTAGTTAGGCTAGCTTGAAATTATTACCGGTCCTGGTCAAGTCCAAAGAAAGTCTCTCGATATGGTACATTCTACTCAGACAAGTCCTATTCGAGACACGTTTACATCACTAGTTGGACTAGCTTGAAATTATTACCCGTCCAGAACAAGTCTTTTCGATTACTGACATTTTAAGCTTCGTCAATTCATTGGTACTTACAGAGTCGAGCTCTTTCGAGATTCAGTCACAATCTTTAAACATCTTTGATCACATTTTAATCATGTCTTCTCCCCCTCAAAAATAGCATATTGTGATATTTTTGATATCAACTGAGTAAAAAAGCTTTTTGGAGAGAAAGACAGATTTTATTTTGCATGAATACAGAACATTTTTGTTTTTGTACTCCCCCTTAATGATAGCACATTTTAAATCAATTAAGGGTTTTGAGGGAGTTATCATGAGCACTCATTTGAAAGATTTTGAGAAATCTTTTGAACAATCTTGAAAAAGTGCTCAAGAATTATATTTAGAAAAACGAGTTTATGTTTGAAATCCTTTTCGTTTGTTTAGACTCGAACTTTTTGAAAAAGATTTCGTCATTGAACGTACGAGTCCTTGATTTGAAAATAATCAGAAGTCATTGTTTAAGTACGGGTTTCGTACTGAAGTATACGAAAGCCATTGTGAAGAAACTTTTGAGAAACGACATGTTTTTAGAAAAACATTTAACAGAACTCCCATTCAAGCATCTGTACATGTCCGTATCATTGTTGAATGACATTTCTAGAAACGTACAGAATATTGATTTATACGAGAGACATGTCGTGAGAAGAATATTTTTGGATTTTTTGATTTTATATTGTTTTTGTATTTTTTAAAAATTTTATATTTTTGTATTTTGTTTTTGTTGGTTTTTCAAATTTTGTATTTTGTTTTTTCCAAAAATATTTACAGCGAAGCGATTTTGAAAACTTTTTCAAGAAGATTCGAGAAGACGTTCTAGCTCCTCAGGAGTTAGGCTTCGCATGCCAATTTGTCGAACTAAATAGTCAAACCGTTCTTTTGGAAGGGCTTTAGTAAATAGATCGGCGAGTTGGTAATCAGTCTTAACGAAAAATAATTCAACAGTACTCTCTTCCACGTGTTCTTTGATGAAATGGTAGTGGACTTTGATATGCTTCGTCTTAGAGTGATGTACGGGATTGCACGAGATGGCTATGGCACTTTTTGAGTCACAATACATAGGTATTCTGTCAAAAGTAAAGCCATAATCTGTGAGCTGTGTCCGCATCCAAAGAACTTGGGCACAACACGCAGATAGAGACACTTACTCGGCTTCGGCGGTTGATAGTGCAATACAATCCTGTTTCTTTGACGACCAGCTTACTAGCTTTTCACCCAAAAATTGTGCTCCACCTGATGTACTCTTTGCTGTAACTTGATCACCAGCATGGTCTGCATCTGAAAATGCTGTTAGATTAAACCCCGAATCCTTCGGATACCAAAGTCCCATGTTAATGGTGCTTCGTAGGTACTGAAAGATCCGTTTAACCTCTTTGAGGTGAAGTTTTGTAGGCTTTGCCTGAAACCGTGCTAATAAACAAACAGCAAATTGAATATCGGGTCGACTAGCAGTTAGGTACATGAGAGAACCGATCATGCTCTGATATTTCTTCGGATCGATGGGTTTCCCAAACAAATCAACACCTATTTTTGGTGAAGTGACCATTGGTGTACCAACAGAATCACAATTTTCCATTCCATGTTTTTTCAAAATCTCTATTGTATATTTAGCTTGATTGATAAAAATACCACGAGGGGATTGATGTATTTGTAAACCAAGAAAGAATTTTAGTTCCCCCATCATAGACATTTCAAATTTGCTTTTCATGAGATTTTCAAAATGTTTTGAATGGTTAGGATTGGTTGATCCAAAAATTATGTCGTCCACGTAAATTTGAACGATCAAAATGTCATCTTTGAATTTTTTGATAAACAAGGTGTCATCAACCGTTCCTTTTGTGAAATTGTTTTTAAGCAAGAAAGATGATAGTTCGTCATACCATGCTCTTGGAGCTTGTTTTAAACCATAAATGGCTTTCTTAAGCTTGTAGACGTAGTCTGGATGATCTTTGTCGATGAATCCCTCTGGCTGACTCACATACACTTCTTCTTTCAGAGTTCCATTCAAGAAAGCAGTCTTAATATCCATCTGATGGACTGTGATGTTTTTGTGAGCGGCATAGGCTAAGAAAATCCGGACTGCTTCAAGTCTAGCTACAGGCGTGAATGATTCCTCGAAATCTATCCCTTATTCTTGTGGATAACCTTTAGCCACGATACGAGCTTTGTTACGAATTACAGTCATTTCCTCATCCGGTTTGTTCTTCCGCAACCACTTGAGATCAAGAACACGTTTATCAAGTGGTCGTTCAACAAGTTCCCAACTATCATGTAACAGGTATTGAAGAAATTCCTCCTGCATCGCTTCAATCCAAGGGTTTTCTGCCATTGCTTCTCGAATGTTCTTTGGTTCTTTGAGGCTGATTGAGCAAATGTAAATGCATAATTCGAGATCGGTGGCAAGTTGTCTCCTTGTCTGAACTGGCTTTGAAGGTTCACCAATAACATGTTCTATTGGGTGGTCTTTTGTCCACTGAAACGTAGAAGGGTACCTTGGGTAAAACATATGTGTGTTAGATGGTTCTTGTAACCTTGAAGAAGATTTAGCAGAGTCTGTTGCAAATGGGTTTTCAAATACTTCTTCATCTTCTAACGCAACATCGTTTGAATTATTTGTAGGTTCTTCTTGAAAAATTGTGTTTTGGTTTTGCTCATCAACTCTTGGTAGATCAGTTTTAATAACTGGAGTTGCTGGAGTAGATGTTGATGTTGCTGAGGGAATTGGTGCTTCAGCTTCGATTGTAGTAGATGCATCTTGTGATGGTGGTGGTGGTTGATGGTTTTGAGCGGGTGCAGCGGAATGTTGTTGAGATGCATTTGTCGAAGTTCCACCATAGTATTCATCAAACATTAACTCGAAGAAATTTTCCAGTTCTTGTTCTGAAGGTTTTTCTGTGTTTGTTGAATGAGCTCCTTGAGGCACGAGTCCTGAACTGATGTGTCCAGAAGTCTGCTGGTTTGGTGCGGGTCCTAATCCGTTTTGATTAGAAGCCATCGGATTAAGCGCGGGTTCTAGAGCGTATCTCTCAGAAGCCATTTGTGAAATCTCGTCAAACTTCACATTCATCATCTCCATTATCCTTTTCGTTCTTCTATTATACACCCTGAATGCCCTCGAGTTTTCTGAATATCCAATGAAGATTCCAATATCACCCTTAGCTTTTAACTTCCCTAGATCTTCTCTGTCATTCGTCGGATAGCACAAGGCGCCAAACATGTGAAGGTAAGAGATGTCAGGTTTACGGTTGTTCACTAGCTCATATGGGGTTTTATTGAATCTTGGATGTACTAGGGATCGGTTTTGAGTGAAACAAGCAGTGGCAAAAGCATCAACCCATAAGAATAGTGGTGCACTAGAAAAAATCAGCATTGTGCGAGCAGCTTCCACAAGAGTTCTATTTCTTCTTTCAACTACCCCATTCTGCTGTGGAGTTCTAACAACTGATGTTTTGGTGTGTGATTCCAACATCTTCAAGGTAAGTTCTTAACTCCTGGTTTGTAAATTCTGTGCCATTGTCTGTTCTTATAATCCTTACTGGAGCTTGAAGTAGAACTTGAATACGCTTCAGAAAGGTGATGATGATGCCTGGTGCTTCGTCTTTTGATCTCAAAAACTTTACCCAAGTATATCTTGAATAATCATCAACAATAACGAGAATATACTTCTTCCCATTAATGCTTTCAACTCTCATTGGGCCACATAAGTCCATGTGCAACATATGTAACCTTGCTTCCGAACTAGGTACGGTTTTGGGTTTATATGATGCTCTTTTACTTTTTCCTTGTTCGCATGATGGACAAAGGTGTTCCTTGGTGTATTTGAACTTAGGAAGTCCGGTGATGATGTTGTCTTTGACTTACTTGTTGATGCCACAGCCAGGACTTAGTTTCGGTTGCCCTTGTCATAAGACAAATTGGTGATGTAGAAGCCATTTGGTTGATGTCGATAGCATACAAGTTTGTACCACGATTACCAGTTAAGAGATCATCACCAACCATATTTCTAATAAAAACCGTGTTTCTCCTGAATGCAACTTCTAAATCTGCATCATAAAACTGCCCAACTGAAAACAAATTGTGTCCCAATCCATCGACGTAGTAAACCCGAGTGATTAAAAAATTCCCAAACCGAAGATCTCCATAACCCTGAATAGCTGCTACATGATCATTTCCAAAGCGTACAGTTCCCATGAATTTCCAAACGAAATTGATCAGCAGCTTTAAATTCCCGGTCATGTGCTTGGAGCAACCCGAGTCGACGATCCAAAGACATATTTCGAGAACCTGGCAAGAACAGAAGAGTTTGTATTTGGTAACCGTTTTGAATTTGGTTCCATGGGGTTAGGAGTAAGAGCAGAATCACACTCATAGACAGTTGCTTCTTGTTTAGCTTGAGTTATTTCTAATTTTCCGTTCTTAAGAGTGAACTCTCTACCCGTTGGAATCCACATTCAAAACTTAAGATAGTTCCTAGGCATTCGACTAATAGTGGTAGTCCTAAATCGTGCAACTAATCTTTCTATAGATCTGGATCTAGCACTAGGTCTTTTTGGAACATTCTTCTGTTCAGGCGTAACATTCACATTCTTAGAAACACATTCATCATGAACATCATTAATTAAACATTTCTTGCATATTAAACAAACAGAGTCATTACACGCATTAGAAACAGTACTCTCGACATTACATTCAGATGAAACATGTCTCTTATTACAAAGCGATAAATTCCTAGGGTGTTCTTCTACTTCTTCAACTTTATTCTTGCTACTGCTCTTAGAAACAGGCGAGACTCTATTGTTCCTTGTATTGCTCCTAGGCTTTCGTCTGCTGCTCCTAGAGGTACTTTCTAATCCTGTAGAAGGTAAGGCACACGCGTTAGGATTTATTTTGTTGTCCTTTTTAGCATCACTAGACTCTTTAGAATTATCCTTTTTACACGCATTTGTCTTAGAAGTGGAGGCAGACGCATTAGTGGGACTAATCCTAAAAAGGCCAGGTGCTATCACTTTTGGTGTTTCGACAACCGCTTTTCCTTTATCAACAATCTTTTCATTTCCACTTATCTTGGGCAAGGATGTTGGATTGACTGGTTTTGTCAAATCTTTTTTCTCATCGACTTTTGGAGCAAACTGGGAAATTGACATTTTTGGTTTTTGAACCGTGTTTGAAACATTTGGTTTCTCCGAAGTCAATGGTTTTGCAAACTTAGTTTCCTCACCCTTTCCTTTTTGACTTTCAAGCTGATCCCTCAAAAGATCATTTTGCTCTTTCATGTTCTTTAAGTCACGCTCATACGACAATTTGTCATACTTGCATTCTTCCTTTTTTCGATCAAGTTGTTTAAAATATGACACATTTTCTTTTTCAAGCTTTATAAGAGCATTTTCATATTTTGAAACAATCGCGGAGGTCTCAGCTCTTAGTAGTTCATCGTCTTGAATATAATATGTTTGTAAAATGATGGACATAATATCGGTGGTCATAACAACTTCGAAGAGAGAATCATTTAGGTTTTCCAAAACATTCATGTTTTCACGAGTATCATTAGCTTCGTTTACCAGGGATTTGTGGTCCTTGACAAAGTCGGCCGTTTCTTTTAAGAAAGCTTGTTCAAAATGGATAACCCTCGCACTGATGTTATTCAGTGGGATAGTAATTTCGTTGTCAAAAACTTTTTTCTGCTCAATATGAAAACTGGAATGCTAGTTGTTAATATTGATTGTAGTTTTAGAAGCAACAATATTTTGAAGTTCTTGAATTCACTTTTTAACATCATCCAGAATGTCTCTAGCCTCACTTGTATTAAAAGTGTTGTTAGAAGACATTTGTTCTATTTTTGAAAGAGATTTGGAAGCAATTACTTTCTTAGAAAACATTTTTGAAAATGGTCGTTTTATGGAAAACACAGATGCTTCTTTTTGTGGAACAAAAGTAATTCCCGAAAGTTTGTTCAATTTGTTGTTATCAATGGGTTTCAAATCCTTTTGTTTCATTTTAGTAATGCTCTCTTCGACAAGTTCCATCGTTTCCACAGAATCCCGAACGACGGGAGGATCATGTTTGGTGTAAATCACATTACCATTGTACAAAACATTCTGTTCTTGCTGAGCTTTCTTGAGATGACAAGGGGTGTTGTTACCAAGAGCCATTTTATGTTTCGTATGATAAATCGGATTAGTTTGATTTGAAATCATTTTCATTGTTTGACTTGACTGACCCGACTTAACGACTAATTCTTCTAGATGTGCAATCATGTGTTCTGACTCTACGATTTCTTCCAAAAGTTTGTCTTCTTTCTTTGTAAAGTCCTTTTTCAACTCATCCCTTTCTTTTTCAAGATTGATATAAGCTGTTTTTTGTTTCGAAAGTTGGCTTTGTAAATCAGAAATTTCCGCGTTTAAAGATTTTATCTTTTTGAAAGAATTAACATCAAGTGTATCAAACTTGAGTTGCAATTGTTTTTCCCTTGAGACGGAATTTTGATAACCAGTTTCTAATTCAGACAATCTTTTGTTATGAAATTCAAAAGCTTTAACGTTTTCTTTGTAACTCTCAAGCTCAGCGGTCAATTTAATATTCGTTGCCTTAACATCGCGATTGACCTTTTTCGCATTCTCAATTTCAATATGACAATTATTCAATAATGATTCAAACAAAGCACGTGTTTCCTCATCATTCTCAGCATGCTGTGAAACGAAGCCTCCATTATGATTCACATCTGGAGTTGCTGAAGGAGTATTGCTACTACTTGGTATGTCCAGGTATGTATCATAATTGGGTGCTAGCTTCTTAATATGTTGTTCCTCATGAGGAGACATATCAAATATATCATTATTGTGACATGTGTTGAAGTTTGATACCTCAGATGGTGCATTGGTGTCATAAACAGGAAGTGTGTCAGAATCCGTGTCATACTTAGCTTCCTGAAGATTCGCTATAACTATGCAGTTCGCATCGATATCCTCTCTATCTTCCATGTCATCCATAAGAGCCATAAAATCATTCTCCTCTGCGTTCAACTGAAACCCTGCCTCATTCTTTTGTTACAACAGTAATGCTTTCTGCAAATACGCTGTATCTTTCTTGTTCGGCTTAGTAGGACAGTTCCTTGCCATATGACCTACACCCTGACAGTTGAAACACTTTACCGGATTACCCTGATTCACATTTCCCAAATTCCCAACTACCGGAGCTGCAACATTTCTATTCTGATTACCCATTGCCTGATTACCAACATTCTGACCCCTCTGATTTCCAACAAACTAACCCATCTGATTCCCTGCATTCTGACCATACTGATTCCCTGCATACTGACTTGCATTCTGCATATTCTGATTACCCATATGAAATGCAGTAGCATATCCCTGTTGATTCCCATAAACTCCAACCATTTGGCCTGCGTTGCCCATATTGAAACTCGGTTGAGCAATATGCTTGTTGCGAGTGTTCGATGAAATCCTTTGGTTGTTGTTAGTTGGTGTAGAATAGCGTCCTTGGAATGCCTTTGACAGAAAAGCGAATGCTTGGGTCAATGCTGCAGAAGCTTCATCATTTTCAGTGAATTCTGGGTCTTCGAATTGTGGGTATTGCTGTTGTGGAATAACATGTTGTTGTTGCTGTGGGTAGAACTGTTGTTGGTAGACCGATGTTGGTTGTTGAATGTATGATGGTTGCAAGTAGTTGTGAGTGGAAGATGATGATGATTGTTGTGTGTTCACTGATAGCGGTGTTGGTGTAGTAGCAATTAATGCAAGAGGATCATGATTCTTTGCCAATCTTTCTTTCCTTACTTCATTAGCCTCAGCTTGGTTTTGCTTCAAAAAGTCATAGAGTTGATCATAATTCACCTTATGTAAATCCTTTGTTTGATTGACAATTGTAACATAACGACCCCATTCTTCTGGAAGGTTATTGATGAATTTGATGTTTGTTGCAATTGTTCGAGGTGTCAACTTGTTTCTGATTAACTCATTCATCAAAGTGTAAAACCTTGTGTAGTAAGATTCAATCTGTTCACCTTTAGTGGATGTGAAATTCTCCCATTCAGTAAGAAGTTTGTTCTCAACGTCTTGTTGTCCAATCTCTGTTCCATGACATATCCTTCTAACACGTTCCCACATAGCATAAGCAGTTTCACAACTGTCGACCGCAGCAAAGATCTCCCGTGGTAATCCAAGTTGGATTAAATGCATTGCCATATCATCTGCAGCGATCTGCTTCTTGTCTTCATCTGTGTAATCAGCTTCTGTTTGTTCACGCACGAATGGTTGAGTAGGAGGTGTTGTATTTGGATTACCTTCAATTTGAACTTGTCGTGGCTTGAATGGACCATTTGTAATGGAGTTGATCATTAATTTACCATCAGGCTTTGTTTTGATGTAACGAAGCATTCGGCTTGTCCATGGGAGATATCCACCTTTTTCAAGCATTGGAGGTCGGTTTTCTACACCGGCTGCATGAATATCTTGCTGAGATGCCATTGATGAAGTGTAGATTGATAAAATTGATTCTTGGATCGATTCAACGAAGTAGGAGTTGTGATTAGTGTAAGTTGATGCAAGTTTGGATGGTGAAAAATTTGATCTAAAACCTTAAAACCTCAATAACTTCTTCCCGGAGTGTTTTTAGGCCTCGAAACTTGGGTTGGATGAATAAATTAATTCAACGTGTCCTACTTCTCTGTTTCACGGTCGTTTTGACAGCTGATTCGTCGAAAACGGAGTTACGGTTCAAAAGTTATGGCCGTTTGAAGTTTGGTTGTCAAAAGTAAAAAAATCTTATGCGTAAACCCAGATCTTATGCGTAAACAGTAAACTTAAGCGTAGACTGAAACTTATGCGTAAACCGAATCTTATGCGTAAGGCAAATGTTAGGCGTAAACAAAAAGTTATGCGTAAACAGTAATCTTATGCGTAAGATTAGTAGTTTATGCGTAAGCTTTGTGTTTATGCGTAAGATATATGTTACGCGTAAGGTTTAGCTTATGCGTAAGATTTTTACGCGTAAGGTTTACAAACCAAACTGATCTCTCAAACTTATCCAAGCTTGAAAGATATCCCGTGTCGAAGTATTCCACAAACTTATCCAAGTCAGGGAAGTACTGAGTAAGCTCTGATCGTTGAAGAAAACTTATGCGTAGGATCTTTTGCGTAGAAAACTTATGCGTAGGATCTTAAGCGTAGATCTTATGCATAGGATTTCATCTTTTGCATAGAAACAAACTTAAGCGTAGGATCTTATGCGTAAGAACACAACTTATGTGTAGGATTCCAACCTTTTGCGTAGAAACAGACTTAAGCGTAGGATCTTATGCGTAAGAACACAACTTATGCGTAGGAAGAGGGTTTTGACCAAGCTTATGCGTAGAAAAGGGGTTTTGACCTCAAACTTATGCGTAAACAGTACTATTTCAGCCAAAAAGTGGGATAATGCTTGTCCTTTCGTACTTGTTACGCGTAAGATTGCCAAAAGCTTCAAAAAATCCGATTTTTCCACAAAAAAACTTGATTTCCACTTGATTCTTTGGATCAAATCTTTCCCAAAACACTTAGAAACACTAAAACTTCAATAAAGACTACAACTTTAGCACTAAAAACACGTAAAAATCAAAACTTTTAAGGAAAAGCCTACGTTTTTAAAGAAAAAACGCAACTTTAAAGAGAAAGTTTGATAAATAACGATTTCCACACACTCCTAAATCATTGTTAGGCGATTGATACCACTTGTAGGACCTTAAATCTATCAACTTTACCACAAATATAAGCACTAGAAGAAGGGAAGATGGTGACTTGATATGATATATGTGTGGCGTTAATATTGAAAGAGAGTATAAGATGAAGAGAACTTTTATTAATAAAACACACACAATACACACACAAGCACACCTTACAAATGAGAGGTAAGGTGCCTTTTATAGTTCCATACATAGGCTTTCTATGGGCATGGGCTTGGACTTGGTTTACATGAATTATAAAGGCTTATGAAACATAACTAATAACATATTAGCTTACCAAGACCAAGGCCCATTGACTATTCTTATAGCACAAACTATGACACATTACAACGTTACAATAAATGAGAATGACCATCACTTTTTAATATAATTTTCAATGCTAACAATTCTCTTCTTCTAAGCTGACTATCTCAAAAGGTAATTATTCCACATAAACGATGTCTCCACAAGACAACGAATCGTCATCAGTAAAATCGGAGAACATCTCAACATGATCAGTTTGGAAGATAAGAGGAGGAGGGATATCACACACATGATCAAGAATTTCCTGTGACTCTCTTGGGATTGGGACAAGGTTCTCAACACTAGACTTTATGAATTCGTTTGATTCCTTTTCAGGAACAGTGTCAAGATGCTCGTCCCCCATGCTCTGAGAGTGAGTAGGAACCTCGGGTAGCATAACAACTGGCTCAAGGAGTTGAGAAGGGCTAGCATCAATGGATTTTTGAATTTCCATATGTTCTTCTGCTAGAGATTCAATTATACTCTCTTCTCCCTGTATTTCCATAGATTGAGTCTCATCTGATGAACTAGAAGAATCATCATCAAAGATATCTTCATCATCACTGTCATCAGGAATGAAACGGAATCGAGAGCTATGTCTGGCTGGTTTTTCTTTTGCAATTGATTCTCTAACAGAGTTTTCAAAGGCAATCTGGGAATCTAATTTAGCAGCCTGCTCTTCTGCTAACAATTCTTCCATGGATTTTTGATTTGGATTATCATGGGAATATTTACTACCCTCCAAATCTTTCACTAAAACCAGAAGATTAATGAGAAGGGCATCTTCGGAATCTTCATCAGAATTGTCATCAGGAACATACTCATAAACAGGTGTGTTCCTAATAAGACACTCTGAGCCGAAATGTGAGTTTCCACAGTAGTCACACCAATGAAACTGATGTGACTGTGATTCATGTAGATTGTGGTCAAAATTGTTATTAGGAAACTGCTCATAGACAAGCGTGTTTCCTGATTGACAATCAGAACTGTAGTGAGGACCACCATAGCACTCACAAGAAAGACTTGGTGTATTTTGATACGAAGCATAATGGAGATTTGAATGATATGGTTCTAGCTCGTATGGGTTATGAGGAAGGTGGTTGAAGTTGTTTTGAGAATATTTACAAAAGTTCTGATCATAATCAGAGGTGAATGTAGGTTCAGTTCTCAAAACATAACATGTACAAAGTTCATGGTTAAATCCACAATCCTTGCAATTGCACCGTTCACAAGGTGAACCATTTCCTAACGGATCTCCACAACTAACTCAATGAAGTTGTTTCAACGAAGATGTGTGAGGAGGATCGTTAGAAAGATTTGGTGAATCATTAGGAGAATTCGGATTTATGAACAAATTGCACACAGTACAAAATCTGTTACTACAATTACTTCCACATTTCTCACAAATACATTGGTAACAACGATAGCCGTTCTTAATCGGGCTTTTACAGTGAAAACACGTGTAGCCGAGAGACGCCATAAGAATTATACATGAGAGAGGTATAAGAAGTTAGAATCAAACAGATAGAGGGTAAAGATGAATATTTTTGGGTTTTTTATGTTCGTTGAAAACTTATTTAAAATGTTTTTGGCAATCGTTTTGAAAGACCAAATCGTTTCCTCGTAGATCACACAAAGTAATCATTGAGTAATCTGATATGGTAAAATTCACAATTCATTTTGTTTATGATAAAACTATGAAAATATGAACAAGGATGGTAAATATACAATGAGCGTATATCCAGATTCACTAATCTGCAAAACCGTTTAGAATAATGCGCACAACCTCCCCGGCAGCGGCGCCAAAATTTTGATTGTGTTTGATTGATGCTAAATAGTCAACTTAAATTGACCAAAGGAAAATGGTCAACAAAGTCAAACAGCTTAGAGTCAATCTTCGCGGAATATAGGGTTTCCCCGGGTCGTTATGTCTCGACGAGGCGTGAATTGTATTCAAAACGGGTTTGTGATCGGGTGAATTTGGACAGGAAAGGGTTGTGATTGATTATACTAAGGAAATGTGAAAGGAAATAACTTAAATAAGCTATATTAGTATATACATGAATTTAGAAAAACCAGAAACGTGTAAAACCTAAAAACGCGTACGTTCAGTTTAAAGTTACGTGAACGTACAAAATAAAACACGAGTTTTGGTGAAATAAAGTACTTACAGATATGAAAATTATATTTTTACAATCCTAATAATAAAAGAAAATTTTTAGAAAAAGAAAATTAATTTTTACACTATTTAATTATTTATAATTAATTAATTCCTAATTACTTATTAATTAACTAATTAAAATAATTTAAATTACTAAAAATACTAAAATGACTTAGATAATTATAGAAAAATTTATAAATCTAATTAACCATCACAGGAATCCTAAAAAATTATAAAAAGTTTGTTTTATATGTTTTTAAACTATTTTACTAATTATTAAACTAAATATTAATTAATTACTAATTAAACTAATTAAATTCTAAGAAATAGAAAATGAACAGTAAAAATTATGAGAAAATTTCTAAAATTATTTTATAACATATAAAAGCTAGGAAAAATATAAAAACTAGGTATTACTTTATAAACACTAATTATGCTATTTAATACTTAAATATTAATTAATTATTACTTAAACTATATTTAATTCTAATAAATACTAGATGACAATATAAAAATCTGAAAAAATTACTAAAATTACTTTAACATAAAAGAAAATTAAGAAAAAATATAAAATTGCAAAGTGCTTAATAAAAAGCTAAAAAGGAAAATTAAAAAGATAAATAATATTAAATAGAAACTAGCACTTAAATTAATTTTGTCTTTTTCTAGATTTTCTTTTAGAAATCTATTTTATACCTAAAAACATTAAACTTTTGTAAAAACAAATTTTCCAAAGCTTAAAAATAAGCAAAATGGACACATAAAGACTTAACAGTTGACTTTTGTTGACTTTTGAAGGAAATAAGCTTATGTGGGGTCCACAGGGGTGGAAAGTGGTTCAAATAAGTTACTTGGACATGAATGATGCTAAAACAAAAAGCTAAGGTCACTAAATAAGCCAATAAGCAGGAATAAGCTATTCCAAACCTCAAGGCTGCATAATTTTGGGACAAGTTTGGAGGGGCAATTAAGCTAGGGGCAAGGGAGCATAAGTTCAAATCTTTGCTTGAACTAGGTAGAGGGCCAGTTGGGGAGTCTAAAGAAACAAGAGTTACCCTGTGGGGCCCACTTATGAGGTCTGTGGGACCTCTGCAAGTGAGACAGATGGGGATGAGCTGCTGATGCAGGAGAGAACACTCTCCTTGCAGGTCTGTTTGGGAGGGTGTAGGGCCCACACAAAAAAATGGCAAAAATATGGTGACAATGGGATTTCAAAGACTAGCTGGGGGACTATGAATTGGTAAAAGGCACAAGGCCTGAAACTAAATAGAAAAATCAAAATAATTCTTTGAATTTTTGCATTTCTCCTGAGATTATACTATTTGACTTTTCGTAATTCCCACCTCAGTTGACTAATATGAGATTCTATGGATCAACACTGATTACTTAAGTTAAGTAACCCTAGACTAAGCTAAATTAACCTACATATACTAGTTTAGGACTGAATTGAGGGTTTGTGGTTCTTAAATCCACAACAGTGGACTGTTATGATGATTAGAATGCAATTTTGACTTTTAACTAAGAACTTACCAATATGTAGGACCTTAGATATATCAACTTTAATACCAATATAAGCACTAGATGAAGTAAAGATGGTGAGTTGATATGAATAAAGTGTGGCGTATGATTTGTATAAAGAGAGAATAAGGTGAAGAGAACTTTTATTAAAAACACACACAATACACACACAAGCACACCTTACAAATGAGAGGTAAGGTGCCTTTTATAGTTAGAGAGAAAGGCCTCATGGGCTTTCTAATGGACTTGGGCTTGGACTTGGTTTACATGAATTATATAACAAGGCTTATGAAACATAGCACATAACATATTAGCTTTCCAAGTCCAAAGCCCAATGACTAAACTAATACTAATCTTAACAAACGACACAAAGTTACAATATGAGAATGACCATCACTTCTATATAAATATTTTTAATGCTAACAATCTCCCCCTAAGGGGTGGTCATTCGAATGATGCTCCACGTGAGTGGGTCTTCTGTGTTCTTTGTCTTTAACTTTGTGTGTCGTTGTAGAATAGTCTTTAGTCTTTGTTCCTTCATGCTTTGTGATCTTTGATAACTGATTTTTCATCGTTCTTTGTTCCTTTGTGAAGTGGAGTTATCTGCCTTTCGTCACTTCTGCGTCTGTGGTGGTTGTTTGCCATTCCAACATGCTCATACATCTTTGGACTTTGATATTCATATGCACGTAGTTCCCTGTCTTTCACTATGATCCTTAGTCTTTATACTTTGTAGATTCTTCTTTTTGGCGTAGAATCTTTCTTTGAACTTTGTGTTGTATAGATCTTTAAGGGAGCTTTCTTTAACTTCCAGATGTATGTATGAGCATGCGGAATCTGTCGCCATGGAGATGAAGTGTCCCTGCATATAAACAGTTAGCAATAAAACATCCGGTACTTACAGATAAGAATTAGAGATCGTCAACAGCATAGTGTGAAGACTCCTTCTAACCCTTACCAAGGCCGTTCCCATGTCAGATACTCTCGAGAGAGCTTACAAGACCTACTAAGTAGCTCAATGACTGGGTGAGTCGCTGGGGATCACTCCACGACTGTAGACCATTTGAAACCACCGCGAACACTAAGCGTAACCCATAAAGAATTACCGAAGTGACCTGCTGTCAGGGCTGTTTGATGTTGACCCTGGCAGGAATTTCCGTTCAATCATTGAGAAATACATTTGTAATTCTCTCATAAACGTTCTCGGCAGATTGCTAAGATCTGCGAAGGACTCTTAGGTTTACATCTGGTGTCCTTAATGATGAACAACCAGTGTAGAGATATCATGTGTTCCTATGAGATCTTTTGATGAATCTCGGGGCTCTAGACTCGATAAGTGCACATTTGGTTTCCTATGCGGAGATTAGGGAGAGGTCTCCTGCTTCAATATCAACCATCTCTAAGAGACAGGTCGATAGATTATGCCGGTTCCCCGTGAGAATGAAACAAGCTCTTTTAAGAGAACTTGAGTGGCTAGAAGGTTTAGTGCAGTGCGTCACTGGGTCCATGACGTCTTTATCTTCAATACCGGTGTCACCTTAGTAACAACCAGTAGCATATGAATTGAACCCGGTGTCTGCCCTAAGGTTGAACATATGGAGGGCTATTTCTTTTCACCCTTTTTCATAACTTTTCTTTTTAATTCTTCAACCCCTTCTTTCTCCTTTCTCATTTTCTCCCTTTTTTTTTTCAATCATACCTAAGGACTTCTAATTCTAATCTATTGGAATTGTCCTTGGGTAGATCCCTCCGGCTCTGGCGGATCATAGGACGGTTTTTCCTAACCTTAGTCACCTTATAACTCCATGAATCCTATAATTGCCATGAAACCTTTGATTGAAAATCTCTCAAAGTGTTTATGAATATAAACACATTTTTGTTGATACTTTGAGAGTTTTTGTTTCTTTTGAAGGACTCCCCCTTCACATGTACTCATGGATTTTTAAGAAATTTGCACATGCGTGAGGAGTTTGCACTTATTGAATTGATCCACTTTCAGTGAACATGACCGATTCGAGACACGCTTACATCACTAGTTAGACTAGCTTGAAGTTATTACCCGTCCTGGTCAAGTCCAAAGAAAGTCTCTCGATACGGTACACTCTACTCAGACAAGTCCTATTCGAGACACGCTTACATCACTAGTTAGACTAGCTTGAAATTATTACCCGTCCAGGACAAGTCTTTTCGATTATTGACATTTTAAACTTCGTCAATTCATTGGTACATTCTGAGTCGAGCTCTTTTGAGATTCAGTCACAATCTTTAAACATCTTTGATCACTTTTTAGTCATGTCTTCTCCCCCTCAAAAATAGCAAATCGTGATATTTTTGATATCAACTGATTAAGAAAAAGCTTTTTGGAGAGATAGACAGATTTCATTTTGCATGAATTCGGAACAATTTTGTTTTTGTATTCCCCCTTAATGATAGCACATTTTAAAATCAATTAAGGGTTTGAGGGAGTTATCTTGAGCACTCATTTGAAAGATTTTGAGAAATCTTTTGAACAATCTTGAAAAAGTGCTCAAGAATTGTATTTTGAAAAACGAGTTTATGTTTGAAATCCTTTTCGTTTGTTTATACTTAAACTTTTGAAAAAGAGTTCGTCATTGAACATACGAGTCCTTGATTTGAAAATAATCAGAAGTCATCATTTAAGTACGGGTTTTGTACTGAAGTATACGAAAGCCATTGTGAAGAAAATTTTGAGAAACAACATGTTTTAGAAAAACATTTTAAAGAACTCCCGCTCAAGCATCTGTACATATCCGTATCATTGTTGAATGACATTTCTAGAAATGTACAGAATATTGATTTATACGAGAGACATGTCGTGAGAAGAATATTTTTGGATTTTTTGATTTTATATTGTTTTTGTATTTTTTGAAATTTTATATTTTTGTATTTTGTTTTTGTTGGTTTTTCAAATTTTGTATTTTGTTTTTCAAAAATATTTACAGCGAAGTGATTTTGAGAACATTTTTCAAGAAGATTCGAGAAGACGTTCTAGCTCCTCAGGAGTTAGGCTTCGCATGCCAATTCGTCGAACTAAATAGTCAAACCTTTCTTTTGGAAGGGCTTTAGTGAATAGATCGGCGAGTTGGTAGTCAGTCTTAACGAAAAATAATTCAACAGTACCCTCTTCCACGTGTTCTTTGATGAAATGGTAGTGGACTTTGATATGCTTCGTCTTAGAATGATGTACGGGATTGCACGAGATGGCTATGGCACTTTTTGAGTCACAATACATAGGTATTCGGTCAAAAGTAAAGCCATAATCTGTGAGCTGTGTCCGCATCCAAAGAACTTGGGCACAACACGCAGATAGAGACACATACTCGGCTTCGGCGGTTGATAGCACAGTACAATCCTGCTTCCTTGACGACTAGCTTACAAGCTTTTCACCCAAAAATTGTGCTCCACCTGATGTACTCTTTGTTGTAACTTGATCACCAGCATGGTCTGCATCTGAAAATGCTGTTAGATTAAACTCCGAATCCTTCGGATACCAAAGTCCCATGTTAATGGTGCTTCGTAGGTACCGAAAAATCCGTTTAACCTCTTTGAGGTGAAGTTCGGTAGGCTTTGCCTGAAACCGTGCTAACAAGCAAACAGCAAATTGAATGTCGGGTCGGCTAGCAGTTAGGTACATGAGATAACCGATCATACTCCGATATTTCTTCGGATCGATTGGTTTCCCAAACAAATCAGCACCTATTTTTGGTGAAGTGACCATTGGTGTACCAACAGAATCACAATTTTCCATTCCATGTTTTTTTCAAAATCTCTATTGTATATTTAGCTTGATTGATAAAAATACCACGAGGGGATTGATGGATTTGTAAACCAAGAAAGAATTTTAGTTCCCCCATCATGGACATTTCAAATTTACTTTTCATGAGATTTTCAAAATGTTTTGAATGATTAGGATTGGTTGATCCAAAAATTATGTTGTCCACGTAAATTTGAACGATCAAAATGTCATCTTTGAACTTTTTGATAAACAAGGTGTCATCAACCGTTCCTTTTGTGAAATTGTTTTTAAGCAAGAAAGATGATAGTTCGTCATACCACGCTCTTGGAGCTTGTTTTAAACCATAAATTGCTTTCTTAAGCTTGTAGACGTAGTCTGGATGATCTTTGTCGATGAATCCCTCTGGCTGACTCACATACACTTCTTCTTTCAGAGTTCCATTCAAGAAAGCTGTCTTAATGTCCATCTGATAGACTGTGATGTTTTTGTGAGCTGCATAGGCTAAGAAAATCCGGACTGCTTCAAGTCTAGCTATAGGCGCAAATGATTCCTCGAAATCTATCCCTTCTTCTTGTGGATAACCTTTAGCCACGAGACGAGCTTTGTTGCGAATAACAGTCATTTCCTCATCCAGTTTGTTCTTCCACAACCACTTGAGATCAAGAACTCGTTTATCAAGTGGTCGTTCAACAAGTTCCCAACTATCATGTAACAGGTATTGAAGAAATTCCTCCTGCATCGCTTCAATCCAAGGGTTTTCTGCCATTGCTTCCCGAATGTTCTTTGGTTCTTTGAGGCTGATTGAGCAAACGTAGATGCACAATTCGAGATCAGTGGCAAGTTGTCTCCTTGTCTGAACTGGCTTTGAAGGTTCACCTATAATATGTTCTATTGGATGGTCTTTTGTCCATTGAAACGTAGAAGGGTACCTTGGGTGTAACGAATGTATGTTAGATGGTTCTTGTAACCTTGAAGAAGATTCAGCAGAGTCTGTTGCAAACGGGTTTTCAAATACTTCTTCTTCTTCTAACGCAACATCGTTTGAATTATTTGTAGGTTCTTCTTGAAGATTAGTGTTTTGATTTTGCTCATCAACTCTTGGTAGTTCAGCTTCAATTACTGGAGTTGCTTGAGTAGATGTAGATGATGTTGATGTGGTTGGTGCTTCAGCTTCAATTGTTGTAGATGCATCCTGTGATGATGGTGGTGATTGATGGTTTTGAGCGGGTGCAGCGGAATGTTGTGGAGATGCATTTGTCGAAGTTCCACCATAATATTCATCAAACATTAACTCGAAGAAATTTTCCAGTTCTTGTTCTGAAGGTTTATCCGTGTTTGTTGACTGAGCTCCTTGAGGTACGAGTCCTGAACTGATGTGTCCAGAAGTCTGCTGGTTTGGTTTGGGTCCTAATCCGTTTTGATTAGAAGCCATCGGATTAAGCGCGGGTTCTAGAGCGTATCTCTCAGAAGCCATTTGTGAAATCTCGTAAAACTTCACATTCATCATCTCCATTATCCTTTTCATTCTTCTATTATACACCCTGAATGCCCTCGAGTTTTCTGAATATCCAATGAAGATTCCAATATCACTCTTAGCTTTCAATTTTCCTAGATCTTCTCTGTCGTTCGTCGGATAACACAAAGTGCCAAACACGTGAAGGTAAGAGATGTCAGGTTTACGGTTGTTCACTAGCTCATATGGGGTTTTATTGAATCTCGGATGGACTAGGGATCGGTTTTGAGTAAAGCAAGCAGTGGCTACAGCATCAGCCCATAAGAATAGAGGTGCACTAGAGAAAATCAGCATTGTGCGAGCAGCTTCGACAAGAGTTCTATTTCTTCTTTCAACTACCCCATTCTGCTGTGGAGTTCTAACAACTGATGTTTGATGTGTAATTCCAACATCTTCGAGGTAAGTTCTTAACTCCTGATTTGTGAATTATGTGCCATTATCTGTTCTTATAATCCTTACTGGAGCTTGAAGTAGAACTTGAATATGCTTCAGAAAGGTGATGATGATGCCTGGTGCTTCGTCTTTTGATCTCAAAAACTTTACCCAAGTATATCTTGAATAATCATCAACAATAACAAGAATATACTTCTTCCCATTAATGCTTTCAACTCTCATTGGGCCACATAAGTCCATGTGCAACATATGTAACCTTGCTTCCGAACTAGGTACGGTTTTGGGTTTATATGATGCTCTTTTGCTTTTTCCTTGTTCGCATGATGGACATAGGTGTTCCTTGGTGTATTTGAACTTAGGAAGTCCGGTGACGATGTTGTCTTTGGCTAACTTGTTGATCGTGTCGAAGTTGAGATGGGATAAACGTCTATGCCACAGCCAGGACTTAGTTTCGGTTGCCCTTGTCATAAGACAAATTGGTGATGTAGAAGCCATTTGGTTGATGTCGATAGCATACAAGTTTGTACCACGATTACCGGTTAAAAGATCATCACCAACCAAATTTCTTATAAAAACCATGTTTCTCCTGAATGCAACTTCTAAATCTGCATCACAAAACTGCCCGACTGAAAACAAGTTGTGTCCCAACCCTTCGACGTAGTAAACTCGAGTGATTAAAAAATTCCCAAACTGAAGATCTCCAAAACCCAGGATAGTTGCTACATGATCATTTCCAAAGCGTACAGTTCCCATGAATTTCCAGATGAAATTGATCAGCAGCTTTAAATTCCCGGTCATGTGCTTGGAGCAACCCGAGTCGACGATCCAAAGACATATTTCGATAACCTGCCAATAACAGAAGAATTTGTATTTGGACACCTTTTTAAATTTGGTTCCATGGGGTTAGGGGTACATTCAAACTCACACTCATAGACAGTTGCTACTTGTTTAGCTTGAGTTATTTCTAATTTGCCGTCCTTAAGAGTGAACTCTCTACCCGTTGGTATCCACATACAAAACTTAAGGTAGTTCCTAGGCATTCGACTAATAGTGGTAGTCCTAAATCGTGCAACTAATCTTTCTATAGATCTAGATCTAGCACTAGGTCTTTTTGGAACATTCTTCTGTTCAGGCGAAACATTCACATTCTTAGAAACACATTCATCATGAACATCATTAATTAAACATTTCTTGCATATTAAACAAACAGAGTCATTACATGCATTAGAAACAGTACTTTCGACATTACATTCAGATGAATCATGTGTCTTATTACAAAGCGATAAATTCCTAGGGTGTTCTTCTACTTCTTCAGCTTTATTCTTGCTACTACTCTTAGAAACAGGCGAGACTCTATTGTTCCTTGTATTGCTCCTAGGCTTTAGTCTGCTGCTCCTAGAGGTGCTTTCTAATCCTGTAGAAGGTAAGACACACACATTAGGATTTATATTGTTGTCCTTTTTAGCATCCCTAGATTCTTTAGAATTATCCTTTTTGCACGCATTTGTCTTAGAAGTGGAGGCAGACGCATTAGTGGGACTAATCCTAAAAAGGCCAGGTGCTAGAACTTTTGGTGTTTCGACAACCGCTTTTCCTTTATCAACAATCTTTTCATTTTCAATTTTCATGGGCAAGGGTGTTGGAGTGACTGGTTTTGTCAAATCCTTTTTCTCATCGACTTTTGGAGCAAACCGTGAAATAGACATTTTTGGTTTTTGAACCATATTTGGAACATTTGGTTTCTCCGAAGTCGATGGTTTTGCAAACTTAGTTTCCTCACCCTTTCCTTTTTGACTTTCAAGCTGAGCTCTCAAAAGATCATTTTGCTCTTTCATGTTCTTTAAGGCACGCTCATACGACAATTTGTCATACTTGCATTCTTCATTTTTTCGATCAAGTTGTTTAAAACATGACACATTTTCTTTTTCAAGCTTTATAAGAGCATTTTCATATTTTGAAACAATTGCGGAGGTCTCAGCTCTTAGTCGTTCATCGTCTTGAACAGAATACGTTTGTAAAATGATGGACATGATGTCAGTGGTCATAACAGCTTCGAAGAGAGAATCATTCAGGTTTTCCAAAACATTCATGTTTTCACGAGTATCATTAGCTTCATTTATCAGGGATTTGTGGTCCTTGACAAAGTCGGCCGTTTCTTTTAAGAAAGCTTTTTCAAAATGGATTACCCTCGCACTGATGTTATTCAGTGGGATAGTAATTTCGTTTTCAAAAACTTTTTTCTGCTCAATATGAAAACTGGAATGCCAGTTGTTAATATCGATTGTAGTTTTAGAAGCGACAATATTTTGAAGTTCTTGAATTCTCTTTTTAACGTCATCCAAAATTTCTCTAGCCTCACTTGTATTAAAAGTGTTGTTAGAGGAAATTTGTTCCATTTTTGAAAGAGATTTGGAAACAATTACTTTCTTAGAAAACATTTTTGAGAATGGTCGTTTTATGGAAAACACAGATGGTTCTTTTTGTGGAACAAAAGTAATTCCCGAAAGTTTGTTCAATTTGTTGTAATCAATGGGTTTCAAATCCTTTTGTTTCATTTTAGTAATACTCTCTTCGACATGTTCTATCATTTGCACAGAATCCCGAACGATGGGAGGATCATGTTTAGTGTAAATCACATTACCATTGTACAAAACATTCTGTTCTTGCTGAGCTTTCTTGAGATTACTGGGGGTGTTGTTACCAAGAGCCACTTTATGTTTCGTATGGTAAATCGGATTAGTTTGATTTGAAATCATTTTCATTGTTTGACTCGACTGACCCGACTTAACCACTAATTCTTCTAAATGAGCAATCATGTGTTCTGACTCTACGATTTCGGCCAAAAGTTTGTCTTCTTTCTTTGCAAAGTCCTTTTTCAACTCATCCCTTTCTTTTTCAAGATTGGTATAAGCTGTTTTTTGTTTAGAAAGTTGGTTTTGTAAATCAGAAATTTCCGCGTTTAAAGATTTTATCTTTTTGAAAGAATTAACATCAAGTGTATCAAACTTGAGTTGCAATTGTTTTTCCCTTGACACGGAATTTTGATAACCAGTTTCTAATTCAGACAATCTTTTGTTATGAAATTCAAAAGCTTTAACGTTTTCTTTGTAACTCTCAAGCTCAGCGGTCAATTTAACATTCGCGGCCTTAACATCGCGATTGACCTTTTTCACATTCTCAATTTCAATACGACAATTATTCAATAATGATTCAAACAAAGCACGTGTTTCCTCATCATTCTTAGCATGCTGTGAAACGAAGCCTCCATTATGATTCACATCTGTAGTTGCTGAAGGAGTATTGCTACTACTTGGCGTGTCCAGGTATGTATCATAAGTGGGTGCTAGCTTCTCAGAATGCTGTTCCTCATGAGGAGACATATCAAATCTATCATTATTGTGACATGTGTTGAAATTTGGTACCTCAGATGGTGCATTGGTGTCATAAACAGGAAGTGTGTCAGAATCCGTGTCATACTTAGCTTCCTGAAGATTCGCCATGAATATGCAGTTCGCATCGATATCTTCTCTATCTTCCATGTCATCCATAAGAGCCATAAAATCATTCTCCTCGACATTCAACTGAAATCCTGCCTCTGCCTTTTGTGCCAACATCACTACTTTCTGCAAGTACGCTAGATCTTTCTTGTTCGGCTTAGTAGGACAGTTCCTTGCCATATGACCTACACCCTGACAGTTGAAACACTTTACCGGATTACCTTGATTCACATTTCCTAAATTCCCAACTACTGGAGCTGCAACATTTCTATTCTGATTACCCATTGCCTGATTACCAACATTCTGACCCCTCTGATTTCCAACCAACTAACCCAACTGATTCCCTGCATACTGACGATACTGATTTCCTGCATTCTGATTCCCTGCATTCAGCATATTCTGATTCCCCATGTTGATTCCAGTAGTATATCCTTGCTGATTCCCATAAACTCCAACCATTTGGCCTCCGTTGCACATATTGAAACTCGGCTGAGCAATCTGCTTGTTGCGAGTGTTCGATGAAATCCTTTGGTTGTTATTTGTTGGTGTAGAATAACGTCCTTGGAATGCCTTTGTCAGAAAAGCAAACGCTTGGGTCAATGCTGCAGTAGCTTCATCATTTTCAGTGAATTCTGGTTCTTGGAATTGTTGGTATTGCTGTTGTGGAATAACATGTTGTTGTTGCTGTGGGTAGAACTGTTGTTGGTAGACCGGTGTTGGTTGTTGAATGTATGATGGTTGCATGTAGTTGTGAGTGGAAGATGATGATGGTTGTTGTGTGTTCACTGGTAGCGGTGTTGGTGTAGTAGCAATTAATGCGAGAGGATCATGATTCTTTGCCAATCTTTCTTTCCTTACTTCATTAGCCTCAGCTTGGTTTTGCTTCAAAAAGTCATAGAGTTGATCATAATTCACCTTATGTAAATCCTTTGTTTGATTGACAATTGTAACATAATGACCCCATTCTTCTGGAAGGTTATTGATGAATTTGATGTTTGTTGCAATTGTTCGAGGTGTCAACTTGTTTCTGATTAACTCATTCATCAAAGTGCAAAACCTTGTGTAGTAGGATTCAATCTGTTCACCTTTAGTGGATGTGAAATTCTCCCATTCAGTAAGAAGTTTGTTCTCAACGTCTTGTTGTCCAATCTCTGTTCCATGACATATCCTTCTAACACGTTCCCACATAGCATAAGCAGTTTCACAACTGTCGACCGCAGCAAAGATCTCCCGTGGTAATCCAAGTTGGATTAAATGCATTGCCATATCATCTGCGGCGATCTGCTTCTTGTCTTCCTCTGTGTAATCTGCTTCTATTTGTTCACGCACGAATGGTTGAGTAGGAGGTGTTGTATTTGGATTGCCTTCAATTTGAACTTGTCTTGGCTTGAATGGACCATTTGTAATGGAGTTGATCATTAATTTACCATCAGGCTTTGTTTTGATGTAACGAAGCATGCGGCTTGTCCATGGGAGATATCCACTTTTTTCGAGCATCGGAGGTCGGTTTTCCGCACCGGCTGCATGAATATCTTGCTGAGTAGCCATTGATGAAGTGTAGATTGATAAAGTTGATTCTCGGATCGTTTCAACGAAGTAGGAGTTGTGTTTAGTGTAAGTTGATGCAAGTTTTTGTGGTGAAAAATTTGATCTGAAACCTTAAAACCTCAATAACTTCCGTTCGGAGTGGATTTGGGCCTCGAAGCTTGGCTTGAACGTGTCCTTCTTCTCGGTCTCACGGTCGTTTTGACAGCTGATTCGTCGAAAACGGAGTTACGGTTCAAAAGTTATGGCCGTTTGAAGTTTGGTTGTCAAAAAGTCAAATTCTTACGCGTAAACTCCTGAACTTATGCGTAAACAGTGAATCTTACGCTTAACTTAGAATCTTATGGTTAACTTCAAATCTTACACGTAAGAAAAGTTATGCGTAAACTTTCAGGTTATGCGTAAAAATTAAGGTTATGCGTAAACAAAATGTTTATGCGTAAGCTTTGATTTTTTTTTTTTTTTTTTTTTTTTTTTTTTTTTTTTTTTACGCGTAAACTTTGAGTTTATGCGTAAGAAAAGTTACGCGTAAGGTATTTCAACCAAATTGATCTCTCAAACTTATCCAAGCTTGAAAGATATCCCGTGTCGAAGTATTCCACAAACTTATCCAAGTCAGGGAAGTACTGAGTCACCGTAGCACGAAGATAAGACCTTTGATGAAGTTATGCGTAGAATTCTGAAACTTACGCGTAAACAATATTAGGCGTAAGATCTTATGCGTAGAATCTCAACTTGTGCGTAGAAAACCAATGTTAAGCGTAGGATCTCAATCTAACGCGTAGAATGTAACACCCCCAATTCATGATGCAGCGGAATTCAACTTGGGTGTTACTCGATGGCACAACAGTCATAATAATAGAAAACGATCTCTAACCGAGTCGTAATAAAAAGAGTTGTCATTCATATTATTCAAATGTATCAAAGTTTACATAGTAAGGTCCCAAAATGATCCATTGTTTCAAAACACATCAATATAAAGTCTATGATGTTTTTATTGAATGACATAATAGTTTATAGCCTTCTTCCTTCGGTACGTGCCCTTCCCGCTCCATTCTTGATTATCATGGACCTGAAATACATGCTTAAGAGGTCAACACAAAGGTTGAGTGAAATTCATAGAGTTTGTTTAATGGTTGAACACAATATGTTGGTAGTAAGAGTTAATTAGACTCATACTCATGTTAGAAAACAAAACAGTTATTATTATGTACTAAGCTCATGCAACCAATACGTTAACGGGTACCAATATCAATCGGCGGTTATGTTGCCCTGGTAAGTACTTTGCCGTCATACTTAATGTTTCAAATATAGTGCATTTGTTGAACTAATCTGCTCAAACAAATGGGATTCGTCAATCCCAATAGGCCTATTCACAATACTCGCGCTCACTAATACTAGTGATTAAATGGTTCATGATGGGGCCTAGGATTGGCAAGGTAGGTACTTAGTAATAATAAAACAATCAGGCAGCATACAGTTTCAAAGCATTGTGTTCGGTTTAAAAGTAGCATGTATTCCCCCCAAGGGTTTATAAAACATTGAAGTAATGTAAAGTGGGGCTATGAACTCACCTTAAGTACGATAGCAAGTAATGAAGGTGATGGTCGGATCGTGTAGGTTTCTACGAGCAACCTATAATAGAATGTTGCGACTTAGGATTTGTGTAAAGAATATAACGGAGTGCCTATATATATATCTTGCATTTAGTCCATGATGAGGTATGATGTATATTTGTAAGTCTTTGAAAGAAAGATTTATGAACATGTAAGTTTTGGTATATCGTTTACTACCGTTCGGGCTAACATATTTCAGAAGTCATGTTAGTAAGCGTTCGAGGAGCCATGACACTTTAACTCGTAAATCCACAACTCATCTCGACGGCTTACATAATGAACTCCTCACATGAAGCTCCCTACTATTGTAGTAGTTGATAAAGTATATAGATATAAGTTTTGATCCGAAAAAGTTACATGTCCGATATTTGGATAAACTTAGGAAAGTTTATAGTACATGAAGATTGTTATTAGGGTATGATTCATAAGTTTTGTATGACCATTTGTCTTGGTAAAATCTCATGGTTCCCTTTTAGGTGAAGTAGATCCAAATTGCTTGTTCATGTTATCGGCTAATTCATTGTTTCATGTTTACGCCTATGTAAGTTTACTTGGTCATTTCGTCATGGCCTAGCCATGACCTTTGCTCCTTGTTCCAAGGTCATGAGACCCAACCTTAGCTCTAGCCATGGTGGTGGTCTTGTTTATAGGTCATAATAACTCTTGTTCCTTTGAAAGTATAACAATATTATAGTGACTTAAAATATGTAAATAGCTGTTAAGAAACTGAGAAATATCTCACTCAGAAGGCGTTTTCAAGGCTCGAGCCTCTTTGTTCCTGAAGGAAAACGTGATTCCAGACAACTTTCGTGTTTTAACTTTTTCATGAATCGGACCAGAAAGGCCTCTTTTTGCGTGTTTTAGGTTCTGTCACAGAAACTTTTAGGCAGTTTTGCCGGAAATCTTTGGTAACTTCAAATCGCCATAACTTTTGACTCGTTTACTCTTTTTAGGTGGTTCAAATTGCTACGGTTTGCTTGTTAAGTCCTCTACTGTAATATGTAATAATCCAACATCATATTTTTACCATTTTGATCAGGTCTTACCAAGAAATTCACTAGTTTGCTTGTTTTAGTAACTTGTTTCAATAATCCATTATAACAACATCTTTTACTCATTTGTATACATCATGGACATTATACAAGACATAATATAGCAAGAATAACTTGTAAATGATATGAACATGAGAAATTAACAAGAAGCATGTTAGGTTTAGGCTTACAACTTTTGGCTTTCTAATTAAAGAAAGGAGTAACAAGTAAGGAAATGGACTTTGATAGACTTCTTCAACCCTTTTTCACTTCATGCAACCTTTCTACCCTTGGTATTCTTGAAAGATATGTAATGAAAGTTGAGGTGTATTGAGTGGATTTAAACTCAAGAGAAAACACCAAGTATGTTAGGGTTTGGAAGATTTTTGGTGAATAATAAGCTAACTAGGGTTTCTATCTTGAACTTGCACTTGATCCTTGCTATAACTAGGAAGAAATAAACTAAGTGTGGAATGAAATGGGGTGTTGTGATGGCCGGCCAAGGAAGAGAGGGGAGGGGGTATTTATACCCTCATGAGGAGGTTAGTTTACTAGATATTTTCTTGCCAAAGAAACACATGTAACTATCCTAGATTACAAGGCACAAGATCAAGCCACACAAGGGTGTGACTCCCCCCCTATGGCGGTTCACAAGGGGATAAGGGGGGAGGTGGCTTCGTCTTGATAAAATATCTAGATATTAGATGCATTTTGACTCCGGGAAATGCCAATCGTAAATGATTAGGCCTCAAAACGTAAAACCGGGTGTCGTAAAATTATGTGTCACACCCCCAAAATCGGGTCCAGCGGAAGCATACGTGTAGCTGGGGTGTAACTCAATTGGTATTACAACACTAGTTCAAAAATGGTTTTCACTTCAATCATTTAGAATAAAATAGTTAAATCAAAAATATTGAATTTACATCGTTAAAAGTAGTGCGGAAGTAGGCCCTTAAAAGTAGTTTAAAACGGTCCCCATATAAATAATCAGAGTCTTCTATGACCATGCCATGCCCTGCCAAAACCTCCTGTAGCGTGCCATAGGTTAAAACCTGAAAATACATGCTAAAGTGTCAACACGAGGTTGGTGAGTTCATAGAGTTTGTTTAACAAATAATGTCTATAGAGAAAAGATTGCCCAGCCAAGGCATCGTAATTCAGTAATAAGAAATCAGTAATAAGAAATCCATAATAAGAAATCAGAAATAAGAAATCCATAATAAGAAATCAGTAATGAGAAATCCGTAATAAGAAATCAGTAATAAGAAATCCATAATAAGAAATCAGTAATGAGAAATCCGTAATAAGAAATCAGTAATAAGAAATCCGTAATAAGAAATTAGTAATAAGGTTTATAAAAACCCTCAGTATTTAACTTTAATCGCATGTACAATAGCCCAAGTATAAAGTAAAGTAATAAGTTTTTCAGTCATAAAACTACATTGTCTCTTAAGCTCATGAAACCGAAGCTAGACGTTACTTGGCCCCAAATGAGTGTTTACCAGACACTCTAATAATAAAGACATGAAATGCATCTGTAATACTGTTGGAGCAACCCAAACACAGATGGAGGAGTCACCCTCAATAGATCTATTCACTCACTCTCGCTTGGAACTTAATTAACGGTCCATGATAATAAAGGGGACTTGTCAAGACGTGGTAATAAGGAAACTTAAGCAATGTAAGGAATTTAATACTTTGGCATTGTACAAAAATAATTAAAGCAGCGTATTCTCCTTCAAAAAGTAATTCAAATCGTATAAAAGTATAAAACAAGTATTTAAGCATGTATCTCCCCCAAAGAGTTTATAAAGTAATTAAACACGTAAAAGTGGGGCTATGACTCACCTGGTGCGATAGCTACGATGACAAGAATGGATACACTGAAATGAGGCACGATCTCTAACCGCAACCTAATATGAACGATATGATCTAATGTAAGCAATGAAATGATGCTACACATGCAAATACGTATGTTATCGATACCACTCGTTAGTTTTGAAAATAGCGTTTATCGTTGAAAAATATATTTTTGACGTCTCGTTAGTTAATAATCACTTCCCATGTAATTACGTTGAAACGGTACTCCACGATCCTTGTTTGGCGTTCTATCGGCAAATATAAGGTTTTCGTTGCAAAAATAGCATTTTCGTTACTTGAAAATATGCCCAAAATGGCCTCGTAAAACTAGTCGCGAAATATTGTACGTTAAGTGTTAATGGTCAAGCTCGGCGTTTTTGAAAACCTTGTAACACTATTTTGAAGTCGGGTTATTTAACTTTTGGCTATACGGGTCTCGATCGATGAGAAAATCGACTCTTATTGTTGTTACTTGAAAGTATTATGTTCAACACTTAGAAAATTTCATTATAGTAAAAGCTGTCAAAATATATATAGTTTGTCGGGTATATAGATGAGGTCATAGTTTATTCGTTATAAGTCTATTCGACGAACGGCCAATTGATTTGAAAAGCTTGCTGGAAGGTCTTGATTTCATAAAACTACGGCTCGGACTCAAACTGATCCGATCATAAAGAAAAACAGCCGAGAAAGTGGTGTCTCGCAAAGACAGTTTTGCGGCAAAAATAATAATAGAAAAACTTATGGAAATTTGTAAAAATCGTCTAAGTTCAAACGCTTGCATCTTTTTCGTTATAAGCTCGTTTTCTACGTTCTTTATATCCCCGGAATCATGGGATGGCATACTAATATATTTTTGATAAATCGGGGCGGCTAAATCAAGTTTTAGGCCTCGAAACAGTCCATGAAAATCGTGGGACAGCAAGGTATTTTTCAGAAAATAGTTTTCGTCGTTAAAATTGAAAATAGTATATCTTTTTCGTCGTAACTCGGATTTTAGTGATTCAAGCGGCCACGGTTTCGTTTTTGAAAGTATTTTCTGAATATCTAACCCAATGTTACCCGGAAACCCCTGAGTTTTCTGAAATTGGCGATTTGGGACAGAACCTATATTTGAAAGTATTTTTCGTTGTTAATATTCGGAAAATCATATCTCCTTCGTTATTAACTCGTTTTTATCCCCGTTTTCGGCCATAGTTTCGTCTCGGAATGTATTTTCTAAATCTTTGGTCAAAAGTTACACCCTTGCCCCTGATGTTTCCACGTTTTCCAAAAAGGGACAGCAACGTTTTGAAAGTGTCAAAAATAGATTTTCCTAGTTTCTAACTTGTTCCAACTTCAACCAAACCACTTTCAATCACCACAAAACTAGTCTAATCCTACCATACACCTTCTTAGGGTGTCATGGGTTCCTAAACATCATCCATCACAACAATCTACCAAGGATTCACCTATATAATATATCTAAGGCTTGTAAGTTATAAAAATATATATATAGAGTGGTATAAATCAACATATGCATATATATCTTGAATAAAAGTGTATGATCATTGAAAGATACTTGAGGAAATTATGAAAATGAGTTTGACAACTTACTTGAAGGATTAGTGGATTAGTGGAGATGAAAAACTTGCAAAACCTTGTGTTTAAACTTCAAAACCCTAACAAGAAGTACTAAATAACCTTGATTATCACTTGATCTTGGAAAAATTATGGTTTGTTCTTGTTTCTTGATCTAGGCCGATCCACACACAAAAGGAGAAGAGAAAAATGAGGTTTTTGCTAGTTGTTTGAATGGTGAACAAAAATGAAGTAAAGATATTTGTAAAGTTAAGTCTTGGTCTTGGTCAATACAATTAATGAGGTCTTGGACCTAGGGGGGCACACAAGAGCAAAACAAGGAAAAGGTTTTGTGGCTAATAAATGTTTATGTCCCAATGTGTAAGTATTAGTGGGTTTAAGTGGGGTATTAGGTGTTACCGGGTACCGAATTATCTAAAAAAAATAAATGTTACCGAGGTGAAATAAAATACGACGAAGTTGTAAAAGTTGTAAAATATTATTCCTTGCAAGAATCGGGTGTTAAAATAATTATCGTGTTGAGATTACGCAAACCGACGGAGTTATAGGCTCCGTCCGTAAAATATAGTAATTGATTTCGAAACACCGGGTAAATTAATAATATAATTTTTATATCATTATTATGAGTATGTAAATATGTTAGGATCGTATTCGGGAGTATTGGGTATACGTTCGTAGTAAAAACTGAGTGGTAACGTTAATTACAAATTAAGCATACGTATCTAGAAATAATGCATATCCGTGTAGGTTCTCAAGTGATGATGATAATGTGTAGACTACTCCAGTCTATATGAAATTTCATTAATGAATGATGCATGAATTCGCAGCTAAACCTAACCGGTTACGCGAATTTGAATACTCGTAAACTAAATTTACGATGAAATGAGTAATGCACGTGAATAGTGAAATTTCTTCCGGAAATGAATAGTGTCAAGTGAATAGTAAAATTTTTGAACGCTTCTCGGAATCACAAACTGACTCCGAAAATGATGAATAGTAAAATGATGAATAGTGACCGGTGAATAGTAATCGATGAATAGTAATTGATGAATAGTGAATAAGAGAAATGTCCCGAAAATGCGGGTTGTTACAGTCTCACCACCTTGAAAGGAACTTCGTCCCGAAGTTCAGTTTGTGTTGGTCTCTGAAGTTGTACTAGTGAAAAGATGATGATCTTTATCGTGTAAGTTATTGAGCTCTAACAAGGTTCAAGTCTGACGGCCACTAGACCTACTCTGTCAGAAATAGTAAATGGTTCAACGTGTATCGGGTTTAACTTTCTGAAGTTTTCTGAATGGTATTATGCCTTTCCTAGGCAGAACTTTCAACATAATCCTGCCATTAACTTCAAATTCTAAGGGTTTACAATTTATCGAACTTGTAACTGATTCTTGATTTGTAGGAAATTCCTGGTTATTTCATGAATGCTTACGGGACTAGTGAGTTGGGCTTTTCTAAATTTCAATCCGTCAATGGATGTTGGCACTTCGGCCATAGAGTGCTTCAAATTGTGTAGTCTCTACACTCGTGTGGTAATTAAGGTTGCAACTGAATTTGATTTATGGCAAATGGTTAATCCAACCATTTCTAGTGTCAATCACACCCGATTTGGGCATATCTCCCTATGTTTGAATCAACCTCAAATTCCGACGATTGGTCTGAAGATAATAGGTGGTGTGGTTCCAAAGGAATCTTAATGAAATCGCTAGGAGTTCGAGGTGAATCAAATTCCTCTATTAGGAATAATTGAAATGGGTATCCTGAATCTTGTGGAAAAACTTACAAGGTTAAGTCCGTCAAAGGGTGTTATTAGCAAGATTAGGTTAGGATAAGGTTGTGATCCTCCGCAGGATGTCATGAATCGAGTCTTTCTCCACCTACGGTGCTTAGTCTCCATTACTAAGATTTCCCCCAAGTTATATGTCATCAAATCACGAACTCCTAAAGGTATAAGTGAGGTAATATAGTGCTTGATTTTCAAAGTTTGTTTTGAGATTGTGTGTTTTGTTCATAAACCTTCCTTGAATAACGAATTTACAAATTTAAGCAAACGGCTTTCCAAGTAACATTTTACTTGATGTTTCAAAGTTTAATAGTTATGCAAGATAGGACAATTTTCAACATAAGGTGGATAATATGGTTTACCAAAGATTGATGTTTAAAATTTCCTAACATTCAATAGTTTTGTGAAAGATTAACTAAAAGGAGTTTGCTTGTCAAAATAAGTGCCTCGGAAAAGTATTTCTTACAAGATATATGTTTGGTATAACGGTAGTTTGAAGAAAAATCCATTTAAAAGTGAAAGTATTAAGATGATAAAATAGCCAGGTAGGTATGTCTGCACAGATGCATAGGTGTCTAACATGTTTGAATAAAGTCTATCGGTGAGGACAGGTTCAATCTATAGTCTTGGTTAAGAGGTTGGATTTATCTCTATGGTGTTGCTTAGTGAGCACTCGTATCTAAATGAATCTTGTAATTCAGTCAAGCCAATACTTTCTAGATGATAGAATTTTTGGTGATTAGGCCAGTGATAGTGGTTCGAATAGTTTTGTGATATCTTGGGATTCCTGTTGAGTTTTGAATGGTCTTACTGTACCGAGGGATCATCCTCATAGAAGGTATAGAAAGTCTGTCCTAGGGAGGTCATTGATAATATCCACTTATCAATATTGGGAGTAGATGAGGGATAAGTGACATCGGAATCTATAGAGTGTTAGCTAATTCCTTATACATATGGGGATGGGGAAAGGGAAATGATAGTGATGGTGAGAAGGGAAGAGACTGTGACAACTGCGACAAAATGAGATTGTGACAAAAGAAAATACTGTGATATGAGTGTATTGTGCATAAATATGAAAGTTCATGAGATAGAATGACCAGTTGACGTGCTTTCAATCAGTGGTTCACGAAGTGATGAAAAGTATGAAGGTTCCAACAACGAGAATATACACACACATGAATGAAACATTTGGAAATTGAGTAGGGGATTCAATCCAGACATAATCTTATTATAACCACTCTCAGTGTTACAAAATTCACTTCTGAGTCAGACATAGGTGGTCAGCCTATATCTCACTATCCCGGGTTGAATATAGATGACCAGTCTATATTCCACCGAGGTTCCATGAATTTTGAAATACTCAGCTCAGTTATACTAATACCACGTCCTTCACCAACACCAAGACGTTCTGAAAGACAAAAGCAGGTGACCAAACTCGAGGTCAAATGATGAAACTATGCAAGGAAAAACATAACGTGATGACATATATGATACGTGAACATGCTTATATGAAAGACAATTATAGTAATCAACTATAATAATTGAATATAGTATATCAGATAATTAGACACAAATCTCATCACTTATGTCAGCAACTAACCACAAATGAGGCTTCAGCTTGGCAGGCAGGCACGTGACGGTCATAGGGTTAAGTTTTCTTGAAAGTAGCTATAGTCTAGGTTTTAAAAACACTTAGTTCGCTATAGCCAAAGCTCTGATACCAATCTGTCACACCCCCAAAATCGGGTCCAGCGGAAACATACGTGTAGCTGGGGTGTAACTCAATTGGTATTACAACACTAGTTCAAAAATGGTTTTCACTTCAATCATTTAGAATAAAATAGTTAAATCAAAAATATTGAATTTACATCGTTAAAAGTAGTGCGGAAGTAGGCCCTTAAAAGTAGTTTAAAACGGTCCCCATATAAATAATCAGAGTCTTCTATGACCATGCCATGCCCTGCCAAAACCTCCTGTAGCGTGCCATAGGTTAAAACCTGAAAATACATGCTAAAGTGTCAACACGAGGTTGGTGAGTTCATAGAGTTTGTTTAACAAATAATGTCTATAGAGAAAAGATTGCCCAGCCAAGGCATCGTAATTCAGTAATAAGAAATCAGTAATAAGAAATCCGTAATAAGAAATCAGAAATAAGAAATCCATAATAAGAAATCAGTAATGAGAAATCCGTAATAAGAAATCAGTAATAAGAAATCCATAATAAGAAATCAGTAATGAGAAATCCGTAATAAGAAATCAGTAATAAGAAATCCGTAATAAGAAATCAGTAATAAGGTTTATAAAAACCCTCAGTATTTAACTTTAATCGCATGTACAATAGCCCAAGTATAAAGTAAAGTAATAAGTTTTTCAGTCATAAAACTACATTGTCTCTTAAGCTCATGAAACCGAAGCTAGACGTTACTTGGCCCCAAATGAGTGTTTACCAGACACTCTAATAATAAAGACATGAAATGCATCTGTAATACTGTTGGAGCAACCCAAACACAGATGGAGGAGTCACCCTCAATAGATCTATTCACTCACTCTCGCTTGGAACTTAATTAACGGTCCATGATAATAAAGGGGACTTGTCAAGACGTGGTAATAAGGAAACTTAAGCAATGTAAGGAATTTAATACTTTGGCATTGTACAAAAATAATTAAAGCAGCGTATTCTCCTTCAAAAAGTAATTCAAATCGTATAAAAGTATAAAACAAGTATTTAAGCATGTATCTCCCCCAAAGAGTTTATAAAGTAATTAAACACGTAAAAGTGGGGCTATGACTCACCTGGTGCGATAGCTACGATGACAAGAATGGATACACTGAAATGAGGCACGATCTCTAACCGCAACCTAATATGAACGATATGATCTAATGTAAGCAATGAAATGATGCTACACATGCAAATACGTATGTTATCGATACCACTCGTTAGTTTTGAAAATAGCGTTTATCGTCGAAAAATATATTTTTGACGTCTCATTAGTTAATAATCACTTCCCATGTAATTACGTTGAAACGGTACTCCACGATCCTTGTTTGGCGTTCTATCGGCAAATATAAGGTTTTCGTTGCAAAAATAGCATTTTCGTTACATGAAAATATGCCCAAAATGGCCTCGTAAAACTAGTCGCGAAATATTGTACGTTAAGTGTTAATGGTCAAGCTCGGCGTTTTTGAAAACCTTGTAACACTATTTTGATGTCGGGTTATTTAACTTTTGGCTATACGGGTCTCGATCGATGAGAAAATCGACTCTTATTGTTGTTACTTGAAAGTATTATGTTCAACACTTAGAAAATTTCATTATAGTAAAAGCTGTCAAAATATATATAGTTTGTCGGGTATATAGATGAGGTCATAGTTTATTCGTTATAAGTCTATTCGACGAACGGCCAATTGATTTGAAAAGCTTGCTGGAAGGTCTTGATTTCATAAAACTACGGCTCGGACTCAAACTGATCCGATCATAAAGAAAAACAGCCGAGAAAGTGGTGTCTCGCAAAGACAGTTTTGCGGCAAAAATAATAATAGAAAAGCTTATGGAAATTTGTAAAAATCGTCTAAGTTCAAACGCTTGTATCTTTTTTGTTATAAGCTCGTTTTCTACGTTCTTTATATCCCCGGAATCATGGGATGGCATACTAATATATTTTTGATAAATCGGGGCGGCTAAATCAAGTTTTAGGCCTCGAAACAGTCCATGAAAATCGTGGGACAGCAAGATATTTTTCAGAAAATAGTTTTCGTCGTTAAAATTGAAAATAGTATATCTTTTTCGTCGTAACTCGGATTTTAGTGATTCAAGCGGCCACGGTTTCGTTTTTGAAAGTATTTTCTGAATATCTAACCCAATGTTACCCGGAAACCCCTGAGTTTTCTGAAATTGGCGATTTGGGACAGAACCTATATTTGAAAGTATTTTTCGTTGTTAATATTCGGAAAATCATATCTCCTTCGTTATTAACTCGTTTTTATCCCCGTTTTCGGCCATAGTTTCGTCTCGGAATGTATTTTCTAAATCTTTGGTCAAAAGTTACACCCTTGCCCCTGATGTTTCCACGTTTTCCAAAAAGGGACAGCAACGTTTTGAAAGTGTCAAAAATAGATTTTCCTAGTTTCTAACTTGTTCCAACTTCAACCAAACCACTTTCAATCACCACAAAACTAGTCTAATCCTACCATACACCTTCTTAGGGTGTCATGGGTTCCTAAACATCATCCATCACAACAATCTACCAAGGATTCACCTATATAATATATCTAAGGCTTGTAAGTTATAAAAATATATATATAGAGTGGTATAAATCAACATATGCATATATATCTTGAATAAAAGTGTATGATCATTGAAAGATACTTGAGGAAATTATGAAAATGAGTTTGACAACTTACTTGAAGGATTAGTGGATTAGTGGAGATGAAAAACTTGCAAAACCTTGTGTTTAAACTTCAAAACCCTAACAAGAAGTACTAAATAACCTTGATTATCACTTGATCTTGGAAAAATTATGGTTTGTTCTTGTTTCTTGATCTAGGCCGATCCACACACAAAAGGAGAAGAGAAAAATGAGGTTTTTGCTAGTTGTTTGAATGGTGAACAAAAATGAAGTAAAGATATTTGTAAAGTTAAGTCTTGGTCTTGGTCAATACAATTAATGAGGTCTTGGACCTAGGGGGGCACACAAGAGCAAAACAAGGAAAAGGTTTTGTGGCTAATAAATGTTTATGTCCCAATGTGTAAGTATTAGTGGGTTTAAGTGGGGTATTAGGTGTTACCGGGTACCGAGTTATCTAAAAAAAATAAATGTTACCGAGGTGAAATAAAATACGACGAAGTTGTAAAAGTTGTAAAATATTATTCCTTGCAAGAATCGGGTGTTAAAATAATTATCGTGTTGAGATTACGCAAACCGACGGAGTTATAGGCTTCGTCCGTAAAATATAGTAATTGATTTCGAAACACCGGGTAAATTAATAATATAATTTTTATATCATTATTATGAGTATGTAAATATGTTAGGATCGTATTCGGGAGTATTGGGTATACGTTCGTAGTAAAAACTGAGTGGTAACGTTAATTACAAATTAAGCATACGTATCTAGAAATAATGCATATCCGTGTAGGTTCTCAAGTGATGATGATAATGTGTAGACTACTCCAGTCTATATGAAATGTCATTAATGAATAATGCATGAATTCGCAGCTAAACCTAACCGGTTACGCGAATTTGAATACTCGTAAACTAAATTTACGATGAAATGAGTAATGCACGTGAATAGTGAAATTTCTTCCGGAAATGAATAGTGTCAAGTGAATAGTAAAATTTTTGAACGCTTCTCGGAATCACAAACTGACTCCGAAAATGATGAATAGTGACCGGTGAATAGTAATCGATGAATAGTAATTGATGAATAGTGAATAAGAGAAATGTCCCGAAAATGCGGGTTGTTACATTATGAAACTTTAAAGTATTGTTAGACATGTCCATATGTCCCATAATAAAATATAAAATGAGTGATAAGTTCCATTTGGGTGGTAAAACCTGCTAAAAGCTGGAAACACGGGTCTAAAACGCGTAATACGTAAAATGTACGAATATTGCGTAAAACTGAGAAAAGTAAAATGTTACTTTTCTAATATGCTAAAAATGATTTAAAATGATTTATAATGTCTAGACTGGGCTCAGTCTGGTGTCGGTTGGTCTTAAATGTCTTTTAGACATCAAACCGTAAGCCTAAAAATCACGAAATGACTTATAACATCAAGGGATGATTTTTGGTCAATGGAGGAGGGAATAATATGTTGACTTATTTTAATAAGTTGAAAGCTCAAATCATCTTAGAAATGCGGTGCAGGTAAAGGCTAGGGTTACGGCTGAGTAAAAACGCCTAAAACTGAAATTTCCAGTTTTTCACGGCCGAAGTTTATTTTGGTCATGTTTTTCTCAGTCATGATTTATTCTTAAATAAATCATGAGTGTGTTAAACATTTTTCTGATACTGGGAAAATTAACGCGACCGAATTTCGTTGTGCGTAGAATTTCTGATTGCCGTTTTACCCTAAAACGTGTAATGTCGTGTAATTCCTTAATAACTTTCACGAAAATGATTTGACGAATGTCAAACATTTAATTTGCCATGAAAATGATTTATCACTCGAGAATATGAAATAAAAAATCAGCTTTCGGGAAAATTTCAGAAAGAAATGAATAGTAAAAATGAATAGTAACATGAATAGTAAAATTTTCCGAAAATAGAAATTAACCTGAAATTGCGAATTGTTACAGTCTCCACCCCATATGAGAGCTCCGTCCCGGAGATCAATTTGTGTTAGGAGTAGAAGCTTCGTTGGTAAAAAGATGTGGGTATTTGTTACGTATCTGGTCCTCTCGTTCCCATGTGTATTCAGGACCACGTCGTGAGTTCCAACGAACTTTAACAATTGGAATACGGCTTTGCTTGAGTTGTTTGACCTCTCGGTCCATGATTTCTACGGGTTCCTCAATAAATTGAAGATCGTCATTGAGTTGAATTTCATCGAGTGGAATCACAAGTGATTCATCCGATAAGCATTTCTTCAGGTTAGATACATGGAAAGTGGGGTGTACACTACTGAGTTCTGATGGAAGCTCAAGTCTGTACGCCACAGGGCCAACCCTGGCTAGGATTTTGAATGGTCCGATGTATCTTGGGTTTAGTTTTCCTCGTTTACCGAATCGTATCAAACCTTTCCAAGGTGATACTTTTAGCATAACCCTATCTCCAACTTGGAATTCTAGGGGTCTGCGTCGTGTGTCGGCATAACTTTTCTGTCGATCTCTTGCGGCTTGTAATCGACTTCTGATTTGTACAATCTTATCCGTTGTTTCACGGATGAGTTCTGGTCCAGTGAGTTGAACTTCTCCCACTTCAGCCCAACAAGCAGGTGATCGACACTTTCGACCGTAAAGTGCTTCAAATGGAGCTGCTTTAATACTTGTATGATAGTTGTTGTTGTAGGAAAATTCGACTAATGGTAAATGAGTATCCCATCCTTTTCCAAAGTCTATTATACATGCTCGAAGCATGTCTTCAAGAGTTTGGATGGTTCGTTCACTCTGACCATCGGTCTGAGGGTGATAGGCTGTACTCATGTCTAGATTTGTTCCAAAGGCGTCTTGGAGTGACTGCCAGAAATTGGAAGTAAATCTACCATCTCTGTCGGATATGATGGATATCGGTGCACCATGTCTTGAGACTATTTCTTTGACGTACAGTCGGGTTAGTTGTTCCATTTTGTAAGTCTCTTTGATTGGTATAAAGTGTGCGGATTTTGTGAGACGATCAACTATGACCCAGATGGAGTCATAACCGCTTGATGTCTTTGGGAGCTTGGTAATGAAGTCCATAGTAATTCTTTCCCATTTCCAGGTAGGAATCTCTGGTTGTTGTAATGGACCGGATGGTTTTTGATGTTCGGCTTTTACTTTGGAGCAGGTAAGACATTTGCTAACATATGTTGCAATGTCGGCTTTCATGTTCGGCCACCAATAAAGTAACTTAAGATCATGATACATTTTATCAGATCCTGGATGTATGGAGTATTTAGACTTGTGTGATTCATGCATGATCAAGTCTCGTAGGCCACCATAAAGTGGTAACCAACTTCGACCTTGGAAGCATAGAGTTCCATCTGAACGGGTTTCGAATTTCTTTTGTATCATGCCATCCAACTTTTCCTTTTGGATATCTTCTTGTTTCACCGCCTCAGCTTGAGCGTGAAGGATTTGAGTAGGAAAGTTTGAATTTATGGTTAAAACTAAGGCTCGGACTCATAGTGGTTTAACCCGTTCCTTTCGGCTCAGGGCGTCGGCTACTACGTTTGCCTTTCCTGGGTGATAACGAATGTCACAGTCATAATCACTCAGTAATTCCAACCAACGACGTTGTCTCATGTTTAGTTCTTTTTGGTTCAAAATGTGTTGTAGGCTTTTATGATCGGTGTACACAGTACATCTAGTACCGTATAGATAGTGCCTCCAGATTTTTAGTGCAAAGACCACAGCTCCTAACTCTAAGTCATGAGTGGTGTAATTTTCTTCATGAACCTTGAGTTGTCGTGAAGCATAAGCCATGACCTTATCACGTTGCATCAACACGGCACCTAAACCTTGGTACGATGCATCACAATAAACTACAAAATCTTCGATCCCATCTGGCAATGCTAGGATAGGAGCACTACAAAGTTTTTGTTTAAGGGTTTGGAAAGCATTTTCTTCGTCTTCATCCCACACGTATTTCTTGTTTTTCTGAGTTAGTTTGGTCAAAGATTTTGCTATTGAAGAAAATCCTTCAATAAACCGTCGGTAATACCCGGCTAGACCCAGAAATTGACGAATTTCTATAGGTGTGGTAGGTGTTGGCCAGTTTTTGATTGCTTCAATTTTAGCGGGATCGACATGTAAACCGGTTTTGTCAATCACATGCCCAAGGAATTGTACGGATTGAATCCAAAATTCGCATTTGGAAAACTTTGCATACAATTTCTCTTCCTTGAGTAGTCCTAAAATTGTTCTCAGGTGTTCTTTGTGTTCCTCTTCGTTTTTGGAATATATGAGAATGTCGTCTATGAATACGATCACGAATTTGTCCAAATATGGCTTACACACACGATTCATGAGATCCATGAATACTGCTGGTGCATTAGTTAACCCAAAGGGCATCACTTGGAATTCATGGTGACCATATCGTGTCCTAAAGGCTGTTTTTGGAATGTCTTCATCACGAACTCTAACTTGGTGGTAACCTGAACGTAGGTCAATTTTTGAGTAGTAGGTTGAACCTTGTAATTGATCGAATAAATCATCAATTCTTGGTAGTGGGTAACGGTTCTTTATGGTTAATTTGTTTAGCTCACGATAGTCAATACACATTCGTAATGACCCATCTTTCTTTTTCACGAACAAAACTGGAGCTCCCCAAGGTGAGGAACTAGGTCGAATAAATCCCTTGTCCGCAAGTTCTTGTAATTGATTTGATAGCTCTTGCATCTCTGAAGGTGCTAGCCGGTATGGTGCGCGGGCAACTGGCGCCGCTCCTGGTATTAAATCAATTCTGAACTCTATTTGACGATTTGGTGGTAGTCCGGGTAAGTCTTCTGGAAAGACTTCAGGAAACTCACGGGCAATAGGAACATCTTTGAGACGTTTTTCATCGGTTTTCTTTTCTGTTACGTGGGCTAAGAAAGCATAACATCCTTTCTCAATGTACTTCATGGTTTTGATACATGAGATGATGTTTATTCGAGTTCCACTTTGATCACTACGAATGATCAAAGTTTCATTGTCACATGGGATGTGCACAACTCTTTCACCACAAATAATGTTAGCTTGATGTTTAGACAACCAATCCATGCCAATAACTACATCAAAACTTCCGAGTTCAATTGGCATAAGATTGATGTCAAAGGGGTGGTCTAAGAGATTAAGGGTACAGTTTGGGATTACGGTATTGGTATTTACTAAGTCACCGGTAGCTAGCTCAATATTATAACTAGTGGTTAAAGTGATTGATGGAATATCAAGTAAAGGCGCAATTCTAGTAGATATAAAGCTCATATCAGCACCAGAATCGAATAATACTTTAACAGGAATATTATTGAGTAAGAACGTACCGGTAACCACGTTCGGGTCCTGGTGTGGTTCTTCTTTTCCCATGACATAGGCTCTACCACGAGCACCTCCGCCTTGGGGTCCTTGGTTTTGAGGACAGTTGTTTTTGTAGTGTCCCCTTTCACCACACCCGAAACATGTAACTATGGGCTGTGTGTTAGCCCCAGTAGCTATACCCTTGCCCCTACAATCCTTGGCAAGATGTCCGGGCTTTTGGCACTTGTGGCATTTGGCCGGGCAAGGACCTTCGTGATGGTAATTGCACTTGGTACATTGTGGTTGATTACCCAGCGTACCTACCACCAGCTGGTGCAGCAACATAAGCCGTTGCGGCTTCCTGCCTCTTGTTCTGTTGATTGTGATGGTTGTTGTTTCGGGTTTGGTTGTTGTTGTTGTTGTTGTTGTTGTTGTTGTTGTTATTATTCCCACGGTTACCATCATATGGTCGTTTGTTGTTGTTGTTCTTGTTGTTGTTGTTGTTACGGTAGTTGGAATTGTTGGGATTGTTGGCATTGCTGTTGTTGGAGTTGTTGGTGTTGTTGTTGGTGTTGAGGTTGTTTTGCTTGCGGGTTTCCGACATACGTACCACTTGATCCATGAGGCTACGGGACATCCGCATAGCCTCATCAAGTTCTTTTGGATTTGCCGAAGTCACATTCCCCTGTATGCTTGAGGGAAGTCCCCAAATATACCTTTCCAACAATTTTTCCTTTGTGGAAACCATTGTTGGACAAAGTATCCTCAGTTCCTGGAATCTACGGTTATAGGTTATGATATCATTTCCCCTAACCGCGTGATCCCAGAACTCAACTTCCAACTTTTGCATCTCACTCCGAGGACAGTATTCCTTGATCATCATTTGTTTCAAATTAGCCCAAGTAATTTTGTAGGCATTCTCAATGCCCATGGGTTGAGCAATTGAGTTCCACCAGGACAAGGCCTCATTCAACAGAGTACTTGTGGCATACTGAACTTTATCCCCCTCGATACATTTACTCACCAAGAACACCGACTCCGCCTTTTCGAACCAACGGGTCAAACCTACAGCCCCTTCAGTACCCTTGAATTTGATGGGTTCACATTTCAGGTAGGAAATGAACGAGCAACCCTTTGGTACTGTAGTAACATTGGTCACCGGAGGGGTAGGTCCTCCAAGGTTAAGACTGGCAATTCTGGCAGCCTCTGCAGCTATCGCAGCTTCCGCAGCAGTGGCGGCTTCTGCGGCTGCTGCAGCATCAGCAGCGGCTGCAGCATCAGCAGCTGCTGCAGCATCAGCAGCACCAGCAGCTGTGGTGGCATCGGCAGCTGCTGCAGCTGCTGCAGCTACGGCTGCTCGTTCCGTGATAAGTGCTGCATTGACACTATCCTTCACCAGTTTGCGGATGGCGGCTTGTGTCATTGTTGGTGGGGTCTTTTTCTTTGGCGCCATGATTCTATTGTTCAAAAGATACATTGTAATTAGAGAGTTGTGAGATGAGCACAATGTTTGATAAGAATGATAGGATGATAATGTTTGAAACTTAAAAGCATAACACATGATAGTATATAATGTCACACCCCCAAGATCGGGTCCAGCGGAAGCATACATGTAGCTGGGGTGTAACTCAATTGATATCACAACACTAGTTCAAAAATGGTTTGCACTTGAATCATTTTGAATAAAATAGTTAAATCAAAATGTTTAATTTACATTGTTAAAAGTAATGCGGAAGTAGGCCATTAAAATAGTTAAAAACGGTCCCCAAATGAATAATCAGAGTCTTCTATGACCATGCCATGCCCTGCCAAAACCTCCTGTAGCGTGCCATTGGTTAATACCTGAAAATACATGCTAAAGTGTCAACACAATGGTTGGTGAGTTCATAGAGTCTTGTGAAAAAGAATGTAATGCATTGAAATGAAGATTTCCCAGCAAAGGCATCGTAAATCCACTCAGTTCCAAGTCCCGCCATAAGAGACTTGTAACCTGTGTGTTTACAACCCACTGCCAAATGTAATAAGTTTGATACAAAAGCATTGTAATTCAGTAATAAGGCAGATGCAAAGGCATCGTATTTCAGTAATAAGACTTGATGCAAAGGCATCGTATTTCAGTAATAAGACTTGATGCAAAAGTATCAGGAATTTATCAGTAATTTTGTATGCACAATAGCCCAAGTATAAAGTAAAGTACTAAGATTTCAATAATGAAACCCACATTGTCTCTTAAGCTCATGGCCCCGAAGCTAGACTTTGTAATGCCCCAACAGAGTGTTTACCAGACACTCACTTGATAAGACATGAAATGCATTCGTCCCGTTGGAGCAACCCAAACACGAATGGAGGCGTCACCCTCAATAGATCTATTCACTCACTCTCGCTTAGTACTTGAAATTAACGGTCCATGAAATAAAGGGGACTTGTCGTGTCGTGGTAATAAGACTACTTAAGCAATGTAAGAACTTTATACTTTGGCATTGTACAAAAATAGTTGCTGCAATGTATTCTCCCCCATAGGATTTGAAATCGTATAAAAGTATAACACGAGTATTTAAGCATGTATCTCCCCCAAAGAGTTTGTAAAGTAATTAAACCAGTAAAAGTGGGGCTATGACTCACCTGATATGATGCTACCATGAACATGTAATGAGCTGAAAAACAAGGCGCGCACACTAGCCGCAACCTAAAATGAATGATGTACGATCTACTTTAGATCATGAAATGATGTTATGAATGTCCATGCACATGTTTCTATACCACTCTACTCTTTTGGAAAAACACTTGTATTATCAAAAAATATATATTCCAAGAATTTGGAAAAAATATTGCTATTAGAAAATATAAATAGCTAGTTATAATATATATATACTTATATATATATATAACGTAAGTTTCCATGTTAGTGTTGAAATACTCGGGTTGTAATCCTTGAAATGATGAAAACATACTCGTAATAACTAATACTACGTTAGTTATAAAGCTCGGTACTTGATATTACTTCTAGCTCAAAAATGTACTTCGTAGTTTTTGCGCCAAATTTAATAAAAACTGTCAATTATAAAATGGTTTTAGCCGATATTCAAACGAGTATATCTTTGTCGTTACTTGTCCGTTTTACTTGTTCTTTATGTCCACGGTTACGTCTTAGTATGTAGTAATATATTTTGGAAAGCTCGGCTCCTCCGGGTTACGTCTAAAGTCTCTTTTTGTCCAATGAAAAACGTCCAACAGCAACTATTTTCAGAAAAATACTTTTCGTCTACAATCTTGCAAAAATCATAACTCCTTCGTTATAGACTCTTTTTAATCCGTTCTTTCGCCTACGGATTCGTTTTTGAAAGTATTTTCTAAAAATTTTGCCAAAGTTTCCTTTGTATTTATTGATTTTCCAGATTTTTACAAAACGGAACAGCATGTCTAAAATAGGTTCCAAATCAAGTTTCCAAGGTTAAAAACTAATTTCTACCATCACCAAACCTCTTGTAATCACCACATGGCTAATCTAATCTTACCATACACCTTCTTAGGGTGCCATGGACTCCTAACCAAGTTATTAGAGCAAGGGGATTCATAACTAAAAAGTTAGGGTTTGTATGTTTCTTTTTAGCCAAAATAAAGTGTGGTATAGCTACTTGTACATGGTTTTTAGCATGATACTTATGTAATACATGTAAAAATAGGATGATCCATGAAAAAATAAAGATGAAAACTTACTTGACAAAATGAGATGATTATTGGATGATTATGCTTGATGTTCTTGTGTTTTTGTTGCTTGATTCTTGATTAGGCTTGTAAAATGAACAAGTTTTGTGTTTTACTTTATTGAAAAAGATCACTTGATCATGGAGATCATCAAAAGGTCGTGGGTTTGGAGAAGGGATGGAGAAGAGATAGATGAAAATTGTTCTTTCTAAAAAGCATGGATTATGATTCTTGTAATTTGGTAAAGTTTGGTTAATATAGGTTTATTAGTATAAAAATGGCTACATTAATGCACATGGTTAAAGGGTGTGGTCTTGGGCTGGTTTTTGGGTGTGAAAAGGAGTAGCCAAAACGGTTTTGATCACTTAGAAAATATAGTGTAGCGTTAAGTGTTATTACGCGTTATTCGTTAAAATCGGGTACCGGGTTTAATAGCAATAAACGTTCACAAAGTTAACCGGGATGAAATAAAGTTATAATAATGTTGAAAACATATTAAAAATATGTTGGGTACATTTACTGAGTGATCGGGTGATAAATGTTTAGTTTTCACGAAAACCGTCGTTATATTCATACGCGTACGTTATAAATAAAATAAATTTCCAAGATACTGGGTAACTGAATGTTATAACTTTTATGATGTTAAAATAGATATAAAAATATGTCGGGACCATTGTGGGAATATTTAGATATATTCGTCGTGTATAAACCGGGTGTTAACGTTTATTATAATTACGTATACGTAAAAACGTTAAATATACTGAATATAGAAATTTGAAAATCCTAAGAGTGGTATAACATGAAAATGCTGTTATGATGATATGCAGACTATCCCCAGTCCGTATGCAGTGTACTTAACACTAATGAAATGAATTCGCACCTAAACCAATCCGGTTACGCGAATTTGAATACCCGTAAACTAAATTTACGATGAAATGAGTAATGCAAGTGAATGGTGAAAACTTTTCCGGAAATGAATAGTGTTCGGTGAATAGTAAATTTCCAAAAAGTTTCTCAGAACATCAAACTGACCTCGAAAACGATGAATAGTAAAACGATGAATAGTGTTTTGATAAATAGTGATTTATGAATAGTAAAAAGTCGAAGTTTGGGAAAATGACCTGAAATGGTAAATGACGTGAAATGGTGAGTTGTGACATATAAAACAAGAGTTTTATTAATATAACGTTGATTACAAAATCGAACTTATTACAAGTTCATTCAAAACTTACTAACTGATACTTTCAGTTAGTAATTACAACGTTGTACAAAAGCTAACTAGTATTATAACACTAGTCTAACGTCGGTTGGGAGGTTGTTGTGGTCCGGTCGGATTATTATTTCCGCGTGTTGCTAACACATCTACACTTTCGTTTGGACGGTATTCTTTGACATCCTTTCGGTATAGCCTTTGTTGTATGGAACTCATTTGAGTTTGCATCCAACACAAATCATTCTTAAGTTGATACCTGTCAAAGTTTGCAACATCTAACCGGATTTCGGCAGTATTTAGGCGGTTAAGTAGTTTATGAATTTGAACCGCATCCTGTTCTTGGGCCCTCTCAACCAAAGTGAGTCTATCCTTGACATTATCCAAGCCCGTCAAAGGATTTAAGACTACTTCCCCAACATGAGTCGAGTCACTCTTCACGTAGCTCATGTCAACCTTAAACCAATATAGGTCGTCTCGAGCATTCATGGCATCCATTCTAGCAGAATTTACCTTGGACATACAGTCGTGCATTTGACTTGCCATACTTTGAACTTTGAGTTGGGTTAGGTTGAGAGCTTGTTTCAAAGAGTAGATTTCGTATTGAGCTGAGTTCACGAACATATGTGTAGATGTAGATGTTCCGCCGGTTTGGTGAGTAGAATTCGGAACTTGAGCTGGAGTGGTACGGTTAGATTCGGATGAAATTGGTGAAACCGGAGGTGGAGATGTTAATGGTGATAGATGTGGCACCACTAATAGTTCCTCCGCTTCCTCATCGATGCCTTCGATGTCAACATCCATTTCAGGATCCTCTTCGTACTCATCGATGTTTATGTCCATATCCATTTCAGGATCTTCGTCCGAATCTATTTCATTGTCTAGATCCTCATAAGGTATTTCCTCATCGTCATAATCAATTGCTTCAAAGTAAGGATCACCGGGTCCGGGAAGAATTGGTAAATATTCAGGCATAGCAGGAAGATGATCGGGAGATGGAGGTGCGGACATGATGTCTACAATTTGTATTTCGATGTTAAAAATAATCAAATGTTTATGGAAAATACTCAAACTAAGGAAATGTGCATATGACAATATACAAATATGATCATGTAGAATAACAAGTGTAATAAGTCCATAATCTTCTGGAGGATGGAAGGCACGAAGAGCGGAAGGCTATAAAAATGTTTTTGCTTGTTATTGTAGTTATAGTTTAGGTCTCACTTAGACCCGTTTCTCTATAACCATGGCTCTGGTACCAATCTGTAACACCCCCAATTCATGATGCAGCGGAATTCAACTTGGGTGTTACTCGATGGCACAACAGTCATAATAATAGAAAACGATCTCTAACCGAGTCGTAATAAAAAGAGTTGTCATTCATATTATTCAAATGTATCAAAGTTTACATAGTAAGGTCCCAAAATGATCCATTGTTTCAAAACACATCAATATAAAGTCTATGATGTTTTTATTGAATGACATAATAGTTTATAGCCTTCTTCCTTCGGTACGTGCCCTTCCCGCTCCATTCTTGATTATCATGGACCTGAAATACATGCTTAAGAGGTCAACACAAAGGTTGAGTGAAATTCATAGAGTTTGTTTAACGGTTGAACACAATATGTTGGTAGTAAGAGTTAATTAGACTCATACTCATGTTAGAAAACAAAACAGTTATTATTATGTACTAAGCTCATGCAACCAATACGTTAACGGGTACCAATATCAATCGGCGGTTATGTTGCCCCGGTAAGTACTTTGCCGTCATACTTAATGTTTCAAATATAGTGCATTTGTTGAACTAATCTGCTCAAACAAATGGGATTCGTCAATCCCAATAGGCCTATTCACAATACTCGCGCTCACTAATACTAGTGATTAAATGGTTCATGATGGGGCCTAGGATTGGCAAGGTAGGTACTTAGTAATAATAAAACAATCAGGCAGCATACAGTTTCAAAGCATTGTGTTCGGTTTAAAAGTAGCATGTATTCCCCCCAAGGGTTTATAAAACATTGAAGTAATGTAAAGTGGGGCTATGAACTCACCTTAAGTACGATAGCAAGTAATGAAGGTGATGGTCGGATCGTGTAGGTTTCTACGAGCAACCTATAATAGAATGTTGCGACTTAGGATTTGTGTAAAGAATATAACGGAGTGCCTATATATATATCTTGCATTTAGTCCATGATGAGGTATGATGTATATTTGTAAGTCTTTGAAAGAAAGATTTATGAACATGTAAGTTTTGGTATATCGTTTACTACCGTTCGGGCTAACATATTTCAGAAGTCATGTTAGTAAGCGTTCGAGGAGCCAGGACACTTTAACTCGTAAATCCACAACTCATCTCGACGGCTTACATAATGAACTCCTCACATGAAGCTCCCTACTATTGTAGTAGTTGATAAAGTATATAGATATAAGTTTTGATCCGAAAAAGTTACATGTCCGATATTTGGATAAACTTAGGAAAGTTTATAGTACATGAAGATTGTTACTAGGGTATGATTCATAAGTTTTGTATGACCATTTGTCTTGGTAAAATCTCATGGTTCCCTTTTAGGTGAAGTAGATCCAAATTGCTTGTTCATGTTATCGGCTAATTCATTGTTTCATGTTTACGCCTATGTAAGTTTACTTGGTCATTTCGTCATGGCCTAGCCATGACCTTTGGTCCTTGTTCCAAGGTCATGAGACCCAACCTTAGCTCTAGCCATGGTGGTGGTCTTGTTTATAGGTCATAATAACTCTTGTTCCTTTGAAAGTATAACAATAGTATAGTGACTTAAAATATGTAAATAGCTGTTAAGAAACTGAGAAATATCTCACTCAGAAGGCGTTTTCAAGGCTCGAGCCTCTTTGTTCCTGAAGGAAAACGTGATTCCGGACAACTTTCGTGTTTTAACTTTTTCATGAATCGGACCAGAAAGGCCTCTTTTTTCGTGTTTTAGGTTCTGTTACAGAAACTTTTAGGCAGTTTTGCCGGAAATCTTTGGTAACTTCAAATCGCCATAACTTTTGACTCGTTTACTCTTTTTAGGTGGTTCAAATTGCTACGGTTTGCTTGTTAAGTCCTCTACTGTAATATGTCATCATATTTTTACCATTTTGATCAGGTCTTACCAAGAAATTCACTAGTTTGCTTGTTTTAGTAACTTGTTTCAATAATCCATTATAACAACATCTTTTACTCATTTGTATACATCATGGACATTATACAAGACATAATATAGCAAGAATAAATTGTAAATGATATGAACATGAGAAATTAACAAGAAGCATGTTAGGTTTAGGCTTACAACTTTTGGCTTTCTAATTAAAGAAAGGAGTAACAAGTAAGGAAATGGACTTTGATAGACTTCTTCAACCCTTTTTCACTTCATGCAACCTTTCTACCCTTGGTATTCTTGAAAGATATGTAATGAAAGTTGAGGTGTATTGAGTGGATTTAAACTCAAGAGAAAACACCAAGTATGTTAGGGTTTGGAAGATTTTTGGTGAATAATAAGCTAACTAGGGTTTCTATCTTGAACTTGCACTTGATCCTTGCTATAACTAGGAAGAAATAAACTAAGTGTGGAATGAAATGGGGTGTTGTGATGGCCGGCCAAGGAAGAGAGGGGAGGGGGTATTTATACCCTCATGAGGAGGTTAGTTTACTAGATATTTTCTTGCCAAAGAAACACATGTAACCATCCTAGATTACAAGGCACAAGATCAAGCCACACAAGGGTGTGACTCCCCCCCCCCTATGGCGGTTCACAAGGGGATAAGGGGGGAGGTGGCTTGGTCTTGATAAAATATCTAGATATTAGATGCATTTTGACTCCGGGAAATGCCAACCGTAAATGATTAGGCCTCAAAACGTAAAACCGGGTGTCGTAAAATTATGAAACTTTAAAGTATTGTTAGACATGTCCATATGTCCTATAATAAAATATAAAATGAGTGATAAGTTCCATTTGGGTGGTAAAACCTGCTAAAAGCTGGAAACACGGGTCTAAAACGCGTAATACGTAAAATGTACGAATATTGCGTAAAACTGAGAAAAGTAAAATGTTACTTTTCTAATATGCTAAAAATGATTTAAAATGATTTATAATGTCTAGACTGGGCTCAGTCTGGTGTCGGTTGGTCTTAAATGTCTTTTAGACATCAAACCGTAAGCCTAAAAATCACGAAATGACTTATAACATCAAGGGATGATTTTTGGTCAATGGAGGAGGGAATAATATGTTGACTTATTTTAATAAGTTGAAAGCTCAAATCATCTTAGAAATGCGGTGCAGGTAAAGGCTAGGGTTACGGCTGAGTAAAAACGCCTAAAACTGAAATTTCCAGTTTTTCACGGCCGAAGTTTATTTTGGTCATGTTTTTCTCAGTCATGATTTATTCTTAAATAAATCATGAGTGTGTTAAACATTTTTCTGATACTGGGAAAATTAACGCGACCGAATTTCGTTGTGCGTAGAATTTCTGATTGCCGTTTTACCCTAAAACGTGTAATGTCGTGTAATTCCTTAATAACTTTCACGAAAATGATTTGACGAATGTCAAACATTTAATTTGCCATGAAAATGATTTATCACTCGAGAATATGAAATAAAAAATCAGCTTTCGGGAAAATTTCAGAAAGAAATGAATAGTAAAAATGAATAGTAACATGAATAGTAAAATTTTCCGAAAATAGAAATTAACCTGAAATTGCGAATTGTTACATAGAAAACCAAAGTTATGCGTAAGAAGAGGGTTTTGACCAGAGTTACGCGTAGGAAAAGGGTTTTGACCAAATCTTATGCGTAAAAAGGACAGAAAGTACTGTTCACAGCTGTAGATTCGTACTATTCATCCAAGTTACGCGTAAGGTGACCAGAAAACTTGAAAAATCCGATTTTTCCAACCAAAAACACTTTTTCCACTTGTTTCTTTTGATCAAATCTTTCCCAAAACACTTAGAATCACTAAAGCTTCAAGAAAAACAACAACTTTAACACTAAAACACTTAAAGATCAAGACTTTTTGCAAGAAAAGTACACGTTAAATATGAAAAACGCAACTTTAGACACAAAAAACTTGATACAAATGATTTCCACACACTCCTAAATCATTGTTAGGCGAGTGATACCACTTGTAGGACCTTAGATATATCAACTTTAATACCAATATAAGCACTAGATGAAGTAAAGATGGTGACTTGATATGAATAAAGTGTGGCGTATGATTTGTATAAAGAGAGAATAAGGTGAAGAGAACTTTTATTAAAAACACACACAATACACACACAAGCACACCTTACAAATGAGAGGTAAGGTGCCTTTTATAGTTAGAGAGAAAGGCCTCATGGGCTTTCTAATGGACTTGGGCTTGGACTTGGTTTACATGAATTATATAACAAGGCTTATGAAACATAGCACATAACATATTAGCTTTCCAAGTCCAAAGCCCAATGACCAAACTAATACTAATCTTAACAAACGACACAAAGTTACAATATGAGAATGACCATCACTTCTATATAAATATTTTTAATGCTAACACAATATGATGCTAGGACTGAGCTATTAGAACATATAGAAACATGTTTACATGGTATACAACAACAAACACAACCTGAATCACAGGGAATACAGTTGATCCAAACACTACCTTTTTAGAACTGTTTTGAAGTTTAATGAAGCAAATGCATGATTTGAATCCAAAACTTAATGTGTAAGTATTTCTGATGATAAAATAAGCTAAGATGAGCATGCAAACATCAACCACAACTGCAAGAACATGAAAATGACAAATCTTCCTATTTGACTGTGAAAATGGAATTTTAATCAATTACAAATTTTGAAGAACAAGCTAACTATTTTAAATACTAATCCTACTTAGCAATATCACAGAAACATTAAACTACAATGATTCATACATGTACCTTACATGTACAGTAAAATGCAAATATTAGTAAAAATAGGCTTACAAATACTTCCAGCTGAGAGACCATGAACAATGACTAAGTAACGCACCTAATAGCTTACCACCAAGCTCCTAATACCATTTCAAACCAAAAGTCACCCTGCTCAGCTTCCTTCTTCTACTTTATTGAATTTTTGATTTTAAGCTTATTTTTAGTATTTAACTGAAAACTTAATTATATGCTTTCTAAGCTTTACTAAGCTTATAAGTAAGATAGAACGATCCCAAAAGAGCAGAAAACAACTTGTTTCAACACTTTAACAGGCAAAAATGGAGTTTTGAGATAATAAGGTGAAAACTAGATTAAAGACTTAAAGTTTAATTCCTTGATTGAAACAACTCTAAATTACACTGAAGAACTTGGAATTACAATTTAAAGTTAAATTTTACACTAGGAAATGAAAATTACATAAAAACGACCTTCTACAACTATGCTATACTACATTAGCTAACTACTGCCTCTTCCTGGCTTCTCTCTTGACTTATATGCTTCTCAAATGGGTCCTGGTTCTTTCCCACTTTATGTCATGTCCGTTGGATTTCTAAAAGTGATCTGATCCCTTCATCCATTTTTGGCGGGAAAAAGTGATTTAAGCAAATGGGCAGTTACTTGTAGGATTTTTAGGACAATTAATGTAGTTTGGCTGTTGTGTGAGGTGGAGGAGACAAGAGATGGGGAAGGTGAGTTGCAGGTGAGGGGATGTGGAGTGTAGCAGTGGTATAGCAAGCTACAAGTAGGTGTGGGAAGAATGAGGTGGTCAATGTTTGACCTGGGATGTTTTTGTTATTAGTAAAAATGGGGTGTTTATTGGGCTTGAGGTTGAATTGGGCTGGAATAAGAGTGGATTGAGTGGTTTAGTGGATTTGATATAATAAAGGGTCCATTTGGTTTATTAACTAAGTAAAGTATAAGGACCAAATTTGTAATTTGATGAAAGTAAGGGACCAAATCTGCCAAACTTCCAAACTTTAAACCAAGGACCATTCCTGCCAATGTTCACTAACACAAAGACCTTTAAAGTTTATTTTCCACATTTGAATTATCCGGGGTCCAAAACTGCCAAGTTTCAAAGTAGATGGACCATTTTTGCCATTTTCCAAAATTGAAGGACTAAATCTGCAAACCCTTCAAACTTTCCACCAAAGGGCTCTTTGTTATACTTTGTGATTTCCCAAGGACCATTATTGCAATTTCTTCCAAAAATATCCCACCAGGGACCAAATCTGCCAAAAGTTAAACTCCAGGGACTAAACTTGTAAATTCTCAAAACTTTTTACCCAAGGATCATTGTTGATAACTTTTAACTTTTAAATGACTTGGGTTGACTTTTCTTTCAAAATAAATGCTCAGGGAATAATTTTGACAAGTTTTGAAAGTTGGGGGACTGAAACTGCCAATTATGCAAACTTTGTTCGTTTTTCATCTGTTTTTACTCATTTTGCATCTAAAACATATAAAACACAATTTTGGAATATTTTCAGTATTTTGATGCATTATTGAGTGTTCTTAAATGTTTTGCATCTCAGATTCGACCAAAAATGATGAGTGTTTGAGCACTCATCACCATTATAGAGAGAGAAAACGTCCCTAATGGTTTTGGGTAAAGGGCTCTTCATCAATGTTTGACGAGTGTTGTATAGGCATGTTAAACACTCTTCATCAATGTTTGACATGCCTATACAAGGCCGTGATTGTTTCCTCATTTGGTATCCCATTCTCAATACAACACTAGTAATTCTCTAGTAGTACGTGTAAGAAATTTTGAGAGTTGGTGTGGTATCTCTTGATTAGTGTTTATCCTTGTAATTAGAGAGAATGTGTAACTCTTAATTTTCATCATAGTGAAGCGTATCTTCCTTGCCCGTTGTTTTTACCCTACTGTGGTATTCCATGTTAAATCCGTTTGTCATCTTTTATACTATTTCATATTTTAATTGTTGGTTTTCTTCAATCCGGTGTCACTTTTCTCAACAAAATACTCCGTATATGAAGTCAGGTAAACAAAGATCTACTATGACAAATGTACAGTAGTATATTTCAGTTTTCTTTTTGGAAAATTTTACTTTGTTATTGTGGAAATCTCTATTTGCAATATTAATACCTTTTCTAACAAACTAATTGCTTTGATGGTTCGAGGGCGACCTTACAGATCAGAAACGGACATTTAAAATCCAAAAAAATTAGTTGTGGTTTTGAAATACTTACAATTGCTACTAAGCTGCATGAGTATTCTGAGTTTTGCTTTTGTTGCTTTACGCACCAGTAATTACTTCCAGCAACAACACACGTAGATGTACACATCTACCTTTTTAGTTAACTGCCCATGGGCTAAATACTCTGGTGCCATATATCCACTAGCAAAATTAAAAAGGTAAGTTGTATCAATCATTTGTTCTGGAATTTAGAGATGTTGATTTTTAGTTTCTTAATCACTAGAGATGGCAAATCTGGTGGCTCCAGTAACTGATCGAAATGGATAATCTTGATATTTGGCTAATGTTATAGATATATATGATTAAACTATATTGCTACAACAATAATAACTTTTTGACATAAATGCACTTTAGGTGACATTTAATATGTTTAAACCGTATACTTTACCGGGGTAACCCTTTACCCAAAAAAACATGTTTAAACCGGTCTATTTTAGATAACTTTCTTAGTAGGCCAACTTTGACCTGTAAGATGCATAACTAGATTGAACCGTTTATCTATAACTAGGTCTAATTTGCCACATTATTGATCATGCAATTCCGAAATAAGGGATAATAAAGGCTACTTTCATGCATATTCGAGGATGAAGATTGAAGGGTGCTTACAATGTCCCTGCGATAGCAGTGCTTATGTAAGTCTAGTGCCGTCTCTAGGTTTGCAGAGGCTCTGTGCAAAATTTAAACAAAAATGAGGCCTAATAAGTAATAACTGAAGTTAAATAATATTTTAAAGAGATAAAACGAGAAACAATATTATAAAACCACCCCACCAGCATTTTCCAATGCAACAACTTAAATCAAATATTTGTAGTCTTTTTCTAAAACATGTATAGATATATATACATATTATATATTAAATTTGAGACCCCATAATTTGGAGGCCCTGTGCAACTGCACACCTCGTACACCCTCGAATAGGGCTCTTTGTGAGTCATATCTTCTTGAAAAGATCTGGCCAAACCAAATGAGCAATCTTAGCATGAAGCCTCGAGTCCAGCAAGATATTAGGAGCTTTAATATCCATGTGAATGATCCTATTCTTGGTATATTCATGAAGATAGACCGAGCCTTCAGTTGTGCCAATGATATACGGTATTCATGGGTATGTCCCATGTATACTACAAGTAAATATTAAATTCACGCTTTATGTAATCTTAGCTGATTTGGTTCATTATTTGAACAAAATGGTTTGAAGAATAATGGCAGTTAAACTAATGGATTGTAGATGGACAAGTAGCATTTTAAAGCCCATGCATTAGGAATACCAAATGTATAATAATTGGTACGCGGTCAATTTATTCACGCTAAAAAGTGCACGTGAAGTCTGCGATGTATTTTTTCATGTAAATGATATATATGATATAATGATTTGAGATGAAGTTATCTTATTATAAGTTTCTTGTTAAATGGTAAAGATGGTCCGTTATTTTTTCACTTAGGTGGACAAATGGGTGGGTCGGTTGGACAATTTAACAAGTAAAGGGGATAATTTATTAATCACTTCTGCAGTAATACAATTACTATTATAGCATTTATAGATACAATGACTGCGTTAGGGTTGAATATGATGAGAATTGAGAAAGGATAGTATTGAATCATTTAAAGAGTGATAAGGAGGTTGCGGATCTATGGAATCTGTGAAACTAACAAAAGTGCCCAAGATTGATAAAGTGATTGAAGATATATATAAACAAGAGGAATGCTCAAACATATGGAGAGTTAAATTTGCAAATTTCATGAAATTTGTTTTTGGATCATGGAAGTTTTAACCAGTGTTAGCTGCTTTGTTTACGTTGTTTTTTTTACTGCATTACACTCGTTTTGAAATTTTCATTGGCTTATATATAAAAACCATGTGGCTATTTTAGAATTTACTACATGAAACATTCATATATATGGAGCTCATATATACAAAACCATGTGGCTATTTTACAATTTACTACATGAAACATTCACATGGAATTGGTGTTTATAAGCTGATTAAAGACCGATCAAAACTATATTTTGAGATTTTTGAAAAAACACCTTTTTGAAGATGGAATGAAAGGACTCGACATTTGACAGGTGAACACGTCAAGAAAAAAAAACGTATAGTAATTCAATACATGATCACATATAAACATTGATATAACATGTCAAGGCAAATAAGCGTATAACAACAATTCAATAAACGATCACAAAAAACATTAGCATTCGGCGTTTTAATTTCTCGTGGACAAATTATTTGTTAATTGTTAGTTACTTTCTGAATCACGAATTTTAGTTATTATTTGAACATTCATTATGATTTAAGTGAACTAGATATAATACCCGAGCACGCACGGGGTTATTTCTAAAAAGTTTGTTTATTTATGATTTTTTCCTCAATGTCTTTTATAAGAAACCCATCATATGAGACATCAAATAGCCGTTTATAGATATTAATAAAATAAGAAACACGAAACTATCATCCTTTGTTGTTGTTGCTGAAAATGTCTTTTTTCTTCTTGTTGAATATTTACACCTAATTTTCGTCTTCGGAATCTTCAATTATTATGACATCCTTTGTATTATCCTCACGGATCTTTGGCCAACGTGTTGTGTTTGTCATCTGAAGAGATTGAAGTACTATATAATTAATTATATGATTTGATGACGCTAAAGATTAACACTCGGTAGGACTTTGATGAAGCTAAAGATCGTTGGGCTTCTGATTTAGAATCTCTCGAATATCCACAAAATGATGATGCTAATAAATAAGGTATATTGCTATTTCAATATACTAATTCTAAGATATTGTATAATCTAACAGAAAGTTGTCCAAAAGTAATGATCTTCTATTATATATTTGGGCCATAAGGTTTACAATAGAGGTTAGTGAGTGGATGGCAGGGTAACGGGTCAAAACATGTTTTGGTTGAGATGGGTTGATTTTAGTACACCTCAGTTTGAGTATGTTGCGGTTAACCAACAAATAAATACATTTTTAGTACATGTCGGTATGAGTTAAATATAAGCATAACATCTATAATCTTCAACTAACAATAAAATGATTTTCAATAAATGATTTTGGAGAACAATGTATACTTTGTTTTTGTGGTTTCAATTGTTGCGTTTCTCAATGTGCTAATGTCTAATGGTACTTATTCTCATAGCCTATTGTCGACAGGGGAAATGAGACAGAGCTATATGTAATACGTGTAGTATGATGTGTGCAACATAGTATGTGTATAAACGCGCTAATAAAAAAATAAGAGTTTGATGGAATACATCTTTTTAGCTTTTGCTATATCCTAAAATGACCATCTCTGCACTTCAAACTATCTTAAAAGTTCAATAAGTAACACAAAACATGACAATAGAAAATCAACAAAACAATGTTAATGCCAAAGAATAGATATCAGTACATACTCATTTTTTTGCATTCATAGTTAGGTTTTAGGTTATATAAGCAAACAATTAGGTGCAATAGTAGATAAGTTACCTTAAATTAGTCTCATCTTAGATTCTAATAACATTCTTAGTAATCTAGGATCATCCTAATTTCATATTAGTCAAACTCTTGCAAAACAGATAAAAGTCAAAAAAGAAAAATATTTTCCAATTCACTTTTGATTTTGATTTTTCATTTCATCAGTTTTCATTCAATTTCTTTGAAACTTAGGATTTTAAATATTTGATAGCTTGTGACTTCAAATATAATTTTTGCATAATTTTTATAATTTTTGATAATAGCTTTTGAGCATCCTTAACTTGACTGTTTGGATTAAATTGGCCTGCACCAGTCTAAGTTATAGTTTCAGCCTGTTTTCTATAGCCTCTATCTACCTTGTTTATTGGTCTTATTGATTGTAACTTGATATTTTTGAAATCTTGCTATGATGGTTGTTTAAATTTGAGCTTTGTTTGACCATTTGAGCTTATTTGCTCAGCTTATTAGCCCTATTTAAGTAGCTTCTTTAGGCTAGTGTATGCTGAGTGAGATCAGTGTTCATTGATCTTGTTTAATTGCGTTACAGCTTATGATAGCTTATTTACCAATTCATTTGGACTTGTTTTATTGTTATTGAGATTATATGAGCTTGTGTTTTCATTTTGCTTTATTTTGAGCACACTCTTTAATAGACTGTTAGTCTCATTGTGTCACTTTATACTTCTATGCTTGTATCTATATAATACTTAAAAGCTACTGTAACCTTATTAAAATTTTTTATAGTAAATCTTTTCACAAAACTTCCTTAAGTTTTGCTGTTAAAAATGTGTTGCAAAAAGTACATCAAAAAAATTTGCTCCTGCATTTTGACCCAAGCAAAAAGAACCTGTGTTGGCCTCCTATATTAACTATGTAGTGAAGAACAATGCCATGTGGTCTGCTGCGTTTTGACCCAATTACACGTCTCTTTTTCATCGGAAATCTGCATTTTTTTTAAATAGTAGGCTTGTTACATTTAAATTGATTTTACCAATAAAATTGTGATATACCTCGATTGTTTGAGTTTCGTTTTTAGTAAGTTCACAATTCTTTTGTTGTTTAGAATCTTCTATTTCAATGAGATCATAAAAACTAATATAAACATTAGATGGGTGATTTTTTTGAAATGGATCAGTTGGGTCATTAGATTTAAACAGGTCAGACGGGAAATTGTTCTTGACTTGGTCAGATGGGTGTTTGTATTTGCATAGGTCTTTCAATTTTTTTCCAGTGACCTCTTAATCCTACATTTTCACATTCTAAGGAAGATTGTTTACTTAGTCAGATTGTTAAAGTTCATTATACCATTGAATAACATTAGATTGGCAAAAACATTACATTTAAAAACTGAGCGGGATAAAACTAACTTTGAATCTGAACTGTTGACATAAGTATAAGTACCAAACACCCAATGAAATAATAATTAAAAATCACAAATGTCGTAAATTGAATGTTCAATGATCCAATGCTAATAATGTCCTAACTTATCTAATCTAAAAAATGTCAGTTGATATGAATCTTTTGCAGAACTTCTTTGTATACGACATTGGTTGTCATGTTTGTTGGTTTCCCATCCTTGTCGCAGGTTATGATCTTTAGGCCCTTTTTGGTTGTGACTCTTGATAGTGCTACATACAATTGGCCATGCGTAAAAACTGGTTTTCGCAGGTACAGTCCTACTTCCGCTAAAGATTGTCCTTGGCTTTTGTTGATTGTCATCGCAAAGCAAACAGTCACTAGGAATTGCCTTCTATTGAATTTGAACGGGACTCGGTTATCCGAAGGCATTAACTGCAATCTTGGTATATAAGTCATTTTTCCGATGTGCGTTCCGGATATTATCCGAGCCTCTATAACATGTTCATCAAGCCGTGTGACAAGCAAGCGAGTACCGTTGCACAACCCATTTTGCTGATCTATGTTTCGAAGGAGCATAATGGGATCTCCTTTTTTCAGTTTTAGGATGTGATTTGGTAGGCCTGATATTTTGATGGTATTTAAGAGCTCCGGAGCGTACACTGACTCGTCAAAGTTGCTGTTTATCTCTGTTGGGCAAACGGTGTCTGAACTGTAATAAAGCTTTTCCTTCTCTGTGATTTTATCCAACATATGGTCATTTATCAAATCCACCTCCTCGTTTGTTGGAACCAGGATTGCTTTATTTTCAAAGTACTCTTTTATGCCAATGTTTTGTTCAATGTTTGGATATATTGATGTCACCATTGCTTCAAGAGGATCCCCATTTGTTTTTATCAACATATCATCTGGAATTTGTATCTCTACTTCTCCGTCATTGTCAGGTCCAATGCTACCTTCGCCTACTGATGGATCTAAACACCTTTATCTGTGTTAGTATGATACTTTGAGTTATATCACTAAGTATGCGGAATCTACTTAGTAATACTTAGAAGTTTGATTGTGAATGAAACAGCTGTATATGAATGAGAATATTGTATGTATCAAACGGTGAGCTCCGATATTATTAATAATAATAATACGAGTGATCTTTGTATCACTAGGGTTACACCTTGAAGCTCTAAGAAGAACGTATATCTAACCTTAACCTGGGACATCCTTTTATAGCACAAGGAGTCCTCTTCTACAAGATACGTATAAAGATAATAGAATAAGATATTCACTAAATCTATTCTATACTTATCAATACAAGTTTCCTAACAGTTATCCTAAAAGCAGTGGTAATAATATGTACTAGCAGTGGTAATAAGTTTCCACTGCTAGTGCATTCTTCAGCAGATGTAATCTTCATACTTAGCCGTGGTAACTGTTAATATAATTCCCAACAATCCTCCCCTAAACTTATGATTAACATGTAAATCAATAAGTTTCTTCAAGTAATCAGTAGATATGAGGATATGGGTCAGGTTCATATAATCTTCTAAAGTGAACCCACAGCTCTTGAGCTTTGACATCAACAAGTTCATCCTTCTTGAACTGATCTTGAATAATCCTCCACAAAGTATCCAAATCTTCTCTATCACAAGATCTAACAACATCTTCAAAATCTCTGCAAATACTTGTGATATTACCAGTTATGATAATCTTCCATGCTACACCAAAATCATCAGAATAGATTTCCCAACCAACTACTGGATATTTTGTTTGTAAAGGGTCAATGTTAAACACATCAGTTTCAATAAACACCATATTGGTAACTTGTTCTTCAGTCAACTTGTTGATACCTTCTTTTGCTTGAGATGACTCACGAGTCTTCAATTTCTTAGCATCTTTGGTTTCAAGACTCACTCCTGACCTTTTTGACTTTATTGCTACAGGTTCTTTATCCATAGGAATGAAATTACTATCCTGTCTTTTAACCCTGTAGTAAATACCTTCAATCTGATCATGTGTCATTCCTTTAAATTGTGCCATCTTCATATTTCCAACATGACAACAATAGGTCTTCATCTTAGCAATAATTTGTGTCTTTGTAGGTTGTCTTGGTTTCTTTTGACCTTTTTTTTACTGTGCCAATGATGTCATCAAGAGCCTGTTGATTCTTCATCTGAATGAAGTCCTTCAATTGAGCAGACCTTTGATCTTCATTTAGAATTGTATTTGCAATGAGTTCAATTGCCTTCTTTCTAATCACTGGATCATTTGCAATCATGAACTCAATTTCTTCTTCTGTAGGCACATAGGTGAACATTGGAGGTTTCTCATGTATTATGGTTGGTGGAACAATAGAAAGTGGTTCTTCCATCACTGTTTCCAATTTATCTAACCTCTTAGCTTCCATGAAAGTTGCAATCTCATCTTCCTCTTGCTTCTTCTTCTTTTCAATCTCAGCTGCTGCTAATTTCTTAGCCAATTTTGCATCATAATCTATCTGAGCTTGATCTTTCTTTGAAACCTTTCTTGGCTGCACTTGTTCTGTACCAGTCATAACTGCTTTACCTTTTTTTGTTCTTATTCTAGCAGCTTCTTCTTCTGCAGTGGTAACATCTTGACTAGCAGTGGGAACATCTTGACTAGCATTGGAAATTGGTTGAGTTGTAATTCCAATTGTATCATCAAAATAAGCATCCAAGCCATAATCTTCTCCAAAATCTATCTTCCTCCCCTTAGTATCAGCATCTGTTTTCCTCCCCTGTTTGGAAGAATCTCCCAAACCTTCACTAAAGCCTGCTGATGAATCATCTTGAGGTGAAGATGAAGAAGAAAACACAATTCTGGCAGATCTTTACTTCTTTAGGCTCTCAACTTCATCCTGTAACCTTTTAATCTCTGCCTTCATCTGATTAAGCTCTGTGGCATGATGTTGTTTAGTGTTTGCCAGATCTTTCTCTAAAGCTTGAACCTATCTGACTAACTTAGTACAGAATTCCATCAATTCATTTGGTTGCACACTGCCCTCAACACTTCCAACTGTGTGACCTGTTGGGAGAGGTGAATCATAGGGCATTGATTCAGCCTCTTCTCTAGTTGGACTAGGAGGAAGCCTTGAACCACCACTGCTTGTTCCTAAACCAAAAGGTTCAGCAACATGCGTGAGAGGAGTTGGCTATTTTTGCCTCCTCTCATATGTGTGAGTTACTGCAGGGGTATGATGAATTTGTGGAACTACAATAGTGGGTGTGTGATGGGATACAACTGGGATGGTTGTATCTTCACCCTGTACCTGTGAAATCTTTGAAAGCATTTCAGGAAAAAGTGGTTTAACCTCCCCATTCCAAAGTTCAGAAGCCTTACACATATTTTGAAAAACTTTTGGCTTAAGACAGGGGGTTTCATAAACTCTTTTGTGGGTTTGCAGTTGAAATTCATTTAACACTACTTGCACAAACATTGGATACATCAAAAATTTATATGAACTCTTTACATTGCCTTTCATATTATTGAAAATAAACTTTGAAAAATTGAAAGTCCTATCAGTAGCCAAGCAAACCAAAGGATAAGCCATGGTTGATGCAAATTGTTCATAAGATTTTTTCTTAGGACTCAGGCAATGTAGAAGAGTATGTATTAAAAATCTCCAATTGGGACAAAAACATCCTTTTCTGAAAGTAACTTTTTGATCAGATGTATCATACCCCATGGAAGCAATATGTTTGAAAATATCTGAATTGGGTAATGTGATGATACCATTGAGATCATCCAATTGGAGAACTCTCCTCAAGGATGACTCAGTAACATCAATGGTTACCCCATCCACTGTGGCTCTAAGAGCTTCCACAGTTTCTTGTGTGTCTCCCTGTTCAATAGTTATGGACTCCACAGTGTTCTAGAACTGTTTGATATGAGAAACAAAGATTGTGGGATTAACAGTTAAAGCATACCTTATATGGGTTATATTGAGAAAATCCACAATCTGATGGAAAACATGGCCACTCTTTTCGCTTGACTTTTGTAAATAGGCCACTTGGTTGTGCTCCTCAACAAAGTTTAGAATCGCCATGATTTTGTGAAAGAAAGATAAAAGTGTTAGCAATCGATAATAAGAATCAAGCCGTATGATGATCAATTTATACTAATAGGGTTTGAAGAGTATGCGTAATATGAATTATCTTAAGAAAGAATTTATCTTTGGAAAAAGAATAAATTAAAATTGGTAACTGGATAATTCACAAAAAGTTACCCTATTAATAAGGAAACACGGTTATTTTACAACGGCTAGTTAAAAATAAGATTACTGACACAACAGTTGTAACGGCTAGTTCACCAGTGGTAAAAATTACTCTTGCAGTGGTAACTATGAACTAGCAGTGGTAAATTTTCACAAAATATCAAAGAGCAGTGGTAAGTAAAACATGTAAAATTAGCTGCTCTAATCATAGTTTTTATCAAACTATCAGCTAAAAACGGATTTGATATGTCTTTACCATGAGCCGTTTGCTATGGACTAGCCAACTCTTCATCACATGGAATATGGTGAGTTGATAACCATATAGTTTTTGGTAAACTATCAACCATAAACGGATTTGAGAAGTCTTTACCAGTAGCCATTTGCTCTGGACTAGTTGATTCTTATGTTGATTAGACATGGTGAATCAATAACCATTTGTTGTGTGTCTCAGATACACACCTTATAACTCCAATGTCTCAAACAATATTGGTTTATTTTCTGCATAATTAAGAAACACCAAACATAACCAATATATTTTAACCCAAAGTAAATTTTTGACCAAGTTACTATTCATAAAAATATCTTTCAAAAGTCAACCCGATAATATCCAAATTTACTCCTCTAACCTACAAAAACAGATAAGAGTAAATAACTGTCATTAATTATCCTTCAACCTTGACTTTGCTTATAAAAGGGGGTTAAAAACACTTTAGTTTTCATCAAAACTAATCTTCACTTTCACAAACCCTACAAAACATCATAAGCTGGTTTCCATTGATCTACATCTCATCAGATGATTCCTTTGATGAGGAAATCAGTTATTGCTCTGACTCAGAAGAACCTTCAACTGGATGGAGTGATTATTTTCCTCCAAGTGCTGCAACAGCTACATCCTCCAACATGAAGCCTAACAAAAAGATATCAGCTGCTCCTGCTCCATCTCTAGAGTTTTATACAAGTTCTTCCTCTGATGATGATGATCCAACCTACACCTTATCCAAGGAACTTCCAAGAGCCCTCACTACAGCTTTGGAGTCAGCCATAGTCAACATGAAGTGGCCTGCCATTGAGAAGCCTTCAAGACTCCCAAAGCCACCTAAGTAAGTGTTGGGTCTTGCTTGTCCAAGAAAACAACTTTCTTTTGATGACAAGAGAAAGAGAGTTTCTAAGGGTAAGCATGAGTATGAGAGAAAAGGGAAGAAACCCATGGAGTAGCTGGTTTGAAGGTTTAGGTGTTAGGTTGTGAGTCCTTGTGTTTTGTGATTTTCTGGTTGTGTTTAGACTCTCTGAATGGATGTACTTTGTTTCCTCTTGAATAAATCAATAAAAGTACTTTTATCTTTTGTCACTGAGAGAGTAAATCTTTCCACTATTGTATCATGGTTTCCACTGTGCTTTAATTTCTCTGCATACAAGTTAGTAGAAAACCATACAACCATATACAAACAATATTAGTACCTAAAAACTATCCTGCAACACTAAAAATTATTAGACATCAAAGATTTATGGATTTAGCATTCCAATACCTGTTACCAAGTACTGAAACCTACCCACATCAAGCCCTTTTGTTAATAAACCAGCATAGTTGTCATCAGTATGACTTTTGACAACTTGAATAAGCTTTTTCTCATAACAATCTCTAATAAAATGATGTCTGATTTCAATATGTTTAGTTTTAGTGTGTTGCACAGGATTTTTAATGATGCATATGGTACTACTATTGTCTATATAGATAATGGTGTTCATGAAATTGTACCCATAATCCAACAATTGATTCTGAAGCCATAAGATCTGAGCATAACAGCTAGCAGCAGCTACATATTCTGCTTCAGTGGTTGAAGTAGCCACCATTGTTTGTTTCTTGCACTGCCATGACACCAATCTACATCCAAGAAATTGACATCCATCTGTAGTTGACCTTCTATCCAAACTTGCACCAGCATAATCACTATCTGAGTATGTGATCAATTCCATAGGGGATTCTCTTGGATACCACAATCCTAGATTAGGATATGTCTTCATATACCTGAAAATCTTCTCTACTGCTGTCATATGTGATGTCTTTGGAGTAACTTGAAATCTTGCACAAGCACATACAACAAACATAATGTCTGGTCTTGATGAAGTGAGATACATAAGAAAAACAATCATAGATCTGTAAGTGTGCACATCAACATCTGCTCCACTAGCATTCTTCAACAATAGATGAGTAGTCATATCAGCAGGGGTATTTGAAGGTTTTGCATCAGTAAATTTGAACTTCCTTATAATCTCAGCCACATATTTGTCTTGACTAATAAAGATGCCATCTTTCCTTTGTTGTACTTGCATCCCCAAAAAGAATGTAAGTTCTCCCATAGAACTCATTTGAAATTCATCTTTCATCAGCTTTTCAAACTCTTTGCACATCTCTTGTCTAGTAGATCCAAAGATGATATCATCAACATATACTTGAACAAGTAGAATATCACCCTTGTCTTTCTTGATGAACAAAGTTTGATCAATCTTTCCTCTGTGAAACCCATTATTCAATAGATAAGTAGCTAAGGTTTCATACCACTTCCTTGGAGCTTGATGTAAACCATAAAGAGCCTTAACAACTTTATACACTTTATTAGGATGTTGAGGATCTTCAAATCCTGGAGGTTGAGAGACATAGACCTCCTCATCAATCGTTCCATACAGGAAGGCACTCTTAACATCCATTTGATAGACAGTAAAGCCCATAAAGGATGCATAGGCTAGAAACAATCTAATAGCCTCAATTCTTGCAACAGGAGCAAAAACTTCTTCATAGTCAATACCCTCCTCTTGAGTGTATCCTTGAGCAACTAATCTAGCTTTGTTCCTGATAACAATACCTCTTTCATCTTTCTTGTTTCTGAAAACCCATTTAGTACCAATCACTTTCATACCATCAGGCAAATCACAAAGAACCCAAACCTTTTGAAGTTTGAACTGCAACAACTCCTCTTGCATTGCTTCAACCCAGCTAGATTCTTCTAAAGCCTTATAAACATTTTTCGGCTCCACTTGTGATAGAAAACAGAAAAACAAACATTCATTCTTGTTCTTATGCTTCTTGGACTCATAAACTTCACTAATGAACCCATGAACATCATTTTTATTTGTCCGCCTTCTTGTCTTCACACCTGATTGTAGCTCACCAATAACATTTTCAAGTGGATGCACTTTGTGAATTGAAGTCTGTGATGTACTAGGAATATCATATGTTGTTGGCATGTTTGAGATCTCTACATCATCACTAGGTGATTCCTGAGAGGAACTTCCTACATTTGGACCATCAGTGGAAACTTCTGGTGTAGCAGTGGGAATTTGATTACCACTGTTAGTAGGAATATCTGTATTCAAAACATCAAAATTCACAGCCTTGCATTACTTTCCTTTTCAGAATCCTTTCAAGGTTGAGAGTTTTCATTATTGTCAACAAAGTCCCAAAGTGGCATAACAATTTGATCTTTATCATCTTCATCATCTTTGTAAGATTCATCTTCATTAATGAATTCTTTTGTCTCTTCAAGATTATTGACTCCAGTACTTGAAGTGATAGGTACATAATTCATTGTATTTGATAATGTCTCAAGATCAAATAACCATTCTGGTCCTGAACCTGCTATGTTAGTTTTATTTTCAAGAAACTCAACATGCAAATTCTCTTCAATCTTCTTTGTTCTCAAATTATAGACTCTAAAAGCCTTGCTAACCATAGAATATCCAACAAAGAAGCCTTCATTAAACTTTTCTTCAAATTTTCCCAGATGATCAATGGTATTGAGAATTATGACATGACATCCAAATGGCCTCATACATTCCAAAGTAGGGGGTCTTCCTATGAATAGCTCATAAGGTATCTTGTTCTTTGTTTTAACCACTAAAACCCTGTTCTGAATGTAACAAGCAGTGTTAACTGCTTCAGCCCAAAAAGTCACTAGTAGCTTTGAATCAGCTAACATGGTTCTAGCAGCCTCAATTAGTGTTCTGCTCCTTCTTTCAGCAACTCCATTTTGTTGAGGAGTTCTTGCAACACTAAATTCTCTCTTAATACCTTTGTCTCTACAGAAATCATCCATAACTTTGTTCTTGAACTCTGTCCCATTGTCACACCTGATGATCTTGATCTTCTTTTCAACTTGATTTTCAACTTCAGTGATGAATGTCTTAAGGATGCCAGTGGTTTCATCCTTGGTTCTTAAAAAGAAAACCCATGTAAATCTACTAAAGTCATCAGTCACAACAAGACAATACTTCTTCAAATTTATGCTGCTCACTGATGTAGGACCAAACAAGTCCATATGCAGCATGTAAAGTGGATGATCAATAGAATTGTATGCCTTGGTCTTGCATGAAGCTCTGTGTTGCTTACCTTTAAGACAGGCAACACTTGTTTGGTCATTTTCAAATCTCTTCTCTGGTAAACCTCTGACAAGACCATCTTTCACAATCTTGTTAATGGTCTTGAAGTTAACATGACCAAGTCTTCTGTGCCAAAGCATGTATTCATCCAAAGTGGCTTTTGCAAGCAAACAAGTAACATCATCTTTAGCCACTATATTCTTCATCTCAATGCTATATAGATTGCCTTTTCTAGGGATTTTAAGCAAAATGTCACTTTCATCAGGGAGCTTATAATCCTTAGATAAGATATAGCATTCATCTTCCGTGAATAGAACTCTGTGTTTCTTGTCACACATCTGTGACACACTGAAGAGGTTGTACTTGAGTTCTTTCACATAATACACATTCTCAAAGTCCAAGTTTCCAGCCCTGATTGTTCCTTTGCCAGAAAATTTGCCACCAATACCACCTCCAAAGCTGACAAATTGTCCATCATAAGGTTTGAAATCTGAAAGATAGGACTTATTGCCAGTCATGTGCCTGGAACATCCACTGTCTGAATATCCTTGATCATCTTTAGGCTTTGAATGTTCCTGCACATAAAATAAAGGAATTAGTTCCTTTTGGGGACCCCAGCCATAAATGCCTTGGATCTGCCTCGTGTATCAATATAATTATATCTGTCAAAGGTCATTGATACACCATTGGGATTGTTTGAGGTGATAGATCCTTTTGGTTTCCATTCCCAACGTGCTGAGGCCTTAACAGCATTTCCCACATTTACCCTTTTGTTGTTCACAGAACCACCAGTGGAAACTTTTGGCCTTGCAGTAGTAACTGCTGGTTTTGAAATTTTAGGTACCCACTTGTGGTTATAATAAACTTTCTTTTCAAAATAGGTCTTTTTCCTTGTTTGTGCAGATTTAACAAAAGTTGTAATGGGTTTTGCACTCTTTACAGGGGACTTAGGGTAAACTCTGTTTATGTTTCTGGCAGTGGCAACTGCTGGTTTAGCAGTGGAAAGAGTTTTGATGCCAAAATTTAACAAAACAGACCTGGGAATCATCTTACTTAGTGGATTTGGGTGAGTAAAGTTATTAGCATTGTTTCCATTCACCCTTGTATTCCCAAACACTTCCCTTCTACCCATGTGATAGTTACAATTATAATGAAGATGTTCAAAACTACCACATATGTGACAAGGTTTGTTGTTAAAAACAAAGTCACTACCAAATTGCTTAGATTTAACATGATTCCAACTCATCTTGTTCCCCCTAGGAGTTGTTGACCTACTTCTGTACATCTCTGCATATCTAGTAGTGGGCCTAGAGTAATTAGCTTGTGTCCTAGGCTTCTCTTTGACAACTTCAAGAATACTCTTTTTAACTTCCACATGAACATTCTCAGGAACACTAGTTTTAGACTCAACATTCAAACTTTCATCTTTAAGAGATGAGTCACTAGCACTATCAAATGTATCAACCTCAACCTAAACCTTTTCAATAGCAGATTCTTTAACAAATTTTGGTCCATAGGTCATGGTTGGTTCCTGGAATTCTTCTAATCCTGTGTGTGCTAAGTCAATACCAGGAGGTGATGGAACACCTCTTAGAGGTGGTGGAACTGATTTATATCCTACTCCTGATTTGGCTTTGTTTACAACTTGGGCCTCCCGAATTTTGTCAATACACTTGGATTGATGATCTAGTGTATTACAAGTTATCTGAATATTCTCATTAGCCCTTTTAACCTTCTCTAACTCTTCTCTAAGAGCCTGATTCACAACAATCTTATAATCTAAGTCTCTTTTTAAAACAGCAATATCATCATTGAACTTAGATTTATTGGCTCTATAATGCTCTAATTGTGCTTCTAAAACAGCAAGACCTCTTTTATGATTTGCTAAGTTATAATTAGTTTGATTTAACTCTAGCAATTGTTCATCATATTGTTCTTTAAGTTTCTCATAATCTTTTAAAGCCTTACAAGTTTTAGAACAAGCATTATTAGTTTGTACCTCAGAGTCAGAAAAAGCCATAAGTGCAAGCTCAGTAGCAATCATTGCAGACTCTGAACCATCTTATTCATCCTCAGCCATATAGCTCCAATCATAGCTCACTCCATCAATGGCTAATAGCACCTTTGGTTCTTCAGTTGCAGGTTCTTTCTTCTTGTCCTGCTTATACCAAGTTGACCTGTTATCAGGCTTCTTTGGTTTCCTGCATTCCCTGGCAAAGTGCCCCTTCATATGACAATTGTAGCACTCCACCTTCTTTTTATCAAAACCTACAGTTTCATTGCCATTTATGGTGATCTTCCTACCAGTCTTCCTCCAGAACTTCTTTGCCTTTAAGCTTAGTAATGCAACCTGCCATTTAATGTCCATCTCTTCCATGTCATCCTCATCAATTTGATCTAAGTCTTCATGTGTGAGAATTGAACCACCCATTTGACTTGACAGAAAGGCATAAAAAGTAGAATCACTAAGTCCAGCAATCTGTCTTTTTGAACTAGCAGTGGAAACACCTCCACTACCAGTGGAAACAACAATGTTAGCATCATCATCATCACTATCACTTTCTCCATCTGAACTATCATCAACAGATGATGATATGAGTGCTACACTCCCTGATCCTGTACTTAGTTTGCCAGCCTTCTTCAACCTCTGTTCAATAACCTTAAAGTTATTGTACAAATCATTAAGCTTCATAATCTCCAAATCTGGCTTGTCTTCCCATACTGCAACATTTGTTCCAAACTCAGAGGGTAAACTTCTTAAGAACTTTAGATTGAGTTCTTCCCTTTACACCTCAATTCCAAACACTGTGAGTTGAGTAACAATCTTTTGAGGCCTTGTGAAGATGCTGTCAATAGATTCATTACTTGTTGAACCAAAGTTTTCATAAGTCTGTTTCAACAAGGTCTTCTGTGTCTTCTTGGTGGAATCATTACCACCAAAAACATTGCAGATCTCCTCAAACAAGGTCTGTGCAGTCTTGTACTTGCTGAATGCTAGAACTTGATCTCTGGGAAGGGTCATCAGCAGAAAACCTCTGGCCTTCAGATCATTCTTCATCTGAAGTCTTTCATCATTTGTGACTGGTCCAGTGTTGGTCTTTAGTACTACCTTGCCATCAATTGTCTCTGATGTAGTACCAGGTTTGAAAGAATTTCCAAACATAATGATCTCCTGAAGTGCATAGTCTTGCACCATAAAGAATTGTTCGATCATTAGCCTCTACATCTCATAGTCATTCAACTTAAGCTTGGGAAGCTTAGCAGCAATGTTGGACTGACTAGTTTCTGTCTCCATTGAATCTTATGAGTGAACTTAAAGTCTTCTAAATCAAAGTATCAAAACCTGGCTCTGATACCACTTGATGGATCTAAACACCTTTATCTGTGTTAGTATGATACTTTGAGTTATATCACTAAGTATGCGGAATCTACTTAGTAATACTTAGAAGTTTGATTGTGAATGAAACAGTTGTATATGAATGAGAATATTGTATGTATCAAACGGTTAGCTCCAATATTATTAATAATAATAATACGAGTGATCTTTGTATCACTAGGGTTACACCTTGAAGCTCTAAGAAAAACGTATATCTAACCTTAACCTAGGACCTCCTTTTATAGCACAAGGAGTCCTCTTCTACAAGATACGTATAAAGATAATAGAATAAGATATTTACTAAATCTATTATATACTTATCAATACAAGTTTCCTAACAGTTATCCTAACAGCAGTGGTAATAATATGTACTAGCAGTGGTAATAAGTTTCCACTGCTAGTGCATTCTTCAGCAGTTGTAATCTTCATACTTAGCCGTGGTAACTGTTAATATAATTCCCAACACCTACTTTCAAAATCCAATCTGCAAATTCTTCGATTTCTTTTGAATCCTTTTCTTCTGTTGATGATTTTAAGCGCGTGTTGGTAGTTAGCTTCAAAATAGTACAATCATCCCATATATATGAGTGGTTAATCGAAGCATTCACTATCTCTTCTCTTGTACCTTTTACGATTACTGGCAAAACTTGGCGGAAGTAACCTCCAAAAACTATTGTTTTTCCTCCGAAAGGTTTGTGGCTTGCATCTGGAATTATATCGCGTAATGTCCTATCAAAACTTGGCGGAAGTAACCTCCAAAAACTCATATTTGACAGAAGTATATATATAAAATGAATTTGCCAACATCTATATCATCCCATAAATTTACACACATCCAGCCAATTAAAAGATATAGCAGGTGAAACAATTGGAGAGTATTCAATATGAGTTATTAGCTCCAATGTGGCTTTAATTGGTGATATTACGAAAAGATATAACTACATATTAGAATAATAGTGTAAAATCTAAACTTATAATAACACGCGTACAAAATGAAAAACCAAAAAAGTGAATGCATGACTGAATTTGTAATTTATCTGTTAACATTCTAATTTCAATCTTTTGGTAGTGGTAATAACTCATTGTCCTATTGTAATCTACTTAAAGTTAAATTTTATATAAGGTAGTGGTATGCTTATGATTCAAAAGTCGAAGAAGAAAATGAATCTATAAACAAAGAGCTTACCAGGATTGGTTACTCCAAGCTTTGCGTTGTGGTCTCCTTCAGCCTTGATATGTGACCGCCGACCAATAGTAACAATTGAATGAATTACAACTACATTTTCCTGAAATCATAGATTAATTTATGTTAAGCTACATAAGTGATACAATAAGTCTGGGGGCTTGTGTAAACTTTCAATGTTGCACTATTATACCTTGATTCCAACATCATCAAGAATGATACAATCGATCAGCCTTACAACAGCTCCTATACGTGCATTTGGTAGATATGGAAACATTTGGACCAAATTGTGAAAATTAAGAGACAAGCCATAGAATTTTAGGGACATTTTGAATAAATAAGAACAAAGAGTGATTACTTCATTATGAACAAGCTTAACTTATAGATGGAAATATTGGCTTTTTGGGAAATCTAACGCGGGCTGCTTACCTAGGTGTCTTTATTTGTTCCTAGAATCCATAGTTTCATATGTGTACAACTATTTCTTTCCTGCAAGTGGTATCAGCAGGAAGATGCACTTTTATCAGGATCGAAAGTTGGAGACTATACACTATGTTTTCGATTTTCATAAACCTATGCTGCAAATTACTCACTATATTAGTACCTTGTGTTTGTCATAAATCTATGCTGCAAATTTCACTTTTTTGTCCTAAACCTATGCGGAAAATTTCACTTGATGGTGCAGCTTTTTGTTTAATGGAGATGATTGTTGTGTACATAAAAAAAGCTTCCTCAACTTTACCAAATCAACACCAGTTTCAAAAAAATAATAAACAAAAAAATAAAAAAATAAAAAAAGCATTTAGAACATTCATCAAACATTTGGTATGCATATACATCAAACACTTTATAATGCTACCAATTGTTTATACACCTTCGATTTATTGCTAAATCAAATATTAAGAAAATCAATAAAATTTCCTAACAAATCCAAAACCCCCAATGACAAAAAAACATAACTTAAAGACAAAAACTTATAAAAGAAAAACTAAAAAACGAATACTTACCATTTGAATTAATCATGAACATCTTGAATCCTGGCAAATTTATAAAAAGAAATTATTGATTGATTAAAATTTATAATAATATACGAATTAAGCTTACAAAAACAAACCTGAATGCAAATTGATATTTCGGTTTATGATAATAGAAATAGTTATTGATTGATTCAATAATCATGTGAATATTATCCATTTGATTGAAAATGAATTGAATACCAATCGAAAATTAACCTGGAAATTTTTTTTAGGGTTAACGAAATTTTTAGGTAATCGATTGATGAGGTTATCTTGATTTAGCGTATGATGTGTTTGAATGCAAGCGTAGTGGATTTGGGGGAAAATTTTTTATCAAGTTTTGATCTAAACAAAGTGAATTGGGGGTAAATTTTGTGTTCGTCTTTAATGGTTTGCTAAAGTTTAGGGAGTACATTGCTTAAGGACCGTAGATAAGGGTATAGTTTCCACGTGGCGAATTTTAAGTATTTTTGGGGGAAAACTTGCCTAAACCCAACCTTGTTTTATATAGGTGGGAGATGCGTCAATAAAAGTTCAACTATATACGTCTCGGCCTTAAAATGAACAACATGTTATGCACTCTCAGTCAAGTAAAAAACATCATATATGATAATTTGAGTATTTTGCTCCAAAAGATATAGATAACATTCTCTAATTACATAAGTAATATGCAATTACCAACCTCAAACCTCAAAAACGTCAATAACAAAAATAATGTATAGCTATCAACTTACTTATTTCTTTGAAACACCACAAACATCCTAAGTACCCATTCTTCTATAAAAAAAAGAAGATATTACTTATGGGCTGCTTCAAATAGTTGCTTTAGTAGCTTTGAAACAACGCAATAAGCACGTCTGTCTCCATGGCTCACCATAGCTATTAATTAAACAACAAACACATATTTTTATCAATCTACGACTAACTGTGATAATACTTGGCACATACAGTTTCTCAAGATTTCAAGATCCTCGTACGCTGCTATGCATCAATATTGAATGGTATGAAAGCTCTTAACTCTAAGCAAATAGTAACGGGCTAAAATGGGTCAAGTCGAGCAAACCCACCGACATTTTTATTCATTTTTCCTTCGAGTTTATAAAGAAAATCCTAGTTTTTTTGAAGACATTGAAGAACTTATTGAAGTTGTTCTTTCAAGCATGCATATCATTGATTATTTTTGTTGCTTTGATTCTCATGAGCAAATATAAAGAGCTGAATTTAAGTAAACAATTTTATCAAGGAAAAAAGATAGCGCAAAACACCAATTCAATCCTATTGAAAACAAATTAAATAAAAAGTCACCTAGAATAATTAAAATATTAAAATCCTAGTATTTAACTATGTAACACCCCCAAAATACCGCAGCGGAAGACTGTGTCATAGGGGTGCTACTTCATAATACAAAGTACAAGGTATAGAAAACGAACTCTAAATGAGACGTTTTAAAAAGTTACCATTCGATTAATAAATTCTGAGTTACAAACTTGAGTTCCATAATACAATACATAAGAGTTTTAAGACATATCGAATGGTAAAGATAAAAGCATAAGTCTTCAAAACATGCCAAGCGACTCTATGCTCCATGCAACAGCTATCACCTTACAGACCTGAGATAAACATGCTAAAGTGTCAACACAATGGTTGGTGAGTTCATAGAGTTTGTCTTAAAATAGTTGAAAAAACCTCAAAAGAATGTTCACACAGCAAAGGCATTGGGAATCCACTCAGTTGCAAGTCCCGCCATAAGAGACTTGCAACCTGTGTGTTCACAACCCACTGCTAATATATATGGTATAATAAAGACATGTATAAGTTCATCAAAACAATTTAGCAATTAGTCGTGAGTCTACACTTCATCTCCGAAGACCTCACGTTTATGATGTATCCAACATTCGCAAATGTTAGGATGTATCAATAGCCTCAATGGTCATCCAACAACTTAATTTGGAGCCATCGGAAGTCTCAATGGTCATCCAGCAACTTAATCTGGAGCCACTGGAAGTCTCACAATTAAATATAACGCAATCATGTAGATATGAAATCAAGTATAATGCGATCAAGTATAAGGCAATCAAGTGTAACACAATCAAGTATAAACAATCAAGTATAAATGTTTTGAGTATTTGTACAAGTAAGCAAGTAGTTGTGCATGTATCCCCCCCCCCAAAGAGTTAAAACAAGTATGAAAAAGTAGGGGCTATGACTCACCTTAAGCTTAAGTGATGTGAAATCAAAGTGGTAGTCGAATCGTGAAAGTCTCTAAGAGCAGCCTATAATAGAACATTGCGACTTAGGTTTGGAGTAACGTCTAAGAATAAAAAGAATTGCCTATATATGTCTTGCATAATGTTCATGATGTAGTACTTAGTATATAGCGTAAGTCTTTGAATATAAATGGTTTATGAAACATGTATAAGTTGTATATCTCTTACTACCGTTCGGGCCAACATAATTCAGAAGTCATGGAGTAAACGTTCGAGGAGCCAGGACACTTTAATTCGTAAATCCACAACTCATCTCGACGGCTTACTTAATGAACTCCTCACATGAGGCTCCCTACTATTGTAGTATTTGATAACAAATGTATAAGTTTTGATCCAAAAAGTTACATGTCCAATATTTGAATAAACTTAGGAAAGTCTATTTGTACATGAAGATTGTTATTAGGGTAAGTTTATTATAACTTGTATCTCATGATTCTTTAGGTGGAGTAGATCCAAATTGTTTGTTCAAGTTATCGTCAACTCCTTGTTTCATGTTTTCGCCTAAGTAAGTTTATATGGTCATTTAGTCATGGCTTCGCCGTGACCTTGGTCATTTTTCCATGGTCTTGAGACTCAACCTTGGCTTTAGCCATGGTTGTGGTCTTGGCTTTAGGTCATTAGACCTCTTGGTCTTAGTAAATCATAACTATAATATAGTGACTTTGGTCTAAAATGGGCTGTTAAGATTTTGAAGAAAATTATCACTCGAAAAGCGTTTTCAGGGCTCGAGCTTCTTTGATCCTGAACGAAAACGTCGTTCCGGACAACTTTCGTGTTTTAAATTTTTGATGAATCGTACCAGAAGAGGGACTTTCAAAATAGCAGAATGCAAAAACAGTAGGTATGGGCAGTTTTGCCGTTTTGGTTTCGCTAACTTCTTATGGCCATAACTTTTGACTCGGGTACTCGTTTTGGGTGATTCAAATTGCTATGTTTTCCCTGTTAAGTCCTCTTTAACAATAAGTAAGTGTCAAATATCAAAGTTATACTATTTTGGTCGTGGTTCTCCATAAAAATCACTAGTTTGCTTGTTTACTTGTCATAAGTTAACATATGTATATCAATACTTGTTTTATCCATTTTTAAACATCATGAACACAATAACAAGACAATATATAGTAAGAAAGGAACACAAAGAGCATGAAAATGATAATTAAGCAAGAAAGTATGTTAGGGTTTGCTTAGAACTTTTGGCCTTAATGAAAAAGGGAAACAAAGACAAGAACTAGGACTTTGATTGAATAAGCTTTCCTCCACTTTAGTAACCCTTCTACCCTTGTATTCTTGAATGATTTGTGATGAAGGTTTAGGTGACTTGAGTGGATCTAAACTCAAGAGAATCACCAAAGTATATGAGGTTATGGAAGTGTTTTGGTTACCTAAAAGAAACTAGGGTTTCTATCTTGAAGAAGTACTTGAACCATGCTAGAAATTAGAAGTAAATAAGCTAAGTGTGGTGTGGTTTTGGTGTGGGATATGCACAGAAACAAGGGGGGATGGGGAGCTTTTATAAGGTCTTAAGGAAGTTAGTTTAGTTGACTAGTCCAACCTTGGAGGCCAAGGTGAACACATATATGAAATCTAAGCCTCCTAGCATGAGATCAAGCCACCTATGGGCTGAATTCCCCCCCCCCTAAGTCGGTTCATATGCTTGGAGAACAAGGTGTGGACTTTTGATGATATTATCCTACTTATGTGACTAGTTTTGACCCCGTAAATTGCTAACCGTAAATGATTAAGCCTCAAAACGTAAAACCGGGTATCCTAAAAATATGAAAGTTAAAAGTATTGTTAAACATGTCATGACACTCCATAATAAAATATAAAATGAGTGGTAGGTTCCATTTGGGTGGTAAAACCCTGCTAAAACTGGAAACACGGGTCTAAAACGCGTAATACGTAAAACGTACGAAAGTTGCGTAAAATTGAGAAAAGTAAAATGTAACTTTTCTAATAGGATAATAATGGCTTAAAATGACTTATAATGTCTAGGCTGGGCTCAGTCTAGTGTCGGTTGGTGTTAAATGTCTTTTAGACCTAAAACCGCAAGCCTAAAAATCAAGGAATGACTTATAAAATCAAGGAATGATTTTTGGTCAAAGGAGGAGGGAAAAATATGTTGACTTTTTCTAATAAGTTGAAAACTCAAATCGTCTTAGAAACGCGGTGCAGGTATAGGCTAAGGTTACGGCTGAGTAAAAACGTTTAAAACTGAAAATTCCAGTTTTTCACGGCCGAGGCTTATTTTGGTCATATTTTTCTCAGTCATGATTAATTCTTTAATTAATCATGAGAGTACTAAACATTTTTCTGATGCGGGGTCACTTAACGCGGTCGAGTTTCGTTGTGCGTAGAATTTTTGAATGACGTTTTACCCTAAAACGTATAATTCCGTGTAATTCCTTAATAACTTTCACGAAAATGATCTAACGAATGTCAAACATTTAATTTGTCATGGAAATGATTTATCACTCGAGAATATGAAATAAAAATCAACTTTCGGGAAAATTTCGGGGAAAATGAATAGTAACATGAATAGTAAAAGTGAATAGTAAATTTCCCGAGAATAGTAATTAATCTGAAAATGCGAATTGTTACAGTCTCTACCCCTTCAGGAAACTTCGTCCCGAAGTTTAGTGTGTCTAGGTCTCTTATCTTAATAGCGCATAATAAAGCTAGGTTTAGAATAGAATAATATGGTATTGTAAGGTACGTACCCGTTACGCATTGCGGGCTTCCTTAGCACCCAAATAGTATGCTCGACCCCGAGGTGGACTAACATTGTATCCATGGTTTGGGTTATTTTCTTCAAGCATTACGGCTAGAGTCGGGTTATCCAGCACTTGTCCCTGTGCCCTATTTAACTTAGGACAAGTATCTCGGAAGTGGTTTGGGCTGTTGTACTCAAAGCATGTCTTTTGGTTGTTTCTTATATTGCCCGCATTCACCGGTGTTACTTGCCTTGCCGTTGCTTTACACTGATTTGTAAAATGGCTCTTCTGATTGCAATTAGTACACATTCGACAGGGCTCAGACCTCTGATGATGATAAGCACATTTATTACACTTAGGATGTGGACCTTCATACTTTCTCTGATCATAAACTGTTGCCGCAAATCCTCTTGCTCTTTTATTATCAACCATTGTACCCTTTTGTTCGCCTGATTCACCTTCTCCCTTCCTTTTATCACTATTCTTCAATGTTCCATTCCTAACCATCTCATCTGTTAGGGTCCCTGCTCTCAATATTGCACTCTGAATTGTGGGAGGTTCGGTTGTTTTCACCATCCCATGAATCTCGGGAACAAGGCCATAAATGTACCTCTCAATCCTCTTGGATTCAGGGGTAACCAGATGAGGAACTAGTTTAGCTAGTTCATGAAACCGATCTGTGTAGGTTGCATGACCAGCCCCTACCATAGAGTGATGCCAAAACTCGTCTTCTAGTTTTTGAATTTCATTAACCGGGCAGTATTCTTCCTTCAGTAGTCCCTTAAAGTCGTCCCATGTCATGCCTACAGCTGCTTCTCTAGTCCTTGCTTGAATCTGCATGTTCCACCATGTCAATGCCTTTTCTGATAGCAAGCATGCAGAATATTTCACTCTCTGGTGGATTGCACAGTTACTGATATCGATCACTGACTCCATCTTCTCGACCCATCGTGTATATGCCAATGCACCTCCTTTACCATTAAACTCAATTGGTTTGCATGACGTAAATTCCTTATACGTACATCCAGTCCTATGGTGGTTGTTGTTGTTGTTGTTGTTGTTGTTATTACCATTCCTTCCTCCATCATTTGTAGCGTCATTTATGCTTCTGTGGTTTTCCGAATTGTTCATGTGATTGCCAACTTGTGTGACTATAGTGGGAAGTAGGTTTTGTAGTTGTTGGGCAATAATGGTGGAGACATCTGGATTTCCACCATCGTTACTAGGGTTACTAGTGTCGTGAGCATCTCCTCTACCTCCACGTCCACCAGTTCTTCCACCTCTTGGTGTTGCACCACCTCGGCTAGTGCTACGAGTTACTCTCTTTGGTGCCATGATATCTACAAGGAGGGACATTTTGTCGAAGTCAGATATGAGGTGATATTCCTAGACCACTTAGTCTTAAATCTTGTCAATTTTGAGTCAATCGTTGATTAATGTAAGCATGGTCACATATGTCTACATGAGTCGTGACGCATTTATAATTATGTTGGCCACCATAATTATAATTGCTTCCTTTCACACGTATACATATTTTCCAGGCACACATAACTCAACAATTGGTACTACATAATTGGGTAGACTTTCTATCATCTGCTCTTAAGTTGTGAAAGGGTAACGTATTCTGGGTATCTAGAGAAGGTGATGTCGTACTAGGACATATGAATCACTTCTAGGTATTAGAATCATATAAAGTAAGTATAAGGTAAATCATCAAATCTCTACAGGAAACTAATAACCTTTATTTAACTTAATCTTATGACTTATCAAACAAGAACTGTCACAAGATTAAGTTAATTAAACAATTATTACTTAGCTCTAAATTTTTGATGACTTGACTATTGTCTGGGGTTTCTTCTAAACAAACAATTAGCAATAAGCATATGCGCATGAAGTGTGTGTAAGGCAAAATAAGGAGGAGAGTCTTAATGTTTATATCAGTTATAGTCTAGGCACTAAATGCAACCTAGTTCTCTATAACCAAGGCTCTGGTACCAATCTGTAACACCCCCAAAATACCGCAGCGGAAGACTGTGTCATAGGGGTGCTACTTCATAATACAAAGTACAAGGTATAGAAAACGAACTCTAAATGAGACGTTTTGAAAAGTTACCATTCGATTAATAAATTCTGAGTTACAAACTTGAGTTCCATAATACAATACATAAGAGTTTTAAGACATATCGAATGGTAAAGATAAAAGCATAAGTCTTCAAAACATGCCAAGCGACTCTATGCTCCATGCAACAGCTATCACCTTACAGACCTGAGATAAACATGCTAAAGTGTCAACACAATGGTTGGTGAGTTCATAGAGTTTGTCTTAAAATAGTTGAAAAAACCTCAAAAGAATGTTCACACAGCAAAGGCATTGAGAATCCACTCAGTTGCAAGTCCCGCCATAAGAGACTTGCAACCTGTGTGTTCACAACCCACTGCTAATATATATAGTATAATAAAGACATGTATAAGTTCATCAAAACAGTTTAGCAATTAGTCGTGAGTCTACACTTCATCTCCGAAGACCTCACGTTTATGATGTATCCAACATTCGCAAATGTTAGGATGTATCAATAGCCTCAATGGTCATCCAACAACTTAATTTGGAGCCATCGGAAGTCTCAATGGTCATCCAGCAACTTAATCTGGAGCCACTGGAAGTCTCACAATTAAATATAACGCAATCATGTAGATATGAAATCAAGTATAATGCGATCAAGTATAAGGCAATCAAGTGTAACACAATCAAGTATAAACAATCAAGTATAAATGTTTTGAGTATTTGTACAAGTAAGCAAGTAGTTGTGCATGTATCCCCCCCCCCAAAGAGTTAAAACAAGTATGAAAAAGTAGGGGCTATGACTCACCTTAAGCTTAAGTGATGTGAAATCAAAGTGGTAGTCGAATCGTGAAAGTCTCTAAGAGCAGCCTATAATAGAACATTGCGACTTAGGTTTGGAGTAACGTCTAAGAATAAAAAGAATTGCCTATATATGTCTTGCATAATGTTCATGATGTAGTACTTAGTATATAGCGTAAGTCTTTGAATATAAATGGTTTATGAAACATGTATAAGTTGTATATCTCTTACTACCGTTCGGGCCAACATAATTCAGAAGTCATGGAGTAAACGTTCGAGGAGCCAGGACACTTTAATTCGTAAATCCACAACTCATCTCGACGGCTTACTTAATGAACTCCTCACATGAGGCTCCCTACTATTGTAGTATTTGATAACAAATGTATAAGTTTTGATCCAAAAAGTTACATGTCCAATATTTGAATAAACTTAGGAAAGTCTATTTGTACATGAAGATTGTTATTAGGGTAAGTTTATTATAACTTGTATCTCATGATTCTTTAGGTGGAGTAGATCCAAATTGTTTGTTCAAGTTATCGTCAACTCCTTGTTTCATGTTTTCGCCTAAGTAAGTTTATATGGTCATTTAGTCATGGCTTCGCCGTGACCTTGGTCATTTTTCCATGGTCTTGAGACTCAACCTTGGCTTTAGCCATGGTTGTGGTCTTGGCTTTAGGTCATTAGACCTCTTGGTCTTAGTTAATCATAACTATAATATAGTGACTTTGGTTTAAAATGGGCTGTTAAGATTTTGAAGAAAATTATCACTCGAAAAGCGTTTTCAGGGCTCGAGCTTCTTTGTTCCTGAACGAAAACGTCGTTCCGGACAACTTTTGTTTTTTAACTTTTTGATGAATCGTACCAGAAGAGGGACTTTCAAAATGGCAGAATGCAAAAACAGTAGGTATGGGCAGTTTTGCCGTTTTGGTTTCGCTAACTTCTTATGGCCATAACTTTTGACTCGGGTACTCGTTTTGGGTGATTCAAATTGCTATGTTTTCCTTGTTAAGTCCTCTTTAACAGTAAGTAAGTGTCAAATATCAAAGTTATACTATTTTGGTCGTGGTTCTCCATAAAAATCACTAGTTTGCTTGTTTACTTGTCATAAGTTAACATATGTATATCAATACTTGTTTTATCCATTTTTAAACATCATGAACACAATAACAAGACAATATATAGTAAGAAATGAACACAAAGAGCATGAAAATGATAATTAAGCAAGAAAGTATGTTAGGGTTTGCTTACAACTTTTGGCCTTAATGAAAAAGGGAAACTAAGACAAGAACTAGGACTTTGATTGAATAAGCTTTCCTCCACTTTTGTAACCCTTCTACCCTTGTATTCTTGAATGATTTGTGATGAAGGTTTAGGTGACTTGAGTGGATCTAAACTCAAGAGAATCACCAAAGTATATGAGGTTATAGAAGTGTTTTGGTTACCTAAAAGAAACTAGGGTTTCTATCTTGAAGAAGTACTTAAACCTTGCTAGAAATTAGAAGTAAATAAGCTAAGTGTGGTGTGGTTTTGGTGTGGGATATGCACGGCAACAAGGGGGGATGGGGAGCTTTTATAGGGTCTTAAGGAGGTTAGTTTAGTTGACTAGTCCAACCTTGGAGGCCAAGGTGAACACATGTATGAAATCTAAGCCTCCTAGCATGAGATCAAGCCACCTATGGGCTGAATTCCCCCCCCCCAAGTCGGTTCATATGCTTGGAGAATAAGGTGTGGACTTTTGATGATATTATCCTACTTATGTGACTAGTTTTGACCCCGTAAATTGCTAACCGTAAATGATTAAGCCTCAAAACGTAAAACCGGGTATCCTAAAAATATGAAACTTAAAAGTATTGTTAAACATGTCATGACACTCCATAATAAAATATAAAATGAGTGGTAGGTTCCATTTGGGTGGTAAAACCCTGCTAAAACTGGAAACACGGGTCTAAAACGCGTAATACGTAAAACGTACGAAAGTTGCGTAAAATTGAGAAAAGTAAAATGTAACTTTTCTAAGGATAATAATGACTTAAAATGACTTATAATGTCTAGGCTGGGCTCAGTCTAGTGTCGGTTGGTGTTAAATGTCTTTTAGACCTAAAACCGCAAGCCTAAAAATCAAGGAATGACTTATAAAATCAAGGAATGATTTTTGGTCAAAGGAGGAGGGAAAAATATGTTGACTTTTTCTAATAAGTTGAAAACTCAAATCGTCTTAGAAACGCGGTGCAGGTATAGGCTAAGGTTACGGCTGAGTAAAAACGTTTAAAACTGAAAATTCCAGTTTTTCACGGCCGAGGCTTATTTTGGTCATATTTTTCTCAGTCATGATTAATTCTCTAATTAATCATGAGAGTACTAAACATTTTTCTGATGCGGGGTCACTTAACGCGGTCGAGTTTCGTTGTGCGTAGAATTTTTGAATGACATTTTACCCTAAAACGTATAATTCCGTGTAATTCCTTAATAACTTTCACGAAAATGATCTAACGAATGTCAAACATTTAATTTGTCATGGAAATGATTTATCACTCAAGAATATGAAATAAAAATCAACTTTCAGGAAAAATGAATAGTAACATGAATAGTAAAAGTGAATAGTAAATTTCCCGGGAATAGTAATTAATCTGAAAATGTGAATTGTTACAAACTAAGCTTGAAGTCAAATTGAAACTTTGTAATGGTAAACATCTAGTCTAATAGGTTCAATCTTCACTCGTCTTTGCGGCCTTTGTTATTTTTGTTTCTTCAGCATTTGTTTTTCTCTTTTTCCCAACTTCTGAAGTGTTTTCATCATCACAAATAGGCTCCTTCTCCTGAGAGATGTTTCCAACTTCTGAATGAGTGATATGATCATCACAAATATCCTGTTTTACCAATTAGATATTGGAATTAAAATGACCATCACTGTATCCAATTTAAGGATAAAGTTATTGTAATTTATTACTCTATTCTACATACCTTATCAATTTTCCTTTTTGCAATGACGGACTTGATTACATCTTCATCATCTGTTATCTTGTTAGCGGTGAATATGTGGTAGTTGTTTTCCAAATTGTAACCGGAAACTTGTACTTTCAACGCGTATTCTTTGTTCAGCATAACATTCAGATCTTCAGGGTAAGAAGTATTATCTAAATCCTGTTAATGGTTATATCAGTGTTAAATAGTCTATTGATACTTTCATATTTCATATAGCATGTCAAGTTTTGAGATTCTAACCTTCTTTGCTTTTGATATTAGGTACCCAGGAGATTTTCCAATCAATTTGCATAGTTATTTTTGGAATAACCAAAATGAAGCTGATCCTGTTTCATCTTGCATTTGGATTTGTATTTTGATTCTATTAAATTTAAATATGGTATTAGTAAGATATGGGTTAAATTAAATATACAGTAAAAGACACATGTATACCTTGGATAAACATCTGATACTTCTTCATCGCATGTTTCACAGTTGTAACCGTTTGTTGTTTCCAATTTCTGAGCCTTATTTTTGCATTTGTTGCAAATCATGTAATACCATCCTTGATCAGTGATAATTCGCAAAACTTTTGCAATTATCACACATCCTGTTGCCTGTTATTTAAAAAATTAGAATGTTTGATTTGCAATTCATTGTAATTTTATGCAAATTTGTTGTTATACAATTTACCTCTGAAATTTCATACAATTCTTCAATATTCTTTACTGGAAACCTTGTATAGGACTCTTCTGGATTTTTATAAATAGTCCTTGTTGAGAGTTGTATTTTTGTATCTTCGGATCCAGCAAGTTTAGTACTTAAGAAGCTGTGGGGGAAAAAATAGTTATTCAGTATTTTTTATATATGTCAAAATATTATATGCATTTATAACACTCACCTTGTTTTAAAATCAATGATTCGCGGATTATTTTCATTGATAAGTACCTTTGTTCCATAGAAACAATTTGAAACTTGTATAACATCTGCATACGTTTGTTAACTTAAATCAAATACTGTATATTTTACATAATTATAATACAAAAAACTCACACACTTACTATTCCAGGAACTGTACTTTGCCATAATGATTAAAACTATTACTGGTTCTTCTGAATGTTCATTATCCTTGATATATTTATGCAACTTTTCTGCAAGATCATTCCATAAGATGCAACGAATTGTATCCCCTTTGTGGAAAAAATATGCTTTTGTTATTCGTATCAATTATTATAGAAAAATAGATATAAGTGCATCTAATTTTATATAGACTTACTTCAAATCCTGTAGTTCAAATTCGAGGCTGCTTTTCGTACTTCCATTCTTTCCATTCAGAACTGTTATATCTTTATTATTAATCAAACGACCAATCACATCTATAAAAAAGATATAAAATACTATTAGAATGAAAAATTGTGAAATTTCATATTTGTAAAAAGTTTAAGAAAAAGGACAATACCAAAAGCATATGCTGTGTTGAATGTGGTATTGTTGAAGTCATGGAAAGATAGAAGTTGCAAACCATCATCATCAGTATTGCATGTAAAGTCTTGGCAATGTCGAACATTTGTTTTTTTCACAAAGTGTAACTTATATTGATGTGGTGTTAACTTTGTACCATCGATGTTCTTTTTACATTAAAGTTTGTAATCAAGAAATCAGCATTCTCTTGCAAAAGTTTATCGAAATCTGAGATGAATCCGGCCCTTATTGTAGCGTGAATGGTAGTACCCTATGTTTTTTTACAATAACCTCAAAAAGTATTCAAATTTTGAATAACAATAACATGATAATTTAGAAGTATTGAATAAAATTAAAAAAGAATACATGTTCATCCTTAAAGATCATATCCATGCTTGCTAATGCTGGTGGATTGCTGTTAATGTAATATTGTTTCCATAGAGAAACAACCTTCAATTTGATAGTCCATTTATCTTTTTCAGAATTGACTTCATTAAGAAAAGATATGGCCATTATGAAACCTGTAAAGGAATATGGAAAAATATTATGGAATTGAAGAAACTGTTGATTTGTTTGAGTATTTATAGACAATAGGGTAGTCCAAGTTTGTGTATAATTATACTAATAGATAAACATTGGAGTTTTCCAAGTTTGTCTACAACTATACTAAATTCTTCCAACAGATATGCATAAGTTTTTCTAATAATATTTTTAATTCTTATCTAATAGATAAATAATATATTTAAGAGTAATCTTAAACTTACATTCGAAGTATCAAATTCCCTGGAAGTTGTGGCACTATCTCACCACTAACTTCTGGAATCTGCATCCTTACTATGTATTGCACAACACAATTCCTGAAAGATTTAAGTAATAAAGGAGAATGACTTAACTAATAATCAAAATTTATAAATTAAATGAAAAGAAAATTATGAGCATCTGAATGTGACGCAAAAAACAAAATACCATTTTAAGTGCCCGTAGCTCTCTCCTTGCCACTCTTCACCTCCAACCTCTTTGAGTATACAAAGCAACGTTATGAAGACTCATGTAGTAGGAATGTGCTTTGCAGCAATGCTAGTGTGCTTGATGCAGTAAAAAACTATATTATAATTCATATATATAAATTAATTTATAACCATGCTCTTAATCGAACCTGTATACAAATTGCATGCGTAGTTCAAAGCGAGCACCATCACAGAATCTTGTATTTGCCTTATGAAAAACTATGCAAAAAGCAGAAAATGAATAATCAGTACCCATTTCACCAAGTTTAAAAGGTGACGCTAAATTTAATCAGGGGGTGTTTAGCTTAACTGATTAGTGAGATTTTGCAAAGCCGATAAGCTCACTTCTTTGGGCTTATCATTCTGTTTCGTGTTGCACAACATCAGCCCCTTCTTGCGCTTTCAATCCCGTTTACTTGTAGCCGTTATGCCATTTTCTGGTGCACAACATCAGGCCGGTCTTCCGCAACGCATATGACATAAATAGTTGTGAAGCAGACAATAACCTGGGAAGCATCAGCATACTCACGGCAAGTTAACTTCAAAAATCTTTTATTCAAATAAAAAATTATTATTGAAATAACACAACTTTTGCAAACATACATTGCACAAAAAGTATTGATATAAACAGTTAAGTTTATATAAAAATCAGATTAGCAAACCCGACTCGACCTTTTTTTCGACCCATGCCCAAAATTTACCGTATAAACCGATTACCTAACCCAAAATAACACAACTTTTGCAAACATACATTGCACACAAACTATTGATATAAACAGTTAAGTTTATATAAAAATCAGATTAGCAAACCCGACTCGACCTTTTTTTCGACCCATGCCCAAAATTTACCGTATAAACCGATTACCTAACCCACTCGATCCACCGATTTTGTTGTGCCTTTAATGTATACAATTAAATTGGGTTCACTTTACTATATTATACCTCAAGTTGATCGAGCATCTCAAGAGTGGCTTCCATATCACCTCCGTTTGCTGCATAGACACCTGAGAGGGACTCGTCAGAAATACCAGGGAAAGTCATCTGAAGATATGCCAAATTCATGTCATAGTCGACATCTTTTCCAGCTATCTCTGCACTTTGTGATGATGAACCAAACACATATTCACTCTTATTCTTATGCTGGACATTATCACGATTGTGAGGCAAAGCAAGACCATCATAGTTCTGTGAATTCTGGTTTTGTCCCACCCAAGTAGCTGTTGTACCTACCAATGTCGACTCATAACCTTTAAATAGGTGAGCTTTTCTTATTTTTGGGTGGACTAATAGAAATATTTGTATACAAAACATAGAAACAGCCATGAATGCATATTTCTTGCTGTCATATAACTTAGAATAACTACAATTATTCTGCAACATAAGCTCAAAGTACACTATATAACAGCACAACAGTAATAATAATGACTAATTTACATCAATAAGGAGTGTTTATAGGTTAAATATAAACACATTATTAATTATTTAAATCATAATCAATCTTTTATATAATAAGTGAAATTATTGAAATCATAATCATTGAATAAATAACGAATATACCTTGGATTCATGGCTATAAGAGCTTAAAATTATTAATTTGGGGATGAGTTAGTCAAGAATTATTAATGAATTTTGATGTGAATATGGCATACAATTCCTTCAATTTGTGTTTTGGTGATTTAAATGACGAAGTGACAAACATAGGATAAATGGAACGGCTACAGAGGATGAATGTTTCTTGATTTTCATGGTTCCAGAGGGTTTCGTACTTTTATTGTTTGATGTAAAGGATTTGATCCTTGGAGATCCACGGTTCCCATTCTTATTTTAAGAAGTTAAAATTGAACCCCTTTAAATTAAACAATTGCTAACTAACCCATGTGCTTGTTCGTTTCTTTTAATAAGTAGCTTTGGAAAACGAATTTTGCTAAAGGTTGACCAAATTGGATTCAATTTTGACTTTTTATTACCCAATCACGTCGCTCGATTTCGCCTACGTGTCAAAATCAAGCTCTCCTATTGGTTTAATTTTTTTTCAATGAGAAGGGATTTTCAAAAAACCTCATAAATGATGTAATTCTTTTATTATATAAAAGATAAAAATAATACGGATAATAATATAAAACTAAAATCATTGCATGTCAAAACCCATTATAACTAGTTGATACTATGAGATATTGAGATGTTTAAACATTGCTAATTATTGCAACATTCAACGCACCATCTTACATCCGAAGAAAATACCATAAAACTCTAAAGACTGGAACCAAATTTGAGTATCTGATAAATGAAAATACTTTATGTCTATCTAAAGTAGTAATTAATACTCTTAGAGATGTCTTAAGGAAATGAAGCAAGTTCCTGTGAAACATCATACATTGTAGGCCTTATCTCGGGATCTGAATTAACACATCTTATCGCTAGAACTAAGATCGATGTCACAACTTCTTTGATTTCTAGGAGTGGAACTGGTAGACGATGATCCACTAAATCTTTAAGGTCAACCCTGTTGGTTGATGAAGATGTTAGAGAAGTTACTATATCACCTGGATGCTCACCTTTGATGACTTCTAACATTAGAACCCCGAAGCTATAGACATCACACTTTTCAGTTACTTTCATGGTGTAAGCGAATTCTGGAAAGAAAAAAAGTTATGAGTACGCCGAGTCTTGTCTTTAAAGACATAACAACTTAGTTTGTGATATTATGAATGAAAATGGAATAAATTTACCTGGTGCAAGGTATCCATATGTTCCTGCGACATTACTCCAATTCGACGAGTCTTTGTTCAAAATCTTGGACGTGCCAAAATCCGAAACACATGCTTCATACTCTGAATCAAGCAAGATATTTTTGGTTGATATGTCACGATGAACGATAGGGGGTGAACAATCATGGTGCATATACGATAAAGCATGTGCAACACCTTTGATTATGTTCACCCTCTTCTTCCAATCCAAATATTGTGCGGTTTCATTGCTTAAAATATCAGCTAAGCTACCCCCTTCAAGATACTCGTAAACCAAAAACGAGATTCTAGCATGTGAACAGTAGCCATGTAGTTTCACGATGTTACGGTGTCGTATCCTTGTCAATGCTCTGATCTCATTTAAAAAATCATCGCGATTGATCACTTCAGCCGACGAATGAAGTCTCTTTACAGCAACTATTGTTGAGATTTATATATCAAGTTAACCAATTAACTACGAGTACGCAGCGGATATTAGATCTAGTTAAGCAATTATGATTAACACACAAATAATAAACAAATTAAAGGAAAAGATAAAACATGAAAAATAAATAGAAAACTAACCCTCGTAGTCACCCGCAAAATAAAACAAATAAGTGATTAAAACAATCACCTCTACGAGTGCTCACACAAACACGTCAAACAAATACGCCCGGAGTGCTAGCCGTGTACCACGTAAACCCAAACACTTGCTTAAACCGAATCAAATCCCAAAGAAGGATACGTTTGATTGGCTTAAAGAAGGAACGTACAAGACAAATAAACAAAGATGGAATTCTTTGTATATATGTGTGCTACGTATGAATACAAAACCAAAACAAAGACAATTGTCAGCCTTATATATTTGACCAAAAGGAAACTAGCTTTTTCTTTTGATTTCAATGTAAAAGTGAGTTTTGTATTTCTGTGTCTCGTATGAATATGAGCAGGTATGAGGGTGTTTATATACCCTCCAAACCCTAGCTAATGATAAGGTTCAAGTATTAACTTAAGCCTTATCATAACACACTCCTAAACACATCATGATTCTCCTTCTCAACCCTTATCTCTTCACAATGAATCTAGACAGATTATATACACTTCCAGATCTTTCTATGAAACCAGTCACAAAGATTAGGACAAGCAATTATATTATCTAGTTCATTTCGTGTCCAAACAAGTCAATTTTGAGCTTTACGTAAAATAACAATAACGTATTCTAATGTTTAATGTGTGTGCCCCCAATAGGCTCACACACCTTTAGCCGTATTATGCTAGTCCGACTCTCACATTCCAACAGCTCCCACTTGGGAGTTGGAGTAGCAGATAGCATAAATACCAACGACGGAAACGTCTAGCAACGCTCTCACTCGCTATTAAACTAAAGGTGTCTGAGATATAGTTTCATAAATCATTCTCAGTAGCATGGTCATTTATGTCTTGCTTTTATCATCCTTTGTTATGGATACCGTTAAACCATGGATATGGATCCTAACTCATTCCATATAGTTTAACCATTTAGATTCTCGTTATAGAATATAATTAGATATACCAAATGTAATCAAGAATCATCTTGCATTACCCTTTGGGTTCAGCCGAACAATTATCTGATTAATTCTGGAGAGGGCCCATGGTATCTTTCTGCACATATCAAGTGGAGTAACAAATCCTTTGTTGACTACAAGTGTTGTGGATGCTGCTTCACATCACTCCGAAAAATAGCTTTTATAACTACCTTATTCAGGACAGCGTTTGGCATATAATTACAAAAGTGATATCCACACATAACAGAACTTGCTTGTATCTCAAGTCTAAGGATGACTTAACAAACCATTTCAACATTTTACTCATGACAAGGATCCGAAAGTAAATGTTTGAAAGTTGGGGTATCCAATATGCATCCCTTGTGAATACATATGAGTTTGGCGGGAACAATCCACATTCTCATAGAATATAACCAACACTCACATTTGCCTTGCATAACAATATTCCCATATTGTTAACCGACAATGGACATATTTAGAATGATAAATCATTTCATGGATTAAACATGCAAATATGGAATAACAGGTTATATGAATAAAATAACAAATACCTTGTATCTTTATATATCAGAAAATAAAACTGTCTTACAATTCCAAATTATCCAAATACTAATTACACACAGATTTACATGAGACTACTAGCTGGTATCAAACCAATGTCCCTAGTCAATTTAGAATGCTTAGGATATGCTAAAGCCTTCGTAAATGGATCAGCTAGATTGTCATCTGTGTGAACTTTTGATATCTTCACGTCACCCATCTCAATGGTCTCTCGAAGATAATGAACTTTTGCGCGGTAATGTCTAGCACCCTTGGTGATTCCACTTTCATTAGCTATAGTAATGGCTCCAGTATTATCACAATACATATTTATGGGTTCTTCAATTGTGGGAACAATGCCAAGCCCAGAAATGAATTTTCGAATCCATACAGCCTCTTTAGATGCATCATAAGCAGCTATATACTCAGCTTCTGTAGATGAAGTTGCATAAATACTTTGCTTTGTGCTTTTCCAGTCAACAGCACCTCCATTTAAAACGAATACATATCCAGTCTGAGATTTGAGGTCATCAGCATCTGTCAGATATCCAGCATCAGTGTAGCAAGAAACCCTGAGCTCTCGTTTCATATCACCTCCATAAACCAGAAACATATCCTTAGTATTGCGTAAATACTTAAGAATATTCTTAACAGCAGTCCAGTGAAGTTCACCTGGATTCTGTTGAAATCGGCTTGTTATGTTCTGAGCGAACGCAACATCAGGACGAGTACATCTCACAGCATACATAATTGATCCTATAGCCGAGGCGTAGGGAACTCTTTGCATGCGCTCTTTATCAGCAGGTGTCTCAGCACCTTGTGATTTACTCAATTTAAGCTTTTCTTGCATTGGGATAGTTCCTCGTTTGGAATTTTCCATAAAATATTTCTTCAATATTTTCTCAATGTAAGCATTTTGACTTAAACCAATTAACCGTCTTGATCTATCTCTATAAATCTTGATTCCAAGAATATATGCAGCTTCTCCTAGATCTTTCATGGCAAAACATCTTCCAAGATAGGATTTTACATCTTGTAACATTGGAATGTTGTTTCCCATGAGTAATATGTCATCAACATATAGAATTAGGAAAGTGACATAACTCCCACTAGCTTTCTGATATACACATGGCTCATCTTGATTCTGAGTAAAACCAAATTTCTTAATCTCATCATCAAAACATTTATTCCATTGCCTAGATGCTTGCTTAAGTCCATAAATGGAACGCTTGAGCTTGCATACTCGGTTAGGATATTTTGGATTAACAAAACCTTCAGGTTGCTCCATATAGACTTCTTCGTAAAGATGTCCATTGAGGAAGGCGGTTTTGACATCCATTTGCCAAATCTCATAGTCATAGAACGCAGCTATGGCTATAAGAATCCTTATAGCTCTAATGTCTGCAACAGGAGAAAAGGTCTCTTCATAATCAATCCCGTAGGTTTGAGTGAAGCCCTTTGCTACAAGACGAGCTTTAAAGGTGTGTACTGCACCATCCATGTCAGTCTTCTTTTTGAAGAGCCATTTGCTACCAACAGTTTTACAGTTAGGAGGAAGCTCAACTAATTCCCAGACTTCGTTGTCTTTCATGGATTGTATTTCCACATTCATCGCACCAAGCCATTTCTTGGATTCAGGATCCAATAATGCAGCTTTATAGGTTTTGGGTTCACCAAGATCCCCCAACTCATGCTCCTCAGCATCGATGTATAAGCACATTCGATCTGGAGCACGGCGTGTCCTAGCGGATTTACGAATGGGATTGATATCACTTTGAGGTTCATCAATTTCTTGATCATCCTCATCATGACCTAAGCTAGTGTCTACAGAAGGATTTGTATCTTCTTCTTGAAAGATTTCAAGATCTTCTAGACTCCCACTTGCTTCTTGATACATAAGATTACTCTCAAAGAACTCAGCATTCCGAGCAACAAATATTTTGTTCTCAGATGGAAGATAGAAAGAATATCCCATTGTTTCCTTTGGGTATCCTATGAAGATACACTTAATAGATCTGGGTTCTAGTTTGTCAGGTTTGGTAAGTGTATCACGCTTAACAAGTGCCTCACAACCCCAGACTTTTAAGTAAGACAGCTTAGGGGCTTTGCCATGCCATACCTCGTATGGTGTCTTATCAACCTTCTTAGTTGGAACCATGTTGAGAATGCGTGCAGCAGACTCAAGGGCATAATCCCAAAAGGACTTTGGAAGAGTAGTTTGACTCATCATGGAGCGAACCATGTCTTGCAGTGTTCGATTTCTCCTCTCAGACACACCATTATGTTGTGGAGTGTAGGGAGGAGTGCGTTGGGCAATAATCCCATGCTCCTTAAGATGATCCAAAAACTCTTGACTCATATATTCACCTCCACGATCAGAATGTAGTGACTTAATGGTCTTCCCGAGTTGGTTTTCTACTTCCTTTTGAAACACTTTAAATGTTTCAAACACTTCATGTTTATGTTTCAGCAGGTAAACATAACCATACCGACTATAGTCATCAATAAAAGTGACGAAGTAACTTGCTCCTTGTCTTGACATAATTCTAAATGGGCCACATACATCGGTGTGTATTAGTCCAAGTAGATCCTTAGCCCTTTCCACTTGATGTGAATAGGGTTTTCTTGCCATCTTACCAGACATGCATGAAACACACTTTTCAAATGACTTAATGTCAGTTGAGTTGAGAAGTCCATCATGTTGCAACTTCTCCATGCGTTTCTTGCTAATGTGTCCAAGACGACAATGCCACAAGAGAGTAGAGTCCAAGTCTAGTTTGGCTCTTTTATTGCTAACAGCATACATAGAACTATCATTTGTTTTAGAACAAGACATATCAATTTCATAAATACCATCCCTTGGGATAGCACTAAAATAAACAACATTATTCCTAGAAACTGAAATTGTATTATTCGATTCAAAGCGGTTAATAAAACCATCGTCAAACAAACGAGAAATTGAAATAATTCCTCTAGTAATAGAGGGAGCAAAATGACAATTGTTCAAAACAACTACTAATCCACTTGGGAGACATAAATGATAATTTCCAATAGCTTCAACTCCTGCCCGTTGACCATTGCCCACGTACAGACTTCAAGCTCCTGGCTTCAGCTTCTTACTTCCCCTGAGACCCTGAATAGTATTACAGATGTGAGTACCACAACCCGTGTCATAAATCCAAGATGTACTAGGAAAAGTATAGAGTTCTATGGTGAAAATACCTGAAGTGCTAGCTCCTGGAGATAGCTTCTTCTTTTTCAGCAACTCGGCGAGATACACGGGACAATTCCTTCTCCAATGACCTATTTCACCACATTGGTGACAGGTCGCGTCCTTTGCAGGGCTATCCTTCTTGGGTGGTGGAGGTTTCTTGGGCTTGGAGGCATAAGATGGTTTATGCTCAGGAGCATAAGCCAACTTATACTTTCCATTCCCTTGATTCCCCTTAGCAGCCTTGAACGGTTTTTTACCTTGGTTTTTCTGGACCTTTCCTGCACGTATAGTATGAAGTGCAGGTGCAGCATCTTTCTTGGGTAGCGTCTGCTCATGTTGTTTAAGCATAGCATGTAATTCATTCACAGTCTTCTCCATGCTGTGCATATTATAGTTTTGCACAAAGCTGTCATACTCCCTAGAGAGTCCAATTAAGATTAGACTTACTCCAAGGTTCAAAGTGACGGGATGACCGAGACGCTCCAAGTTGTCAATGTAGCTCTTCATCTTTAGAACATATGAGCTTACAGATTGACCTTCTTCTTGCTTGCACGAGTGAAATTCCCTCGCGGTTTGCAGAAGTTCCTGTTCTGCCTGTTGAGCAAACATGCTTTTCAACTCCTGTAACATGTCATATGCACCAAGATGGGTTAGATTTCGTTGGATTTCTAAGTCCATGGTCATAAGCATGAAAGCAGCAATTGTTGGAATGTGAGAGTTAGACTAGCACGATACGGCTAAAGGTGTGTGAGCCTATTGGGGGCACACACATTAAACATTAGAATACGTTGTATATTTCACGTAAAGCTCAAAATGACCCGGTTTGGACACAAAATGAACTAGACAAGATCCCTTGCTTGTCCTAATCCTATGGCCTGATTTCAAAAGATTCTGGAAAGCAAAATCTGTCTAGGTTCATATCAAAGTGATAAGGATTGTTGAAGAGTTGTGATAAGGCTCAAAGATGGTAGAGTTTAACACTTATCATGCTTTGTTTAAGCCTTATCAAGAGTAGGGTTAAGAGGCTATATATACTCCTCATAAATTGCTCATATACACGATATAAGAAAACAACAATTACACCCTACATATTGAATTCGCTTTCTATTTACTTGTCCAGCCAATCACAGATACGAGTACATAGCAAGATTGATTGGTTTGACTTTGTCAAACATATCAAGCCTATATAGCAAGAATTAATATTCTTTGTTTAGTTTCTGTTGTCCATTCTTCATACTCATTCGAACGTAATACTTATTTTAGTATTCGAATTAGTATTACGTGAAGCAAGCATTGGTAGATATCGGACAGAACAAGGTTTGGGCTGTTTTGGTTTTAATCTGGTTTTGAGCATTAACACTTGTTGTTTGGGTTTACGTGGTACACGGCTAGCACTCCGGGCGTATTTGTTTGACGTGTTTGTGTGAGCACTCGTAGAGGTGATTGTTTTAATCACTTATTTGATTTATTTTGCAGGTGACTACGAGGGTTAGTTTTCTATTTATTTTTCATGTTTTCTCTTTTCCTTTAATTTGTTTATTATTTGTGTGTTAATCATAATTGCTTAACTAGATCTAATATCCGCTGCGTACTCGTAGTTAATTGGTTAACTTGATATATAAATTCCAACAGTGGCATCACGAGTCAACTCGTTTAGTGGTTATGGGTTACACGATTTAATAAACACGCGAAAAGGCTGCATGAAATCTAATTTAGTTATTTGTTTTATTTTTGTTTTGACAACTATCATGCAATACTTGTCATTAATTAATAAAAAATACCTAGACACAAATGAATTAAAATTAATTGTTAATTAGATACATAAAATAGCAAAATATATTAAAAGTTAATTTGTTTGCCATGATTATTTTATGTGTGTATTCCGGCTATAAGACCTACGCGATCAATTTTTTTGATGCATGTGGCGATCTAGGCACTTGATGAAAACCTAGTGAGGGTCTTATGGTTCTCCATTTGGGGAAGACTCCTAGTGGACTCGGTTGTTATATGTTTAATTAATGTTCATGTTTATGTAATTGATTCTTTATTTGCATAATTGTTACATGTTTTATACACCTAATTGCATGCAATATGGAATAATACATATCGAAATCATGATATTAATATGGACTTAATTTACACGCCTAAACACCATGCTCATTGTGACCTGCTATTTGATTCGTGGAAAATTGTTTATGTAAAATTAAGCGACCTAAATTATTGAAACAAGTTTTCATGAAATTAAAAACTGGACGCTATGGACACTTGGGAAGTACGGCTCACCCACTAGAACAAACTATAAGGGGGGTTTAAGGATGGTGCGCACAGTCACACCTAAAGGATTTCCAGTCATTGCCTCGCGCTGACCTGGTCCTCCGCCACCTTGCGAGTTCGATTGGAGCTACCGTGAACCATGATGATCACTACAGTGTCATTACTAAAGTTTTTAAAATAAAGTGCTACAAAGTTGTTTTGCATGCTTCTTTGTACACAAATTTTACCACATTTATGTGTTTACCCTATGTGAAAATTTTAAGTCTATGCCAACCAACCAAGGACACGTGCTTTTGGCTTGACCTCTTTGGTCAGACCTTAGGGCCATTCCAAATCCATGGTAAATATTGCTCATTGGTCAGACTTTTGGTTATATTTGCTTGTTCTTGTTTGGTCGACTTATTTCGAGTATGCTTGGTCAGACCTTGGACCCGAGGCATAAGATGAGACTAAACATGCTCATGACATTACTACTTGTCTACTAATGTCTTGATCAGTCTCATAAGTCTAAGAGTTGCATTTTATGCAATTAACGCTCGTCGCTTACCTCTTGCCCCATTTGTTTACACATTGGTCAGACCTTTGGTAATAAGTGGGAGGTCAAGTTGGATCTTAGTCTTAATTAGTAATTAATTGGGTAGTTAATTCTATTAAGAATTTAATTATCGAAAATACTAATTATTTGAACTTTTCTTATATTGTAGATGACTACCTCAGTCGGAAACAATTCGGTACTCAGGAGTTTCTTTGAGAAACAAAAACTCACTGGACATAACTTCATTGACTGGTATCGCCAGCTTCGCATTATACTGTCAGCTGAAGATAAAGAAAATTACTTGGAGCATCCTATTCCTACTGCACCTGTTGCAACTCCTGGAAACCCAGTCCTTCCCGAGGCTCTTGCAGCTCACACTGCTTGGGTCAAGGGGTCAAAGGACATTGCTGCTTTCATGCTTATGACCATGGACTTAGAAATCCAACGAAATCTAACCCATCTTGGTGCATATGACATGTTACAGGAGTTGAAAAGCATGTTTGCTCAACAGGCAGAACAGGAACTTCTGCAAACCGCGAGGGAATTTCACTCGTGCAAGCAAGAAGAAGGTCAATCTGTAAGCTCATATGTTCTAAAGATGAAGAGCTACATTGACAACTTGGAGCGTCTCGGTCATCCCGTCACTTTGAACCTTGGAGTCAGTCTAATCTTAATTGGACTCTCTAGGGAGTATGACAGCTTTGTGCAGAACTATAATATGCACAGCATGGGGAAGACTGTGAATGAATTACATGCTATGCTTAAACAACATGAGCAGACGCTACCCAAGAAAGATGCTGCACTTGCACTTCATGCTATACGTGCAGGAAAGGTCCAGAAAAACCAAAGTAAAAAACCGTTCAAGGCTGCTAAGGGGAATCAAGGGAATGGAAAGTATAAGTTGGCTTATGCTCCTGAGCATAAACCATCTTATGCCTCCAAGCCCAAGAAACCTCCACCACCCAAGAAGGATAGCCCTGCAAAGGACGCGACCTGTCACCAATGTGGTGAAATAGGTCATTGGAGAAGGAATTGTCCCGTGTATCTCGCCGAGTTGCTGAAAAAGAAGAAGCTATCTCCAGGAGCTAGCACTTCAGGTATTTTCACCATAGAACTCTATACTTTTCCTAGTACATCTTGGATTTATGACACGGGTTGTGGTACTCACATCTGTAATACTATTCAGGGTCTCAGGGGAAGTAAGAAGCTGAAGCCAGGAGCTTTAAGTCTGTACGTGGGCAATGGTCAACGGGCAGGAGTTGAAGCTATTGGAAATTATCATTTATGTCTCCCAAGTGGATTAGTAGTTGTTTTGAACAATTGTCATTTTGCTCCCTCCATTACTAGAGGAATTATTTCAGTTTCTCGTTTGTTTGACGATGGTTTTATTAACCGCTTTGAATCGAATAATACAATTTCAGTTTCTAGGAATAATGTTGTTTATTTTAGTGCTATCCCAAGGGATGGTATTTATGAAATTGATATGTCTTGTTCTAAAACAAATGATAGTTCTATGTATGCTGTTAGCAATAAAAGAGCCAAGCTAGACTTGGACTCTACTCTCTTGTGGCATTGTCGTCTTGGACACATTAGCAAGAAACGCATGGAGAAGTTGCAACATGATGGACTTCTCAACTCAACTGACATTAAGTCATTTGAAAAGTGTGTTTCATGCATGTCTGGTAAGATGGCAAGAAAACCCTATTCACATCAAGTGGAAAGGGCTAAGGATCTACTTGGACTAATACACACCGATGTATGTGGCCCATTTAGAATTATGTCAAGACAAGGAGCAAGTTACTTCGTCACTTTTACTGATGACTATAGTCGGTATGGTTATGTTTACCTGCTGAAACATAAACATGAAGTGTTTGAAACATTTAAAGTGTTTCAAAAGGAAGTAGAAAACCAACTCGGGAAGACCATTAAGTCACTACGTTCTGATCGTGGAGGTGAATATATGAGTCAAGAGTTTTTGGATCATCTTAAGGAGCATGGGATTATTGCCCAACGCACTCCTCCTTACACTCCACAACATAATGGTGTGTCTGAGAGGAGAAATCGAACACTGCAAGACATGGTTCGCTCTATGATGAGTCAAACTACTCTTCCAAAGTCCTTTTGGGATTATGCCCTTGAGTCTGCTGCACGCATTCTCAACATGGTTCCAACTAAGAAGGTTGATAAGACACCATACGAGGTATGGCATGGCAAAGCCCCTAAGTTGTCTTACTTAAAAGTCTGGGGTTGTGAGGCACTTGTTAAGCGTGATACACTTACCAAACCTGACAAACTAGAACCCAGATCTATTAAGTGTATCTTCATAGGATACCCAAAGGAAACAATGGGATATTCTTTCTATCTTCCATCTGAGAACAAAATATTTGTTGCTCGGAATGCTGAGTTCTTTGAGAGTAATCTTATGGATCAAGAAGCAAGTGGGAGTCTAGAAGATCTTGAAATTTTTCAAGAAGAAGATACAAATCCTTCTATAGACACTAGCTTAGATCATGATGAGGATGATCAAGAAATTGATGAACCTCAAAGTGATATCAATCCCATTCGTAAATCCGCTGGGACACGCCGTGCCCCAGATCGAATGTGCTTATACATCGATGCTGAGGAGCATGAGTTGGGGGATCTTGGTGAACCCAAAACCTATAAAGCTGCATTATTGGATCCTGAATCCAAGAAATGGCTTGGTGCGATGAATGTGGAAATACAATCCATGAAAGACAACGAAGTCTGGGAATTAGTTGAGCTTCCTCCTAACTGTAAAACTGTTGGTAGCAAATGGCTCTTCAAAAGAAGACTGACATGGATGGTGCAGTACACACCTTTAAAGCTCGTCTTGTAGCAAAGGGCTTCACTCAAACCTACGGGATTGATTATGAAGAGACCTTTTCTCCTGTTGCAGACATTAGAGCTATAAGGATTCTTATAGCCATAGCTGCATTCTATGACTATGAGATTTGGCAAATGGATGTCAAAACCGCTTTCCTCAATGGACATCTTTACGAAGAAGTCTATATGGAGCAACCTGAAGGTTTTGTTAATCCAAAATATCCTAACCGAGTATGCAAGCTCAAGCGTTCCATTTATGGACTTAAGCAAGCATCTAGGCAATGGAATAAACGTTTTGATGATGAGATTAAGAAATTTGGTTTTACTCAGAATCAAGATGAGCCATGTGTATATCAGAAAGCTAGTGGGAGTTATGTCACTTTCCTAATTCTATATGTTGATGACATATTACTCATGGGAAACAATATTCCAATGTTACAAGATGTAAAATCCTATCTTGGAAGATGTTTTGCCATGAAAGATCTAGGAGAAGCTGCATATATTCTTGGAATCAAGATCTATAGAGATAGATCAAGACGGTTAATTGGTTTATGTCAAACTGCTTACATTGAGAAAATATTGAAGAAATATTTTATGGAAAATTCTAAACGAGGAACTATCCCAATGCAAGAAAAGCTTAAATTGAGTAAATCACAAGGTGCTGAGACACCTGCTAATAAAGAGCGCATGCAAAGAGTTCCCTACGCCTCGGCTATAGGATCAATTATGTATGCTGTGAGATGTACTCGTCCTGATGTTGCGTTCGCTCAGAACATAACAAGCCGATTTCAACAGAATCCAGGTGAACTTCACTGGACTGCTGTTAAGAATATTCTTAAGTATTTACGCAATACTAAGGATATGTTTCTGGTTTATGGAGGTGATATGAAACGAGAGCTCAGGGTTTCTTGCTACACTGATGCTGGATATCTGACAGATGCTGATGACCTCAAATCTCAGACTGGATATGTATTCGTTTTAAATGGAGGTGCTGTTGACTGGAAAAGCACAAAGCAAAGTATTTATGCAACTTCATCTACAGAAGCTGAGTATATAGCTGCTTATGATGCATCTAAAGAGGCTGTATGGATTCGAAAATTCATTTCTGGGCTTGGCATTGTTCCCACAATTGAAGAACCCATAAATATGTATTGTGATAATACTGGAGCCATTACTATAGCTAATGAAAGTGGAATCACCAAGGGTGCTAGACATTACCGCGCAAAAGTTCATTATCTTCGAGAGACCATTGAGATGGGAGACGTGAAGATATCAAAAGTTCACACAGATGACAATCTAGCCGATCCATTTACGAAAGCTTTAGCATATCCTAAGCATTCTAAATTGACTAGGGATATTGGTTTGATACCAGCTAGTAGTCTCATGTAAATCTGTGTGTAATTAGTATTTGGATAATTTGGAATTGTAAGACAGTTTTATTTTCTGATAAATAAAGATACGAGGTATTTGTTATTTTATTCATATAACCTGTTATTCCATATTTGCATGTTTAATCCATGAAATGATTTATCATTCTAAATATGTCCATTGTCGGTTAACAATATGGGAATATTGTTATGCAAGGCAAATGTGAGTGTTGATTATATTCTATGAGAATGTGGATTGTTCCCGCCAAACTCATATGTATTCACAAGGGGTGCATATTGGATACCCCAACTTTCAAACATTTACTTTTGGATCCTTGTCATGAGTAAAATGTTGGAATGGTTTGTTAAGTCATCCTTAGACTTGAGATACAAGCAAGTTCTGTTATGTGTGGATATCACTTTTGTAATTATATGCCAAACGCTGTCCTGAATAAGGCAGTTATAAAAGCTATTTTTCGGAGTGATGTGAAGCAGCATCCACAACACTTGTAGTCAACAAAGGATTTGTTACTCCACTTGATATGTGCAGAAAGATACCATGGGCCCTCTCCAGAATTAATCAGATAATTGTTCGGCCGAACCCAAAGGGTAATGCAAGATGATTCTTGATTACATTTGGTATATCTAATTAAATTCTATAACGAGAATCTAAATGGTTAAACTATATGGAATGAGTTAAGATCCATATCCATGGTTTAACGGTATCTATAACAAAGGATGATAAAAGCAAGACATAAATGACCATGCTACTGAGAATGATTTATGAAACTATATCTCAGACACCTTTAGTTTAATAGCGAGTGAGAGCGTTGCTAGACGTTTCCGTCGTTGGTATTTGTGCTATCTGCTACTCCAACTCCCAAGTGGGAGCTGTTGGAATGTGAGAGTTAGACTAGCACGATACGGCTAAAGGTGTGTGAGCCTATTGGGGGCACACACATTAAATATTAGAATACGTTGTATATTTCACGTAAAGCTCAAAATGACCCGGTTTGGACACAAAATGAACTAGACAAGATCCCTTGCTTGTCCTAATCCTATGGCCTGATTTCAAAAGATTCTGGAAAGCAAAATCTGTCTAGGTTCATATCAAAGTGATAAGGATTGTTGAAGAGTTGTGATAAGGCTCAAAGATGGTAGAGTTTAACACTTATCATGCTTTGTTTAAGCCTTATCAAGAGTAGGGTTAAGAGGCTATATATACTCCTCATAAATTGCTCATATACACGATATAAGAAAACAACAATTACACCCTACATATTGAATTCGCTTTCTATTTACTTGTCCAGCCAATCACAGATACGAGTACATAGCAAGATTGATTGGTTTGACTTTGTCAAACATATCAAGCCTATATAGCAAGAATTAATATTCTTTGTTTAGTTTCTGTTGTCCATTCTTCATACTCATTCGAACGTAATACTTATTTTAGTATTCGAATTAGTATTACGTGAAGCAAGCATTGGTAGATATCGGACAGAACAAGGTTTGGGCTGTTTTGGTTTTAATCTGGTTTTGAGCATTAACACTTGTTGTTTGGGTTTACGTGGTACACGGCTAGCACTCCGGGCGTATTTGTTTGACGTGTTTGTGTGAGCACTCGTAGAGGTGATTGTTTTAATCACTTATTTGATTTATTTTGCGGGTGACTACGAGGGTTAGTTTTCTATTTATTTTTCATGTTTTCTCTTTTCCTTTAATTTGTTTATTATTTGTGTGTTAATCATAATTGCTTAACTAGATCTAATATCCGCTGCGTACTCGTAGTTAATTGGTTAACTTGATATATAAATTCCAACAGCAATGTCCTTTGACCCCTTGACCCAAGCAGTGTGAGCTGCAAGAGCCTCGGGAAGGACTGGGTGTCCAGGAGTTGCAACAGGTGCAGTAGGAATAGGATGCTCCAAGTAATTTTCTTTATCTTCAGCTGACAGTATAATGCGAAGCTGGCGATACCAGTCAATGAAGTTAGGTCCAGTGAGTTTTTGTTTCTCAAAGAAACTCCTGAGTACCGAATTGTTTCCGACTGAGGTAGTCATCTACAATATAAGAAAAGTTCAAATAATTAGTATTTTCGATAATTAAATTCTTAATAGAATTAACTACCCAATTAATTACTAATTAAGACTAAGATCCAACTTGACCTCCCACTTATTACCAAAGGTCTGACCAATGTGTAAACAAATGGGGCAAGAGGTAAGCGACGAGCGTTAATTGCATAAAATGCAACTCTTAGACTTATGAGACTGATCAAGACATTAGTAGACAAGTAGTAATGTCATGAGCATGTTTAGTCTCATCTTATGCCTCGGGTCCAAGGTCTGACCAAGCATACTCGAAATAAGTCGACCAAACAAGAACGTGCAAATATAACTAAAGGTCTGACCAATGAGCAATATTTACCATGGATTTGGAATGGCCCTAAGGTCTGACCAAAGAGGTCAAGCCAAAAGCACGTGTCCTTGGTTGGTTGGCATAGACTTAAAATTTTCACATAGGGTAAACACATAAATGTGGTAAAATTTGTGTACAATGAAGCATGCAAAACAACTTTGTAGCACTTTATTTTAAAAACTTTAGTAATGACACTGTAGTGATCATCATGGTTCACGGTAGCTCCAATCGAACTCGCAAGGTGGCGGAGGACCAGGTCAGCGCGAGGCAATGACCGGAAATCCTTTAGGTGTGACTGTGCGCACCATCCTTAAACCCCCCTTATAGTTTGTTCTAGTGGGTGAGCCGTACTTCCCAAGTGTCCATAGCGTCCAGTTTTTAATTTCATGAAAGCTTGTTTCAATAATTTAGGTCGCTTAATTTTACAAAAACAATTTTCCACGAATCAAATAGCAGGTCACAATGAGCATGGTATTTAGGCGTGTAAATTAAGTCCATATTAATATCATGATTTCGATATGTATTATTCCATATTGCATGCAATTAGGTGTATAAGACATGTAACAATAATGCAAATAAAGAATCAATTACATAAACATGAACATTAATTAAACATATAACAGCCGAGTCCACTAGGAGTCTTCCCCAAATGGAGAACCATAAGACCCTCACTAGGTTTTCATCAAGTGCCTAGATCGCCACATGCATCAAAAAAATTGATTGCGTAGGTCTTATAGCCGGAATATACACATAAAATAATCATGGCAAACAAATTAACTTTTAATATATATTTTGCTATTTTATGTATCTAATTAACAATTAATTTTAATTCATTTGTGTCTAGGTATTTTTTATTAATTAATGACAAGTATTGCATGATAGTTGTCAAAACAAAAATAAAACAAATAACTAAATTAGATTTCATGCAGCCTTTTCGCGTGTTTATTAAATTGTGTAACCCATAACCACTAAACGAGTTGACTCGTGATGCCACTGTTGAGATTTATATATCAAGTTAACCAATTAACTACGAGTACGCAGCGGATATTAGATCTAGTTAAGCAATTATGATTAACACACAAATAATAAACAAATTAAAGGAAAAGATAAAACATGAAAAATAAATATAAAACTAACCCTCGTAGTCACCCGCAAAATAAAACAAATAAGTGATTAAAACAATCACCTCTACGAGTGCTCACACAAACACGTCAAACAAATACGCCCGGAGTGCTAGCCGTGTACCACGTAAACCCAAACACTTGCTTAAACCGAATCAAATCCCAAAGAAGGATACGTTTGATTGGCTTAGAGAAGGAACGTACAAGACAAATAAACAAAGATGGAATTCTTTGTATATATGTGTGCTACGTATGAATACAAAACCAAAACAAAGACAATTGTCAGCCTTATATATTTGACCAAAAGGAAACTAGCTTTTTCTTTTGATTTCAATGTAAAAGTGAGTTTTGTATTTCTGTGTCTCGTATGAATATGAGCAGGTATGAGGGTGTTTATATACCCTCCAAACCCTAGCTAATGATAAGGTTCAAGTATTAACTTAAGCCTTATCATAACACACTCCTAAACACATCATGATTCTCCTTCTCAACCCTTATCTCTTCACAATGAATCTAGACAGATTATATACACTTCCAGATCTTTCTATGAAACCAGTCACAAAGATTAGGACAAGCAATTATATTATCTAGTTCATTTCATGTCCAAACAAGTCAATTTTGAGCTTTACGTAAAATAACAATAACGTATTCTAATGTTTAATGTGTGTGCCCCCAATAGGCTCACACACCTTTAGCCGTATTATGCTAGTCCGACTCTCACATTCCAACAACTATGTCACCTGATGCCAAGCTCGCTTTGTACACACTCCCACATCCACCCTTTCCGATGCAATATGCTTCATTAAACTCCTCAGTGACTCTTAGGATTTCGAGATAAGTCTCCTTTCCATCAAAAGTTGAAATTGAGAAAAAATCTGGAAAGGGTCTCTCTTCGTCCACAAGTTGTGTCGATGATATCTTTTTCAATCTCCACATATAAAAAGCAAAACTTCCCACAAGACCACAAACTAGAAGTGCTCCAAGAAGTGGAAGAGAGATCACGAGTGCTAATTTGCGGGTTCCTTTGTTCAATGTATGCCTTTCTGAAGTACATGGCTTTAAGCCGCTAACATTTCCGCACAAATCTTTGTTCCCCTGCAAGGCTTCTACTGATACATTCAGAAAACCTTTGGTGTTGGGAATGGGACCTTCTAGCTGGTTATATGATAAATCAATGGTCCAAAGGGCATTCATTGACTCAAATGTCTTTGGAATTGAACCAGAAAGATAATTGTGCGAAAGATTGAGCATCTCCAAACTATTCAGACTTGAAAGTGCTGAAGGGATCTGACCGCTGAGTGAATTGTGACTCAGATCAAGAAGAGATAGGTGAACCAATCTACCTATCTGAGCTGGGATTTCATGAGTAAATTTGTTGTTACTCAAATTTAGGCTGAAGAGTTTTGAGCAGTCCCCAATTGAAGATAGAATAGACCCATTTAACTTATTCATCGACAGATCAAGGGCCGACAGTTCAGATAGCAGTCCTAGATCTAGAGGTACGAAACCAGAAAGGCGATTGTTGCTCAAGGAAAGGGTCTCTAGGCTAGTCAACCTTCCAAATTCACTTGGTATCTGCCCAACCAAATTGTTGGAAGAAAGATTAAGTACGTGTAACTGAGTCGACTTTCCAAGAGATGGAGGTATGCTACCGTTGATTCGGTTCCCTACCATCTCTATTCTCGTTAAGTTCGTGCACTTACTCCAGTTGTCCGAGATCTCCCCGTAAAGCTTGTTGTTATTCAGGTTGATGTAATCAAGGTGTGGATAGATTCCAAAGCTGTCGGAGATATCTCCTGTGAGCTGGTTTCCTTCCAAACGTACTCGATTCAAGCTTGAACAGTTGTACAAAATTTTCGGAATTTGACCCGTTAGGTTATTGTTTCCAGCGAGAAGAAGTTCAAGTTCCGTTCCATTGCAAATTTCGTCAGGCAAACTACCAGAAAAACTATTGTTGGTAAGCTCTATTATTACCAACTTCAGTTGTCCTAATTCTTGTGGAATAGGACCTATAAACTCATTGTCGTTTAGATACAAAGTTTTCAAGTATTGTAGGTTACTGAATGAACTCGGAATGGAACCATTGAGTCGATTGTTGTTTAATTGTAGAGTTGTAAGAGTTATCAAGCTTCCTAACTCTTGTGGAATGGGACCAGAAAGTTTGTTTGAGAAAAGACGAAGATAATTAAGGGATTTGAGATCACCTAGGGATGGAGGTATCGGACCATTTAGATCATTATATTGTAGATCGATGCATGTGAGTGACGTCAAATGACCTATTTCTTTCGGTATTGATCCGCTCAATTGATTCTTCCATAGAGACAAGACTGTTAGCTTCTTCAGATTGACAAAAGTTTTTGGGATAGATCCAGTTAACGAGTTATTGAACATATAGAGCAAATTTAGATCGAAAAGATTCCCTAGTTCAGGAGGGATTGAACCAGAAAAATTGTTAGAATTCAGATCAAGATAACCCAATTTCGATAACTGCCCAAAACAGCTAGGAACCGAACCATAAAGATTGTTATTACTAGACGCAAGCTGAGAGAGAGACCTCAATTGACATAAGCCTTTCGGAATAGAACCATTCAACTGATTTTCAGCCAAATAAAGGGTTTCCAGATTTCTTAGTTCACCAATATCTGGCGGGATTATTCCCATTAATCGATTAGAAGAAAGATCAAGATAAACAAGTTTTGACAGTTGACCGATTTCAGATGGGATTATCCCAGAAAAGTAGTTTGAACCAAGATTTAAATGCACAAGATTAGGAAATGAAGAGAATGATAAGTGATCAAGCGTACCATTTAAACCAGACGACGAAAGGTTTAATTTGTTTATGCTGCCTTGCGCATTGCATGAAACTCCATACCAATTGCACGGGGACACTGTTTTTTGATCATCTTGTGTCCATGAAGGTAGCATAAGTATGTTGTTTTGGGTACGAAGGGTTGCTTTCCAATTAATTAGAGCATCAGCTTCATGTGAAGAACATGAAGCAACATATAGGGTACATAAAACTGTAGCAAGTAAGAAAATGGTAGAAGGTAAGAAAGCCATATTTTGTGTTTGTGAGTGTTTATTATCAGTAACGTTCTTTGCAACGAAACACTAATCACATATGAATACTTGATTACATAAACGAAACATAAGAATCACAAAGCATAAAGTAATGTAGTTAAAACTAGATAATACAAGGCATTGTGTTTACAACTGCTCTAGCGAGTCGATCTATATATATTATTGCTATGAAGAGGGCTAACAAGTTGGAAGATTTGCTTTGTCAAGTTTCCTTTGAAAGAGGGAAGTGCCATAAATGAAATACTTGTTGCTGTCAATGAAGAGGGCTAATTAATTAGAAGGAAGACTTGCGTTTTGAAGTTTCCTTTGAAAGAGGGAATTGCCTGAAATCAAAAATATACTTGCTGCTATCAACTAAATGTACAGTGACTATATTCTTTTTAATGACTTGAATGCTTATTACATTTTTGTCATACGACATTATAAAATTTCTAACAAATAAGCTATTTATACAAGCTTTGTTTGGCTAACATAGCTCATAACAACATTTAAATAAATAATCTTACCTAATCTTTTTAATCAAATACTGCTCAATGTAGGTTATAAAATAAGCTCCATCTTTTAAATTTAAATATTGTTTATAAATTTTAAAACTGAATTTCACATAAGTGAGTTATTAAACAACGAAATATATCGTTGGTATTACAACTTTAGTAAGCTATCATTAGTCATTACGCTATTGCCATTACTTGATCCATTGGCACAATTTTCGGAACTACCGAGTCATTCTCATATTATGCATGTTTACGAAAGTTAGAAATCTATTCTATATAATAAAACACACTTTTTGCGTAACAATTCATAATTTTTTTCCCCAAAAAGACTAAGAATTATCTCGCACACTGTTACTTTTTGTTCAAATATCATGCTTCCATGTAATAATAAATGAAAATAATAAAATATAGCAATTAATTGACTAAATTAAACACTCGTTAAACCAACCAAAATGGATTTTGAAAATCAATATAATAATCTTCAAACCAAAATTGATAAAAACACTAAAGCCAAATTACTTATTTTCAAAACTCTACCAAGAGTTAAATATGAAAGATTATTTCGTTGTAAAACGGCAAATGATATTTGGAAATGTCTTTTAAAGTTTCACCAAGAGAAATATAAAACCAAAGATGATAAACTTGATATTGCACAAGAAATAGTTAATCTAGAAAATTTAGTAAATAAATATTTAGTTGAAATAAACACATGTACTACTAGTTCAAATGTGATCATTGAAGGTATCTATAACGAAGAATACATGAGCCAAATCTGAAGAAAGAGCGTTAATAAATCATGGTGCAACAAGTGCGAAGAAGACGATGATAATACGGCTTGTGAGAATATTCAAACAAATGTGAACACAAGTATTGATGGCAAGGACTACATGCTTCTAGATCCAAACAAAACATGGAGCGACATGGACAATGGAGTTGATCACCGTATAGCATGTGAAGAATGTACAACTACAAATAAGGTACAATCCAAAACCAAACATTTTTGCTATGATCAATTTATATTAGAATTTTCAAAAATGAAAAACAACTTCAAACATTTTTGCAACATTGACTCAAAAATTATTTTTAAAAACGAATCTTCAACATCCGCTGAAAACAACTTTGAAAAAGAAATAATTTTAGAAGATAAAATGTCTAGACTTGAAAGTAATATTGAAATTGATCTTGAATGTAAAAAATGTCAAAACTACAAACATGAAATTAAAATGGAAAATGAAAAAGTAAAAACATTGGCAAAATTCGAAAATAGTTCTAAATCTTTAAAATATATTCTCAACATTCAAAAGTCATTTTATGATTAAACCGGTTTAGGATTTACTGCAAATGATTCTTTAACAAATATATCAAAACAAATAAAATTTGTTAAATCTAGTGGAGAAATTTAGAACTAATATTATTTACACTCATTATTTATCACTCTAGTCAAGAAAGTCATTGTTTGTTATTTAATTAGTTATTTAATTTTTAACATATATATACTTAGGATATAATTATTTGATTAAGCTACGCACAATATTATAAGTAATATGGACCTTTTAACGTTTATGAGATTTTTTTTTTAATTTAGGGGCATTTTGGTAATTTGAGCACGTTATGAAAATGTGGGTTTTACAACTCTTCCCCTCTAAAAGAAAATTTCGTCTGCGAAATTGAAGATATGCAAATCAAATGAGAACGTATCAAATTATGCCAAACACGAAGACTTGGTTTCTCATGACTACATCTTGTCGATCGAATATGGTTTTCCAAGAACATAACAAGTGACTTCAAATCAAACGAGTAGGGTGTCACGTGCAAGGAATGATAAGAGTGATTCCCTCGGAAGAGATACTCGGAAGATGTTATGAACATGCGACAGCTAAGCAGGTAGAGTTAGACGATAGGAAACCTCCTCCGAAACGTACAAGAATCAAACAGTCCAAATTTGGTTCCATATAAATCCGGTCCTCAATCAAACAATCCAAAAGTAACGGTCTCACAGGCGCGAATCGTATAGCTAGCAAGACACATGTGTACTCCTTGAAATGAACAATAGAATTTAAGTGAATAGAAGACAATTCACTCGATAACATCGGACGGCAGAAAGCTCTACAATGAACCCTAAGATCATTATCAAGATACAAAGGTCAACAAACATATCTCGAGGATCCAAACATATCAAATTGTACAGCGATAAGGCAGATCAAACATATAGGTCGAAAGAACCTAAAGTCTTACTAATCGTAGATAGTCGCCACGGAAACAAAAGTCTAAGGCTTCTCTAAGGCACTCCTCAAGATATCCTATGAATACCATAAGTGCACTTATATGACGTCAGTATTATCACGTTGATCAGGCATCATAATACTAGCCTCACATAATATGCTCTCATGATGGTCATACTCTATCTCAAGATCGTGAAACAAAATCTATAAACCACCTAATAGTCCAACTAAGACTTAGGGTTGGTCCTAGTCAAGATCAATAATGAAACAAAGTCGGCAAAACAAGTGAAACTCGCAATGATGAAACCAACTCAAGCCATATAACCAAGAGTAAAATGAAACTACTCGTAACAGTGACGAAAATCATAGAATGTCCATCAAAAGCAAGGTACGTCGTCAAAAAGAGTCAATCCGTTCATAACATAAATTTCAAGGTTCCAAGCTCGAGTAGTCGGTCCATCGTTGTCCATCAGCTCATAGGATGAAAAGAAAAACAATAAACTCGAGTCTAGTTCCTCAAGCCTTCGACAATTCTTCATGGAATTGTAGTGTGGAATTGCGAATCTCTGTCTTGATCACCGAGCATCCTTCCATCCGCAAATTTTCTTCTACTCTCAATTCATCTTAGTACAACTAAAATGAATAGAGAAGCAAGACTGCGGGTCTTCGACAGGTCTTCTATCACAGCTCCAGGTTTTCAGGTAACACCGCCGCTGCCAATTCTAGGTTATGTGTTAATAGTTCGTCTCCTATGGTCAGGTTGTCTTGATGCCCGAACTGTAATCTCCACGTACTGCATGATGTTTAATCGAGTACCATCTCAGTTCTTCTCTTCTTCTTAAATGCTTCTTCCACGGTAATGCTTGCCGCGAACATCTTTTACTACTCTTCTACCAGGTTTCTAACTCCGATAATGGTCTTCAATCTTGGTCCTTTATGTGGGAAACTCTGTTTTCACAGGATACAAGGTAGTGTTGTCTACTATGATCTTTGAACGTCAATCCAATTTCTCTTCCAGGACGAAAGGGTCATTCTATAAAAATAATCTATATGTTTCTCTTTCGTCTTTGAACACAATACAATGTCATACTATGACAATTTGTCCAAAAACACGCGAAAACATAATTATCTTAGCCAATACAATTGGCGTCATTCAAGCTCATAAAGGTTATAACGAGTGCAAAGGCAGTCTCAGAAATCATTTAGGGAAAAACATTCACATCCACCTCACATCACCTTCATTCTTCTTCACGAAATAAAACTGAAGTACTTCACGGAGGTTACCTTCGGTTAGTTAACCCCCTTCTTAGAAGTTCTTGTGGCTGCTTCTTCAGTCCTTCAAATCTAAAATGATGCAATCAGATACGGAGTTTCAAAGGTAGACCAAATCAGTTATTTATATGCGGAAATGGATAATGATTACTGATAGTGCTACGGTTAAGTTCACGATAGTCGATACGCCATCGCATACTTCTCTCTTTCTTCTTCTTCATAAACCAACAGGAGCATTCCAAGAAAACCTTAGGGTAAACAAAATCATATTCCTTCAATTCCTTCAATCCCTCAGCTTCTATGGCATAAAGGTTTCGTCAACTGAGATCGGTTCAATGCCAACTCTTCTTCCCAAACAGGAGAGAAAACACATAGTGGTTCATTAGAGAACACTGGAAGTTTTTGTACAACAAAATGCTTCCAATGCCAGAGGTTTCCAATAGTGGATGCTAACAAGTGTCAGGAGTAACTTGACAATCAAATGATATCGGAGTTTGTACTTCCATAGCAGAATTAATGTTAACAGATTTAAGTGATTGAGAGCCATCATAACAAAAGCAGGATGAAGCAGAATGCTAACGGTCACAAATCAGATACGGTAGTCTATGACAGCTTATGAGTAAGCAAATCCATAATCAAAGACCTCAAATTTCAGATATATAAAAAAAATGGATTTGTAGAATGTATATGGTCGTCAAACATACAGATAGTTCACATATCAAAGTCCAGTACATGGTTCATCAAGAGTGTTGAGATAGATAAGTGAACAGTTCATGGTGTGGGAATCTTGTTTAGCTCCATAGTACAGGTGACAGGTAGAGTGTGCATCATTGATAATACGGACATCGTATGGTTGAATGACCTTCGGGATGGTCAGAAAGGTATCAAAGTGTTTACCAAACAAATTAGAATGAAGATCAAAATCAGAAAGCGAAACTTAAATGGTGTAAGGTATCCATGTAGATCTCGAGCCACTAAAACTTACTTGGTTACAAAACTTAGGTTGCAAAACTTCTAACTTCTGAAACAAATTTTCATATAAGGCTTAACTAAGAGCAAAGGCACGAATCAGAGTGATGCGGAAGCAATGCCACTTGCATAGATGCCCTAGTCTACCCATTCCTCACCGGCAATAACTTAAGTTCCTATGGGGAGATCTTAAAGCAATTTCTCAAAGGTTATCTTATGAGCGCCTACAGTGGAAACTTAATGGTCCAAACTTCACAGGTCAAGGTTTAATGTACTACCAGTCGCAACGTATCTCTGATACCATAATTGTAACACCCCAACGCGACAAGGGTAGAAGTGCCACATTATGGTGACATATCAAAGCAAACACAAGCATACATCTTTAGTAATACAAAGGAATCTCAAAGGTTACAAAGGAAATACTGAAGTACAAAGTTACAAATGAGACTAACAACAAAATACTAAGTCTAGTAATGAACATCTCTTCTAGTCAACTCTAAATCCGGAATAGCTATCAACGAATAGTCTTCTAAGTCCAAAAGTACTCTCCACTCATAACCCAGCTTCCTACTAAAAACCTGCCGCAGGAAAAGAAATGCCGCTGAGCTTAAAAAGCCCAGTGAACAGATATACAAAAGGAAATAAAAGGTAACGAACGAACAAAGATATAATGTAAGATGCATTGGGAAAACATAAGGTATAATCAAAGGATAACAGATGTGTAAGATAATCAGTAACAAATCAAAGTGTAAGATAAGGAAATCAAAATGAATCAAAGTGTAGGGTCAGTCATCAAATCCCGAGCCCGAACAAATCATATCACATATCACATCATAGTAACCATGGAGTAGCTAGCTCCCAAAATGTGAAGACACGGATTGCACCCATGCACATTCACCGAACATATAATAATCATAGTCATAATCATGTCAAATCCATCGAACACAAAGCGAACCTAGGATTGCAATCCATACGCCCCCCGAACAAATCATATAGTCATCATAATAATCATAAAGTGCGCATATCATATCAAATGGGGACGGTGTGAGAAATCACTCACCCACACGTGAGTCATGCCACTGGTGCATCAATGACACGGCCATGTTACCTTCATGGCTAGGAAACGAACTTGGCTCGGGTATCAAACTGAAGGGTCAAATGTCATATCATAACAAAGTCCATATCAAAGGTTCATATCAAAGGTTCATAGCAAAGGTTCATAATTAAAGGTTCACTTCAAATTCAGATGCCAAAGGTTCATATCAAATGATTCAAAACAAAGATTCATATCAAGTTCAAATGCCAAAGGTTCAAATATCAAGGGTTCAATATCAAAGGAAGCATAGCAGGGCTCAATATAGCATATGGCAGATCTATATAAGAAAGCCATCAAAAGAGGCTCAGAGCAAACATAGCATAATCAAACAAGAAATCAAATATAGGAAAGAAGAAAGTCATGAGAAACCTTTACTGAAAAGGTCAGAATATCTGTACCTTAGTTCAAAAGCAACGAGGGAAACAAGGAAAAAGGATCATAATCTCGCTTCACTGGACCTCTCGGCTGAAATAAAACACGAACAAAAATTAACACCAAGCAAACCAAGCTTCAAGAATTCGAACTCCTATTTTCTAGCCTTCTTCCAACACCAAAGAACCCAGGAAAAATACCAAAAACCTTGTGGAAACTCTTGACAGCCGATTGTGATTTTAGAGAGGCGTTTTAGGATTTTTTTTGGCAACTTTAAAAATAAATAAAAGAAAAATCCGGTTGGTGTGATATTTTAGGATGATTTGAGGAGATATATATGGAAGCTTAATAAAAAAAAATGTGATTGGGGAATAGACACAATGATTGAGCCGTAAATTATGTTAATCAAATAAATAAAATCGGTTTTTTAAATAAGGAAGTAAATCAAATAATTTTGTATTAATTTCTTAGGTTATAAAATAATTAGTTATTTAATTTTTAACATATATATACTTAGGATATAATTATTTGATTAAGCTACGCACAATATTATAAGTAATATGGACCTTTTAACGTTTTATGAGATTTTTTTTAATTTAGGGGCATTTTGGTAATTTAAGCACGTTATGAAAATGTGGGTTTTACATGGTGTGTCCGTTGCTATTTCTAGTTGAAGGCTCCAAAGCACAATTATTCTTAGTCTTCACGACTTGTGATGATTGGTGTGATCGATTAAGCATTTCGGATAAAGCTCCCTTGATTTCTATTGCATTGGAATGTCACTTTGCTACTTCGACATGTTTTGGACATACTTTTAAGATATCTTCCATTTCCCTCATGCCCACTCTTAAAGAAAAGCTGGACCTGAGATAAGTTTTCTTTTCAAAAACTTGCCAATATTACATTATATTTAAGAATGCTTTAATTAGTATGTGAATATGATTTAACTTATAAGTTGCCATGCTTTTAGATCATTAATACCAATATATGCATATATGATATTAGCAGTATTAACCTTCTTGTTGTTTAGTCTATTATCATTTTTCTTAGTCTTCATCTATATTGAAAATCCTCTATGATGTATAGTAGAATACTTTCCACTTAAGCTATATGATCTTACTAGTTGCATTAATAGATGTATTATAATTGAGACTTGTTAGTAACTTGATGTTATGATGTTCTTTGTATATATATATATATATATATATATATATATATATATATATATATATATATATATATATACTAAGGATCAAATGAGAAGAAAACTTAAAATGAGAAGGATGAGAAATAATTATAACTACATATTTGAGATGCATCGACTTTAATTAGATGCATCCTTAGTATTTTAGATGCACCATATTATATTTTCTAGCCAAAAATTAGATACATATACATATATTAGATGCATTTCATCAAGTTAGACGAATCCTATATATTTTTCGTCTTCTGCGGGTCAAATTTGTTGTTAGTACTACTTTGCATCGTTTTTACTTCAAAATCACTTTCGAAACTAATCGAGATGCATCTAAATCAAGTCGATGCATCTCAAATGTGTGGTTATAATTATTTTTCATCCTTCTCATTTTAAGTTATATATATATATATATATATATATATATATATATATATATGTATATATATATATATATATATATATACATGTCTATCTTGTATCCATAAATAATTTACTTTGTTCCTTTCTATCTCATTGCATTTAGATCATAAATATCTACCATCTCTCTTTCATATCTTTAGGTGTCATTAGAGATGATTATGTGTGACAATGGGCTTAATTGATTCTCTTGAGCATGATTATTAAAAATTAATTGCCTAATTTAATTATTTCTATATCACTCTCTACATTCATGAATAGTATGCCCTATATTGACTCAAAAAGTTGAACGTACTTGAATCCAAATCCAAAAACACAATCTTTTTGAGAAGTTTCTGCCAAAAACCCATTTCTGGCATTCTGGGAATCACCAGATGGGCGGCCCCCTTAATTATATAAGGCGGCCCCCTTAATGATTAAGGGGACCGACCTCTAATTAAGGGGACCGGCCATCTGATGGTCGGAGATACTGTTTTCTTTATCTTTTTTTGACCCATTTCAGCCTATACTTCCCAAAATTCACAAACATATTTTGTCCCATACTATCCCTCAAAATTTACCTTCCTAAACCACATTTCTCATACACTATAAATACCCTCTTCCCATCATTAATACCATCACACCCAAACATGTCATCTCCCAACAACCAAAAACCAAAGATTTCAAGAACCGCAAGGATCTCCGTCAAACCCGTTTGGAGGAGGAAACTTGATTCTTGTCATAACTCAAGTGATGTTGTTCCAAGTCAACAAACTACTAAACCTCAAACCCACACTAACCTATCACCCACTCATTCCCTCATTAATGCTTCTTCTTATGATGAGCATGCTCAATCCCAATCTCTCAATCAATACTTCACATGTTGCTCATTCAACAAAAACGCCACTAACTCTTGGAGAACCTCTTCCACCCACTTCATGTTTTCATGACTACCCAAGCTCAACCATGTCTCCACCACCAAGAGTACCACCACCACATCCTACAACTTCACATGCCACTCCTATGTTGCATGTTCAAACCTTCACCCAAGACAACCATCATGTTCCACCATCATCACCTTCCTCCGAACACTTGAAGTTCGTTGAGGAGCTAAAAGAGGCCCATGAGCTTAGTGCTCTTTTAGCTTTACATCTTGCTCAACGCAATTTGGATCCACCCCAATCAAGCTCACCATCATCACCACACAACACCAACCAAATTGAGAAGCATGTTAACAATTGCCCTTGTTGCATCTTCCTTCAACAACAAACCATTGCTTTGAATGAGCACTTCACTTGGATTGAGTATCTTCTTACTAGATCTCAACAAACACCATCACTTCAACAACATCAAAACCCTCAATCAACAAACCCTACTTCAAATCCACCACCTCCAAGTTCCACCTCTCCAAACTCACCAACATCCATGCAACCAAAAGTTTATCTCCACTAAACCACCAAGCATTTTATATTCTTATGTTTCTCATTTTCAAATAAAACTCTTCAACCATTTTGGATTCAAGAAAGTTTGGTGACACTCCTTGTTGGCACATTAGGATGCTCTACTTAGTTTAGTATTCTATATTTATGGCCTTTGTAACAATGATTATGGGTTGACATAATCATTTTCTATTAATGAATGACTTAATATGTGTTTCCAATTATCTTTTGCCATGCTTATTATTTGTTGGTATTATGATATATGTGTTTGCTTGTGCTTCTAATATTTTTCTTGCAAGAATTCCATTACTCGAACCCTTGGTGCCCTCAAACGAGGGGGAGCATACATCAAGGGGGAGCCTCCTTCTTATTGGTTTAAACCTTTTTGATTTACAAAAAGGGGGAGAAGTCACTAAATACTTTGTCTAAAAATTAATTTTTGGATTTAATGAGTTTAGATTTTGTAATCATCAAAAAGGGGAAGATTGTTGATATAAATAAATGACTAAAAATGTTATTCATGTCTTACAATATCTATATGTTTTGATAATCACAAAACAAAAACTCATCAAACCAAAGATTATGACATAAACAAGTATTTAGTAGTAAATACTCATCTTCACCATCTAATCACTTAAGGTATGAATAAACAAAGTGTCTAATGTAATATAAGATCAAAGGAACACTTTTGTTAATCACTAAATATTTATAAAATGTCACAAAACATTTTATATCTTTTGTAAAACATTTTTGGCATTAAAATAATATGTTTAATTCATTGCAAATTTATGAATTCAAATTTTCAACCAAAAATGGCAAATCTAATCCAAAAAAATTTCCCTCACAAAAGGACAAGAAAATTCAACATTCAGGAGGGCGGCCCCCTTAATTTTACTAGGCGGCCTCCTTAATCATTAAGGGGACCGCCCCATAATTAAGGGGACCGGCATGCTCCAGAACAGTATTTTCTGGCCCTATAAATATTGGATCATTCCACATATTTATCTCACCTTTTTGCACTAGAAACTTTCTGATCTAAACATCCATTTCCTTTCTCTAAAAATCCCTTGATCTTATATACTTTGATCTTTGTTTCAAAGTGATTCAAGCCTCAACACTCAAGTGCAAAGAGAAGAATACTTCTATTAGAAGTATTACAACTTAGTATCATCTTGCTATCTAAGTTGTTTGTTTATTTCATCTTGTTGATCTTTCATATTTTGGTGAATAAAGTGTATGTATTAGATAGCTAGATTTAATTGTAGAATCTAGAATTGTTGTAAGTGTGAAGTGGAAGTTGAAGTGAAGAAGTAGTGTTGGATAGTAGTGGTGATAGGAGATAGTGGCAATAGTGACTAGTAGTGAAGAAATTGAAGCTTCCAAGTGAAGAAGACTAGAAGACATTAGTAGATTGAAGTTGTGAAGACATTAGTGGCTTGAAGGTGTGAAGACATTATTAGCTTGAAGTTGTGAAGACGTTAGGGCTTTGAAGTTGTGAAGTTGCAAGACATTGAAGTCGTGAAATATTTTGTGAAGGCGTGAAGATACTTGTGGTGTGAAGAAGTATAGAAGAAGTAAAAAGGCGTGAAGAAGGTGTGGTGTGATATTTGTTGTGAGATTGGTTCTAGCTACGATTAGAACTCGACATCTTGCTTTGTGTCGTAAATTGGTGTAAGCTTTTGGTGTGTACGGTTTTCTCCGCCATAAGGGAGGTTATTGACTTAGTGAAGAAAACTCTCGAGTTCGGTGCTCGGGGAGTGGAGTAGGGCAAGGAAGGTGTCCTTGTAGCTGAACCACTATAAATCATTTTTCTCTCGGTTTGATCTTTCCATCTCTCACTCTTTGCATGCTTACTTACTTGCTTCTAGTACATTGTTATAATTGTGTGTTGTGCATATATTGATTTCACATAAAGATCAAACTAGGTTCCATTTAAAACATTAATTATACATTAGTAAAATATAAGTATATACAATTATTAAAACACATATACATATATAAATACAAACTTATAATTAAGTGAGATATATGAAATTATAATCTCTATTCAACACTTTAAATAAGTAGTGTCTATGTGATATATGTGAATTAATTTGTATATATACTTTAGCTACAAAGGTTTTTATAATTACCATCAATTCTTTGAAAGCAAATTTTTATTAAACGAAAAAGACGCAAAATTATTCAACCCCCCCTTCTAGTTTTCCACACATTCTTCTTCTCATACCCCATTTTTTTTCAAACCTTTGAAAATGGCGGCATTTTCAAGACACACAATGACTTCATTATCTGGTAGGTTAAGAGATTCCCTAATAGATGACTCAGTTATGGGTATATCTTGGCCATCTACCTTAGCCTTGATATGTTTTTCTTCATTAAAAGTTATGACTTTAGCAGTAGCCGAAAACTGCTTTATAAAAGAAATGCATATAGGAGGATTCACAATTAATGCATACCTAATAGGGGTAGCATTCAAGAAATCGATTATCTGTGTGAATCCTTCAGAACCATCTGGTTTCTTCAAAAAAGCGACCACGTTTTGTTTGTCAACAAATGTGCGTTTTGATTCAATTGGAAACACCATCTTGAATTAGGGTTTTGTGATTTGGGGATTTTGAAAATGATTGATAAAAGATGTTAGTGTTTATGATTATAGAGAAATTATGTGTGCGTTAAACTGAATTATCGATTTGATTGGGGATTTAAACCATTCAATGTAAATGTTACCAATCCACCCCTGCACTCTCAGTTCTAGCAGTACAAACCCAGCTGAAATAACGTTTTCTTAGCAGCAGAAATTTTTATTTATTTTTTTTCGTGCAAAGGGTGAATCATTATATTAATATGTTAGGATTAAAAGTGACGATCATTATTGAGTCAAATAGTTAGTTAAATATATTCATGTAATAGTTAGTAAATGCTAGTCCATTATGTTTATGTAAAAGCCTAAATGGCTTGGCCCAAAAGAAGGCCCAAGAGAAAGCCCATGGAGGCAAATGTAAAAGGTATAAATACCCTCCTAAGCTTGTTAGGAAGGGTGGGAGTTCATGCTAATACAAGGTTTATTTTCACATAGTGCTCTCCACCTCTCTCTTTCTCTCTACTTTCTCTCTCTAGCTCTTTCATCTCTCTCTAACATCATATTCTTGGGTGATAAAGCTAGATCTATGGTCCTACAAGTGGTATCAAGAGCCTAGATATAATTTTAGGTTGTTCTAGATTGATTTTGGGTGAAAAAAGTGGATTTAGGGCTTATTTTTTAGATCAGGTTACTGTTCATCGGTGTTTTTCCGAGTTAGAAAATTTTTTATCGAGTTAGAAAAATTTTTTAGCGAGTTAGAAATTTTTTTAGCAAGTTAGAAATTTTTTTTAGCGAGTTAGAAATTTTTTAGCGAGTTAGAAACATTTTTTAGCGAGTTAGAAAAAAAATTTAGCGAGTTAGAAATTTTTTTTAGCGAGTTAGAAATTTTTTAGCGAGTTTGAAACATTTTTTAGCGAGTTAGAAAATTTTTTTAGTGAGTTAGAAAATTTTTTAGCGAGTTCGAAAATTTTTTAGAAAGTTAGAAACATTTTTTAGCGAATTAGAAATTTTTTTTTATCAAGTTAGGGTTTTATCAAGTTAGGTTTTATCAAGTTAGGGTTTTATCAAGTTAGGGTTTATCAAGTTAGGGTTTTATCAAGTTAGCTTATCAAGTTTGCTTATCAAGTTTGCTTATCGAGTTAGCTTATCAAGTTAAATAATTTTTGCCGAGTTAGGCTGGTTCAACCTTATCGTTTATCGTGTAAGGATTTCACTTGGGTCTTTCTAAACGATACTCTGCCAAAATTTCTCTAGCTTTACCGAGTTACCAACCTTATCGAGTTAAAAAAAAATTGAGTAAAACTTATTTTTTACAGGAGACTAAACGTTCAATTTTTACGCGAGATTCAAATTTTGGTATAACGTTGAAAATTTTGACCCAAAATTCAAATTTTTAGGCCAAAATTCAAATTGTTTCGATAAAATTTGGTGTCAAAATCTTTAAAACTCAAATTCCTTAGAATTGAATTTCATAGTGATTTTCAAATTTTGGGAGAGAAAATTTTCAAAATATTTTTGGAGCGAAAATTCGAAATCACTAGGATCTACCATATACGATTTTCACACTTCGCCAAAAACATCTAATCTTCAAACAACAACTTTTGTTATCTTCAACGATCCAAGATCAACTTTATCACACATCGTTTAAACAATGGAAATGAAAATGCAAATCCAAGAGAGAGATTCAAAGAAAGTTTTTACAGTGTTCAAGTCATATGTAGAGAAGGTCATCAATATTTATGGTTATGACTCAAGGTTCGATCAGGCATTTAAATACTTCATCCGAGTCCAATATCACAATTTCAAAGACAAACTCAACCAAAGCCTGAATCAACTTGAGATGCTACTTAATGAAGAAGAACTTGATACGAGTAACTGCAAGGAAGCTTTTAAAGTGATCCAAACTCAATTTCAGAGTATCTTTAACCCTTGGATAATGAACCATTCAGAGTTTATCGATGCATTTCACCAACAATTTTGGGTAAGCTATTCGACCTTCAGAACTAAATGCATAAATGACATGGGGGAACTCGAAAAGATACTTGATGCTGAGGAAGCTAAGTTAAATGAAATTGAGAAGCTGAAACGGGAAAGAGAGTAGATTGACAAAGATATGCAGTTAAAAGAAAGATGTCACACCCCCAAAATCGGGTCCAGCGGAAGCATACATGCAGCTGGGGTGTAACTCAATTGATATCACAACACAAGTACAAAAATGTTTTCACTTCAATCATTTATAATAAAATAGTTTAATAAAAAAAATGTTGAATTTACATTGTTAAAAGTAGTGCGGAAGTATGCCTTTAAATAGTTAAAAACGGTCCCCAAATGAATATCAGAGTCTTCTATGACCATGCCATGCCCTGCCAAAACCTCCTGTAGCGTGCCATTGATTAATACCTGAAAATACATGCTAAAGTGTCAACACGAGGTTGGTGAGTTCATAGAGTTTAGTGAACATGAATGCAATGTAAAACATTTGTATGAAGATTTCCCCAGCAAAGGCCTCGTAAATCCACTCAGTTCCAAGTCCCGCCATAAGAGACTTGTAACCTGTGTGTTTACGACCCACTGCCAAATATAGTATGGTTTATGTGAACAAAAGAAATACTTGTATCTAGATTCAAAAATAAGTGTAGCAATACCATTATACAAACAATTATTGGCAATGAGGCCATATAAACAAGTCTGACAATGTCGCCAGATAAACAATGATGACAATGAGGTCATATAAAATAAATCTGACAATGTCGCCAGATAAACAATTTTGACAATCCTGACAATGTCGCCAGATAAACAGTTATGACAATGAGGTCATATCAATAAATAATAATGTTTAGGAGACAAATCACATGAAATACAGGTAATCAGACATACCAATGAAATGCAGGAAATCAACCATGTAAAGCGAGTAATGCGTTTAAGTAAAACGAGCATAAAGTTGAAATCATATAATTAAGTATGTATCTCCCCCAAAGAGTTTACAAAACAATTAAAAGAGTAGGGGCTATGACTCACCTGGAGCGATAGCTACGAAGACAAAAACGGGTACACTGAAATGAGGCACGATCTCTAACCGCAACCTAATATGAATGATAGTCTCTAATGTAAGGAATGAAATAATGATACACATGCAAATACGTATGTTATCGATACCACTCGTGAAATTTGAAAATAATGTTTATCGTCGAAAAATACATTTTTGACGTCTCGTTAAGTTAATAACCACTTTCCATGTAAATAGGTTGAAACGGTTCTCCACGATCCTCGTTTGGTGTTCTATCGACAAATATAAGGTTTTTGACGTAAAATGACACTTTTCATAACTTGAAGATATGACCAAAAGGGTCTCCCAAAACTAGTCGCGAAATAGTGAATATTAAGAGTTAGGAAAGAAGCTCAGTAGTTTTAGGAAGATTTACACCTTATCTAAAAAGTCATAGAACTTGAAGTTTGGCCATACGGGTTTCGATCATAAAGATAAATAGCCGCGAAGTGAGGTATTTGGGCTGTTTTGGCAAATTCTGGGCAGTTTTTGGGAAAGTTTGGAAGACCATAAGTTATTTGTTATAAATTCTTTTGACAAACGGTTGGATGTTTTGAAAACTAGGTTGGGCGAACTAACTTTTTGTCATTGATGTAAATTTTTCAAAAATGAGTTTATCAATGAGTAAAATGGCTCTCAACCTGGTCAGTTGGCGAAATGGTTAATACTTGGAAAATTTTCTAAGTGTTGGGCTGAAGGAAAATATTAACATCGTCTAAAATTCAAACGCTTGTATCTTGGTCGTTATAAGCTCGTTTTCTACGTTCTTTATATCCCAGGAATCGTGGGACAACATACTAACATATTTTTGATAAGTCGGGATGGCTAGATTTAGTTTTATGCCTCGAAACAGTCGTGACAACTGTTCATCAGCAAGGTACTTTCAGAAAATAGTTTTCGTCGTTAAAATTGTAAAAATCATAACTTCTTCGTTATAAACTCGTTTTAATCCGTTCTTTCGCCCACGGCTTCCTTTTTGAAAGTATTTTCTGATTCTTTAGCCCAATGTTACCCGGAAACCCCTGATATTTCCAGATTTTACAAAAATGGACAGCAACTTATATATTGTTTGAAAAATCAACTTTTCTAGTTCAAGGCTTGTTCAAAACTTAACCAAACTATCTTAAATCAACTCCACAAATACTCAATCCTACCATACACCTTCTTAGGGTGTCATGGGTTTCTAAACATCACCAATCTTGGTGGATCTCATGAGATTACTAGTGAAATTTATAGATCTAGTGTTAAAGATAGTTTATGTGCAAAGTGGTATCTAAACCATAAGTAAGTTGCATTACCAACTAGTATATCTTGAAAGTACATAAACATATAAAGTAAATGAAAGTATGAAAAGATCAAAAAGTGTTCTTGAAGCTTACTTGAATATTTGAGGTGATTTGAAGATGATTATGTTAAGAAATCTTGGGATTTTTATTTCAAAATCCAAGCAAGGAGTATAAATGAGACTTGATTATGACTTGATCTTCAAAATTTTATGGTTTCTTCCTTGATATTTGTTGTTGGCCAAAATTTTAGAGAGAAGAAAAAGATGAGAGAAATTTTTGCTAGTTTATGTTGGTTAAAAGAAATGTGAAATGAGATACCAAGGTTATAATTCTTGGTGTAGATATTTAGGAGACAAGATCCCTAAATCAAGGTGGGGAGGGTGGGTTTTAGTAAGAAAAGGATGAGTGTGTAAGTAAAATGAAGACTTTTGTGTAGATTTAGTTAGTTATTATGTAGTTTAGGTGTTACCGGGTACCGAGTTAACTAAAAATAAATCGTGTCGTGTTGAAATAAAATATGACGAAGTTGTAAAAATTATGAAATTACATTCCTGATAAGAATCGGGTATTAAAATAATTGTCGGGTTGGAATATCGTGATTCGACGTAATTTTTAGCGTCTACTGGAAAATATAGTAAATGGTTTCAAAACACCGGACAAATTAATAATATAAATTTTATATTATGATAATGAGTATGAAAAATATATTAGGATCGTAGACGGAAGCATTGGGTATATGTTAGTAGCAAAACTGAGTGGTAACATTAATTACAAATTAAGCATACGTAAATTGAAATAATGCATATCCGTGCATGATCTAAAGTGCTGATGACGTTACTGATGATATATAGACTACTCCAGTCTATATGACGTGTCCCTACTGATGATGCATGAATTCGCAGCTAAACCTAACTGGTTACGCGAATTTAAAAACTCGTAAATTTGGTTTACGAAATGATGAACGACAATCGTGAATAGTGATTTCCTTCCGGGAATGAATAGTGTCATATGAATAGTAAAATTTTCGAACGCTTCTCGGAATCTCAAACTAACTCCGAAAACGATGAATAGTGATCAGTGAATAGTAAATGATGAATAGTAACAGATGAATAGTAACTTCCGAGATGAGTAATGAAATTTCGACATTTGAAAAAAGACCTGAAATTACGAGTTGTGACAAAAGAGAGCTAATTGAAAGAGAGATGCAGTTAAAGGAAACAGAGGTAATTGAAAGAAAGACAAACAAAGATTTTCAAACAGAAGAGGAAATGGTCAATGAGGGTGAAGCATCTGATGATAGTTTGGTTTTCACGGGAAGTGATTCATCTTCAGAACAACAGGTTGAAAGCAGCAGTCCTAGCTGTGATTCAGATACTGATGGTACACAAAAGAATGAAGTTGTTTGGGATACCGAAGATGATCATATCAGACCTTCATCAGACACAGAGATATTGGCTACGGTACAACATTCACATGCTCATGATAATGTTGATATATTTGAGAATATGTTTGTTCATGATCAGACACATCCTGAGCATCCTGAGTCTATTAGTGACACTTATGTGGTGGAACAAAATGATAGTAATATCACTTTTGATACTCCAGATATGGATCCTAATAGAGGTGAGCCTGCCTAGGATGGATCTTCTTATGAACAAGATCGTGCCGTATTTGCTTCATTAATCAATAATTTCAAACATGAACTTGACAAGTGCAAAAACGACAATCGTGAAGCTAAGCAAGCGAATATTTTTTTTAAACAAAGAGCTTGAGAGATTTAAAGAAATGGAAAAACATTTTGAAAATGCAACAACAAGAAATGCTGAACTTGAAATTGAAATCTCAAACCTTAAATCTCAAGCTCGGAAGTTTGAAATGAATGGAGAGTCTGTCAAACCTCTTTTAAAAAGAAATGAAGAACTTGAAGTTGGTTATAGAGAAGTTGTTCTTCGTGAAAAACGTTCCATTCAAAATCTAGATGCTCAAATGGTTCTTAACAACAGAAAGGTTCAAGCGCTTGTAAAAGAGAACAGTGATTTAAAAAGTGAAAATTCAAGGCTTAAGAAAACCACTTCAAATTTTGAGATTGTTAATACAAAACTTGAGAATGAAAATCAAGAATTTTTTAAACGAACAAACAATCTTGAAAACAAACTTCGAAAATTGGGACAGACTTTTCAGACTATCAACATGCTGCCTACTAAAGATGAGGAGGTTGATAAACAAACATCTGGGATTGGTTTTGTGAATAATGCTCATGTGGAAAATGAAAAACCTTGTTTTTTAAACAAAGTGCAAAATTTGACACCTACTTTGTATAACGCTGAAGATATGGGAAAAGGGTTGTCCACTGACCTTTTGTATGAGTCTCAAGATATTTTAAAAGTTGAAGAGGAAAAACGTTTGAAAGTAAAACAAAGAAAAAACCCACTCTCATACCACGGCTTTATATATGGTTGTACACAATTGACAGATATACCAAAAGAACCTTTCAAAAGAAAAGACACAAATGTGAAAAGATTTTTCAAAGAAGCTCAACTTGCTACTTATGATGCTAATTTATGGCAAACTAAAGCAAGGAAACAATTTTGTGGTCTTAAACACCACATTGACCAAACATTAAAGGTCATTTGGTTTAAGCAAGAAAACATCACAAACAACGTTTTCTCTAATCCTCTTTCATCAGATTTACGCCTTAAGATAGAAGTCAAAAAGATTTTGAAAGATAAGATTGAACCTCGTGTGAAAGATATCAACTTATGTTTTGAGTACTTTGAAAAATATCTCGTAACTGAAATGAGAGAAGATCTAAAGTACGTTCACTCACTTGAAGACGAATTTGATGAAAAATGCTTAATTCTGGACATTCAAAAAGAATTTTTCACAAATCAAATAGATTCGTTCAAGTCAACATCTGTCAGCCATGAGTATGAGAATGTGCATTTTGTACAAACATCTTCCTTGATATCTAAAAATCTTTGTCTCAAAAAGAAAATCATCGAGCTTTCAAAAGAAGCAGCTGATGTCAAAGAAGAACTGTCAAAAAGAACTGCTCAGTTTGAGAAACATCTTGCAAAACTCGAAGCACAAAGTATCTCTTTCCAACTAAAACTGCAAGAGAAGAATGAGAAAATGTCTTCTGAAAACCCTTTGACATCAGTGCTTAAAGAAAAAGAAAATATTTTTGAAGAAAATTGTGATGATACCAAAGTCAAGTTTGATTTTGACGAACTTGATACAAGAAATCTTGAATTGGAACATGTTGTGGCATCATTACAAAAAGAAAATGAGCATTTGAAACAGACTAACAAAAACTTGTTTGATTCAATCAAGCGGTCAAGAGTTCAGCATCAAAATTCAAACAAATCTGACTCTCAGATCACACAAAATCATCTTTTTGAAAAAGAAAAATCTGTGCTTCAAAAGAAAATTGTTGAATTGGAAAAGACGATTGCTCAACAAACCAAGGATTTTGATGATGCCAAAAATGATTTTTCAATCGAAACAGACAAATATGAAAAATATTTTGCACATCTTGAAAATCAAAATGCTTCATTGCAAGAAAAACTGGCATCATCAGATCATCTTTCTATTAAAAAAGAATACAATGATTTGAGAATGTCATACAATGCCTTAAAAGCAAAGTTTGATGTCCTTAACCGGGCAAAAGGAAAATCTCAAGTTTCAAACGAGTCTAAACCACAAGTAAGTGTTTCGGAGAAGGTTTACACAAGTGAATCTTCCAAACCATTTTCGAAAAAGGTTTCTCAGTTTACAACCTATTCTTTGCAAAAAGGAAGGAAATTTTCTAAGAGACCTAATTTTTCTGAAACAATTACTCCTCAAAAGGTTTCAAATGCAAGTGCTCATAAAGAAAAGAATCAAGGTTTTCAAACTCCATACTCTCGTTTTACTCCTGTAAAGCCAGTGTGGAAACCAAAGCAAACTCATTCAAAACATTTGAAATATTCATACTCTGAAATGCTTCTGCTACAACAAAGGAATGGCTATGCTTTGAAAAATCCTAATTCTGGAAGGTTTCCATTCATCTCAAAAATGAATTTTTGAAATGAAACGCCGAGTTTCAACAATGGATGGAAAACTTCTTCCTCAAGTTTTAAACCTCCAAGAGAAACATCGAGTTTCTCAAACAAGTTTCAAAAGCAAAAGAGTTTTAAATCACCGTTGATTCCACGAGCTTTATTTCAAAATGAAATACTGGTTTTCAGTCCTTGTTGGAATTCAACTTCTTTGTCTCGGATTGACACAACTTTCAAATGGATTTCAAAATATGGTAAACCCGTTGGCGCCGTGCTTAAATGGGTTCCAAAAGTTGTTGTCTAATCCAAAAACATATTGACTTCTTAGTACTTCTGCTAAGAACTCGGACTTAAACATAATGACTTCTTAGTACTTCTGCTAAGAACTCGGACTTCAACATTATGACTTCTTAGTACTTCAGCTAAGGACTCGTTCTTCAAAGAAAGGAAAGTGCTTAAATTAAAACAAAGGTTTTACATATTCTTTGAGCTCTTATCCTATAAACATTATGGCTTATGCACACATAACAGTGTATAACCCGCAACTTTCAAAGAAAGGACCCTGTTGTGCATTTCTGTGCGACAATTCTAAAAAGAAGACTTCTCACCAAAAAGCTTATCAAAGTCTTCTTAACTTTTTGAGCAAAATTTTGTAAAATGTTTCAAAAGGTTTTTAAAACTTTTTATGATGTAGCTCAAGATATTACTCCCTCAAATCCTTAAATCACTTAATTTAATCAAAATGTTCTATTTTTGAGGGGGAGTAATAAAAAGAAGTTCCAAAAAGATCATGCTTAAAAGAAACTAATTCGGAATTTACAAACATCCGTTTCTCCCATATGCTATCCAAAAAGAAAAGGTTTTAATCAATTGGTATAAAAAATACCATGGATATGCTATTTTTGAGGGGGAGAAGACGTGATTAAAATGTGATCAATGTGTTTAAGATTGTGGCTGAATCTCATGCGAGCTCGACTCAGAAATGACCCAAGAATTGACAAAACAACAAAAGTTAGTAATCGAAAAGACTTATCCTCGACGGGTAATAACATCAAGTTAGTTACTAGAGCTAGTTGTCACCTAAAAGCTGACAATGGAACTCTTTAACTAGCCACGTAAGCGTGTCTCGAAAAGGATTTGTTTGAGTAGAAATGTACCATTTCGAGAAACTTTCTGTGGACTTGACCAGGCCGGGTAATAACTTCAAGCTAGTCTAACTAGTGATGTAAGCGTGTCTCGAATTGGTCATGTTCATTGGAAGTGGATCAATTCTAAAAGTGCAAACTCCTCACGCATGTGCAAATTTCTTAACAATCCATGAGCACATGTGAAGGGGGAGTCCTTCATGAAATGAAAAAATCTCGAAGTGTTAACAAAGTATGTTTTATTATCATAACACTTTGAGAGATTTTCACAAATGGTTTGATGGCAACAATAAGATAGTCATGAAGTTATAAGGTGACTAAGGTTAGGAAAAACCGTCCTATGATCCGCCAGAGCCGGAGGGATCTGCCCAAGGACAAATCCAATAGATTAGAATTAGAAGTCCTTAGCTATGATTGAAAAAAGGAGAAAATGAGAAAGGAGAAAGAAGGGGTTGAAGAATTAAAAAGAAAAGCAAATGAAAGGGTGAAAAGAAATAGCCCTCCAAATGTTCAACCTTAGGGCAGACACCGGGTTCAACTCATATGCTACTAGTTGTTACTAAGGTGACACCGGTATTGAAGACAAGACGTCATGGACCCAGTGACGCACTGCACTTAACCTTCTAAGCCACTCAAGTTCTCTTAAAAGAGCTTGTTTCATTCTCACTGGGAACCGGTGTAATCTATCGACTTATCTCTTAGAGATAGTTGATATTGAAGCAGGAGACCCCTCCCTAGTCTACACATAGGAAAACCAAATTATGCACTTATCCAGTCTAGAGCCATGAGATTCATTAAAAGATCTCTTAGGATACACTTCCAATTGCATACACATGTGTTCGCCAAAAAGGACACAAGGTGTAAGAGTCTTTTATGAGATCTACGGATATTGCCTTATCTATCATGATGGTTACTATGTCTCAAACGGTCTACAGTTGTGGGGTGATCTCCAGCAATTCACCTGAATCATTGATGTGCTTCGGTGGATCTATAAGCCCTTTCAGGGGTATCTGATTCAGGAACGGCCTTGGTAAGGGTTAGAAGGAGTCTACACACTATGCTGTTGACGATCTCTAATTCCAAACCTGTAAGTACTGGATACTTTATTGCTAACTGTTTTATGCAGGTACTCATGAATGTTCCTTGGAGAAAGACCGTTACCATCACTCAAAGATCCACATGCTCATACCCAGCAAAGCTCTCTTCAAAGATCAAAGCAAAGCAAAGTTCAGAATGTTCTAAGTCAAAGTCAAAGAATCTACAACTAAAGAAACAAAGATTAAAGTCAAAGAAAAGAGAACTTCACAAAGATTCAATGTCAAACAAAGTATGAGCATGTTGGAAAAGACGTAAAGACAACCATATTTGAAGATGTTGATCAAAGGCAAGAAAGATCACAAAGCATGATTGGAACAAAGGAACTAGCAAAACTATTACACAACATGACTTAAAGATTAAAGAGAACAAGCTTCAAAGATCAAAGATCAAGGTCACAAAAGAGAGATCTCAATGATGACCGTTAGGGGGAGATTGTTAGCATTAGAAGTGTTGATCATTTATGTAATCAAAGGGAGATCTCAATGATCATCTATTAGGGGGAGATTGTTAGGATTAAAAGTGACGATCATTATTGAGTCAAATAGTTAGTTAAATATATTTATGTAATAGTTAGTAAATGCTAGTCCATTATGTTTATGTAAAAGCCTAAATGGCTTGGCCCAAAAGAAGGCCCAAGAGAAAGCCCATGGAGGCAAATGTAAAAGGTATAAATACCCTCCCAAGCTTGTTAGGAAGGGTGGGAGTTCATGCTAATACAAGGTTTATTTTCACAGTGCTCTCCACCTCTCTCTCTCTCTACTTTCTCTCTCTAGCTCTTCCATCTCTCTCTAACATCATATTCTTAGGTGATAAAGCTAGATCTATGGTCCTACATAATATCAACAAGTAATGAGAAAATTGAGCAATGACAAAAGTACGGGAATTAAGATTAAACATTTTCCATTAAAACTTGAAATGAAAATTTACAAAATAATGTACAAAACCAGCTGCAGTAACGTTTTCTTAGCAGCAGAATCTTTTTATACTGCAAAGGGTGAATCATTATATTAATATCAATAAGTAATGAGAAAATTAAGCAATGACAAAAGTACTGGAATTAAGATTAAACATTTTCCATTAAAACTTGAAATGAAAAATTACAAAATACTGGAAATAAAAGTTACACATTCTAAAAATCTACTAATCTAATTTTGAAGATTTCTTCGGGTCAAATGCCACATGTGCATCTTCGTAATCCAACCCATCAAACTCCACATTAGACAAATCATCATCATCCAATGTCTTGTACGCCTTGGGATGTTGTTTGAGAGATGGTTTTTTTGTTGCTTTGTACTCCTTTTCATCCTCAGCATGTTGTTTGATAGATTGTGTTTTTCCTGCTTTCTTTCTTTCAGCAGCCCATCAATTGTACCACGCATTTCCATCCAATTTAAATTTTTTTACACTTTTTGCCGCTTTCTTTTTTGAAGCAGACCTGATTGAACCTTCTCCCTCAACCCATTGTGCTGATCTCTTGTTGTTTGCAGACATTGTTTATGAATACTTCCTGCAGGTTTTTGTTTAGAGATTTGATAAACTAGGATTTGTGATTTGAGATACACATGGAAACGAGTTTAAAAAGGGGATATGGGAAAACCAAACTACCTATGTTTAATGCAGGAAAGGATTGATGTTTCCCACAGGTGGCTTGAACCTTTTCAACATCTTCGGGCCAATCATGATCCATTGGGACGAGCGTTTGCCAGGGATCAATGCTTATAACTCTTGACAGAACTATATACATATTAGTCGCCAACAAAGACTAGCCACAATGGAACATGATTGACCTGAAGAAATCTGTAAAATTTCATGATTGACCTGATCCAAATATCCCTTTGGAAAGTAGTCTGACCATGGATTTGCTGCAAAAAAATTAAAAATATATTAAAATTTTAAAAAATATAGTGTAAATGAAATAAAAGATAATGTTGCAATTCAGGGTGTGTTTGAAACAACCTTTGTTCTTCGAACTAATACTTGATAATTGTTTCTGTATTTTGGCAAGTTGAACATATACTTGATAATTGTTTCTGTATTTTGTCAAAGAGCAAAGATGAATCGGTAATGGATGAAATGCCAGAACAAGTTTATGTTCATACTTGAAAGTGGTGGTTTTTCATCCATCGCTGATACTTCTTCCGTCTTTGATACTTGGCTGTTTTAGCCTAAATATTCACACACACATCCGCCACTTTTTTCCTTATTCTCTCAATACAAATGCAACATAATTCTTATATCAATAATACATCATACATATATATATATATATATAAAGCAAACAGAGTGATACAAACAATCTACAAATGTTAAGTAAAGAATAGAGTCTAAGTAACATCACTCATCTTTGTTGGGTCTGAAACTGCTGCTAAGTAAAACTGCTGCTGAGTGAAACTGCTGCTAGTGGTAATGATTCTGCTGCTAAGGTCAAAGTGCTGCTGAGGATAAATACTGCTGACAGAATCTGCTGCTAATATGATAAGGATGTATACGGTTTAGATAAATATAGAATAGATTGTGTAAATATTATATTTATCTAGAATATACGTATCTTGTAGAGAAAGGTATTGTAAACCTAGTAGGACTCCTTAGTCTATAAAAGGAGGATCCTAGGGTTAGTTTATGTACGTATCATTATTCACTTCAAGGTTGTAAAACCCTAACATTGTTGAGTGCTCGTATTAATAATATTGAAGTGTTGAAAGAGAATCATAATTCTTCTTAAGTTAAGCTTTTATATTCCGCGTATTAGCTTAAGTATTCATTCAAGTTAACTTCTATATAAGATCGTTTAAGCTCAACTGGGATCAACAAGTGGTATCAGAGCTTGTGATCTAGAAGTTATAATCAAGAAGATTTTGTTTCTTTAAAGTTTGCTGTTCCAAATCGTTTGCTTAAGATGGGTGATGAAACTCATATGGTGACTGCTTCAAGGGTACCTATGCTCAATCCTTCTGAGTATGAGCTATGGAAGAGGAGGATCAGACAATACATTCGCATGATCGACTTCAACATGTGGAATGTGATTGTTAATGGTGATTCTGAACCAGAGAAGAGTGCTGATGGTAAGGAGATACCAATCAAGTCTGCTGAAGCTAATGCAACTAGGAAGCTGGAAATCAAGGCTCATAGTATTCTCTTAATGGGAATACCTAATGAATTTCAAATGGACTTTGATGATTGTGAAACAGGAAAAGCATTGATGGATGCTGTGGAATTCAGGTTTGGAGGGAATGATGCTACTAAGAAATCCAGGAAGAACATGTTGAAGCATCAGTTTGAAAACTTTACTTCTGAATCTGGAGAAAAGATAATTGGCACATACAACAGGCTAAATCAACTAGTTAGTCATCTAAAGCTTGTTGGTTATGTTGTTCCACAGGAAGATGTGAATCTCAAGTTCCTAAGAAGTCTTGCACCTGAATGGAGTATGCATACAGTGGTGTGGAGGAATAAGCCTAACTTTGAAACAATGAAGTTAGAGAGCCTCTACAACAATTTAAGGGTGTATGATTCTGAATTGTCTACTTCTTCTAATTCATCTTCTAGTGCACAAAATCTTGCTTTTGTGTCTTCAAAATCCAAAGAGACTCAAGAATCTCACTCTACTGCTTATGGAGTCTCTACTGCTGATGGATCTGCTGCTGGTTCAAATGACAAGATTTCTACCAGTGATGTTGCTTTATGTGCATTCTTGGCTGAGCTTACTACTACCATAAGGTCACATGTCATAAATCAAGATATGGATCATATTGATCCAGATGATCTTGAAGAAATTGATCTCAAATGGCAAATGGCAATGTTGACTTTAAGAGCAAGAAAGTTCTGGAAAAAGACTGGAAGAGAAGTTAAATACAAGGCTAAGGACAGTCCAGGCTTTGACAAATCAAAGATAGAATGCTACAACTGCAACAGGAAGGGACATTTTGCTAGAGAGTGTAGATCTCCAAAGAAGAATGTTGATGTTCCAAAGAAGACTGAAGAATCAAAGTCTGCAATGGTAGCTTGTGATGGGCTGGGAGATTATGACTGGAGTGATATGGCAGAAGAAGAACCAAATTTCTCTTTGGTTGCTGCTATTCAACCCAAAGTGCATAACTTTGCACTTATGGCATATGGTTCATCATCAGGATCTGACTCTGAGGTATCTAATGACTCTGAATCATCTGGTTGTTCTTTTAAATCTTGTTCTGACACTATTGAAGTACTTAAGGCTAGGAATGAGAGTTTAAATAGAGAAGTTGAACACCTAAAACTTGATAACTTAGGTTACAAAGTAGGTATTCAAAATGTTGAAAGAAGATTAGAATATCTTAAAGAGTGTGAGAAGGAATATGTAGATCAACTTAATCTCAGAGATATAGAAATTTTTAAGAAAAACAGTGAAGTAGAAGTTCTTAAAAATAAGTTGGTAGAAGCAGAAAAAGAAAAAGAGGAAGCTCTTGCTGAAAAAGATAAACATGTAGTAAGAGTACAAAAACAACAATTTGCTTCTGATATGGTACATAAATCTATTGAGAATAATTTGATGAGAAAAGGTAGTGGAATTGGGTATAATGAAGTGGCTCCTCCAGCCAAAAGTGCTTTTGCTCCACTAGGAAAAGAACTATCCTTCATTAGTGAGCTGAATATTGAAAAACCTGTAGGTGAAAGTAGCACAAGTGTTAATGAGACACCTAAGGTTGAGGCTAGAAAATTTCCTGAAGCTCCAATTATTGAGGATTGGTATTCTGATAGTGATAGTGATGAGGAACAGGTTAAAAAGAATCAAAGTGTGAAAAAGGAAGAAATTCCTACTCAGGTTAAACCTAAGGTAGAAAAGGTAAAGTTTGTTAAACCTGTGTTTGGAAATAACTTCTCTAGAAAACTGGTAGAGTACAATGAGGTACCTAGAGAACAGTTGGAAAGGTTCAATAATAAGCCTAGGGGTAACCAAAGAAACTTCAATAATCTAGTTTCAAAAAGATTAGGTGATCAGTTTCAATTACAAAAGAAGGCTTGTTATAAGTGTGGTAGCTTTGACCACTTGATTGTTAGATGTCCTGAACACCAAAAGCCTGTTTGGAATCAATACACTAGGGTGAATCACAAATACGTAACTAAACAAACTCACCCACATCCTAATAGAAACATGGTTCCAAGAGCTGTTTTGTTGAGATCTGGTGCTACTAGATCTATTTATGCTGCTAAATCAAATTGTGTTTTCAAATCAACAACTAGTTCTTTTACTGGCTCTACTACTAGTAAGCATTCTGCTGCCAGTATGCACTCTGCTGCTAGCAAGCAACCTGCTGTTAGTACAAAACTTTCTACTTCTGAGCCAAAACATCTTCCAAATACAGTTGTTGGTAATCACTTTTATGCTGTTAAGGCCTCAGCTTGCTGGACTTGGAAACCAAAAACAAATGTTTCAAACTCTGTTTCCAAGAATAGTAGTGCATCAAGTGATTTGAAGAAATTTGATTATACTGATGCACAGGGCAGATCCAAGTCAGTAATGGCTTGGGTCATCAAGAGAAACTGATTTCTCTATTTTTCATGTGCAGGTCAATCTACTGGATGAGCTTAAGGATATGGTTATTGTTGACAGTGGATGTTCTGGTCACATGACAGGAGATGAGTCTCAACTTGAAGACTTTGAGGCTTTTGATGGTGGTTATGTAGCTTTTGGGAATGATCCAAAAGGTGGAAAGATTGTTGGTATTGGAACTCTAAGAACTGGAAATTTGGACTTTGAAAGGGTGTTCCTTGTGAAAGGACTTAAGTTTAACCTTTTTAGTGTCTCACAAATGTGTGACAAAAAGAATTTTGTTCTTTTTATAGACACTGAGTGTATGATTCTTTCTCCTGATTTTCAATTGCCAGATGACAAATCTGTGCTTCTGAAGGTCCCTAGAAAAGAAAATATATACAGTGACCATATTAAGAATATTATTCCTAAGAGGGCTTTAACTTGTCTAATTGCAAAGGCCACTATTGATGAGTCCAAATTATGGCATAGAAGATTGGGACATCTAAACTACAAGACTATGAACAAATTGGTGAAAGGAAATCTTGTGAGAGGGATGCCTACAAAGACTTTTGAGAATTGTGAAACCTGTGTTGCATGTCAAAAGGGTAAACAACACAGAGTTTCTTTCAAGTCCAAGACTGTAAACACAAATACTGAGCCATTGCACTTGCTACATATGGATTTATTTGGGCCTGTATTTGTAAAAAGTTTGAATAAGAAATCATATTGTCTTGTTGTCACTGATGACTTTAGCAGGTTTACTTGGGTGTTCTTTCTAGCCACCAAAGATGAAACTCCAGAAATACTCAAGGCATTTATTACAAGAGTTGAAAACCTGTACAATCACAAGGTGAAGATTATCAGATGTGACAATGGTACTGAGTTCAAGAATAGTGTGATGAATCAATTCTGTGTGGGGAAAGGAATTCTAAGACAGTACAGTGTAGCAAGAACTCCACAACAGAATGGTGTTGCAGAAAGAAGAAACAGGACACTTATTGAGGCTGCAAGAACAATGTTATCTGATTCAAAACTACCTATTCCTTTTTGGGCTGAAGCTGTGAACACTGCATGCTTTGTGCAAAACAGAAGTAAGGTGGTCAAGCCTCATAACAAGACACCATATGAATTATTTCATGGGAAGAAGCCACTGATTGACTTTCTCAAACCATTTGGATGTCCTGTTACAATTTTGAACACTAAGGATCAGCTAGGCAAATTTGATGAAAAAGCTGATGAAGGGCATTTGGTTGGTTATTCTGTGATTAGTAAAGCCTTCAGGGTATATAATAAGAGAACTAAACATGTAGAGGAGAATCTGCATATCAAGTTTAGTGAAAACACATTTAATTCTGCAAGGAAAGGACCAGAATGGTTATTTGATGTTGATATTCTTGCCAAAACAATGAACTATGTTCCTGTAATTGCCAGTGTTGATAAACCACAGGAAGAGTTTGTTGTGATTGAGAAATTGAAGATTGGTCCAACCTTTGTACCCTTTCAGAAGGAACAAAGCTCTCAAGATGATGTTGTTTCTCATGAAAAACCTAAGGAAACTGAAGAAGGTATAGTCATACCTAATGAAGCAGAACAAGTAACTCCTGAAGTTCCCAAGGTAGTTGTTGATGTCTCTCTTACACAGCCAGAAGACTCTACTGCTGACTCAGAAGACTCTACTGCTAGGCCAAAAGATACAACTACTGCTTCAACACATTCTGCTTCCAAGCCTACTAACTCTACTGCTACTTCAATGTTTCCTAATTTGGACTCTCGGGGCAGACCTATTGCTGAATCTATCTATCCTGATGATCCAAATATGCCTCCTCTTGAGAATATTTATTATGACACAGATGATGATGCACTTGATGGTCAGTTATTTGGAGCTGCTGCTGATTTTACTAATTTGGAACTCAATATTCCTGTTAGTCCTACAACTACCACAAGAGTACACAAGGATCATCCAAAAGATCAAATTCTAAGTGATCCACAATCATCTATTCAAACTAGGCAGATGACTAAAGCACTGAAAGATCTTCAACATCAAAGTTTCTTTGCCAGATCTCTACATCAAAGAAATAGTCATAAAGATCTTCAAAATTGCCTGTTTGCATGTTTTCTTTCTCAAATTGAACCCAAAAACACTTACAAAGCCCTACAAGAAGCAAGTTGGGTAGAAGCAATGCAAGATGAGCTTTTACAATTCAAGCTGCAAGAAGTTTGGACTTTGGTTGAACTACCTAATGGAAAAAGAGTAATTGGCACAAAATGGGTTTTCAGATGTAAAAGAGATGAGAGAGGAATTGTCATAAGGAATAAGGCAAGGTTAGTAGCACATGGATACACACAACAAGAAGGCCTTGATTATGATGAGGTATTTGCACCAGTGGCAAGAATAGAAGCAATTAGAATATTCTTGGCTTATGCTTCATACAAAGATTTTGTAGTGTATCAAATGGATGTGAAAAGTGCTTTTTTGTATGGGACTATTACTGAGGAAGTTTATGTGTCTCAACCACCAGGCTTTGAAGACCCTGATCATCCTGACAAAGTTTACAAGATTAATAGAGCAATGTATGGTCTACATCAAGCTCCTAGAGCTTGGTATGACACCTTGTCAACCTACTTGCTAGATTCTGGGTTTAGCAGGGGCAAAATTGATAAAACTTTGTTTCTCAAAAGACAAAAAGATGATATTTTGCTGGTTCAAATCTATGTTGATGACATCATCTTTGGGTCTACAAACAAAGCTATGTGTGTTAGTTTTGAGAAGCTTATGAAGGATAAGTTTGCTATGAGTTCAATGGGAGAACTCACCTTCTTCTTAGGTCTGCAAGTTACACAGAAAGAAAATGGCATCTTTATCAGTCAGGATAAGTATGTCAATGATATTTTGAAGAAGTTTGGTTTTGAAGATGCTAAACCTGCCAAGACTACTATGGATACCAGTAAACCATTGCTGAAGGATGAATATGGAAAGGAGGTGGATATACACTTGTACAGGTCTATGATTGGCTCATTGATGTATCTTACAGCATCAAGACCTGATATCATGTTTGCTGTGTGTGCCTGTGCAAGATTTCAAGTGTGTCCCAAGGAATCACATCTCAATGCTGTGAAGAGAATTTTTAGATATCTGAGGCATCAACCTAAATTGGGCCTTTGGTATCCTAAGGATTCCCCATTTGATTTGATCTCCTACTCAGATAGTGATTATGCTGGAGCTTCTTTGGATAGAAAGTCTACAACAGGGGGTTGTCAGTTCCTTGGAAGCAGGTTGGTGTCATGGCAATGCAAGAAGCAAACAGTGGTGGCTAATTCTACAACAGAAGCTGAGTATGTGGCTGCTTCAAGTTGCTGTGGACAAGTTCTCTGGATGCAGAATCAATTATTGGATTATGGGTACAATTTCATGAATACTAAAATCCATATTGATAACAACAGCACACTTTGCATAATTAAAAATCCTGTTTTTCATTCTAAAACAAAACATATTGAGATAAGACATCATTTTATCAGGGATTGCTATGAAAAGAAGTTGATCCAAATTGTTAAAGTTCATACTGATAACAATGTTGCTGATCTTCTCACTAAACACTTTGATGTGGGGAGGTTTCAATTTTTAATTGCAAACATTGGTATGATAAATCTTTGAAAAGCTTATCTCTTTGTTTTTGTAAAAGTGTGTAAAGGAATTGTGCTGCTTGTTACTCTGCTGCTCATCATAAAGCATATATTTGTATTGCTATGTACTATGCTGCTAACTCTACTGCTAGTACATATGTTTGTTTGCTTTGTGGTGTTTTGTCTAATATTGTGCAGGAATAAGTCTAGATGATGATTTGCAAACAACAATATTCAGGCAACAAAAGAAGCACACTTATCATTCATTCAAATCAGAAGTTTTTACATCAAAAGAGATTACAAAAACTACTTCTGAAACTTTAAAAGTGTGCAAGAACAACAAATGACTACAACTACTACTTCCTAGGGCATGGCAGTCCAAGAACTATCTTTCTTTCCTTTGGAAGAGGAGAGTTTGTCTTTCTTGTCTTCTTTGCCTTGTTGGACTTATTTGGACGTGGCCTTGATGATTGAGGCCTCTCAGGAGTGGAAGGTGGTTCATTTGGAGGTTCATCTTCATCTGATGATGTGTAGATGAAAGGGGATACAAGCTCTTTTGGGGATGGTTGCCTAACTAGGATCCAAGCTGTATCTTCTGAAGACTCTGAAGATGATGGAGATTGTGGGGTCATCACAGCTTTACCCCTGGAAGTGCTAGGGGTTTGATTCAAATTGAGGAGATCTTTGAACACCGGAAGATCATGTTTTCTCTTCTTTGCTTGCTCTTTGGTTCTACAACCACCATGAGGAGGACGGAATGGCAGTACATAGGTTTCAAATGGGCTCTCATCTTCGGATGATGAATCAGAAGAGATATTGATAATTTCGGGTGTTGATTTCATTGTTTGGTGATTTGATTGTAAAGATGGATAGTATTGATTGTGGTTGTGGCGTTTTTGAAAGAGATTAGGGTTTGATTGCATAATTTGGGGAAAAGATCTCGCCGGTTTTATAGGGATTACGGAGTGACATGTGCATTAATTGTTATGTATCGTTGACCAAGGTCTATAGTCAACTCTGCTGCTGGCTCCAGTTCACTCTGCTGCTAGTTCTATCACTCTGCTGTTAGTTATGAATGACACGGTTCTGCTGTTATGGTTGTAAGTAAGAGGGTGTTATGTGTAACTTTCATCCATCAGTTTAAAACCTAATTGATCTTCATAATTGGTTTTAATATGTTCTTAATTGAAGTTATCACAAACCCTTACACCTAATCATTCCAATAATCACAAATCCCCAAATTCTCTAAAACCTAATTTATGGAGCTTTCACGTATCTGGGCTGAGCAACACAACAGTGTGGTCGTTTTGAATGAAGAGTTAGTTCCTGAAGGTTTCACAGACATGGTCAAGTTTTTGAATGCTACTTCTCTGTAACACCCCCAAAATACCGCAGCGGAAGACTGTGTCATTGGGGTGCTACTTCATAATACAAAGTACAAGTTATAGAAAACGAACTCTAAATGAGACGTTTTGAAAAGTTACCATTCGATTAATGAATTCAAAGTTACAAACATGAGATTCCAAAGTATGATACATAAATGTATACAAGTGTTTTGAATGGTAAATGATAAAAGCGTAAGTCTTCAGAATATGCAGCTTGACTCTAAGTTTCATGCACTAGCTATCGCCTTACTATCCTGAGATAAACATGCTAAAGTGTCAACACAATGGTTGGTGAGTTCATAGAGTTTGTCTTAAAACAGTTGAAAAAGCCTTAAAGAATGATCACACAGCAAAGGCATCGTGAATCCACTCAGTTACAAGTCCCGCCATAAGAGACTTGTAACCTGTGTGTTCACAACCCACTGCTAACATATATAGTATGAATAAGACATGTATAAGTTCATCAAGACAATTTAAGCAATTAGAAGTGAGTCTCTACTTCATCTCCGAAGACCTCACTTTTATGATGTATCCAACATTCGCAAATGTTAGGATGTATCAAAGACAACTGGGAGTCAATTCCCAAAGACAACTGGGAGCCACTTCCCAAAGAAAACTGACAGTCATGTATGTATTAAATCAAGTATAATGCCATCAAGTATAAGACAATCAAGTATAACACAGTCACGTATAAACGTTTCGAGTATTTGTACAAGTAAGCAAGTAGTTGAGCATGTATCCCCCCCAAGAGTTTAAAACAAGTACGAAAAGAGTAGGGGCTATGACTCACCTTAAGTCTATGTAGTGAGTAATGAAAGTGGTAGTCGAATCGCGAAAGTCTCTAAGAGCAGCCTATAATAGAATGTTGCGACTTAGGTTTGGAGTAACGTCTAAGAATACGAAGAATTGCCAATATATGTCTTGCATAATGTTCACGATGTAGTACTTTAGTATATAGTGTAAGTCTTTGAATATAAGTGGTCTATGAAACATGTATAGGTTGTAAATCTCTTACTACCGTTCGGGCCGACATAATTCAGAAGTCATGGAGTAAACGTTCGAGGAGCCAGGACACTTTAACTCGTAAATCCACAACTCGTCTCGACGGCTTACTCAATGAACTCCTCACATGAGGCTCCCTACTATTGTAGTATTCGATAACATATATATATATATATATATATATATATATATATATATATATATATATATATATATATATATATATAAGCTTTGATCTTTAATAGTTATATGGTCTTTAGCCGTGGCTTTGCCGTGACCTTGGTCATTGTTACCATGGTCTTGAGACTCAACCTTGGCTTTAGCCATGGTTGTGGTCTTGGCTTTAGGTCATTAGACCTCTTGGTCACATCTAAATATAATCATTATATAGTAACTTTGGTCTAAAAATGGGCTGTTAAGAATTTGAAGAAATTTATCACTCAGAAAGCATTTTCAGGTCTCGAGCTTCTTTATTCCTGAACGAAAATGTCGTTCCGGACAACTTTCGTGTTTTAACTTTTTGATGAATTGGACCAGAAGTGGGACTTTCAAAATCATAATTTGATCAGAATGCAATTTAGGCAGATTTGCCGTTTTGGTTTCGCTAACTTCAAATGGTCATAACTTTTGACTCGTATACTCGTTTTGGGTGATTCAAATTGCTATGTTTTCCTTGTTAAGTCCTCTTTAACAGTGAGTAAGTGTCAAATATCAAAGTTATACTATTGTGGTCGTGGTTTTCCATAAAAATCACTAGTTTGCTTGTTTGCTTGTCATAAGTTAACATATGTATACCAATACTCGTTTTATCCATTTTTAAACATCATGAACACAATACAAAGACCATATATAGCATGAAAGAAACATAATAAGCATGAAATGATATTGAGCAAGAAAGTGTATAAGGGTTTGCTTACAACTTTTGGCTTTCTAAAGAAAGGAAGTCAAGTATAGAACTAGGACACTAAACCTAAGCTTGTAAACCCTTCACCATAACTCTTGTAACCATTGATAGACTTGATATAGACCTTGTGAAAACCCATTAACTTCAGCCCTAGTAACCTTGTGTAGCTCCTAATTCAACCATGGAATCACCAAACAAACTTAAGAACTAGGTAGAGAATACTAAGACCTTGAACTTTGTAGTGTAACTTGTATATTGAAGATCAAAGGATCATGGTGCTAGGTACTTATGTTGTGGCGTTTTTGTTGATGAAGAATGGAAGAGATTAGCTTGCTATTTATACTAAGAATGAGGAGGTTAGGAAGGTGGCTAGGAAACTACATAAACTTGGAGACAAAGTTGTAATTAAAAATGATCTAATGGCTAAAGTCATGAGATGATGCCACAAGTGTGAATGCCCCCCCTAGTGGCGGTTTGAAGAACTCGGAGAACAAGGTGTGGACTTTTGATGGTATTATCCTAAGTATGTAGCTAGTTTTGACTCCGTAAATTGCTAACCGTAAGTTTTTAAGTCACGAAACGTAAAACCGGGTATCCTAAAAATATGAAACTTGAAAGTATGGTCAAACATGTCAATATACTCCATAATAAAATATAAAATGAGTGGTAGGATCTATCGGGTGCTAAAACCCTGCTAAAAACTGGAAACACGGGTCTAAAACGCGTAATACGTAAAACGTACGAAAGTTGCGTAAAATTGAGAAAAGTAAAATGTAACTTTTCTAATAGGATAATAATGACTTAAAATGACTTATAATGTCTAGGCTGGGCTCAGTCTAGTGTCGGTTGGTGTTAAATGTCTTTTAGACCTAAAACCGCAAGCCTAAAAATCAAGGAATGACTTATAAAATCAAAGAATGATTTTTGGTCAAAGGAGGAGGGAAAAATATGTTGACTTTTTCTAATAAGTTGAAAACTCAAATTGTCTTAGAAACGCGTTTTGTGGTCTAACGGTTAATCGCCCATACGGTTAAGCGTGCTCATGCGAGAGTAGTACAGGCTTGGGTGACCTGCCGGGAATAGTAATTAATCTGAAAATGCGAATTGTTACAGTCTCTACCCCTTCAGGAAACTTCGTCCCGAAGTTTAGTTGATGTTAACTACTTATGGTGTGTCTAAGAGAATTCGGGATCTCTAATATAGTGGTGTTCACTCTGATTCGTCTAAGATTCTGGTTAAGGAGTTGTATCGGCTACAATTAAGCCCACTTATTTATAACACATTACTTACATAAAGAAGCGTCCAAATTTATGTAAGTAAGGGATCATAAACTCATGGTTCGGTGATTTACAATTTCTTTATTTAACTGAAGAGGCGTCCCAATCCATTTAAATAAGGAGATTCTAAAACATCCTACTTAAGAATTTCCGACACAAAATCCGCCTTCTGAGGCAGATGGTAAGATAATCCAGTCATCAAATCCCTAAAGCTAAGCAATAATATTATTTAACTCAAATCTTGTATCTCATCAAACACAAGATTAAGTTAACTAATTAGTTATTACTGAGCTCCATGTTTTTAATTACTCGACGAATCTCTGGGGCTCCTTATAATACTAAAGTCACATCATCTAACAGCGTGGAATTAAGCAAACCTCTAACCAAAAAGCATAAGTGTATGTATTGTGTGTAAGGCAAATAAAGAGGAAGGTCCCAACGTATATAGCAGTTATAGTCTAGGCACTAAATGCAACCTAGTTCTCTATAACCAAGGCTCTGATACCAATCTGTAACACCCCCAAAATACCGCAGCGGAAGACTGTGTCATTGGGGTGCTACTTCATAATACAAAGTACAAGTTATAGAAAACGAACTCTAAATGAGACGTTTTGAAAAGTTACCATTCGATTAATGAATTCAAAGTTACAAACATGAGATTCCAAAGTATGATACATAAATGTATACAAGTGTTTTGAATAGTAAATGATAAAAGCGTAAGTCTTCAGAATATGCAGCTTGACTCTAAGTTCCATGCACTAGCTATCGCCTTACTATCCTGAGATAAACATGCTAAAGTGTCAACACAATGGTTGGTGAGTTCATAGAGTTTGTCTTAAAACAGTTGAAAAAGCCTTAAAGAATGATCACACAGCAAAGGCATCGTGAATCCACTCAGTTACAAGTCCCGCCATAAGAGACTTGTAACCTGTGTGTTCACAACCCACTGCTAACATATATAGTATGAATAAGACATGTATAAGTTCATCAAGACAATTTAAGCAATTAGAGTGAGTCTCTACTTCATCTCCGAAGACCTCACTTTTATGATGTATCCAACATTCGCAAATGTTAGGATGTATCAAAGACAACTGGGAGTCAATTCCCAAAGACAACTGGGAGCCACTTCCCAAAGAAAACTGACAGTCATGTATGTATTAAATCAAGTATAATGCCATCAAGTATAAGACAATCAAGTATAACACAGTCACGTATAAACGTTTTGAGTATTTGTACAAGTAAGCAAGTAGTTGAGCATGTATCCCCCCCAAGAGTTTAAAACAAGTACGAAAAGAGTAGGGGCTATGACTCACCTTAAGTCTATGTAGTGAGTAATGAAAGTGGTAGTCGAATCGCGAAAGTCTCTAAGAGCAGCCTATAATAGAATGTTGCGACTTAGGTTTGGAGTAACGTCTAAGAATACGAAGAATTGCCAATATATGTCTTGCATAATGTTCATGATGTAGTACTTTAGTATATAGTGTAAGTCTTTGAATATAAGTGGTCTATGAAACATGTATAGGTTGTAAATCTCTTACTACCGTTCGGGCCGACATAATTCAGAAGTCATGGAGTAAACGTTCGAGGAGCCAGGACACTTTAACTCGTAAATCCACAACTCGTCTCGACGGCTTACTCAATGAACTCCTCACATGAGGCTCCCTACTATTGTAGTATTCGATAACATATATATATATATATATATATATATATATATATATATATATATATATATATATATATATATATATATATATATATATATATATATATATATACATATATAAGCTTTGATCTTTAATAGTTATATGGTCTTTAGCCGTGGCTTTGCCGTGACCTTGGTCATTGTTACCATGGTCTTGAGACTCAACCTTGGCTTTAGCCATGGTTGTGGTCTTGGCTTTAGGTCATTAGACCTCTTGGTCACATCTAAATATAATCATTATATAGTAACTTTGGTCTAAAAATGGGCTGTTAAGAATTTGAAGAAATTTATCACTCAGAAAGCATTTTCAGGTCTCGAGCTTCTATTTTCGTGAACGAAAACGTCGTTCCGGACAACTTTCGTGTTTTAACTTTTTGATGAATCGGACCAGAAGTGGGACTTTCAAAATCATAATTTGATCAGAATGCAATTTAGGCAGATTTGCCGTTTTGGTTTCGCTAACTTCAAATGGTCATAACTTTTGACTCGTATACTCGTTTTGGGTGATTCAAATTGCTATGTTTTCCTTGTTAAGTCCTCTTTAACAGTAAGTAAGTGTCAAATATCAAAGTTATACTATTGTGGTCGTGGTTTTCCATAAAAATCACTAGTTTGCTTGTTTGCTTGTCATAAGTTAACATATGTATACCAATACTCGTTTTATCCATTTTTAAACATCATGAACACAATACAAAGACCATATATAGCATGAAAGAAACATAATAAGCATGAAATGATATTGAGCAAGAAAGTGTATAAGGGTTTGCTTACAACTTTTGGCTTTCTAAAGAAAGGAAGTCAAGTATAGAACTAGGACACTAAACCTAAGCTTGTAAACCCTTCACCATAACTCTTGTAACCATTGATAGACTTGATATAGACCTTGTGAAAACCCATTAACTTCAGCCCTAGTAACCTTGTGTAGCTCCTAATTCAACCATGGAATCACCAAACAAACTTAAGAACTAGGTAGAGAATACTAAGACCTTGAACTTTGTAGTGTAACTTGTATATTGAAGATCAAAGGATCATGGTGCTAGGTACTTATGTTGTGGCGTTTTTGTTGATGAAGAATGGAAGAGATTAGCTTGCTATTTATACTAAGAATGAGGAGGTTAGGAAGGTGGCTAGGAAACTACATAAACTTGGAGACAAAGTTGTAATTAAAAATGATCTAATGGCTAAAGTCATGAGATGATGCCACAAGTGTGAATGCCCCCCCCCCCCTAGTGGCGGTTTGAAGAACTTGGAGAACAAGGTGTGGACTTTTGATGGTATTATCCTAAGTATGTAGCTAGTTTTGACTCCGTAAATTGCTAACCGTAAGTTTTTAAGTCACGAAACGTAAAACCGGGTATCCTAAAAATATGAAACTTGAAAGTATGGTCAAACATGTCAATATACTCCATAATAAAATATAAAATGAGTGGTAGGATCTATCGGGTGCTAAAACCCTGCTAAAAACTGGAAACACGGGTCTAAAACGCGTAATACGTAAAACGTACGAAAGTTGCATAAAATTGAGAAAAGTAAAATGTAACTTTTCTAATAGGATAATAATGACTTAAAATGACTTATAATGTCTAGGCTGGGCTCAGTCTAGTGTCGGTTGGTGTTAAATGTCTTTTAGACCTAAAACCGCAAGCCTAAAAATCAAGGAATGACTTATAAAATCAAAGAATGATTTTTGGTCAAAGGAGGAGGGAAAAATATGTTGACTTTTTCTAATAAGTTGAAAACTCAAATTGTCTTAGAAACGCGTTTTGTGGTCTAACGGTTAATCGCCCATACGGTTAAGCGTGCTCATGCGAGAGTAGTACAGGCTTGGGTGACCTGCCGGGAATAGTAATTAATCTGAAAATGCGAATTGTTACATTCTCTTAGGTATGCACTCACTGTGAACCCTACTATATTTGTTTCCTACATCAAACAGTTTTGGTTTACAGCTAAAATCAAAACTATGAATGGGGAAAAACATGTCAGTGCTTTTGTAGATGGGCAAAAGGTTCGTGTAACTGAATCATCTATAAGGGAATCTCTTCTCTTAGATGATGAGACAGAGACCACTTGTCTTGAAAACTCTGCTATTTTTGCTGGTTTAAAAGATTTGGGGTATGAGGGGAATCATAAAAATTTAAAATTTCAAAAAGCTCTCCTCTGTCCTCAATACAAGTTTCTGGTACATCTATTCCTTCATTGTTTGAGTCCTAAAACATCTGGGTGGCATGAGTTCAGTACTACCATTGCTTCTGCAATGATATGTCTGTGCAAAGGTCAACCATTTAATTTTTCTAAAATGATATTGGCGGGGTTATTTAAAGGTGTTGACGATGGTTCTTATTTTCTATATCCAAGATTTCTTCAGATCCTTATTGAAAAACAAATTTCTAAAACAAGAACCCATGTTGCTGAATATGATGCTCCAAAATTGGCTTCAAGAACTTTTACCTTTTTGATTAAGCATGGCAAAGGTTTTTCAGGTGCACATACAAATCTTACTTCTTTCATGGAACAAATTGTGCAAAACAACCAGGGTGAAGGATCAGGAAATCCCACTGATTCCCATCACACACCCAATTTTAGTGCATCTGCTACACAACCTAAAATACTCTATACCCGTAGGAACACCAAAAAGAACACTAATCTTCCTCAGGATAGTGTTAGTATGGCTGTACCAGATGAGGCTGTCCTAGGTGATGGAGAGGACATGTTGGCAAGGGCTGTCACTACTGCTTCTAGCTTAGCAGCAGAGCAGGATAGTGATAACATCATTAAGACCCAAACCAAGGCAACATCTAGAGAAAAGGATTCTTATGAGTCTGATTCTCAGGATGGTAACCCTAGCCAAATGGAAAACATAGGGGGCTCAGATGATCAAACTAGGTTTGATACTGAGTTTTTGTCCCAAGATTCACCTCTCGGACCAGGTCACACAGGTCGAAGTGATGAGGACAGGCCAGTGACTCATGAATTGACGGATCCACTTGTACATGATGACATTGTCAGTGATTCACCTCTCGGACCAGGTAATACAGGTCGAAGTGATGAGACTACAATGCAACTTATTAAAGAATTGACGGCTACTTGTACCACTTTGGGGTTGAAATGTAAATCTTTGGAAGAGAAGGTTCTTAATCTATCTGATGTTGTTGCTGGTCAAGACAAGGTCATCATCCAAATGCGAAAACAGATTAAGAGCTTTAAGAAATCAAGATCTTCAACCTCCTTGAAACGATTGAAGAAAGTGGGGACTAATCAAGTTGTAAGTTCTTCTGAACCATCTACTCATTTGGAAGAGGATGCTTCCAAACAGGGGAGGAATGAAACTATCATGGATTCAGGGGAGGTAAATTTTGAAAAAGTTGATAATGTTCAAGATATGGATGCTGGAATAGTTTCAGGGGAGGTTCCAGTGATTGAAGAAATGGATGTGGATAGTCCTCAGAATAATGAAGACTTTGTAGTTGCTGATAAATCAGGGAATGAAGTTGTTATGGAAAAGATGGTTGCTGCACAAGAAAAGGTGGTAGAAACTCTTAAAACTTTGGAGTCTGAGCAACTAATGAAGGCAACAGGGTTGATGGGTAATGTGTTAAAGACTTTGGAAGATTCAGTGGTAAAACATGTTGAAAATGCTGCTATTGCTGACTCTACTGCTGCTCATAATTCTGCTGCTAAGGATGTTTCTGGTTCTGCTGCTAGTGGAATAGTGAATACTACTGAAGCACAAGACTCTGCTGCTGGGTCTATGGATAATGCTGCTGCAGAGGCAATGGTTTTGCTAAGTAAGAAGACTACTGATGACTCTATTTCTAAACAAACACCACAACTACCAACTCAATCATTATCACAACCTATCACAACAACAATTACATCATCAGTACCAAGAAAACCTCAAAAAGGAATAACAATAAAAGAACCTGCTGCTACTCAAAGGAAGACAATCATATCATCTTCTACAGATAAGGGTAAAGGCAAGCAAGTTGATATTCAGAGGTGGATATATAAAGGCATTGATTTCACAGATATACCTTTTGATTCTTGGCCTAAGGAACTTCTAAGTGAACATGATTCTGCTGTTGCACTTAAATTACATGATGATGATCAACAGTTACTTTTGGAAGAAGAGAAAAGACAGGCTGAAGAATTAAAGAAGTATGATGAATGGGTCAATGAGAAGATCAGAATTGATGCTGATATTGAATTTCAAAAGTTGATCAAAGAGGAAGGTAATGAAACTTCAACTTTTGATGTGCAATCCTGGTACAAGGAGTTCATTATCAAGAAGAGAAAGCAAAATGATGCTGCTAGAAAGAAGATAAAGATACTTAAAGGTCCAACTGTTAAACAACAAAGAAAAGAATATGAAAGATATCTAAAGAATATGGCTGGATGGAAATTGATAGAGTTGAAACCTTATTCTGATAAAGAGGTTTTTGACTTGTATCAACAAACTAAGAAAAGAACAGATACTTTCTATCCTATGGGATGTGCTGAAGACTTGGAACAGATTGCTCAGATGAACAAGAAGTTGATACCTGAAAAGGTAGCTGAAGCAGAGCATGTTCAAAAAGCTAATGTTGTTGAACAGATTGAGGGTGATGCAGCAAAGACTACTTCTTCTGTGCAGGGTGATAAAAGAAAAGGTGTTATTCATAAGTCAGTTGCAAAGAAGAAGAGAAAGATTGGAGAAGGAAGCAGTTCCATGCCTGAAGGAGATGAGTTTAAACATGGTCTTGATCACATTCCTTCTGAGCATCAAAAAGAACAATTGAAGGGTTATACTGTGGTTGGCAAGATGGAAGATCCTGAAGTAGTTGATGCCAAACCATTAGGAATTAAATATCCTATTGTCAAAGTAACTACAGGGTATGATACTAACATTGGAGCATTTCATGATGTCCAGAGATCTGATGGTAAGACTCACAGGTTTCTTAGATTTCAACAGATGTTACACTACTTTGATAGAGAGGATGTTGAAGACTTGTGGAAGTTATACAAGGCAAAGTTTGGAGCTAAGAAATTTGATGGTAAAAAGTATGAGAGAGATCAAATTGATCATATCTTAACTTCTTCTGATAATGTTATGTGGAGAGCTCTTAAACTTATGTTTGAACCTTCAATGGATGATTCTGAATGGACAGAGATAGTAGAATACAAAGTAAGAAAATGGAGACTCTTTCAAGATTCTGGAGTTCATGTGCTAGAAATTGGACCTATTACTTTGTATATGCTAGCTGAAGTAGATTACCCAGTGGTAAGATACTGGAATATTGTCAATCAGATGGTTAATGGTGACAAAACACTTAAGCTGCAGAAAGATTATGATTCTGATGATCAAGCATTCAATTTGCTGTCAAAGTATAAGAAGAAATTTGATCAACTGAATTTTCAAGAGTTGAAGTGTTTGGAAGCATCCTCCAAGTGATTAATTGAGCTTAGAAGAAACTTACTTATTTAGAAATAAATAATAAGTTTAGGGGAGGATTGTTGGGTCTGAAACTGCTGCTGAGTAAAACTGCTGCTGAGTGAAACTGCTGCTAGTGGTAATGATTCTGCTGCTAAGGTCAAAGTGCTGCTGAGGATAAATACTGCTGACAGAATCTGCTGCTAATATGATAAGGATGTATAGGGTTTAGATAAATATAGAATAGATTGTGTAAATATTATATTTATCTAGAATATACGTATCTTGTAGAGAAAGGTATTGTAAACCTAGTAGGACTCCTTAGTCTATAAAAGGAGGATCCTAGGGTTAGTTTATGTACGTATCATTATTCACTTCAAGGTTGTAAAACCCTAGCATTGTTGAGTGCTCGTATTAATAATATTGAAGTGTTGAAAGAGAATCATAATTCTTCCTAAGTTAAGCTGTTATATTCCGCGTATTAGCTTAAGTATTCATTCAAGTTAACTTCTATATAAGATCGTTTAAGCTCAACTGGGATCAACAATCTTGAATGCGATAATGAAGGAGTGTGGCCTGTCATGAACAATACACACTATATCATTATCGCATTGAAGACGTCTTAATTATCAGGGCCCATCTATCTAACGATGTAGATGGGTTCCATCGCTTTAATTGGACCCCGTTTTCTAACGATGTTTAATCTTGATTATTGAAAGAACCATTAAACATCGTTAGAAAATGGTGTCCAATCAAAGCGATGGAACCCATCTACATCGTTAGATAGATGGGCCCTGATAATTGAGCTTTAAGTTCTTAGCAACCAAATTCTTATTATCATTTATATTGCTCACTTAAATGTGACGAACATACATATTAGTTATGTAGGTCCTACGACATTAGAGAACTAATCATGAATCAATGAAATCATATTAAATTTATATCAACAATGCAATGAAATTTTTTTCATTGTAACTAAATACATGAAAAAACTCTTTAAGTTCTTGATATGTTTATTGTACTTCAACCTAATCCTAAGATAAAATAAGCTAATCCAAGCAAACCTTAATATATCTTTTGCTCTAATTATTCGCAAAAACAGCACAGCATGTTCTTCCTTATTCTATCAATACAAATTATACTTGATAATTGTTTCTGTATTTTGACAAAGAGCAAAGATGAATCAATAATGGATGGACAACACCAGAACAAGTTTATGTTCATACTTGAAAGTGGTTTCTGTCCACCCATCATTGATACTTTTTCCATCTTTGATACTTGGATGTTTTAACCTAAATATTCGCACACACATCCGCTACTTTTCTTCCTTATTCTCTCAATACAAATGCAACATAATTCTTGTAACAGATAGTCAACCTAATCGTAAGATAAAATAAGCTAATCCAAGCAAACCTTAATATCTCTTTTGCTCTAATTATTCGCAAAAACAACACAGCATGTTCTTCCTTATTCTATCAATACAAATGCAACACAATTCTTATAACAGATAATCAACCTAAGCCTAAGAATAAATAGCTCTAAGGGGGTATTTGGATTATATTCATTTGTGATCTTATCAGCTTTTTGAGATTTGGGATCAAAACCTAGATCCAAGTGAGTTGTAACTGTGAGTGTGAGAGATAAAGAGACGATTATGGAAATGTGTGAAGTGGGTTTGATAAGTTTGTGTATAATATATATATATATATATATATATATATATATATATATATATATATATATATATATATATATATATATATATATTACTGTAGAAGTTTAAAAGTGAAGTGTGTTTGATACTCTTGGTAGGGGTGTTCACGGGGCGGTTCGGTTAGGTTAGTTGGAAGATTTTAACTATCCATCGCGTGGCGGGTAATTTATTTATATTATATACGGTTCGGTTCGATTAACCACGGATATCTAAAAGTAAAAAACGAAACCGAATGCTTGGTTTGTCAGTTTCTCGGGTTTTTTGAACACCCCTAATGCTTGGTAGGGGGTTATACGGGGTGAAGAATGGGAAAGGTAGCGAAAAAATATGCTTGGCAAAGCATAATGCAATAACCCATTACCCAATAGTCGGTAATGGATCATTACCCAATAAATTGGGGGGATTGATCTTCTTTACATTTCCCTTTCCCGACCATTAGCTTACACTTTCCCTTTCCCTTTCCCAAGTTTGAACCAAGCGCACCTTGCCTTTAGTGTATTTTGTATTTAAAAAGTCGCCCATGTGAATTAGCCATTATCACCGGTCATGCATGGTTTCCATTACACTATAAGCGACTACAACCCAATGCACATGACCTATGACCCATGTTAATTACCCATTATATTGTCGATGACCATGAATGTATTGGTTGATAGCATGACACTATATGCCACTACAACCCAATACAGTTGACCCATTACCCATGTTAATTACCAATTGTCAACAGTCATGGATGTGTCGTAACATGACACTCTAAGCAACTATCTACCCAATGCATATGACCCATATGATCGATGACAAATACCCATTAATTAATGAATGTGACCAGTGATAACCTAATGCACATGACCCATGACCCATGTGAATTAGCCATTATCACCAGTAATGCATGGTTTCCATTACACTAAAAGCCACTATAACCCAATGCACATGCACATGACCCATAACCCATGTTAATTACCAATTGTCAACAGTAATGGATGTGTCGTAACATGACACTCTAAGCAACTATACATCTAATGCATATGACCCATATGATTGATGTCAAATACCCATTAATTAATGAATGTGACCAGTGATAACCTAATGCACATGACCCATGACCCATGTAAATTAGCCATTATCACCGGTAATGCATGGTTTCCATTACACTAAAACCCACTCTAACCCAATGCACATGATCCATGACCCATATTAATTACCAATTGTCAACAATCATGGATCTGTCGTAACATGACACTAAGAAACTATCCACCCAATGCATATGACCCATCTGATCGATGTCAAATACCCATTAATTAATAAATGTGACCAGTGATAACCTAATGTAGATGACCCATGACCCATGTGAATTAGCCATTATCACCGGTAATGCATGGTTTCCATTACACTAAAAGCCACTCTAACCCAATGCACATGGCCCATGACCCATGTTAATTACTAATTGTCAACAGTCATGGATGTGTCGTAACATGACACTCTAAGCAACTATCCACCCAATGCATATGGCCTATATGATCGATGTCAAATACCCATTAATTAATGAATGTGACCAGTGATAACCTAATGCACATGACCCATGACCCATGTGAATTAGCCATTATCACTGGTCATGCATGGGTTGCACCGGCTTGGTAGGTGTATACCATTTGTCACAGACACTAAGAAGAAAGTATCCAGGGACCTTCCCGGTCATATGTTATCCGGGATCAAGAAAGTTTGAACTCGGATTGAGCTTGACTCGAAATGCTCGATTTATCTGTAAAGATGTGTTTTATTACAAAAATTAAATTTGAAATATAACCTCAGAATTGAATTTGGTTTGACTTCAACTCGAAAAGCTTGATACATTCATAAATAAGTATTTACACTTAGTACACTTACATATTAAAAAAAGTACATATTTTATATCACTTACAAGCTCGAGAACTCAACAATAACTCGAGTCGAACTTATATAAGGTTGATCTCAACTCATTAAACATTTCGAGCTCATTTGACAGGCTTTCAATCTCCAAATTTTTAATATAGCGCTCAAGATCCCGTCCCTTAATTTTCCCCAAAATTTCAATCTCCCGCTCCGCTCATATGGCGCCCCTTTTTCACCCAAAATCAAAACATTAACACTACTAGCATAGTCAGATCTATCTTCTATCTATTCATCTATTCTCCTTCTCTCTAGAACTGACTCACACCACCGCCAAACTTCACCGCCTTATCTCGCCGTGGTTCCACCAACCATCGCTCCTCCATGCCATCACCGTCATCAAGACAAGGGAACTGTATGGGAGAGTTTGTTTGCTTCGGTTGTTTGGTTTGAGATAACCACCACATCCACCACCATCACAGTCGAGCCACCATCACCCTCATCTCACCTATCCTACTCTGTTCATGGGTATGCTCAAACACATATTTAATTTATATTTTCTTAAATGTGTAATCGAATATAAAATGATTTATATTGATTTTCGTGGATTAAACTAGCCTAAAACATGTTTTTGATTATAAATTCGTGTGGTGGTAATCGTTGCAGGTAGACTTATTAAGACGACATAGTTTTCCTGTTTATTGGAATGGAGCAATCGACGTGTTCTAAGAGGCCACTATTTTGCTCGTAAAGGGAGTCTTGATTTGTTTCCACTCCGGGAGGATGTTGCAGAACAGTTGGAGTTTTCTTATTGCATTTGTGTAAGTTATCTATCAAAAGATTAACATAACATCTGTTATATAGGAAATTAACTCAAATATGGTTGCTTTTTGTCAAACTGTTTCATTTGTACCAAATGTTAGTGATTTGCTTGCTTGGTAATGTGTTTGACATTTATTCGTTCCACGTTTGGCACTACATAAAATTGCAACCAATTGTATATTATTTGTTGCCCGAGTTGATATGCAACCCGTATGTTTGTTTTTGAGGCTAAACTTATATTTGGGACATCTAATGTTGTCGTCTTTTATGTTAGCATTAATCACGTTACTTGTTTCTTGCAGGGGCTACATGCTATTTTCACAGGTGAGGATGATACATGGGATGCCTGGCTAAAAATTCCCTCAGCTGGATTTTCTGGCACACTTCATTTTCGAGGCGTGGGTATGCTCCATCTCAGTCACCAAAGCCAACCCATGTATATTTTTACTGTTTCATGGTTGGCAGATCTTATATTATGCAGCGTTATTAGTGCCTTGGTTTCTTACATTTCCCATATTTTTTTGCAGAAAGAAACTGCCATTAGACTCAGATGTAAGCCGTTTTTTATGTTGTTAACAATTTCATTTTCTAATGATAACACCATTGTATTTCTTAATTTATATTGCAGGTGACCACTCCAATGGCCATTGAAACTTTGGAAAACGTACCAGCAATGGAAACAGTGGTATGTAATAAAACATCCACCTTTGATATTTTTTTTATTTTACATACATGACTAATGTACCGTGTTTTATATATACATATAGGAACCTGTTAAAACTATCGGACATACGAAAATGCTTAAGCCACGACAAACCGGTTCTACAGGTTACACCACCCACTATGATACCAAATATTAGTGAACAAAATACTGGACTAAAATTAGTACCAATGAAGCGAAAACATTTGGTCTCTAGTGAAACCTTGCAAAAGCAAGCTAAGGCAGCGAAGAGTCAATAGGTTTTAACTTATGATAGTTGAGAATTTGATTATATACGACATTACAATTTTATATATATTTGCTTCATTTATATACATTCGATTTTTATTGAATTTGAAATACAATTGTATATATATTTGCTTCATTTATATACATTCTATTTTATATATATATATATACTAGCAGTAGTAACTATGCTCCAGCAGTACTAACGTGGTACTAGTATTAACTCTCCTATCATGTTTGTGCAGATAGTGGAACCAGTGGCTCATCTAGTTCTGTTATGTTGTGAGCTTTGACATGTTCTAGTTCTGCTCTCATCCTGATGTGTTGATATGTAGCAGCCTACATTTTCAAGGCTTTTATATCCAGATGATGAGATTAGATCAATGGCAGAAAAACTTGTATTTTAACTGCAAATTTTATTATTATGTTCATTGTTTTGGATTAATAGTCTTTATGATGTTGTTTGAATTACTGCTGATCATGTTTGTGTTAATATTGCTTAGATAGATTTAGTGCAGCTCATGAACTTCAAAGAAAATGTGCCAAGTATTTACTACTGCTAGTACAAAAGTTAATACTGCTAGTTAAAGTTGGTACTGCTCAGAGATTAAGACTACTTGCTCATGGAAAAGATTATAGATACTTAAGAAACTATTGTAAGCCAACTAGGACTCCTTGGTGTATAAAAGGATGTCCAATTTTATATTTTGTTCAGTAATATACATTCCAATTTTATTGTATTTGAATTTGTTTTGATATATATTTGAATTGTTTTGATATATATTGATTTTTTAAATGTGACTAAAAGATGCATATAGTCACACTTATTAACACTTTTAGTCACTGTTTGCTTTATTCGTTGTGTGACTAAATATTACAGAAGGCCACACAAACATAAAATTCACATGGCCATTGGATGATCTATAGTCACACAAAATACGCATTTCTTCAGTTTAAACAGCATACGGCCACACTTATTAACACTTTTGGCCACTATTTCCTAAATGGTATGTGACTAAATACCCAAAACAAACATGCTTTGTGTGACTAAATATTACCAAAGGCCACACAAACATAAAATTCGCGTGGCCATTGGATGATCAATAGTCACACAAAATACACATTTCATCACTTTAAACAGCATATGGTCACACTTATTAACACTTTTGGCCACTGTTTGCTTAATGGTATGTGACTAAATACCCAAAACAAACATGCTTTGTGTGACTAAATATTACAAAAGGCCACGCAAACGTAAACTTCATGTGACCATTGGATGATCAATAGTCACACAAAATACACATTTCTTCACTTTAAACAGCATATGGTCACACTTATTAACACTTTTGGCCACTGTTTGCTTAATGGTATGTGACTAAATACCCAAAACAAACATGCTTTGAGTGACTAAATATTACAAAAGGCCACGCAAACGTAAACTTCATGTGACCATTGGATGATCAATAGTCACACAAAATACACATTTCTTCACTTTAAACAGCATATGGTCACACTTATTAACACTTTTGGCCACTTTGTGTTAAATTGTATGTGACTAACTCCAAAAAAACAACACCCATTGTGTGACTAAATCATCACAAAGGTCACATTTATTGTATATTCATGTGGCCACAGGACGGGAAATAGTCACACAAAATACACATTTACTTGAATATATCATCTCAAATGTCACATATATTATATATTTATGTGGCCAAAGGTTGAAAAATCGTTACTCTCAAAAAACATTCACGTGACTATAAAGTGTTTACGGTCACTGATAATGACTAATCCAACAAAACTTGTGCCTAATTTGTCACACATATTCGGGGTTTTGGTCACTCTTTTTTGATGGAAAAGGCCACAAACTCAACAATGTGACCATATGCCACTTACGGTGGCGGGACCTATGGTGACACACAACGAAAAAAACGTGTGTGGCTATAGGCATATCGTCACACATTTTTGGCGTGACCAATACAACTTTTTGTACCAATAAGCAGAGTTGGTACATTTGTTTTCTTTTGGGATGAGATGTGTGATTACCCATATTCGTTGTACTTGATTATTTTTTAGAGTATAAATTTACCGAGGAAACTCTTTACCCAAAAATAACATAATTGTATGATATAATAGTAACACGAAGATAAACGTGATGCAGCAACAAGGTCGTATATGAGGGTGATGCGAGGTGAATGATATAGTCGTTTTAGTATAGTGTTTATTTTACCTAAGAAATGCTTAGGAAAGTATTTCCCCGGGTCGTGTCCCAACGAAGGTATGAATGGAATTCTTAATTCCCGAATCGTGAAACGTGTCGTGAAAGTGGTAAAAAGTGAAATTGATGAGATTATACTAATGAATAAGTAAATGAAGCACAAATAATCACTTAAACACGTATTTTAAATAAGGAAACTAAAAACATAACATAGAATCGAAAACGTAAGCTTAAACGTAAAATAAACATTAACGTACGAAATAAAACGTGAATTTTGAGCTACACTACTCCTACGGACTTGAAAATGATTTTGAAAAGTTAAAAATCATAAAAGAAAATTTTGAGAAAAAGAAAAATATTTTTTTGACATTTTATTTATTTTTTATGAATTAAAAACTAATTAACTAATTAAAAATTAAAAGAAAATGCAAATAAAGTGAGAAAAATGAAAAAATAAATTTTGAAAATTATAAAATAACTAAAAAGTAATTTTAAAACTAAAAAATAATTTTTTTGGCTTTTTGTATAATTTTTGGGAATTAAAAACTATTAAATCTAATTAAAAAATCAAAATAAATGAGAAAAATGCAAAATAAATTTCTAGAATTCTAAAATAAATGAAAATATTTTTCTAAAATATTTTTGGATTTTTCTAGGCTTTTTCTAATTTTTTTGGATTTTTTAGTAATTAAAAAGTATTAAATATTGAATATAAATGAAAATTAAATAAGAAAAATATCAAATGGACTCAAAAAAATTTGAAAAAATTATAGAAAAACTAAAATATTAAAATAAGCTTGTGAAAAAATTTTGAAAGTAAAATAAGCCAGAAAACTGCTTATTAGCTTAAAACTGCTTATTGGGAGAGCTTATTATTAAGCAAAACTTTGACCAGGTTGACCCCAACTTTGACCAAGTTATTTTTGGACTCAGAAAAGCTCAGTGGAACAAGGTTAAGACCAGTTGTAACTCAGAAACACAGAATAAGGCCAAACAGGTTCAATAAAGCTTAATGAGAATAAGCAGAAGCAAAGCAGTATAAGCAAAAGGTACCAACTACTGAAATAAGCAATCAGAGGCACAAATGAACTATATTTAGCAACAAATCTCAGGTTTCTAACTCTAGATCACACTGGCAGGACCCAAACTTGGTAACAGTTACTAGTTCAATGGGAAAGCGGGTTCAAAGAGGCAAAAAGAAGCTAAGAAATAAGCTGACTATAAGGCACAAAGATTGAGAAAAGCTGAGATAAATGATTACTGAACTACTGACTATGCATAAAATCAAATTCCAATCCTAACTCATGCTTTAGCCTACCTAAAAGTTGGATAAAAAAGAGCCTTATGGGATAGATGGTTTGGGTGCAGGGGAAACAGCAGGTCAAAGAAAGCTTTTCTATCTTAGTTATTTCCAATCTAAAGGAATTTAATCTATGCAATATCACTTTGTGTGTTAAATACAACTGCCAAACAACTGAGAAATCCAATTTCAAGTTATTCCAAAAATATTTTAGGGCTTAATTTCTATCTGATAAAAGATAGGCTGAATCAGGTTATAAAATTTAATGCTGTGACGAATTTTTATAAACTGAGTTATGCTACCAAATTGACTAATTAAAAAACACTCAACATGCAATCTAAGACTACAGCGAACCTGTTTAAACAACTCTAGATCCTTAAAACTGATTAACCCTATATGATTTGATCTAAACTGATATGATTTCTAATATTCAACCCAAATATGCATAAGCTACACATCTACTTAAAACAACTCCAAATCAAACCTAAACAACTACTGAGATCTAATTATAGCAAATTGAAATCAAATTTGTGACCAAAACCTTATTTGACTATCAGAAGTTGTTAGGAATACAAATATTCCTGTAAAAGTCTCGGTCACCTAATTATTTTAATAGCATTAAGTTAGCTCGTAGGAAGTTTAGTTATTAGTTAGTTAGTATTAGATTAAGTAACATCGTGGAAGAAGGACGGGTCTTTACCCACTGTATGCCTGATCCACAGCCCGGGTGTGGGCGTTTTTATCTTTCTTTGTAGCTTAGTATAAATACCCCCCTCCACATGTGGAGAGGGTTGGACCTTCACATTAATCTCAGTCTAACATATCATTTTCTCTCAAGGTTCCAAAATCTCTTACTTTTCTCCTCCTCTTTCATACTCAACACCACACTCATCACCACTAATATCATGTTTGTGACTTAAATCTTATCCTACAATTGGTATCAAGAGCCAAGGTTTCATCTTAGGGCCTTGTAAAATCGGATTTGGTGTGGTTTTGTGTAGTTTTTGTGAGTTAGAAGTGTTTTTCTTGAAAACATCTTAGTTTGATCTATCTAGTGTTAGTTGACATGTTAGAGGTGTACTTCTATGATCATTTGTGTTAGGGTTACATTATTTCTTAGTTAGTTTTGCTATTTCACATGTATTTTTGAAGATTGGATTGTGTTTAGGTCGAATTTCTTTGTTGCGGTTACCTCTACTGTTTCATTGCTTAGCTGCGATTTGCTCCAGATTTCTGTGGTTAGTGGTCTGCGATTACAATTTTGAGTTAAAGGACAAATCGCAAGGACAGTGACAGATTTGGACTATTGTAGTCTGCGATTAGTTCCTGCGGTTAGGTGGGTTGTGGTTTGGTCTTTGTGGTTTGCTTTTCCTGCGACTACCACTCTTGAGGTTTTGTTATTTATGCGGTTTGCTTCTCACTGTGGTTAGTGACTTGCGTGTAAATCACTCTGTGGTTTGTTCACTTTGCAGTTAGTTATTTCCTGCGGTTACCTCACCTTGTGGTTAACTCACCCTGTGATTATCTCTAGTTGTGGTTACCTATTCTGCGGTTATCCTTCTCTGCGATTTGCTCACCCTGCGTTTAACTCCTACTGCGATTTGTGCATACTGTTGTGACTTTCTCAAATTATTTGGCAAATTACTAAGTGATGAGTTACATGTGATTCGGTAATCATTTTGCAATTCGTGAATTGTTGTAACTTTAGTCGTTTCAATTAATCTAATTGTGATCTGACGTTGTGAGCTAATACTTACGACTTGACTAATCTCAATTGGATATATTGCAACTTGACTTGTCATAACTCAACACTTGATGCAAACTGTGACTCATCTGGAACCTCTATACTAGTTTAATCCCCTGAATATATCTTCCGGTTTCTTTTGTTGACTTTAGTAAAATCCCTAGAAAGAATCATTTCTCTGTTTAAGTCACTAAAGCTGTAAAATCCCGTTTGAAGACTTTGAGTTGTCGACAATATTAGATGACATTCAAGCTGTTGGGTCCGACACCCGACCTCCGATGCTAGACAGGACAGATTATGAATCATGGGCACAAAGAATCAGACTGTACTACTTGGGTAAAAAAATGGTGAGAACATTCTGCGAACTATCGATGAAGGTCCTATGCAGATGGGTACAACCAGAGATGCTATCTTCACTACTGAGGATGGCTCTGTTGTTCAAGGAATTAATAGACCACGCACTTACAATGATCTCACTGATGTTGAAAAGAAGCACTATGATGCTGACATTCGTGCCTCCAACATAGTAATACAAGGGTTACCCAAAGATGTGTACAAGCTAATCAACTTCAACACTGAAGCCAAAGCGGTGTGGGACAATGTCAAAATGCTTCTGTCTAGCACAGAGCTGACCAAAGAAGACCGTGAGTCTCAATTGTATGATGAGTTTGAGCATTTCAAAATGAATCCTGGTGAAAACATTATCGATTACTATGTCAGATTTCACAAGTTGGTTAATGACATGAGAATGATCAGAATGACCATGCCTAACATTCAACTCAACTCTAAGTTTGTCAACAACATGTCACCTGAGTGGGACCGTTTTGTCACTGCTGTCAAGCTCAACAAAGGATTGAGAAATACGAACTATGAGCAATTGTTTGATTTTTTACAACAACATGAGAAGCATGCTGCTTATGATCGTCAATTAAGAGAGAAGCTCAATCCAACTGTCACAAATGATTCACTTGCTTTCATGACTAGTATGGTGCCAACGACTCAACCTGTGTCATCAATGGATCACTCATCTCTACAATCATCGGCTGCCATGAATAATCACCTCGACTCGGGATACTCTCATACTGACAAGATGATTGACAACCTTTCCAATCAAGTATCTCTGCTAGTTCAACATTTCAGGACTATACTCCCATCTTCCAATCCACGCAATCAGGCTATTGTGGAAGATGGAAAAGTAATGGTGCAAAACGTTCAGGGAAGACAGAATGTGAATCAAAAGAATGTTGTGCGGGGTAACTTTCAGAACAGAGTTGCAAATGTGAATTAGGGACAAGGAAGGCAACCAAAATGCTATAACTGTGGGGGGTTAGGTCACTTTGCCAGAAACTGCACTCAACCAAAACGTCCTCAAAACTCAAATTACTTTAAGGACAAAATGTTGCTCATGCAAGCTCAAGAAAATGGAGTGGTCTTTAATGAGGATGAATTGGAATTTCTTGCTGGGGATGATGGAAAGACATTCGATGATAATGTGGATGAACAGCCAGTTCAAGACTTAGCTCTTAATGATCCAAACATTTTCCAAGCAGAAAATTGTGATGCTTTCGACTCAGATGTTGATGACGAACCCACTGCTCAGACAATCTTCATGGCCAATCTATCATCTGTTGTCTCACCCACACAACAATCTGGTCCATCCAAATCATCCATCATATCTGAGGTACTAAAATTATATGATAAATGTGCTATCAATGATGAACAAAAGACCTTCTATGATATACGACGACATAATGTTTGTGAATCAAGTGAGGCTGAATTGGAAACCATCAATGTGTTCCCACTTGAGCAACATTCGGATCACGAAAGTAATTCTGGCGTATCTTGTGGAAAGTCTTCTGTTGTGTGTGATAATGATGTGATGCATGAGCAAACGATATGTAACAATGTACAACAAACAGACGTTGTTGAATTAGATACTGCACATTTGGGGAATAGCAATATTGTCCCATATGAACAATATGTGAAGCACAACATCGAGTCTGTTGTACCAAGTGATATATCCTCTGTTGATGAAGAAATGTGTGAATTAGATGAGTATACTGTTGTTGCACCAGATGAGACCCTAACCACTAGGATAAATACTCTTAGGGATCAAGTAAGGTTCTATGAACAACGTGCTAAATTTGAGCTCACAGAACGTGAACAAAAAATGGAAATGCAAATGCATGCCTACATCACTGAACAAAATTTGAAGGAAATGGCCTTTAAACAAGAGATTAAATCTTTTCAAAATCAACTTGAACGTGCTTTTAAGGAAAAACAGGAAATTCATGATAGTGTAAATCTCCTAAAAAGTGAATTTCAACAAAAGGAAACTAAACTGTTAAACGAATTTTCCAACCTTAAGCAGTTGAAAAATAAACTTGAAAAAAAGTTGTATATTCTAGGCCAAACACCTCAAACAGCTCAAATGGTGGAAAAGCACATGAAACTGCGGGAAAAGCATAGTGATAAGGATTTAGGCTTGCCTAAAACAAATTTTCATAAGAGCGTTAGAGACTCTCAACCTGCCCTCTATGATGCTAAGGTTATGCTTACTACCAAACATGATCCCCCAAAGAGTTCGGTCGATAATGAATTGGATGTACTTGATTCAGCCAATAGAGAGAGATTTGATAAAAAAAAATGAAGGATCCAAAGTGCATTAAACACCGAGTCATTGTTAAGCCCCATGATTATTATGAACAAAACCGAGTGACTGTTTTTGCACCACAAACTAAGTTAACACCAGAACAGGTATTTTGGCCCTTAGACATTGAGAAAATAAAAGCTGAGGAAATTAAGGCCAAAACATCCCTAAAGTTAGCTGCCCCAACGGTGTATCCCCCCAATACACCGATGCACTTAGTTCATTTGTCACTTCCCACGCAATGTAAAACTCTTATTAGCATTTATGTACTGTGTCAAACGTTCACTGATTTTGATAAAACATGCAAAAAGAGAATCACACCAACGGGAATCACTGAGGGTGAACGGGGATTTGAGCTAACCAAAGAGTGTTACTTAACTGAAGTCATCCCATTTTTTAAACTAATCAAAGATCATTTTGAGGGTTTACGACAATCCCTTGACGTTGAGCTTAAGGAAATGAAAGAAGGGTTTAAAAATGTGGAAAACGAGTGTAAACAAAAAGCAATAGATCTCCAGCATAGTGAAATGGCCAGAAAAAATATTCTCATCATGAATGACAACTTGATTGCTAAATGTATTTCGCAAGATGTGTTTTACACGGTGACTCCTCCCGAACTAACCAGTCAACCGGGTGCGGTCAATAGGTCAACCCAGGAGAAAGTGCAAGATAACCGGTGAAGAATAGGGTTTCCCCGGGTCGTTATGTCCCGACGAGGCGTGCAAAGGTATTAAAACGGATTGTGATCGGGTGAAAATGAATGAAAAAGGGTTATGAGTGAGTGAACTAAGGAATATAAGACAAAATAGCTTAAACAAGCTATGAGAATAATTATGTGAAAGCAAAATACTTAAAAACGTTTAAAAACTAAAAACACGTACGTAACAGGAAATAACAAGTGTTAAAAATCTAATAGAGGAAAATTAACCCTATAAACGCAAATCTAATATTAAAAGCAACTATCAACTATTAAAAAGTAGACTACAATTAATAACGATAAAATTAAAGCTAAGAATACAATATAAAAAGATATGCTGGCCAAGTGTGGTGAAAAGATCATCAAGTGTGAATTATCAATTTTAAGACTCTTTTTAATTAATACCCGTCAAAATTAAACTATTTTCTCACAACGTTGGTTTATATTGAAAACAATTAATTTTTCTTGGTAACATTTATTAAATCTAGATAGTCAATTATTCTAACGGCTATTGCCCATTACAATACCCAACTACAAAGATCTAAGAATAATCCAGAAATTATTAATCAATAACTTCTAAGTTTTCACACTTAATTCACAAATCACCATCACATAACAAGCATATATAAAGTCTACTCACTACTCATGACTACTAAGCTAACAATAACAATTAATCCAACAATAATAAATATATTTCTAAACTAACATATATAAATTACTCGCACATAATAAAAGGTACACTACAAGCAACAAATAAAGCAACAATAACTACTAAGCTAAACATGACAATAAATTTAAACATACTAAAAATAAAAAGATAAAAGGGTTAGAGATAACCAAATGAGATGAAAAATATAAAGACGGCTAGATGAGACCCACTTTATAAGCTTCAACCCAACATCCGATGCCTCCATTGATTAAACCCATTGGTCACTTCTTGATCTCAACTAATGACTAATCAACCCCACCAATTAGTAAATTTTAATCAAGAATTTTGAAACCAAACTAATGATTGTTATAAAGATTTAAGAAATTAAACATTGATGTCTAGAAAACTAACTAACGTAATACTAGAAGATCATAAGAATTTAGTACTAGAAAATTGACTACGAAAGATAAAATAGAAACTACTACTTTGTCACTTTGAAAAACAGAGAAAAAAAAAACATTCGAATATTAATGCAAGGAAAAAAAAAAGAATATGCAGCATTTTAAATCTAAATTGTGAATATATTAATCGAATCAAAACATATATGAAATTTATGATAAGTAATTGTTGTAGAATCAAGAGCATTAAAAACAAACAAAAAAAATACGGAGTAAAGTTATGGAACTAATCAATGCAAATGACTAAAATTAAAGTTACATAAAGTTGATAATAATTGACATTAAAAACAGAAATTAATTTATATTGATTGGTAATGTGGTCTTGCGAAGACCAATATTTGATGTCGGTTGTTGGATGCTTTTCTTTTGACTGCATACAATATTTATAATCTCCAACAAAAATTGAAACCTAGATGGCTGATAACTTTTTCTTTTTTTTTCAAGTTTGGATTGGACGACAGACAGTTGTTGGGCCTGGAGTAGTTTATAACGTGGGCTTCACAATAAAAAATTCTTAAGCACTTGACTTAATATCTTTTGGGCTTGAGCCTGGTCTATTTCTTTGGCTTATCTTCGGGCTTTCACCGGACTTCAATAATTTTCGATAAATGCTCAAAATCTTGTACTTTTGCCTCGATGCTCCAAATAAAAATAATGATGGTCTCGCAATTTCGTGCTCTTTCCAATCCAAGCTCGGTTTTGTCCACTTTTTCCTTGTTTTCAATCCTTTTGTATCTAAAACACACAAAAACACACTCCAAGGATATTTGTAACATTATTTGACCATTTTCAAGTGTTTTTTATCGTTTTGGTTCGAAAAATGGAAGAAAAGATATGTGTAAAATGACACATATCAAATCCCCCACACTATGCGATTGCTAGTCCCTAGCAATCCAATCATATGAAGTAATGAAAGGTCAAAAGAATATTAAGTATACCTCGTTTCGACTTTTTATTTAACGCGAGACATTTAAACTAACACGAAAGTAAACAAAATGCTTGATTTTCCAAAAACGATATTATGGAACGGGATTCACACAAGCTGGGTGTCTCCAGGGAATAATAATCGTCATCCTCTTTTTTATACTTCCAACTAAGTTCAAAAATCCTTGCGCAAATGTTTTCGTAAAAATGCTAACACTACTTATATTAATAATCTGTGTAAGTCGAGACTTAACTTTTTACTCCCGCAATTTATAAAGTTTAGGTGTGTGTGATTATTTTCAAAAGTTTGACCACCAAAAATCGGAGCTCATTATGGTTGTCATTTATTTAAGCCCAATCCTAACTCACAGGGAACTTCAGAAATTTAAGAGTCAAAAAGAGCCTTTTCCACGTAGCGGCTTTCTTCTCGGCACATCCCAACCAGTTGGTTTAGGTGACCAGGCTTTTGACACCCCACAGAGAATAGTACCGGAATTGGCGGGATTTCGATTCAAAGATTTTTGATATCCCCGACACATTAAAATCAAAACTTAAATAGATAACAACAAATGATTATTTAGAGATTAAAGATTCAAAGGTGAGATCACTCCATGTTGCGACTTTCTTCTCAGCTTGTCCTTTTAGCCGAGGCTTAGGAGGCTAGGTTTTTACACCCTCAAGAATAGTATCGGAGCTTTCGGGGTCTTTGACTTCGACAATCTCTAAATTCCCGCTTAGTCGTTACACAAAATCAACGAATACTAGCTCAACTTTCTATTTAAATTTGAGAACAAGCAACTTCTATTTATTTATTCTAATTCTATTCAACACATCCTTTTTTTTTTTTCATTTTCTCATTTTTCAATTTTTTTCTTTTCTTTTCATTCTTTTTTTTTCATCATCATTTTTTTTTCTTATTCATTTTTTTCTTTTTCTCTTTTTTTTTTCTTTTCACTTTTCATATCATACTTTTGCATCATTCAACAATTTTACATTACTTCACTTTGCAATCTTATTCAGATTTTTAAGGAAGTTGCTTGTTCCAAAATTTAAATAAAAATTTGAACTAATACTCTATATTAACCTTGCATAAAAACTTGTTTACATAACGAAAACTTTTAATGGTCAAAAGTTTGAAAACAGCACGTATTTAGTTCCAATTAGGAGCTACTGGGAGAAAAAGCCACAGATTACTTATATAAGCTCTAATGAGAACCAACTACTCTATGCTTAGCATTTTCATTTGCACAATTCGTTAAGAATTTAGTCTAAAAAGTTAAGGAAACAGCCAGATCAACACTCTGGCAAAGTCAAGATTCCCCTTGTTCTAACCTAATCAAGACTAAACAACTTTTTTTTATTTTATTTTTATGTGCAAAGCACTTTTCTTTTTATCGAAATTTTTTTAAAATTTTGCCAAAAACAGGGGTACTAGGGCACTAACAGGTACAATATATGTGACAAATTCGACAGAATTCTCCCCCACACTTAGAATTGAATATTGTCCTCCCGGCTATTATGCCGACTCTTTGAACGGAAAAAGGCAATACTAATGTCTAAGTGTGAAACGGAAATCTGTTTTTCACAAAAAGGATTAAAAAGATATCCTTGAAATAAACATTAGCAAAAGGATTGGATATTGACCGGCTGGATTAAAAACAGGCGCGCCAATCATCACGATCCAAAGGGTACCTGCAAACATGAGCAAACAAAACATGGCAAACAACAGCAGAGGAAACTCCCCCACACTTAGTGTTAGAAATAAGAAAGAAGTCAAAGACATGGGTGAAAACCCATGTGATGCTAATGTTTTTGTTTACCGAGTCACTAGCTTGACTCGACCCCGAATTCATTGGTTCATAGAGAAGCAACATGTGGAAGAGACAATCTCCATCGGACTTTCATTCAAGATGTTTGGATAAACATTTGAAGCACGTGAAAGTTCCACACCGATGAGATATAGAGACCCTGGCTTTACCTAGAATGGTAAATGGAAATGCCGGGGTCAAAGATAGTGTCTTCATTCCCGAAGGAGTGAAGAACAGGAGAAGTCACCCGGTAGGTGAAGAAGGGTAAAAAGATCTTGATGACAATCAAGATAAAGTCATCATCATCAGCAAGAGAATTCATAATTGGTATATCATGAATCTCATCATTTAAGCTCATTTGATCTAGACATATTATGGGAGGGAGGGTTGGGATTTTGATATCAAGCAAATTCTCAAGGTTGAGAATATTTCCCTCCGGAACACAAAGATCGTCTTTATCTAGATCAAAGTAAAAGTTATCATACTCCGGTGGAGATATGATATGAGTGAGTTCACCGGAGAACTCCTCGAAGGTGAATGAATCATACTCGGGGAGAGAAATTTGAGAATGAGAAGTGGTACTGCCACTAATCTTCTCTCCCATATGATCAAAAGTAAAGGCTTCAAACTCCGGAATAGGATCATCGGAGAAAATATCACTATCCTTTATGGGGATAGGAGATGAAATAGGTTTCTCTTTGAAAGCCTCAATTTTAGAAATGAGGAGATTGACATTCAATAATGTTGCACGAAGTGCTTCATCCTTGATTTCAGTGCCAATCTCATCATTCTCTTCTTCTAAGCTAACTAGCTTAGATGGTAATTCTTCCATAAAAACGATGTCTCCACAAGATAACGAATCGTCATCATTAGAATCGGAGAACATCTCAACATGATCAGTTGGGAAGACAAGAGGAGGAGGGATATCACATAAATGATCAAGAATTCCATGTGACTCTCTTGGGATTGGGACAAGGTTCTCAACACTAGACTTTATGAATTCGTCCGATTCCTTTTCAGGAACAGTGTCAAGATGCTTGTCCCCCATGCTCAAAGAGTGAGTGGGAACCTCGGGTGTGATAACAGTGGGTTGAGATGGAATCTCAACTGATGTAATTTAATCTGATGAATCTTTATAAAATTGAAGAATATCAAGTGTATCTTCATCATCACTGTCATCAGGAATGAAACGGAATCGAGAGCTAGATCTGGCTGCTTTTTCTTTTTCAATTGATTCCCTAATAGATCTTTCATAGGCATCTTGGGAATTTATTTTAGCAGCCTGTTCTTCAGCTAACAACTCTTCCATCCATTTTTGGTTTTGATTATCGGGGGTATGTACGATTCCTTTCAAATCTTTCACTAAATCCAAAAGATCAAGGAGAAGACTTTGAGGAATTGGCTGAGGTGGAGGTTCGTCATAATATGATGTGTCAAAATTGTTACAAGCAAATGGATTCCTTGTTTGACAATCGGTGCTGAAGTGCGGACCTCCACAGTAATCACAACAGTAAAACTGATGTGGCTGTGGGTTGTATGTGCTAGAGTCATAATCGTTATCAGGAAACTGCTCATAGACAAGCGTGTTTCCCGATTGACAATCAGAACTGTAGTGTGAACCACCACAATACTCACAACAGTAAAACTGCTGAGTCTCATGGTGTGGTAGCTGATGGAATAAATCAGTTGTGTCATGGTAAGAATATGGATCTTGGTTATAGACAGACCCGTTTCCTGAATCTACCATGCCACAACCGGGGCAATTACCACCATTATAAGAACTACCACACCACTGGCAAATCAGAAGTTGTGGATGAGACATAGAAAGAATCAAAAGGTTTGGGAGGGTAAGGAATGAAGAATCAAAAGGGTTGGAGGGTAAAGATGAATATTTTTGGGTTTTTGGAAATACATTTTATATACAAATAAGAAGGAAAATCTTTTTGGGCTTTTTATTTTTTTGTGTTCGTTGAAAACTGATTTAAAATGTTTTCGGGAACAGTTTTGTTTTTATATGATAATAATAAGATAATATGAACAAGGATAGGTAAATATACAATGAGTGTATATCCCGATTCACTAATATGCAAAACCGTTTAGAATAACGCGCACAACCTCCCCGGCAGCGGCGCCAAAATTTGACTCCTCCCGAACTAACCAGTCAACCGGGTGCGGTCAATAGGTCAACCCAGGAGAAAGTGCAAGATAACCGGTGACGAATAGGGTTTCCCCGGGTCGTTATGTCCCGACGAGGCGTGCAAAGGTATTAAAACGGATTGTGATCGGGTGAAAATGAATGAAAAAGGGTTATGAGTGAGTGAACTAAGGAATATAAGACAAAATAGCTTAAACAAGCTATGAGAATAATTACGTGAAAGCAAAATACTTAAAAACGTTTAAAAACTAAAAACACGTACGTAACGGGAAATAACAAGTGTTAAAAATCTAATAGAGGAAAATTAACCCTATAAACGCAAATCTAATATTAAAAGCAACTATCAACTATTAAAAAGTAGACTACAATTAATAACGATAAAATTAAAGCTAAGAATACGATATAAAAAGATATGCTGGCGAAGTGTGGTGAAAAGATCATCAAGTGTGAATTATCCATTTTAAGACTCTTTTTAATTAATACCCGTCAAAATTAAACTATTTCTCACAACGTTGGTTTATATTGAAAACAATTAATTTTTCTTGGTAACATTTATTAAATCTAGACAGTCAATTATTCTAACGGCTATTGCCCGTTACAATACCCAACTACAAAGATCTAAGAATAATCCAGAAATTATTAATCAATAACTTCTAAGTTTTCACACTTAATTCACAAATCACCATCACTTAACAAGCATATATAAAGTTTACTCACTACTCATGACTACTAAGCTAACAATAACAATTAATCCAACAATAATAAATATATTTCTAAACTAACATATATAAATTACTCGCACATAATAAAAGGTACACTACAAGCAACAAATAAAGCAACAATAACTACTAAGCTATACATGACAATAAATTTAAACATACTAAATATAAAAAGATAAAAGGGTTAGAGATAACCAAATGAGATGAAAAGTATAAAGACGGCTAGATAAGACCTACTTTATAAGCTTCAACCCAACATCCGATGCCTCCATTGATTAAACCCATTGGTCACTTCTCGATCTCAACTAATGACTAATCAACCCCACCAATTAGTAAATTTTAATCAAGAATTTTGAAACAAAACTAATGATTTAAGAAATTAAACATTGATGTCTAGAAAACTAACTAACATAATACTAGAAGATCATAAGAATTTAGTACTAGAAAATTGACTACGAAAGATAAAATAGAAACTACTACTTTGTCACTTTAAAAAACAGAGAAAAAAAAATATTTGAATATTAATGCAAGAAAAAAAAAATTATGCATCATTTTAAATCTAAAATTGTGAATATATTAATCGAATCAAAACATATATGAAATTTATGATAAGTAATTGTTGTAGAATCAAGAGCATTAAAAAAAAAAAAAAAAAATACGGAGTAAAGTTATGGAACTAATCAATGCAAATGACTAAAATTAAAGTTACATAAAGTTGATAATAATTGACATTAAAAACAGAAATTAATTTATATTGATTGGTAATGTGGTCTTGCGAAGACCAATATTTGATGTCGGCTGTTGGCTGCTTCTCTTTTGACTGCATACAATATTTATAATCTCCAACAAAAATTGAAACCTAGATGGCTGATAACTTTTTTTTTTTTTTTTTTCAAGTTTGGATTGGACGACAGACAGTTATTGGGCCTGGAGTAGTTTATAACGTGGGCTTCACAATAAAAAATTCTTAAGCACTTGACTTAATATCTTTTGGGCTTGAGCCGGGTCTATTTCTTTGGCTTATCTTCGGGCTTTCACCGGACTTCAATAATTTTCGATAAATGCTCAAAATCTTGTACTTTTGCCTCGATGCTCCAAATAAAAATAACGATGGTCTCGCAATTTCGTGCTCTTTCCAATCCAAGCTCGGTTTTGTCCACTTTTGCCTTGTTTTCAATCCTTTTGTACCTAAAACACACAAAAACACACTCCAAGGATATTTGTAACATTATTTGACCGTTTTCAAGTGTTTTTGATCGTTTTGGTTCGAAAAATGGAAGAAAAGATATGTGTAAAATGACACATATCACACGGCTACAAATTCTTTTCTTAATGCATGTCTGTTTCATGAAATGTCTATTGCTTTGAATAACCTTCACAATCGTGTTGTTGAGCTTGAGGGGGAGAATTTGAAATTGCTTGAAAAAAATTCAAAATGATGATCATGACAACATGGTCAAGCATCTTTCTAAACTAGAAGTTGAGAATCTTAATTTACAATTAAAATATCAACATTTAGAAGAAAAAATGAAAATATCAAAGGCCACGACATCTTCTGATGTTCTGAAATTTGATGCATATTTTGAATTAGCAAAAAGGGATGAAAAAATCCAAGCTCACACGAAAACGATCAGGTTATTGAGGGCTCAGATTGCCCAATTGAAGTCTCCCATGAATGTTGTGATCGACACCCATAAACCAACGTCTGCAGATTCTCATAACTTTCAACTTCAAAACACAATCAACTTACTTAAACATGAAAATGATTGTTTTCAAGCAGAAAATTCTAAAGTTAAACAACATTACAAAGAGTTATATGAGTTTATCAAGATCACTCGTGACAAAACCAATGAGAAAATAACCTCTTTGCTTAATGAAATTGAGAATCTAAAGACAAAGGTGAAAGGGAAAATGCCGATGTATAAAAGTGACAATATCGATTCTGTGGTTTGTAATTGTAAAAAGTATGCATGTGAGCCTCTGTTCATTCCTCTTCCCCTTAAGAACAATGAGCTAGTCCATAGTGATTACCTTAGACATCTTAAGAACTACCTTGAAATGACCCGTGAAACCATTGAAGAAGATAGAATGGTAAGTCCATCTGATAACTCCCTATCGGATGTTTGCTTTCTTACCAAGCGGTCACAAGAGTTGTTAGAATATGCCATAGGTACATGTCCCAAGATTCCCAATATGTGTGATAAAAATGGCACATCCACATCTAGGAATTTGAAGAAGCATGTTACGTTTGATATACCTTTGGCTAGTTCTGATCATAGCACATCACCACCTAGAAACCAAACAACTTTGCAACAATCTAATGTTCCCATCGTCAATTCTATAGGAGTAATCAATGTCACTAAAGCTAGCGGGTCAAAGCCTAAAGGCAATACAAGGAATGATAGGACTTCACCTGCTAAGAGTGATCAAGGGAAGAAAGTAGAAGACCACCTTAGGAACAATAAGATTGATTTGAACAAAAAGAATCGTGTTGATTCTAGTATTTGCGTTAAGCGTACTGTAATTAATTCGAATTCTAATGCAACTTGTAAGACTTGTAATGGTTGTTTATGTTAGCCTCACTCTTTTATAAAGATAACGTCACATACGTGAAATGGACTAGATATGTAGCAAGTTGTGCCATTAGGGACTACTTATGTTAACTAGGCAAACTTGTGATGTGTAGAGCCTATAAATACCCCTGATGACTCTCCATGAGGGGTGTGGGAAATTGTGTATTCATTCATTTGTTATTAATCATATCTTTTTTCTTCACCCTCTCTCTACTTTCTCTCTCTAAACTAAATATGAAGTTCATCTTAAATCATCAACCTAGACCTCCCGAATCACATAAATCACAATACTTTCGGTCCTACAATTGGTATCGGAGCTCATGGTGTCGTTTTGATGATTTTTTTGTGGTTCGATTCATGTGTTTAAAGCTGTTTTTTACAATTTTTTGTGGGTCAGAATTTTTTTTCCTTATCCATATTTATAACAGCTTTTCTTCACAAGCTTTATGTATCTAAAATGGTCAAAAGAGTCATATGTGGTCGTTTCATAAAACAGTTTCTTTGTGATTCTCTAAAGTCCAAATTAACAGTTTCATGTATACATATCACCTTTATGATTTTTTTGTACCATCCGTGAATATTGTGGTCATAACATGGTCGGAAACACATCGGAATACTCATCGGAATCTGGGTTATCATCGCCGAAAAATCGGATTTCTTGTATAAGAAATCTCGATATATACTGTTTTTCGAGAACTCTAGTGGTTTTCGAGAACACTTTACCATGTTTTCTCGATAACCAAGTTCTCGATATATTTAAGTTTCGATAATCTAGATCTCGATAATTAATAAGAGGTTTTCGAAAAAAAGGTTCTCGAAAAAAACAAATTCTCGATTTATTAAAAGTTTCGAAAATCTGGTTCTCGATATATTAGTATTCTCGACAAAGTTCAGGCTCGATAAAGTATTCTCGATAAAAGTTTACAAAGTCTCGAAATTTTTGATACAAAGTTTCGCAAACACAACTCTACTAAGTTTCGAAATTTTTGGCAAACAATTTTCGAAATCACATGTTGCAATATTTCGAGAAGAGATGAAGACCATGACCACAACAAAATACCATAACTCAAAAACAAGTTTCATCATCAATCCACTTTTCATTGACCAGAAACAACAACGAAAAAACAAATCATCCACCTACCCGAGACCATCTCTAATGATCTTGAAGCCAAGCCTGTGAGCTCTCGTTGTTACAAAATTAATTTATTTATTTTGAAAATAAATAAATAAATTTTTAGATCCGATATTGGTGAGGGAGGAGCGTGTAGTTGAGTTAGGGGCGGATGATATCAAATGTGTGTATAGGTTTAGGTAAAGTGTGTTGTTTATAACACAAACCTATTATTACGTGGTTGGATCGGGTCATTATTTTATCCGGTATTATGGGCTTCAATATATATCCCAACGTGAAAGAGGGTGTTGGATCAATGAATTACATTTCCACAATTTGGATTGGGCTACGAGTATTGAACTAGGCTGAACGGTAATTCCAATATATTATTAAATGCTACATGTAATTTGGAGTTTTTATAATATTTGGTACAAAAGAGTGGTATTTTGGTTCTACGAAAAATTCACGGGGATACATCGTTCACGGCTAGAATTGTTATGGTTTGAAAAGAAAATGAATACGGAGTTTTTGCACGGTATTATTGATTTGACTTTGAAGTGGCATTTCAACATGTGTACTTATTTATCTCAAAGTCTAGGGGTGGTTGGATGCACGATTTTTGAAGATAACTTGTCTGCGCAAAGTAAAAAATTCAGTCTTGACAATCTAGTTATTACTGATGTAAGGAGTTACGTTGTAGTGCTCACAGTATAGCTATCACTTAAAGGAGTTACGTTGTAGTACTCAGTGTCACACGATGTAGTGGATTGTTCAAGCGGCGAATATTTCGTGCAACCTCATACTTAAAGGAGTTACATTGTAGTGCTTAGTATAGGTATTAAGTCACATCTATCGTACAAGCATTAAGTCACAAGATGGGATGATTACTTCTTTTTCAAGCTAGTCATATCAGGCAGTCTCCATATGTGGTCATTACTAGTAGCCGGTGAATTACAAGGAGGTTCGTTTAAAGGTTGATTTGAGAGAATGTATTGAGAGTATTTATGCGACATATACTCACAAATTATGCTTACACGGTCTATCTATATTGCATCAGAAGTGTAAAGTACGGGTAATTTTGGCATGTACACACAATAGTATGATGATTTCGATACATCGCAACCATCAGGAAGGAGAAGAACATGCCAAAAGAAGTAGTGTTTCATCTCTAGTACGTTGGTTAATCAAGGGAATTGTGCTTACACTGGAACCGAAGAAGTACTAATGACGTGTACATCGGAGCGTATTACCAACCTTCTGTGCAATGTTATGTGAGTTATATTGTCAAGATGCTCCCCGAACGACAACCATGTGCCTACACTTTTGAATCTACTTTATCCGCTGCGTGATGAAAGAGGTTGTCGGTTCAGGAGGGAGCAGGAATAAGAATAAAGGCTCACTAGTTAGGAGGGAGTAATAACCTAACTAGACCATTACAGTTGAAGTTCAGAGCTACAAAGACCTTTGTCGTCAATGTCAAAGATCATACGCCGAGATCGTCGGAAGAGAGAACTTCAAGTCTGCCTCAGTATCTAGACTACAGAGACTCTGCGCTTCAACAACGTCAACATAGTTTACTATTGTTGTAATTTTACATTGTTAATGTATTTATAGGTCTCATTGTAACCATTCACGTGTGACGATATCTTGGAGGGAGATTGTTAGCCTCGCTCTTTTATAAAGATAACGTCACATACGTGAAATGGACTAGATATGTAGCAAGTTGTGCCATTAGGGACTACTTATGTTAACTAGGCAAACTTGTGATGTGTAGAGCCTATAAATACCCCTCATGACTCTCCATGAGGGGTGTGGGAAATTGTGTATTCATTCATTTGTTATTAATCATATCCTTTTTCTTCACCCTCTCTCTACTTTCTCTCTCTAAACTAAATATGAAGTTCATCTTAAATCATCAACCTAGACCTCCCGAATCACATAAATCACAATACTTTCGGTCCTACAGTTTAATTTTTGGTAATCATGATGAATGTGTTGTGTCTTTTTTGAAATCCTCTTATAAATCCCCAGTTAAATCTGCTAAGGCACACAAATAGGATAACAATACTTGGAAATCTACAGGAAAAGTATTTAACAGTGTAGGATATCAGTGGAAACCTACAGGATGAAAATTCACTCTAGGAAACCAGTGCCCATTGACTTACATGCCTGACCCTAAGTCTTTAGAGGTTAAGAAATGGAAGGCTACTGGTAAAAAATTTCCTTTAGTGACCCAATGCCTTGATAGTAGGACAACCACTTCCACTTGCATCGGTTCATCTGTAAGAGCCAATGAAAATATTGATCCTGTGTCTCTTAAGTATGCGTGTTCTAACCTATTGGATCCTAATTACACTTGGGGATCCATGTTTTTCAGTTATCCATATCTGTCTGGTTTCAAATACAGGTCCTACAAATCGTCCTGTGGTATTTGGACTCAGGCTGCTCAAAACATATGACTGGGGATCGCTCTCAGCTCAGAAATTTCGTGAAAAAGTTTATCGGGACAGTTAGATTCGGAAACGACCACTTTGGGGCTATTATGGGGTATGGTGATTATGTGTTTGGTGATAGTGTGATTTCAAGAGTTTACTACGTGGAAGGACTTGGGCACAACTTATTCTCTGTTGGTCAATTCTGTGATTCCGATCTCGAAGTGGCTTTAGAAAACACACATGTTTCGTTAGAGAATTGGACGGAATTGATCTCCTTAAGGGAAGTCGTGGTACAAATTTGTATACCATCTCTATTGAAGACATGATGCGGTCCTCTCCCATTTGCTTACTTTCTAAGGCCTCAAAAAGCAAATCATGGTTATGGCATCGGCGTTTGAACCACTTGAACTTCGGCACCATAAACGAGCTCTCTCGCAAAGATCTTGTTCGAGGAATGCCCAGACTGAAGTATGAAAAGGATCATCTCTGCTCGTCATGTCAATTAGGTAAAAGCAAGAAACAAACTCATAAACCAAAACCAACCAACTCCAACACCGAAGTACTCCATACTCTTCGCATGGATCTGTGTGGACCCATGTGAGTGCAAAGCTTCAATGGGAAAAGATATATTCTTGTTATTGTGGATGACTATTCAAGATTCACATGGGTGAAGTTTTTAAGATCCAAGGATGAAACTCCCGATATTATCATCAAAATCATCAAGCAGTTGCAAGTAAGGCTCAACAAAACTGTTAGGATCATCCGCACAGATAATGAAACTGAGTTTGTTAACCAACAACTCACTAAATTCTATGAAAGTGTCGGCATCAGTCATCAGAAGAGTATTCCTCGAACTCCTCAACAAAATGGAGTCGTTGAAAGAAGGAATCACACAATAGTTGAAGTTGCTCACATTATGCTGATATTTTCAAAAACACCAATGTTTCTATGGGCTGAAGCCATTGCTACTACGTGCTATACTCAAAATCGGTCACTAATTCATACTCTCCACAACAAGACACCATATGAGCTGGTGCATCTCATAAAGCCTGATCTCTCCTTTCTTTGTGTATTTGGTGCCCTGTGCTACCCAACTAACGACAGTGAAGACTTAGGGAAGCTTAAAGCTAAGGCAGATATTGGGGTATTCGTCGGTTATGCAGCAGATCGAAAAGGGTACCGATTCTACAACAAAAGAACCCGACAAATCATGGAAACAATCCATGTCACGTTTGATGAGCTGACAGAGCATACAGCTTCAGGACACACCAGTTCTGGACCCTCACCAAATCTTTTGTCTCCTGGACCAATAAGTTCGGAACTTGTACAGCCCTCCAAACCCGTCACTTCTTATGTTCCACCTACTTTTGAAGAATTGAATAAGTTATTTGACCCCATGTTTGATGAGTACTTTGAGTCGCAACAACCTCAAGCTCCTGAACAACAAGCCACAGAACCTAATGATATGGCTGTTGATGCTTCTCGTGTCACAAATGTTCCATCCACTTCCATTTCACTTGATCAGGATGCTCCAGAATTTAGCAACTCCCAACATGTGTCAAATGCACTTTCTTCCTCTGAAAGTCAAGAAGTGACAACCAATAATTCATGTGAAAACAATCCTTTTGCTCCTCATGAAGATGAACCATTTGTCAATGTGTTCGCTCCCGAACCATCCACCGAAGCATCATCATCAGGAGAATCAAATTCTACCATATTTGTTCACTATCCACAACCTCATGAACATCTCAGAAAATGGACCAATGATCACCCAATTGATAACATCATAGGTAATCCCTCACGACCAGTGTCCACCAGAAAACAGCTTGCTACAGATGCCTTGTGGTGCTTCTTCAACTCAGTTCTATCCAAAGTCGAGCCCAAAGACTTCAAAGATGCCCTTACGAAGGCATCTTGGTTCACCGCAATGCAAGATGAAATCCATGAGTTTGATCGTCTTGATGTATGGGAATTAGTACCACCACCTGAATGTGCGATGATCATTACTCTCAAATGGATTTTTAAAGTTAAGGTTGATGAACATGGGGATGTGTTGAAAAATAAGGCTCGTTTAGTTGCGAAAGGATACAGTCAACAAGAGGGTATTGACTTTGAAGAATCATTTGCACCGGTCGCTCGTATCGAGGCCATTAGGATCTTTCTAGCCAATGCTGCCAGCAGTAACATGATTGTTTATCAAATGGATGTTAAGACTGCCTTCTTGAATGGGGACTTAAAAGAGGTAGTTTATGTTTCTCAACCTGAAGGTTTCGTGGACCCAGAAAGACCAAATCATGTATATCGCTTAAAGAAGGCACTTTATGGTCTCAAACAGGCTCCTAGAGCTTGGTACGACATGCTTTCCAAATTTCTCCTTGAAAATCGATTCACCAAGGGTGTAGTTGATCCTACCTTGTTCACTAGGAAGTCTGGGAACAACCTACTTCAAGTTCAAATCTATGTTGATGATATCATCTTTGCATCGTCTGATTCCAAGGAATGTGATCGCTTTGCAATGGAAATGAGTTCCCAGTTTCAAATGTCTATGATGGGACAAATGTCTTTCTTCTTGGGGTTACAAATCTCACAAAACCCAAGCGGCATCTTCATAAATCAAGCCAATTATGCTAGTCACATCCTCAAGAAGTTTGGCTTTGATTCAAGTGACACAGTTGATACACCCATGGTTGAAAGATCCAAACTCGATGATGACTCTGCTGGAGTAACCATTGATCAGACCAAATACAGAAGCATGATTGGATCTCTCATGTACCTCACAGCAAGTAGGCCAGACCTTCTTTTCGCGTATGCATGTGTGCCAGATATCAATCCAAACCCACCAAAAAGCACTTGGAGGCTGTCAAGAGAATTTTCAGATATCTCCAAGGGACAATCCATATAGGTCTTTGGTACCCTAAAGACAATGCAATTGCTCTCACGGCCTACTCAGATGTTGATCATGCGGGATGTCAAGACACTCGCAGAAGTACTTCCGGAGGTGCTCAATTCTTGGGTGAGAAACTTGTCAGCTGGTCGTCCAAAAAGCAGATGTGCACTTCAATATCATCCACAGAAGCTGAATACATAGCCATGTCCTCGTGTTGTGCTCAAATTTTGTGGATGAGATCATAATTATCAGATTATGGGTATGACTTCAACAAAATCCCAATGTATTGTGATAAGAAAAGTGCCATTGCCCTGTGTTGCAACAATGTCCAGCACTCCAGAGCCAAGCATATAGACATTCGTCATCACTTCATCAGAGAACAAGTGGAGAAAGGGATAGTCGAACTCTACTTTATGAGAACGGAGTTTCAGTTGGCTGATATATTCACAAAGGCTCTTTCTCAGGAAAGGTTTCAGTTTATTCTCCCACGCCTTGGGTTGAAGAGCCTCACTCCAGAAACTCTTAAGTCTCTCCAGGAAGAGAATGATGATTGAAGGATTGGTTTCGCATATCATTTGTATATAAGATCTATCAAAAAGAAAATAGAAAAATATAAAACCTATAAAAACCATAAAAATCTGAAAAATCATAAAAATCCAAATATATTCTTCTCACGACATGTCTCTTATGTAATCAATATTATGTACGTTTCTAGAAATGGCATTCAACAATGACACGGAATCATACATATGCTTGAGCAAGAGTTTTTCGGTTTCTGAATAAAGTTTTTTTCAAAAACATGTCGTTTCTCACAATCCGGTCATAAAAATATGGCTTGTAGTCATTTCAGGCTGCAACCCAGACTTCAAAAATATGGTTTGCTATTACTTCAAATAGCAACCCGGTTTTCAAAATGAGGAAAACACGTCCCTAAAAAGACGGTTGTTCCTAGCAAAGGGTGCCGTTCATCCGAGCGTGAATTACTTAATATTCGTGCACCCTCGATCTAATGTACGCTTCAGTGCATTATTTCTTGATAAAGAAGAGAAATCTTCTTTTTATCGTCAAATACTTTCCCTTCTATGATTTTTCCGGAAGGTATTTATGCAAAACTTGGTGGTACCATGAGATTTTGTTTGGAAATCAATTTGAACTCAGAATTTTGATAAAAATTTTCACTCAATCAATGACTTCAATATTTTATGAAAATATTTCAGTCTTAACACCCGTCACTGATTGAGGGGGAGAGTGATTTCTCAAAAAGTTATGTATCATCAAAACTCTCCACACTTTGTACAAAAACCTTGCAACAAAACGATTTGTGATGAACGATTTGTGATGGTTATGTGTCAGAATGAGAACATTTTCAAAGAGTTTTCATTAAAACTTCAAATCTTTTGAAAACTCATCAAACCTGACACATAACAACCTCCCTCACAGATTGAGGGGGAGCAAGAAAAAGGTTCCTTCTTATCAGAAAATATCAATACTGACCGCATTTCTCTCCCAAACGTTTTCTAACTTATTTAAATCAATTGGGATCCAAAATCTCAAAAGATTTGAAATTTTTGATCAGGGGAGAGAATGTGATTTAAATATGAAATCTGATAATCAAATGTGATCTTTTGTACTCAATAATAGGCTCCCACATATGTGCCAAACTCTTTCGAATACCAATTGACATATTGAGGGGGAGCAAAAGGCGTTTATGGAAGTAATACCAAAGACCGACCATTTATCTTTATGCATGGAGTTATAAGGATGGTTAAGGTTAGGTATGAGTTCCCATGATCCACCAAAACCGGAAGGATCTTCCCAGGGACAATCCATAGATAGAATATAAGTCCTTAGGAATGATTGAAAAAAGGAATAAAGTGAGAAAGGGAAGAGTGCGGACTGAGATAGAGCTAGGACTGGAACTAACCCAACAAGGTTCTAGTGGTGAAGTCTCGATAAGCACTGAAGGGGTTGAAGAATGAAAAAGAAATGAAATGTGAAAAGGGTGAAAAGAAATAGCCCTCCAAATATTCAACCTTAGGGCAGAAACCGGGTTCAACTTCATATGCTACTAGTTGTTACTAAGGTAACACTGGTATTGAAGACAAGACATCATGGACCCAGTGACGCACTGCACTAAACTTCCCAACCACTCAAGTTCTCTTAAAAGAGCTTGTTTCATTCTCACGGGGAACCCTGTGCAATGTATCGACCACTCATTGCGAGCTATGTTGATACCTAAACAGGAGACGCCTCCCCAGTCTCTAGGAGCGGATCAAAACGCACTATTGAGTCTAGAGCCATGAGATCATCCATAAATCTCGATAGGACACATTCCAAATATGCTTATTGTTTCACACAATGTGGAAAATAAGACAAAATATTTAGAGTCCTACGCATTATCCTTATGGTATTGCCAGAACATCCGAGTGATATGAAAATATTCACAATGAAGATGGAAATCCTTCTAGAGCGAACATCACTCAAGCTCTTGGTAGGTGACATGTGAGATCCATCTTGGATCAATGATCAAGTGACAACTGGAAAGCAACAATGGTGCGATTCAAAATTGAATCAAACTTGTTCCAGGATATGGATTGACGGATACTTTTGCTAAAACCTTTCAATGTGCTCACTAACTAATTTTTTGAGCACATTGATTGTGTAAAATTGTTCAAACAAAAGTATTTTTGATGAAAATGTGATTCAAAGTATAAAACTCTCGTCGTGTCTCAAAAATGTTTATCATATGACACGCGAGTGATTTCTATAAATCTATTTCTCATCAATCCGTGAATATCAATTCACCGATTCACTCTATCGTGCTGTCTGCTTTGAGACGTTCCGGTATGAGAACATGCTAAGTATGAAGATTCCGAAGTGGATTCTTTGGAAAATTCATTACTACAAGCTGGAAATTCCTGTCAAGGAGAGTCTTCTTTAAAAAGAGACTCTACCTGATCACAGGTCGGTTTTCACAAAACCGGAGGGTAGTTTGTCCTCGCAGAACGAATGACAAAGCCATATTCGTTCTCTATCTTTATTGCTAACTGTTTTATTTCAGGGACACATATAAAGATGGCGTTGATGGCTCCTGTTTCCAGCTGAATCGGGTCAATCCATACCTCATGCTCACACATCCTCCTCACTATCAATGATGATGAGAGACTTACTACAACTAATGTCGAGAGACTACCAACAACGTTTCCGAAACTCTGATGAAAAGTCTCCTGATCCACAAACTCTGATGTAATGTCTCCTGATCCAGAAGGGTGTGAGCATGATGGTCCTAAAGTCACCACATCACATGAAGGCGATACTACTATGGATGAGCTTGGAGATTTACTGAGGCTGATGATCTCAAAGAAGCTCAAAGATCACATATCACAAAGGAATCCAAATCACAAGTTTGTTTGCTTGAAGTACAAAGTGTGCAGAAAGGTGAAGAATCAGAACCTACGAGCTACAAAGACTTATGAATGCTTAAAGATCAAAGAGCTTAATTTCCAAGGTGACCTCGCTTAAGGGGAGATTGTTAGGAATACAAATATTCCTGTAAAAGTCTCGGACACCTAATTATTGTAATAGCATTAAGTTAGCTCGTAGGTAGTTTAGTTATTAGTTAGTTAGTATTAGATTAAGTAACATCGTGGAAGAAGGACGGGTCTTTACCCACTGTATGCCTGATCCACAGCCCGGGTGTGGGCGTTTTTATCTTTCTTTGTAGCTTAGTATAACTACCCCTCTCCACATGTGGAGAGGATTGGACCTTCACATTAATCTCAATCTAACATATCATTTTCTCTCAAGGTTCCAAACACTCTTACTTTTCTCCTCATCTTACATACTCAACGCCACACTCATCACCACTAGTATCATGTTTGTGACTTAAATCTTATTCTACAGAAGTCAACTATTCCAAACACTACCTTAAGAGCAAACTGTTGAGATATAAAACTAAATTAGACCATGTTATGATGCAATTAGGAACTAGCTATGATAAACTAGCTATATGAAATATAAAAAGCAACAAACAACTACTGAAATACTAAATAATAAGCAATAATTTCAAATTAGTTTCTAAGCTAATGAAGGATTGAAATGAGAGATTGGTGAACTGACCTTAAATCAATGAAATAAAGCTCAATTGAGCTTATAAACAATCTATTCAAACCAAATTATCCAAAATACCCAACTGAATCAGCTCACCATAAAGAGCTTATGTTGACTATTGAGAAATATATTGAATTAATAGATGAAACAGTAACTTATCAAACTAATAAGCTCACTGACGATTAAAAAGCTTAAATGGGCTAATGTAACAGTAATAGTGCTTATAGATCAGAATTATGAAAGCTTGAAAAGTAAATTCAGACAAACCTTTTAAATTGAAAACTGAGATTATATTGATTAACAATCAATTACAAAGCTTAGTTAAAAATGAAAATAAGCTGAGAACCACTTAAAACAGAAAGACATAAGCTAAAATCTACTACTAGAAGCTACCCTAAGCTAATTTTACCCCTACTCCTAATGGATTCCAACGTGAGTGACGAGGGAGTATTTATAGGCTGATGAGGAGGAGGCTTGCTGAAGCTTCTAGGTTGCCAAGTCATCAATCCAGGTGATACTTGTGCTTCTTTCATTCCTATCTTAGCCCTTGATCTCAATTTCATGAATTTGGTCCCTTGGATTGCGTGTGATGATATTGTGAATCCCCCGTGTCTTCTATCATTGGACCACGTGTCCTGACCTCTCCTGACCCTTTTAGAATCAACAATCATGAGGTAATAATTACTTAGTACGAGGTAATTTTTATGGTAGTAATTTAGGGTTCTATCAAACAGTGAATTCCTGGGTAAATAATGAATTTGGGGGGCGGGATTTGGGATAGGTGTTTTTATTATTTATGTTTGAGTTGACCGGGTATTTTTAACTGTTGACCGAGTTTATTATTTTGGATCGGGTAGACAAGGAAAAGGGTGGTTTGGACTTTTGTTATTGATGTTGGGCCAGGGAGGGATATTTGGACTAATACATTTTGGACCAGGTTTGTTTTTTTAGGATTAGTAAAATTTACAAGGACTATTATTGTATAATCTGAAAATTAAGGGACTAATTCTGTAAATTTCCCAAAGTTTCTTCCAAGGGCTTTAATTGTAGTTCTCTAATTCTTGAAGGATCATAGTTGACTTTTCTTCTGAAAATTCGTCAAGGGACCATAATTGTCAATATGAGGAAGTACAGGGACTGGAATCGCCAATCTCGTCAAACTTTCATCAGGGACTAATTATGCAACTTGATGATTCTCTGAGGACTTCTTATGTAATTTTGAGCTTTCTTTAATCATTAAGCTTCCCCGGCTTCGGCTTTTGACCTTTTTCCATTCTCGTGCTCGTTTTTGTCGGTTTTAGCTTTGTTTTTGTTCATTTTTCACATATCCGTACCTGCACATACACAAATACAAAAACACACATTCTCTTGGCATATTTGGTTAGTATTTGGTGTATTTGGTCTGATTTAAGGCTAAAAAGGATGTGTGAAAAAGCACACATCAAAATCCCCCAGACTAAGGTATTGTCGTGTCCTCACGCAATGTCATCACCTCACGCTTTAGAGATAAATAATTTCAAAACCTCTCTTTATTGATGTTGTAAAGTAGCAATGATGTTCAAAAGAGAGATCAAAATCATTTATTTTCAAAAACGCTCCATTTCCCGATTTTCATGAATAACAATTACTACTACTCTTTTTGTATTTTCATTTTTTATATATGTGACGGTTTGCTTTGACTTTCATTATCAATTCTTTTCTGTTGATAACTTTCAGGGTCAACGAGTAGAAACACTTCTCACAGAGAAGAGACCATACGGATAAAAATCGTCAACCTTGATTTTTCACAAGCTCCCAAACTAAGCGTAAAATCGAGATCATTGTTTATCCACAAGTTAGATGCTAACACTACCCACAAAAGTTACTTGTGTCATTACCTCTTGTTCCCAGTTCCTAAGTTTTGTATCTCAAGATTTTAATTTGTGAGAAATGAATTGCTTTATATTTTCTCATTTTGATATTTGTTAGTCCGATAAGAGCACAAAATTTGAACGCTAAGTAGTTTCCAAACTTTCCCTCGAAAACACCTGCATACAGAAATCGGGTCCACATGAAGGTCTCTGATTTAACACGATTTGTGGGGGGGGGGGGGGGGGGGCCTTTTTATTTACGACTGAGACATCCCATGTCTGAGACCCGAAACGGAAGATTTTAATTAGGGAAACCCCCGGAGTCCAAGCCTGGCATTTTTGCATAATTATAAGCACTTTAATAATATTTGGTCATTAGTCCTTTATTTCTTTTACAACAACGGTTTAAGAGCCGCCAAGATGTAAGAGCTTTATTATGACCTTAGATTTATATCCGCTGCTTTTTATAGCTTTGGATTCCTCTGCCTTTTCATTGGCTTTGGATTATTATTATTAATATTCATAATCATATGCCCTGAGTCCTACGGCCTTTACTAAGATCACAACATCGGCTGCGAACCGGCAAGATGCAATAGTCTATTTCACCGTAACACTGGCAGTACCCCTATGGGTACCAAATCCCCATGTGCAGAGATCTTGTTGGGAACGAGAAAAAACTAAGTATTGCCCAAACCCCATACACTTAATTAATCATAGAGATCTATTTTTATTGGTGTGCAATCTTGTGGGAACAAGGAGGCCACAAGTACCTTTTGTGGGCTCTAAAGAGATCCAACTACTCCACGTTTAGCACGAAACTTCTAAATAAACTCTATCATTCCTCGATCTCCGCAAATTTAAAATCCCAAGTAATGAGATCCGCGGATGCTTAGCCGATAATCTTTTGATTATATTGGTTAAGGGAGACGAGCTAGGGCTCAACACGCCCGGTCAAGTCGAAACATTTATTTCTACTCTCGCCGGTAGGAAAGTCAAAACAAGGTGTCAAATCTTATTATAATACCATATATCATTGTTTTTTCATTTTTTCATTTTTTTATATAAAGAGGTGACAAAAATTTAAAATTTTGGTGGAAAAAATGGAGTTGCGTAAGTTAACAGCTCAGACGAAGGTAACAGGTCAAATCGAATCGAAGATTCACCCCCACAGACTAAAGTGAAACATTGTCCTCAATGTTTTTAAGGGTAAAGGTAATCCTACGTAAAATCTAAGGCCATTCATAAGTATGCCAAGAGATAAACGTTAGCCGATAAGATTTTGGATATGGTGAATTTCAAAAAGAGCAGCGAAGAATGAGACTCGAGTGGAGAGAAAGACAAAACCACAAGCACGAGAGTCCTCAATCTTCGAGGAAATTCCTGGACATAAACAACAACAACCACAAAACACGAGATATGGAAGAGGTCGCCCTCCTCACGTCACACTTATTAGAAATAAGAAAATAAAGAAAATGAAATAGGATAAGCATGGGGTGTCTCCCACAAAGCGCTTGTTTTTGTTCACCGAGTCACATTAGCTTGACTCGACCCCGAATTCATTTGTCCTTGGGGGAGCAAGTGGAGAATCAATACTGCAACAGACACCCAACACGAAAAACGGAAATACCGGGGTCAAAAACGGTATCCTCACTCCCGTTGGAGTAGAAAAGTGAAGAAATGATGGGATAAGCAAAGAATGGGTTTAACACCCAGATGATAAAAGCAAATTCAAGTTCAGAATCACGGGTGGGTTGGGTGGGTAAAATATCAAGCACAGGAACATCATTATCATAAGTCTCGTCCACCACTCTAAAAATAACTTCATTCGTTTCTGATTCTACATCAGGTGGTTTCGCGGGTGGACGAGAAGAAGGTAAATCGGAAAGAAATGAGTTAGCTTCGGTAAATAAATTATCATTATGAATTTCAAAAATATTTCTTCGAAGTCCATTCTCGTCATGTTCAATACTCGGTGGTATCAAGTCATGCGCATCAAGAAATGGATCGACATCCTCTAAAAGAGGGTCACGTGACGGATTATCGGAAATAAGCACAAAATCAATCTCAAAATCAAAACGCTCATAATTCGGAAGAGAGATATAAGCAGGAATAGTGGGACTGCCACTACTCGTCTCTTCAAATCGAAAAATTTCAAGCTCGGGTAAGAAATCACTATCCATATCGGGGATAGGAGAAAAAGTCGGAGGATCATTCAATGCCTCGATCTTAGAAATGAGAAGATTGATATTCAATAATTTTTCACGAAGAGCTTCATCTTGGATTTTCGTGTCAACTTCGTCATTATTCTCATCTTCTAAGCTGACGAGCTCATAAGGTAATTCATCCACATATTCGATGTCTCCACAAGATATAGAATCGTCATCGTCAGAATCGGAGAACGTCTCAACACGATCATTTGAATTATCAATCGGAGGTAACTCACATTCTTCAGCCGTATCAAAATCATGTTTCTAAAAATCTGGTAAAGAATCCCTAAGCTCGATCTCCAAAGGATCTCACGGCTTAATAATTCCAGTCGAAATAGAATCATTGTTATCAAGAAAAGTTTCGACTTCTTCCAAAACGGGATCACTTCCCTCACCCGGTGTGAGGGAAGGATGGGAAGAATCGGGGATGATAGATTCAAGTATCGAAAAACATCTTGAAGAATCCGGAGGTGGGACAAATGGTGTGCTCTGAGAGCTAGGAATTTCCACCACTTCCGTTATGGTCTCCGGTTTTTGTTCGTGAAGATTAGGTAAGTCGTTTCTTCTAAATACCATTTTAAGCTCAGCACGTTTGCATGACGAATTCTTAACCGTAAATTACGAAAGGTTAGGATCAAATCTTGACGGATTAGGAACAATTGATTCTTGGACAACCGTAGGTTGGACGTATTTAGCACTTTCATTGTTAGTGGAAAGTACCGAGTCCTTTGTCACCTCGGTTTCTTGTTCCATTTCCCTAGTCGGAGAGGGAATAGGAATCGATGGTCCATCATAATTAACACAAATTCTCAAAATTTTTGACAAGGCGTAAAGTTGTTCAATTTTTATTTTAAAAGCCCTATTTTCAAAGAAATCATCGTCGAGAGATGCCATAGAACAATTTTCAACATTTAAAGGTTCACAAGACGGAGTGGAATTAATCATAGAATTTTCTTCTTTATAAAGCTCATTTTCATCACTCTTAAAGGTATTAACTTGTTCTCTTTTACGAATTTCCTCTTTAAAAAGGTTTATTGCAGTCAGACATTGCTCATTAAAGTCATTTTGAGTAGTCATCATTTTAGGAATCTCATTCTGAACTGTGAGAATCGTGTTGTATTGTGGAGGTTGGTCGTGATAATTATTGTCATAAGGAAACGGTTTCCTTGTTTGACAATTGGTGCTAAAGTGTGGACCTCCACAATATTCACAACCGTTTTGTAGTTGTGAGGTCGGTGCATTTTGAAATGATTCATTATTGAAGTACGGATCTTGCTCATATGAATTGAAATCGTTTTGAGGATAATTGGAAAAGTTCGGATTAAAACCATAAGTATAAGAACTCTCACAAAACGAACAAATTCCATCGATTATATTTCTTCCACATCTCTCGCAATATTGTTGATTGAATGAATCGGGCTGAGGTGGGTAGTTGGAAAAATTTGGAAAGTTGTTGTACGTATTTGAAATGCAAAACAAACAACTTCCATCTCGAATATCATTACCACACCGTTCGCATGTACACCAAACACATGAACCTTCAAAGAACGGTTCTCCACATTTAAAACATGTCGAATCCATAAGAATTATCGGTTTAGAGGGTAAGAGGAAAAGAATTATATGGATAAGGGGATAAGAAGATTATTTTTGGTTTTTTAATTATTGAAAAAGAAAATCAAAGTAGAAAAGGAAAATCTTTTTGTATTTTTTTATTTTTCAAAAACTTAAAACTTTTATTCTCTTTTGTTTTTTCAAACGTTACGTTAATCGTAACCGTTTCCTTCAAATCTACTCGTGACGGAATGGGAGAGAAGAGTGTTTCTCTCTTCAGCTAGCAATTTAATGTCTTAGCTTCCGTATTTCCCGCTTAATCGGTTGTAGAATTGAAGTAAACCGATAAACAACTAATTTCACGCGTTCTTATGTTGTTAAGCTTATTTGGTTTACAACACCCTCCCTTCCACGGGAGATTCGATGTTGTAACTTTATTATTTTTTTGGTATTTTTGAAAACACTTTAGCAAAAGTGTTTTTGATTTTTCAATTTTTTTGGTTTTTATAGAAAATATATACAAGGAAGGTTTTCAAAACACAATTTCGAAAACGAAAATCAAAAATTCACTTCAACCTTCCCCGGCAGCGGCGCCATTTGATAGAGTCGTTTTAGTATAGTGTTTATTTTACCGAATAAATGCTTAGGAAAGTATTTCCCCGGGTCGTGTCCCAACGAAGGTGTGAATGGAATTCTTAATTCCAGAATCGTGAAATGTGTCGTGAAAGTGGTAAAAAGTGAAATTGATGAGATTATACTAATGAATAAGTAAATGAAGCACAAATAATCACTTAAACACGTATTTTAAATAAGGAAACTAAAAACGTAACGTAGAATCGAAAACGTATGGTTAAACGTAAAATAAACATTAACGTACGAAATAAAACGTGAATTTTAAGTTACACTACTCCTACGGACTTGAAAATAATTTTGAAAAGTTAAAAATGATAAAAGAAAATTTTGAGAAAAAGAAAAATATTTTTTTTACTTTTCATTTATTTTTTATGAATTAAAAACTAATTAACTAATTAAAAATTAAAAGAAAATGCAAATAAAGTGAGAAAAATGAAAAAAATAAATTTTAAAAATTATAAAATAACTAAAAACTAATTTTAAAACTAAAAACTAATTTTTTTGGCTTTTTGTATAATTTTTGGGAATTAAAAACTATTAAATCTAATTAAAAATTCAAAATAAATGAGAAAAATGCAAAATAAATTTCTAAAATTCTAAAATAAATGAAAATAATTTTCTAAAATATTTTTGGATTTTTCTAGGCTTTTTCTGATTTTTTTGGATTTTTTAGTAATTAAAAAGTATTAAATATTGAATATAAATGAAAATTAAATAAGAAAAATATCAAATGGACTCAGAAAAATTTGAAAAAATTATAGAAAATTTAAAATATTAAAATAAGCTTGATAAAAAATTTTGAAAGTAAAATAAGCGAGAAAACTGCTTATTAGCTTAAAACTGCTTATTAAGAGAGCTTATTAATAAGCAAAACTTTGACCAGGTTGACCCCAACTTTGACCAAGTTATTTTTGGACTCAGAAAAGCTCAGTGGAACAAGGTTAAGACCAGTTGTGACTCAAAAACACAGAATAAGGCCAAACAGGTTCAATAAAGCTTAATGAGAATAAGCAGAAGCAAAGCAGTATAAGCAAAAGGTACCAACTACTGAAATAAGCAATTAGAGGCTCAAATGAACTATATTTAGCCACAAATCTCAGGTTCCTAACTCTAGATCACACTGGCAGGACCCAAACTTGGTAACAGTTACTAGTTCAATGGGAAAGCGGGTTCAAAGAGGCAAAAAGAAGCTAAGAAATAAGCTGACTATAAGGCATAAAGATTGAGAAAAGCTGAGATAAATGATTATTGAACTACTGACTAAGCATAAAATCAAATTCCCATCCTAACTCATGTTTTAGCCTACCTAAAAGTTGGATCAAAAAGAGCCTTATGGGATAGATGGTTTGGGTGCAGGGGAAACAGCAGGTCAAAGAAAGCTTTTCTAGCTTAGTTATTTCCATTCTAAAGGAATTTAATCAATTCAATATCACTTTGTATGTTAACTACAACTGAGAAATCCAATTTCTAGTTATTCCAAAAGATTTTAGGGCTTAATTTCTATCTGATAAAAGATAGGCTAAATCAGGTTATAAAATTTAATGCAGTGACGAATTTTTATAAACTGAGTTATGCTACCAAATTGACTAATTCAAAAACACTCAACATGCAATCTAAGACTACAGCAAACCTGTTTAAACAACTATAGATCCTTAAAACTGATTAACCCTATATGATTTGATCTAAACTGATATGATTTCTAATATTCAACCCAAATATGCACAAGCTACACATCTACTTAAAACAACTCCAAATCAAACCTAAACAACTACTGAGATCTAATTATAGCAAATTGAAATCAAATTTGTGGCCAAAACCTTATTTGACTATCAGAAGTCAACTATTCCAAACGCTACCTTAAGAGCAAACTGTTAAGATATAAAACTAAATTAGACCATGTTATGATGCAACTAGGAACTACCTATGATAAACTAGCTATATGAAATATAAAAAGCAACAAACAACTAATGAAATACTAAATAATAAGCAATAATTTCAAATTAGTTTCTAAGCTAATGAAGGATTGAAATGAGAGATTGGTGAACTGACCTCAAATCAATGAAATAAAGCTCAATTGAGCTTATAAACAATCTATTCAAACCAAATTATCCAAAATACCCAACTGAATCAGCTCACCATAAAGAGCTTATGTTGACTATTGAGAAATATATGGAATTAATAGATGAAACAGTAACTTATCAAACTAATAAGCTCACAGGCGATTAAAAAGCTTAAATGGGCTAATGTAACAATAATAGTGCTTATAGATCAGAATTATGAAAGCTTGAAAAGTAAATTCAGACAAAACTTTTAAATTGAAAACTGAGATTATATTGATTAACAATCAATTACAAAGCTTAGTTAAAAATGAAAATAAGCTGAGAACCACTTAAAACAGAAAAGTAAATTAAGAAAACCCTAGTTTCTCTCTCCATGTGTGGCGATTTCCGTCCGCCACTACCATGCTTTTTCCGATCAAATTCTCATAGCCTATATCGTATCTCTACCCATTAAGGCGCGATCTAATCCGTTTTAATTGGTATGCAATCGATTATGCTGTGTCTATCCTTCTAGTGGTGGCGGCTGGGTGATCTTTATGCTTTACTATAAAATCGTTACACTTTTTGATTAAGAAAACCCTAATTTTCGATCCCTTAATATTCATTGCGATCTTCCTGATCGTTTTAGGGTTATGAGGGTTTCGGTTTTGATTGTTTTCTATATAATTCCTACACGGTTCTTATTCATAATTTATTAGGGTTTCGTCCCTAAACGATTTCCTGTAATCGTTTGTAGGGATTATATTTGTTATTTTTCTGGTCGATCGTATGGTTGTACATGGTCTATATCTTTAACTTACGATCTGGTGGTCTTTTGGGATTGACATGGTTCGCATGATTATTGTTTCTGGTCGATCCAGTGGGTTTTTATTTTCTATTCGTTCATGCCTATGAAACCCTATTCAAGGGTTTCGATTTTCTTTATGGTTTATGATGATGTATCTGGTCGTGGTGGTTAACCTGTATTGGGGTTGGTCGATGATGATATACATCTGGTTATAACATGGTTCTACATGTGTATATGGGTTTATTGGAGAGATGGTTTTGTTTATGGCGTTGTTGGTTATTAGGGTTGTGTAAACCCTTGGATACGATACAAGAACTGCTGAGCATTCTTTACATTCGGTCTTGTTTTGGTTGTTGCTGGTTGTCATGTTTTAGGAGCCATGTTCATCGTTCAAAGTCTTGTTGCCACTCTTATCAGATTGCTTTTGATTGATGCTACTGGTTTCTATGGAAGTAGGAGTTGCTACGAATACAATTCTTCCCTTGTGTTTGTTACTTAACCCTTGTTTATTGCATATACGTGAGACTGCTGCTGTTCTCATGATCGAAACCCTATACTTTTGATTATTCTAGTTGCAATCAGTTTTTTTGGACTAATTTGAGGTGGTTTTCGACTATGGTTGCTGTTTACTTGGTAAGGTCTTGTAACCTTATCGTTGGCTGCTGTTGATCGTTATTGCTGGAAGTTCTTATCGCCTTTGATTCTTAGCATGTTTCATCCTTCAAAGACAAGCTTGTCATTCATATTTTTGGTCTGCTGATCGATGATGCTGGATGTTATGGTGGTCATGTTTATTATTGGTGTTTGCATATAAATTGTTCCTTGTTTTCTTCATGTGACTCATTCATATTTGTTGGAAGATTGGTTCAAGTTCTTATATGCTGGAAGGTTGGGTCGATTAGACCATGTTTATGCTTCAAGTTCGATTTGCTACGGAAGTCACTCTTATTAGGTTATTAGATTATGCTTTTGCATAATACTAATAGAAGACGCAATTGGTTGAAGCTGGAAGTTTGCATGTTTATGATCTGGATCGCTAAGATGACTATGAAGACTTAAATGTTTATTTGAGTTGTGATGTATTGTATTTTTATTGCTAGTCATGGTTAGTTGTATTTAGAACTGTTAATTATAAGAATGGCCTGTCATTCTTATATAGTGGTTGTGGTAGTGTCCTTAGGGACTTCGATGAGAGACTCGCTCTCATCCATTGTACTTAAACGTTTCATTTTAATGTATTTTACCGGGTGCAGGATTACTCCCCTTTACCCACTTAAAACAGAAAGACATAAGCTAAAATCTACTACTAGAAGCTACCCTAAGCTAATTTTACCCCTACTCCTAATGGATTCCAACGTGAGTGAGGAGGGAGTATTTATAGGCTGATGAGGAGGAGGCTTGGTGAAGCTTCTAGGTTGCCAAGTCATCAATCCAGGTGATACTTGTGCTTCTTTCAATCCTATCTCAGCCATTGATCTCAATTTCATGAATTTGGTCCCTTGGATTGCGTGTGATGATATTGTGAATCCCCCGTGTCTTCTGTCATTGGACCACGTGTCCTGACCTCTCCTGACCCTTCTAGAATCAACAATCATGAGGTAATAATTACTTAGTACGAGATAATTTTTATGGTGGTAATTTAGGGTTCTATCAAACAGTGAATTCCTGGGTAAATAATGAATTTGGGGGGCGGGATTTGGGATAGGTATTTTTATTATTTATGTTTGAGTTGACCGGGTATTTTTTACTATTGACTGGGTTTATTGTTTTGGATCGGGTAGACAAGGAAAAGGGTAGTTTGGACTTTTGTTATTGATGTTGGGCCAGGGGGGGATATTTGGACTAATACATTTTAGACCAGGTTTGTTTTTTTAGGATTAGTAAAATTTACAAGGACTATTATTGTGTAATCTGAAAATTAAGGGACTAATTCTGTAAATTTCCCAAAGTTTCTTCCAAGGGCTTTAATTGTAGTTCTCTAATTCTTGAAGGATCATAGTTGACTTTTCTTCTGAAAATTCGTCAAGGGACCATAATTGTCAATATGAGGAAGTACAGGGACTGGAATCGCCAATCTCGTCAAACTTTTATCAGGGACTAATTATGCAACTTGATGATTCTCTGAGGACTTCTTATGTAATTTTGAGCTTTCTTTAATCATTAAGCTTCCCCAGCTTCGACTTTTGACCTTTTTCCATTCTCGTGCTCGTTTTTTGTCGGTTTTGGCTTTGTTTTTATTCATTTTTCAAATATCCGTACCTGCACATACACAAATGTAACACCCCCAAAATACCGCAGCGGAAGACTGTGTCATAGGGGTGCTACTTCATAATACAAAGTACAAGGTATAGAAAACGAACTCTAAATGAGACGTTTTGAAAAGTTTCCATTCGATTAATAAATTCCGAGTTACAAACTTGAGATTCCAAAGTATGATACATAAATGTATACAAAGTTTTGAATGGTAAATGATAAAAGCGTAAGTCTTCAGAATATGCAGCTTGACTCTAAGTTCCACTCACTAGCTATCGCCTTACTAACCTGAGATAAACATGCTAAAGTGTCACACACAATGGTTGGTGAGTTCATAGAGTTTGTCTTAAAACAGTTGAAAAGCCTTAAAAGAATGTTCACACAGCAAAGTCATCGTGAATCCACTCAGTTACAAATCCCGCCATAAAAGACTTGTAATCTGTGTGTTCACAACCCACTGCTACAATATAGTATGATTAAGACATGTATAAGTTCATCAAAACAATTAAGCAATTAGTCGTGAGTCTACTCTTCATCTCCGAAGACCTCACGTTTATGATGTATCCAACATTCGCAAATGTTAGGATGTATCAATAGCCTCAATGGTCATCCAACAACTTAATTTGGAGCCACCGGAAGTCTCAATGGTCATCCAGCAACTTAATCTGGAGCCACTGGAAGTCTCACAATCAAGTATAACGCAATCGTGTATATATGACATCAAGTATAATGCGATCAAGTATAAGACAATCAAGTATAAACAATCAAGTATAAAACAATCAAGTATAAATGTTTTGAGTATTTATACAAGTAAGCAAGTAGTTGTGCATGTATCCCCCCCCCCCCCAAAGAGTTAAAACAAGTATGAAAAAGTAGGGGCTATGACTCACCTTAAGTCTATGTAATGAGAAATGAAAGTGGTGGTCGAATCGCGAAAGTCTCTAAGAGCAGCCTATAATAGAACGTTGCGACTTAGGTTTGGAGTAACGTCTAAGAATACGAAGAATTGCCCATATATGTCTTGCATATAGTTCATGATGTAGTACTTAGTATATAGTGTAAGTCTTTGAATATAAATGGTTTATGAAACATGTATAGGTTGTATATCTCTTACTACCGTTCGGGCCGACATAATTCAGAAATCATGGAGTAAACGTTCGAGGAGCCAGGACACTTTAATTCGTAAATCCACAACTCATCTCGACGGCTTACTTAATGAACTCCTCACATGAGGCTCCCTACTATTGTAGTATTTGATAACATATATATATATAAGCTTTTTGATCTTTAAAAGTTATATGGTCTTTAGCCGTGGCTTTGCCGTGACCTTAGTCATTGTTACCATGGTCTTGAGACTCAACCTTGGCTTTAGCCATGGTTGTGGTCTTGGCTTTAGGTCATTAGACCTCTTGGTCTCATCTAATTATAACAATTATATAGTTACTTTGGTCTAAAAATGGGCTGTTAAGAATTTGAAGAAAATTATCACTCAGAAAGCATTTTCAGGGCTCGAGCTTCTTTGTTCCTGAACGAAAACGGCGTTCCGGACAACTTTTGTGTTTTAACTTTTTGATGAATCGGAGCAGAAGGGTGACTTTCAAAATGGCAGAATGCAAACAGTAGGGTATTGGCAGTTTCGGCGTTTTGGTTTCGCTAACTTCTTATGGCCATAACTTTTGACTCGGGTACTCGTTTTGGGTGATTCAAATTACTATGTTTTCCTTTTGAAGTCCTTTTTAACAGTAAGTAAGTGTCAAATATCATAGTTGTACTATTTTGGTCATGGTTCTCCATAAAAGTCACTAGTTTACTTGTTTAAACAACATAAGTTAACATATAGTTACCATAACTTGTTTTACTTGTTTTTAGACATCATGAACACAATACAAAGACCATATATAGCATGAAAGAAACATAATAAGCATGAAAATGATATTGAGCAAGAAAGTGTATATGGGTTTCTTACAACTTTTGGCTTTCACTTAAGAAAGGAAGTCAAGTATGAACTAGGACACTAAACCTATGCTTGCAAACCCTTCACCATAACTCTTGTAACCCTTGCTAGCCTTGATCTAACCTTTGTGAAAACCATTTAACTTCAGCCCTAGTAACCTTGTGTAGCTCCTAATTCAACCATGGAATCACCAAATAAACTTAAGAACTAGGTAGAGAATACTAAGACCTTGAACTTTGTAGTGTAACTTGTATATTGAAGATCAAAGGATCATGGTGCTAGGATTAAAGGGTGTGGCGTTTTTATTGATGAGAAAGGAAGAAGAATGAGTTTTCTAAGTCATGAATGAGTTATTTATATAGGTTAGGATGAGGAGGTTAGGAAAGTGTTAGGAAAGTGCCTAAACTTGGTGACAAAGTTGTAAATAAGTATGATCTAATGGCTAAAGTCATGAGATGATGCCACAAGTGTGAATGCCCCCCCCCCCCATATGGCGGTTCATGAACTTGGAGAACAAGGTGTGGACTTTTGATGATATTATCCTAAGTATGTAGCTAGTTTTGGACCCGTAAATTGCTAACCGTAAGTTATTAAGTCACGAAACGTAAAACCGGGTATCCTAAAAATATGAAACTTATAAATATGCTAGAACTTATCAATATATTCCATAATAAAATATAAAATGAGTGGTAGGATCTATCGGGTGCTAAAACCCTGCTAAAAACTGGAAACATGGGTCTAAAACGCGTAATTCGCGTAAAACGCTGAACTGGAAAACGTAAAATTCCGAAACTTTTGGAATTGTCCTAAAATAAGAGAAAATCATATTTCTATTGTTTATAATATTTTATGGACATATCGGGACGCTAGAATGACGTTTAAACCTAAAAGTAAATCTCGGACACGGCTTTGTGATTTTTGCAGAAATGATCCGACGAGCGTCAAACTCTCGGATTATCGTTAAAATAGTTTAACTTACGAGAATATGAAATAAAAATTTCTGAGATGAATAGTGAAAGTGAATAGTAAAAAGTGAATAGTGAAACTTTCGGGAATAAAAGTTAACCTGAAATTGCGAATTGCTATAACAAATACAAAAACACACATTCTCTTGGCATATTTGGTTAGTATTTGGTGTATTTGGTCTGATTTAAGGCTAAAAAAGATATGTGAAAAAGCACACATCAGTGAACTACCACACAGGGCCTCAAATTATTAGAGGCCTCAAAATGTACACCCCTTTTATATGTTTGGGGCCTCAAAATTCACTTCGAAGAAAAATTGTTAACGTTGTACAATTTTATGTTGTAATTATTATTTAAAACTTAAGATAGATCATTAATACAATGCCTTTTGTTTCAATAGTTGATATAATTTTTATTTTTTTACTATCCTATTTAGTTATTATATACGGTTTCACACAAGGCTTCTGTTCATTCAGCTACAACACTATGCAACAGTAGTTATGTAATACCTCAAATTCTAAAATATGAAAAATTACCAAAATGCCCTTAAATTCAAAGAAATTTAAATAGCAATTAAATAATGTCAATTAAACCTTAGAAATTTGAAACTTTGTAATATATGATCATAATAAATTAAGTATGAAATAAATTTGTCACTTTTGTAAAAATAAAAATTATTTCTTACATATTATTTATTTAGGCCGAATTATTATTTAATTATATATATATATATATATATATATATATATATATATATATATATATATATATATATATATATATATATATATATAATATAAAAGAACATTAATATATTTATATAACCCATAATCGATCCATAAAATCCTAAACCGACTCAAAAACATCCAATATAGACTATAAATTTTCTTGAACTTCTACCTATTTTTATTGGACGTGTTTTAAGTTTAAAAACACTAGAAAAATAGTTCCAAGGTTTGAGGTTCGATCGTGTGAGCTTGGGAGAATTGTTTGTATCGATTAAACCTAGTCAAGAAGAAGATTTGTTCTGCTTAATTCTCACGTTCTAAAATCATCTGGTAATTTTTGTAACACCCTATATATCATATATGATCTGTAGAAAATATTAGAATCGAACCATGCATGCAAATATGACCATACGAGTTTATATAAGCTTAAAAACCCTAAATCGAACTCTAAACATGAAATCAGCTATGCGATTTTTGTAAGCTTTATATATTTTTTATTCTGGTCTCTTACAGTTTATAAAACATTAGAAAAATATGTTTTGTAATTTTTGAAGCCTAGAATCTGTTTTGGTATTTATTTGGTAATCGGATATAAAGAAAAGAAAAGAAAAATAAATTAAAAGGGTGTGAATGAATTAGGGTTAGGGTTTTGGGTATTTGATCTTGTGTAATTAATGTTTTTTAAGGTTAAATTAATGATTGTAATGATTGGAGAATGTAGGGTTAAGGTTGTGTGGATTTTATTTAAATCGAATTAAAATTTTAAACTGTATGGGTGTGTTTTTTAATTCTATAAACTTAAGGGTTGTTTTGGAAATCATAATAAGACCAGGTCTGATTGTATAAAATTAGTATGAGGGTTAAATATGTAGGTTTAGTAACTAAAAGGATTTAATTGTAATTTCTATAATTAAAAGGTATAAATTGTATTTATTTTAAATTAAGGGTTAAACTTGTAATTTACGAAAGTTAAGGGCTGTTTAGTATAATCTGATATTAGAGGGTCTTTAGGTGTAAAATTGAATAATTAAAGGCTTAATGTGTAAATATGAATATTATAAAGATAAACTTGTAATTTATTTAATTAAAAGGTTTAATTTGTAACATTAATAAAATTAAAGGGTTAGAATTGTAAATATGGAAACTTACTAAATAATGGAAAATTACTAAAAGTGGAAAGCCAACTAAAAAAGAGTAATTTGAATTAAGATAAGTTATTAATAAAATGATCCCTAATTCATGTAGACATATTGAAGAAGAAGTGAACTCTTCCCTTTCGTGAATCTTTCTTTTGATCTCATTGCATTGCTAAGGTACGGATATTCTGACCTTAATTTTAAGGTTTTCTTCGTGATTACAACCTCTGTTATGAACTTTCTGTTTTGAAACTTCTGTTTGAACCGTTACTATGATAAACCTTTACTAAGAACATTTTGTTTTGAACCTTTGTATGAACCTTTTATTACATGAGCTTCACTAGGCATGGGGGTTCTATGTCTGTGTCAGGGGATGCACCTCTGACATGACTCTAGGGCAGTAGAGTGATGTTCTGCCACGTCCCTTTGATTGGTCTGCATGTGAATGGGTAGGGGTGTATGGATGCATCCTAGATCTGTTTTTGTTTCTGATATGATATGATATGATTTGTCTGGTGAATGTGGTTGTGTGTGCAATACACGTCCTTCACATTTCTGGGAGCTAGCTACTCCACCCATATGAGGACACCCCTCAATATTATCTGTTCACTGGGCTTTTTAAGCTCAGCCGCATTTCTTTCACCGCGGCAGGTATTCAAGTTACCTTTGGGATGGTTTTCTAGGTTTGAGAGTAGAGCTGAGTTGAAGATTTTGGCCATAGTTATTTGAAGTAAGTTATTTATGTAAGTTTTCCGTTTTTGATATGTTATGTTTGTTCTGATGTAACACCATATTATTGTGACATCTTTACCCTTGTTGGATTGGGGTGTTACAAGTTAACTTATTTATTGTCACTTTGACAAAGATAAAAAAACTCAACTATATGTTCCAAACCAAAAACGAAATACTGCAACTAAAGGGTGATGAAATTAAAATACAACAATAACTATAAATGAAAAAGAAAAACATAATCAAATACTCCCTCCGTCTAAAAATTATTGTCATGAGAGAAAAAATCACAAAGTTTAATAAAAATGAGACCACTATAAATCTCAACCACTCAAAGAGAATATTCTCCTAATATATTCTATAGTTTTTACTTAAAAATGAAAGTAGACAAATATTTTGAGGTATCCCAAAAAAGAAATATGAACCATAATTTTGAGACGGATGGAGTAATATTTTCATTTCCTATGTATATAATGACAAAAAGGTAATTCTCTTTTCACTCCACGACAGAGGCGTAAACGAGTCGAATTTCGACAGAGCTCGACTTGAATCAATAATATTATGTTCGGCTCGATAGCTTGCCGAGCCATAATGAAAGAAGCTCGAGCTCAGCTCGAGAAAGTTAGATTCGGTTTGAGCTCGACTCAAAAACCTTGATAATATTATAAATAATTATTTACATTTGGTGGATTTACATATAAGTCTTTAAACTATACATATTATAAATATTTATGTATCACATGAAAGATCGAAAGCAATAACTCGAGTCGAACGTATATAAGCTTGATCTTGACTCAGTGATATTTCGAGCTTATATTTTGGGCTCAAGGCTACACAAAGGTCGGCTCCAACAAGCTCAAGACGAGTTCGAACACAAGTTACTCGAGAAATAGCTTCTCGTTAATCCTATAATAAACTTGTTAACATTTTGGTCAATAATTTTGTCAAGAACATATCTTCGCCAAAAGCTTGCTGGGAAAGATTCCAGGAAAACATAAAACCGATTTGCATTACCAAATATTTGACGCCCCCTGTTTGTTTGATGCCACAGGCGGTCGTTCGGCTCGCCCACTCTAAGGCCAGCCCTGATTTTTAATACTCTCTCCGCTCCAAAAAGAGTGTTCACAAACAAAAAAAGGGACAAATTATGATATGTGTAATTAATGCTAGTTTTGGTTGATAAAAAAGTCATTTTTACCCTCAAAATTAATATAGAAATTTGATTTATGCATGTTTTGATTGTAAGGGTAAAGTAGGAAAATTAGTTATAATTACTATTGAAAAATAAAAACTTAACACTTTTTTGAAGAAAAATATAAATAGTAAGGTGGATAATTTTTATTAAACGGAAGAAATCTTGTACAAACTAATTTGGTAATTCAAAAAAGAAACAAAAACATATAATTTTGGGCGGAGGAAGTAGCAAGTAAGAATATATAGTGAAGGCCTTCTTGATGGATAATAGTTGCATGTTTTGTGTGTGAAATTTTAAATTGGTCGGTTTCTATGCATAATCACTTCTATTATACAACGAGCGGGGTACCCGCGCGTTGCTGCGGAAATGTTGTGTTTAATCAAAACTTGAAATAAAACGATCAAATTTTTTAAGGACTAAATTTGCAAAAGATCGCTAACGGGGGACTAACAGCACGATTTACAGCTAACCTGAGGGACTGAAATCGTAAAATCCTTAGCTACAGTACAGGGCACTATTCCCCACTATGCTGCACTGTAGCAGCTACTGTGATGCACTGTAGCAGCTACTGTGATGCACTGTAGCAACGATATTTTTGTTTTTAGTCCCTAAAAGTGGCGTTCTTTGCAAAGTTAGTCCTTAAGGACTATTGGTGAAAATAAAAGTTAACTTTAGGGGCTGTTTTTTTTTATTATTTGCACAGAAAAAGCCCTTGAATTTACTATTCTGTTACAAATTTAAGTCGCAGTTGTTAGATAACGGTCGTTAAGGATTAATTTTGCAATGCATCAATAACCTCAGGGGCTAAAATGGGGCTAACATGAAATTTGTGTGGGCACTGTTGCTACAGTGTACCAAACGGTTTTTAGTATATATTATAATATACATAATGATTAGGAACATTCGTAATCACTTCGCTACATCAAAAAAGAGAATGATTTATAAATGTATCTTACTTATCATCACATCTTTTTATATGTATCAAATTAAGTTTTTTGCTATTTTATGTAACCAACTTGCATTTTGCATCATTTATGTGTATTTTGTGACTTTTTTGCTCTTCTCTAAGAGTGTTGGGCAAAAAAGATACAAAATACACACAAGTGACGCAAAATGCAAGTTAGGTATATACAATAGCAAAAAATCAATTTGATACATATAAAAAGGAAGTGATTTGCACACTCTTAAAAATGATTGGCACACTCAAATTTAGAGTGTTTTGGCATTTATATCCTCACATTACTTTTACTTATTTTCACACTGTGAGGGTATAAATGTCAAAACACTCTAAATTTGAGTGTGCCAATCAATTCTTAGAGTGTGACAATTATTTATTTATTTATTTATTTTTTGAAAGACAACATATATCTTTTATATAATAAAACAAAACTCCTATTGGGAATTTTTCATTTCAAAAAAATGCATTCATACCTTATTTAGTAATAATTGTATTTAAAAAAAAATTTCTTATTAGGTAACATTTTATATTTATTCATAACACAAGTAAAAGATAAGTACAAAAAATATAGATAAGATACAATTAACACAAGTAGAAGATAAATACAAAAAATATATATAAGATGCAATTAATAATATGATTAAAATTTTTAAATATTTATCTTTAATAATAAAAAACTATAATTAAACATAATAAATCAAACAAAACAAAGATTAAATTATTTGTTTTTTAATAAATAAAAATATATGATTTTAAAAAATTTAAAAAATCCACGTGTGCGCGGGTATTATAACTAGTTAATAAAATAACAAGATGCTAAAGAATTGTGTGACAAATAAGATACTAGCAATCATCCAAAAAAGAATTAACCATATTTGTTCGTGCAAAGATTTAATCCCTTCTACAATTATATATCATTAACAGTCAAATTAATGAAAACATAATGTAAGATTCAAAAGGGCTAGACATCAAAATCTGTGATTGGATGATAGTCTCTATAAAGTGGCTCACAACAAACATTTTCGTGATTGCTAACGGATGAACAACTTCATATAAACCAACGGTAATATCGAGAGTCCACTTAAACATAGACCTATCAGAATTCGACATACATTTGCAAACCTTTTGCTAATTAATATTGGGTCTTGCAAGACTATATATATATTTTTTGAACCGTTACTTTCTTTTAAGGGAAATCCATGTCCAATTTGAAACTCGATGGGGGAAAACCTTCAACTTAAGCCGCCCGAAAGCACGACACTTAAATTGAAGTAAACCCTGCCTTCTCCAAATTCGAACCCTGGTGGGTTGAAACCTTCATTGAAGTAGGTAATTGATTTAGAACCGTTTAAAAAAGGTAATTGATTTAGAGTACCTATTGTCACGTCAATTCTTTCCGTAAATTAGCTAACTACATTTCAATGGAAAAGTTGTTCTTAGTTTCCTTTAACTCATAAAATTGTTCTAGATTGACTCATAAACATGTTAATAAAAGAATACGAAACCATAATATCGAGAGTCCACTTAAACATAGACCTATCAGAATTCGACAAACATTTGCAAACCTTTTGCTAATTAATATTGGGTCATGCAAGACTATATATATAGAGAACGTATGAAGTAGGTAATTGATTTAGAACCGTTCAAAAAAAGGTAATTGATTTAGAGTACCTATTGTCACGTCAATTCTTTCCGTAAATTAGCTAACTACATTTCAATGGAAGAAAAGTTGTTCTTAGTTTCCTTTAACTCATAAAATTGTTCTAGATTGACTCATAAACATGTTAATAAAAGAATACAAAACCATATTGTTATAGAGTGAGTCTCTTTATTTAGCATACTCTAATTTTAGTACATATCAAACGACAAATCCTCACCATTTATCTAATTTAATCTAATTATGGGAATTAACCTAACATTAAATGGAAAACATAATTCCATTATTTTTATTTTTATTTTTTTTTTGTCTTTTTTATTATTCTTTTTTTTTTTTTCAATTTATGCTTTTTTTTAATTCACCTTTTTTTTAGTTCATTTTATTTTCGCTTTCATACATTTTTACTGTTTTCATACGTTTTCGTCCATTTTTGCCCGTTTTCATCCGTTTTCATAAGTTTTTGTCTGTTTTCTTACGTTTTCATTCGTTTTCTTACGTTTTCGCCCTTTTTCTTACGTATTCATTCATTTTAATATGTTTTCAGCCATTTTCTTTCGTTTTTGTCCATTTTTCATACGTTTTCGTCTGTTTTCAGACGTGCTTTTACGCTTTCATATGTTTTTGTCCGTTTTCATACATATTCGTCCGTTTTCTTGCGTTTTCATCCGTTTTCTTACGATTTCGTCCATTTTCTTACATTCTCGTTTGTTTCATACGTTTTCGTTCATTTTCATCTATTTTCATACATTTTCGTCCTTTTTCATATGTGTTTTTACGCTTTCATATATTTTCATCCGTTTTCGTCCATTTTTAAATGCTTTTGGCCATTTTCATACGTTTATGAATATCATAAGAGATATTATGTGATATTCAGAATATCACAAGTGGTATTCCGTGATATTATGAATATCACAAGTGATTTTTCGAATATCACATGTGATATTCTTTGATTTTCTGAATATCACAAGTGATATTCTGATTACCACAAATGATATTCTGAAATCATAAGTGATATTCTGTGATATTCAGAATATCACAAGTGATTTTCAACTAATGTTTTGTAACATAAAAATCACAAGTGATATTCAGAAAACCACAAGTGATAGATATTCAGAAATTCACAAGTGATATTCAGAATATCACAAGTGATATTCAGAAAATCACAAGTGATACTCTAAGTATCAATTGTGATATTCAAAAACGTATGAAAAAACGTAAGAAAATGGATGAAAACATAAGAAAATCACAAGTGATATTCGTCTGTTTTCATCCGTTTTCGTCCATTTTCATATGTTTTCGTTCGTTTTACTACGTTTTCATCCATTTTCTATCGTTTTTGTCCATTTTTCATACGTTTTTTTTTCCGTTTTCAGAAGTGCTTTTACACTTTCATGCATTTTTGTCTTTTTTATACATATTCGTCAATTTTCTTGCGTTTTTATCCGTTTTCTTACACTTTCGTCCGTTTTCATTCGTTTTCTTATGTTTTCATCTGTTTTCTTTCATTTTCGTCCATTTTCATACATTTTCATCCTTTTTCATATGTGTTTTTATGCTTTCATACGTTTTCATCCGTTTTCATTCATTTTCGTCTGTTTTTAAATGCTTTTGGCCGTTTTCAGACATATTCATACGTTTATGAATATCATAAGAGATATTTTGTGATATTCTGAATATCACATGTGATATTCCGTGATATTCTGAATATCACAAGTGATTGTTTGAATATCACATGTGATATTCTTTTCTGAATATCACAAGTGATTTTCTGAATATCACAAGTGATATTTTTCATACGTTTTCACACATTTTTAGACGTGTTTTTACGCTTTCATACGCTTTTGTATGTTTCATACATATTCATCCGTTTTCATTCATTTTCGTCCATTTTCATCTATTTTCCTTCGTTTTCGTCCTATTTTTCATACGTTTTCTTCCTTTTTCATATGAGTTTTTACGCTTTCATACGTTTTCCCCCGTTTTCATAAATATTCTTCCGTTTTCTTACATTTTCATTGTTTTCATTCGTTTTCATCCGTTTTTCAATGTTTTTTTTTTGCCATTCTCAGACGTTTTTATATGTTTCAGAATATCACAAGTGATATTCTGTGATATTCAGAATATCACCAGTGATATTCTGAGTACCACAAATGATATTCTGAATATCATAAGTGATATTCTATGATATTCAAAAAATCACAAGTGATAGATATTAAAAAAATCACTAGTGATATTCAGAATATTACCAGGATATTTAGAAAATTACAAGTGATATTTAGAAAATCGATTGTGATATTCAAAAACGTATGAAAACGGATGAAAACGTAAGAAATTGGACGATTACATGTGAAAACAAACAAAAACATAAGAAATCACAAGTGATATTCTGAATATCACTTGTCATATTCAGAAACATAAGAAAACGGACGAAAACGTAAGAAAACAGGCGAATATGTATGAAACATTGGGTGATATTCTGAATATCCCTTGTGATATTCAGAATATTACTTGGGTCATATTCTGAATATGACAGAATATCACTTGTGATATTCTGAAACGTATGAAAATGTCTGAGAATGGCCAAAAACATTGAAAAACGGACGAAAATGATGAAAATGTAAGAAAACGGAAGAATATGTATGAAAACGGACGAAAACGTATGAAAGCGTAAAAACACGTATGAAAAAGGAAGAAAACGTATGAAAAATAGGACGAAAACGAAAGAAAATGGATGAAAATGGGCGAAAACGAATGAAAACAAGCGAAAACGCAAGAAAACGGATGAAAACGCAAGAAAACGGATGGATATGTAAGAAACGGACAAAAACGTATGAAAGCGTGAAAACACAACAGATGAAAAAGTATGAAAAATGGACGAAAACGAAAGAAAACGGATGAAAACGTATTAAAACGAACGAAAACGTACAAAAACAATGGAAAACGTAAGAAAACGGAAATAAAAAATAGACGAAAACGTGCGAAAACATAAGAAAATTGACTAAAACGTATGAAAACGAATAAAATGTATGAAAACTGGTGAAAACGTATGAAAACGGACAAAAATGTATGAAATTAGACAAAAACGTATGAAAACAGTAAAAAACATATGAAAGCGAAAAAAAAAAAAACGTGAACTAAAAAAAAGTGAATTAAAAAAAGTGGACTATAAGAAAGGTGAATTTAAAAAAAAAAAAAAAAAAAAAAAAAAAAAAAACGTGAATTGAAAGAACAATAAAAAAAGAAATGAAAAAAAAAACGACGTGAATTGGAAGAAAAAAAAAAGAAAAGAATAATAAAAAAGACAAAAAGGAAAAAAAATGGTCTTATGTTTCACATTTAATCTTAGGTTAATCCTCACCATTATATCAAACTAGATGGATGATGGGGATTTGTCCCTTTGTATGCATCAAAATAAGAGTATGCATTTGAATTTTTTTCCTAGAGTTGAGATCAATATAAATCCCATACTTGTAATAGATCGAATAAACCGATCATGTCCATTCATTTTTTGATCAAAACAAAATAAATAAACTTTCACCCAGCTTTTAAAAATTAAATATTTCGTAAACCGCTAATTGTTACGCGAAAAAATCATGTCATCACGAAGAGAATTAAAATATCTTTCTATTGATATGCAGTTCTATATACTTTCGATTAATTTTTCTTTCAAAATTTTCATCTAAAAAAATCACACGTGATTCGGAAAAATCACATGTGACTTTTAAAATGAATCACATGTGATTTTTACTCACATGTGATTTTTCTCGTCGGAAATTTAAAAAAAAATAATAAAGTTCATTGAAAGTATATCGAAGCGCATTTTATGAAAAGATAATTTAATTCTCGTCGCAATGGTATATTTTCGTAGCTTGAAGATTTAGCGTTTGTAAGATATGTTTGTTTTGAAAAAAGGGTGGTAAATAGTTTTTTATTAATTATGATGAAAAATAAATGGCTAAGATTGGTTTATTTGATTTATAACAAATATGAGATTTATATTGATCTTTTTGTCTATTATGATATTAATATCTTTTCAAATTTTGTACTTACGTCAATATTCTTTGAAAGTTTAAAATATTTATTTCTATTCAAATAAACAATTTGTTCATATAAACTTTAATCTAAAAACAACATACCTTTCCCAAAAAAAAATTATTTCAGACTCCCTTCGTACAATCATTAAGTGTTACTCTTCCATCAACACCACCATCACCGCCATTCAACCGCCCATGTGAGAAACCTACCTCCCCTCAACATCTAATGCTAGGTTCACTTTTTCTAATGGGTGTACCAGTGACTTTAAGTTTAACGTCTTTATTAGTCACTAGTAATATTATATACATATTGATGATATTCTAACACTATAATACTTTAATAAGTTAGACTCGTTATTGTTCACATCTAATAGATTTGTTGTTCAATTATGATAATGTTGTTGTTTTTTGCTAACCATCACGAAAAGAAAAAGAATAAGTTTGATACTTGCATGGATCTTCTTTGGTGAGTGCACGGTTCCAAGATGAATATCTTTTTGTTGCCGGAGTTTACTTGATGCTGAGCACTGCAAATATTAGAGGATGTACAGGATGCAGCAAAGGTAACTTGTTTTTTTCTCTTCTGATGCATGATCGAGTGGTCCTCGATGGATCACGTGTCAATCATCTCATAGAGGAGACAAGAATGACACGTGTCGTATCATGAATGGCTCAGGTCGTTGTGTGAATCATTGGCAAGATCCGCACGTATTAGCGAGATACTCGCAGCACTACCTCTGCATGGATGATGTAGCTACACATGGCATGAACATGTAACGGTTTTGGGGATAAGATCACATGTTTGTCCTTGCCCTGGAGTTAGCTATTCAGGTAAGGACGATTGTGTCTTGGCAGATGTTCGCTTGGGAAGCTGTTTTCCAGGAGAGACGCGTATTGGGCTTTGAGCCTAAAGGGATGGTTATAGTAGTATGGTCTTTAGCTATGTGTGCTAGAACTCCCATACGCTAACAATGTAAATTACAAAAGTTAAGCAAAAATATTACTAACAAAAGATTAAAAGTACGCTACTTAATTTTACCAATTACCAATGCATGGTTAGTAAAAATATAAGACTATATGCTATATTTTGATTATTTTTTACAAAGTAATAATTGCTAACATTTATATATTCCCTTACAATTATTACCCATTTACTATATATCATTGATTGGTCCTAAACGGTTAACTAAGTTTTCCAGGTGATGGTCAACCAAGTCAAACGTCTAAAACCAACTAACCAAGGAGTACAGTGTATTCCCGGGTCGTTATGTCCCAGCGAGGTGAGCAATTGTATTTAAAAACGTTTAAAGTGATCGGGTGATTTAACAGGAGGATTAGGAATTTGATTATTATGATTAAACTATGAGATTATGATTGGGAATAACTTAGAAACACTATTCTAACAATTACTGACGATCAGATAACCTAGAAACGTGAGTAAACCTAAAAACGTGCGTTTGGATTTAAATAAAACGCGAACGCGCAAAATAAAAAGTGAAACGTGAGCAAATAAAGTCCTACGAAGGTGAAAATTATATTTTTACAATCCTAATGTTATAATAAAATTTTTAGAAAATTAAAATTATTTTTACGACTATTTAATTAATTACTATTAATTAATTACTAATTATTAATTACTTTTTAATTAACTAAATTATACTAATTATTAATTAATTATGAAAATTAACTAGAAAGTTGAAAATTAAATTTAGAAAAATCTAAAATATTATAAAAATAATTTTAAAACAGAAAACCTATTTTTTTTACTTTTTAATTATTTATTATTAATTAAAACTAATTATTTAATTAATTTAAACTAAATTAAATTATAAAAAGTACTAAATGAAAGAAAAATATGAAAAAATTACTAAAAATCTATTATGAGTACAGAAGCCTAAGAAAAATATAAAATGGAAAAGTGCTTAAGGAAAAAGCTGAGTAATAAGCTAATAAGCAAAAACTTCTTAAATAGAAGCTATCGCTTGACTTAAATTGATGATTTTCTTTTACCAAACTAGTATACTACTGAAAATAGTAAACTTTTGTGAAGGGACATTCTTTTGATCTCAATAATAAGCTCAGATAAACAGTTTGGGCTTATTGAGAATAAGCCAAAAAGCAAATAATAAGCAAATGATAAGCAAAAGAGTCCAAACTCTCAGGAATCAACAACTAACAACAAATAAGCAATTTGGAGCTCAAATAGGCAAAATTGAATAAGCAAATAAGTACAACTGGATCAAACAGCTTAATTCAAACTTGCAGTTTCAAAGACCACTTTTCAAAAGCTTATAACTAGCTTATTTCTTGACCAATTTTGAAACCAAAAGAAGTTTTGAGAAGCTAAACAAGCTAAGATCACAGATATACCAAAAGCCCTATGCCAAACTATCAATTGCTAACCCAATTTTGCACAAGTTCAGCTGATCAAATTACAAGTGTAAAGCATCTAGTATGCAACAAGCTTATGATGATTTTTTTTGAGATCAATTTAAGACAACTAGATGATTATGAAACAACTTGAAATTGAAAACACTAAAAGTGGGCCAGGAAAACTACTTAGAAACAGATAATCAAGCAATTCCAAACACAAATGATCACTCAAATGCACACAAGAACTCAGCACCCACAACAAGCATATACAGAGCACAGGACTTATTTTGACCAACAATAGCTATTTAATTTTGACCAAAGTGAATTTCAAATGCTGAATTCTGACAAACTAGATGTAATAAAGCTTTCAAATGATAATCTAATCAATCCTAAGCACTTTATCTAAGAAATCAAGCAAACACAGATACTTATAGCAGCAAATTCAGTCAGATAAGTGAATTTTCAGGCAACTTTTGACTTTTGTTATCAAACCACCAATAATATTGTTGCACTAAGCTGTATTATGTGTAGGTAAACTGTTTTGAGCAAATATTCCACAGGTAAACAACTACTACAAGCAAAGCCTTGATACAAAGACACCTTAAACTCACAGTTTCCAAAGCAAAATGAGCTTAAGCAGTAATCAACCCTCAGCAATTATGAATCATCACTTAGAAACATCAAATGAACAGAGATCAACAACAATCAACAAGATCAGACCAAGAATCTACCAAGCTCAGGTACCCACTGATGCATCAGCATAAACAGTGGGTAAGGGACAACTTAGAATTCTAACAAACAAGCTTTTCAAGGGAAATAAGCTACACAATCAAAAAGACAGTCCAACAAGCTTTCTAAATTGCCTAAACTCAAACCATAAGCTAAGATAACCAACAAGATAAGGGCTATAGAAAATGGGTCAAACTTCAAAGGTCCTGGGTGCAGGGCATAAACATGGCCAATGGGTCAACTTTGAGCTCAATTTCAAAGAACCAAATGGAATTCAACTTGAAAATTTCTTTTTGATATTGAGAAACAAGCTACCAAAGATTACAAAACAGCAAGCATTCTGTATTTCCAATCAGTATTGAGTTCTAAAATTACCCTCAAATCCTGGCCTGTTTCAACAGTTATGAAAATTTGACTTTTTATGATTTTCTAAAAGCTTGAATTTTTTGAACTTTGATTGGTACTACATGAGTGTAAATGATGTACTAAACTATAATGAGGCTGAAATAAGCTATATACCCTGCTTACAAAACTATTTCTAAGATTATGCTACCTAAAACATGACAGTGAAAATCATATGAGAGATTTATGTTGATTTTGACTTATAATGAGATACCTATGTTTCTTAGGCTATAAATGACCTAAATACAACTATATTTAACTATCTACACTACTAAATAACTGAGAACAAACTTGTGCACAGGATTACATCCAAATCCAAACACCCCTTAAGTTAAGGCAGTCATGGAATTTTCAAAATTAATCAAAGATACAATGAAGGAAAACTAACAATACACTTAAACTAACATCAGACAATCATAATCAAGCACAAAATTGAACATAGATTAAGGCTCAGGCTAAAAATGAAGTAATGGACTAGATTTTGCTTACTAGAACTCAGGGCTAAAGTCAAGGGTTGTCCAGAACCAAGAATACAAACCTATGCTCCCATGAGCTCGAAACCACTCCAACCTTCCTGCTTTCTTCCATCTGGTCCATTTCTTTCTTCTTATTTTTGATTTTTACTCTATTTTTGGTTATTTTTGTTAATTTTACTAGAAGCTAATTAGAATATTAGGAAAGCTTGGAAAAGCTTATAATAGATTTAAATGAGTTTACATGATCTTTAAACAACAATCCTTAACAAGTTTCAAACAGCATTGCAACTTCTAATAAAATTCAACCATGAACTGAACTTAAATAAAAGAACTGGACTTGTTTATTGATATAACTGAAAAATACGCTAGAAAGCTTGAGAATGAAATTTAAGTCTAGGTTTTACAACAATAAAAAGTGATTACATAAAAACGACATTAATAAAATTAAGCTAAAAAACTACACAAGCCTTCACTGCTCCTTCTCTTCGTTTTATACTCATAATTTAGGGTTTCTGAGTGCCTTTTGGACTTTTCCCAGCTTCTACTTGAACCATTGGATGAGTTTATATCAATCATGACCCTCAATTGGTTTTGGCGCCAAGATGGAGTTTGTCATTTTCTTCTGATTACTTGAAGCCAGGGGTGTAATCTTGGACTGATATGTTTGGAGGGTTAGCCAAGGGGGGGGGGGGTTAAGTGCTGTAGAGGGTGAAGGAGCTAGGGGTGATGATGGTTTTTCTTGGAGGGTTGCAGGGAGTGGATGGTGAGGTGGAAGGGGAGGGGTCAAAGGGTGAGTTTGACTGAGGTTTAATATTAAAACGGGGTGTTTTTGTAGTGGGCTTGGAATGGAAGTTAGGCCAGGGGATATAAGGTGTGGGTTGGGGTTTGTATTTGGATTGGATATGGGATTTGGATTTTTGGGATAGTAATAACATTAGGTCTGTTTGGTTTTGTAGAAATAACAAGGACCAATTTGTAACTTTGCTGAAAATTGAGGGACTAAATTTGTACATCTTTCAAAGTTTACAAAAGTACTATTCTTGCCAATTTATAATTCCACAAGGTCTTTTGTTGTAATTTTCCATTTTAAAAACTCCCAGGGACCATTTTTGCCAAATTTCAAACTGCAGGGACCAAATGTGTAATTTTCTCAAACTTTTTACCCAAGGATCAAATATGATAACTTTTGACTTTTAAATGCCTTGGGTTGACTTTTCTTTTGTTTTAAACCTTCAGGGACTAGTTTTGTCAATTTATGAAACTTGAGGGACTGAAACTGTCAATTATGCAAACTTTGTTCGTTTTTCATTTGTTTTTAAACATTTTGCATCTAAAACATATAAAACATAATTCCTGGAATAATTTCTGTATTTTGATGCATTTCTGAGTGTTTTTGGATGTTTTGCCAGTTCAGATACGATAAAAATGATGAGTATTTACATACTCATCAATCCCCCACACTAAACTATTGCTAGTCCCTAGCAATCTTTTTGAGAAAAATTATTGGATTTGAATCTCTTTACCAAAATCCATCACTTCTGGAGTAGCCAAATGTATCAGTTCAAGTAAGAACTATGGTCCACTTGATAACCATGTGATTTTGAGCAAACCACCAGCTGTCAACGGATTTGATTTGTCTTTACCAAAACCCGTTTGCTTCTGGACTAGCCAACTCTTGATGGAATAGTCAACATCTTGGTGAGTTGATTACCAATTATGGTTTTTCCACTGCCTTTACCACAAGCCATAATCTTGCGGGCTAGCCAACTCTTTCACTTTTTAGGATATGGCGAGTTGAGATACCATACAATTTTGAGAAAATTGCAAGCCGTCAACGGATTTGAGATATCTTTACCAAGAACCGTTTGCTCCTAGATTAGCCAATCCTTTTGTCGTTTAAACATGGCGGACTGATAACCACAAAAATGTTGAAATAAAGTGAAAAATTTTTGAAAATTTTGGGCCAAAAACGGGGGTACTAGAGGATGTAATGTGATAAAATTCGCTAGAATTCCCCCCCCCCCCCCCCCCCCCCCCACATTTAGAATTGAATATTGTCCTCAATATTCAAAGTCCCGGCTATTATGCCGACTCTTTGAACGTAAAAAGATAATATTATAAGCTAACTGTGGAAATATCGTTTTGCATTTTTCACTTTATTTATATGTACATACAATCACACTTTATATATATATATATATATATATATATATATATATATATATATATATATATATATATATACATATATATATACATTTCAAATAGCTGCAGGAGACAGCCACTCCCCCACACTACGGTGTTAGAAAGTAGAAAGAAGTCAGAGACACAGGTGAAAACCCATATTGTTGCTACTGTTTTTGTTTATCGAGTCGCTAGCTTGATTCGATCCCCGAATTCAATTGTCCTTGGGGAATGTTTGGAGATCCGGGAAAACCATGGATGGTATGTCCTCTCCAAAGTAATTTCAAACGATGTCCATTCACTTTGAAATTAGGACCGTCATTTTGAGGTAACTCGACGGTGCCATAAGGGTAAACCTTAACGATAGTGAATGGACCAGTCCATCGGGTTTTTAGCTTTCCCGAGAAGATCTTGAGTCTAGAGTTGAAAAGAAGGACTCGATCACCAACGTTGAAAACGCGGTTATTGATTTTTGAGTCATGTATCTTCTTTGTCTTTTCCTTATAGATCAAAGAGTTCTCGTAAGCTTGATCACGAAGTTCATTTAATTCATTCAATTGAACTTTCTGATGATCACCCGCAGTTTTTAGGTCAAAATTTGCATGCTTGAGGGCCCAATAGGCTTTATGCTCAAGCTCGATCGGTAGATGGCACGCTTTCCCGTACATAAGCTTGTAAGGCGTACACCCGATGGGTGTTTTGTAAGTTGTACAGAAAGCCCAAAGTGCATCATCTAATTTATCCGACCACGATGCACGACTTTCACCAACGGTTCTTTCCAATATTCTCTTAATGCCTCGATTGGAAACTTCTACTTGTCCACTTGTTTGAGGGTGGTACGCAGTAGAGAGACGGTGAGTTACACCATACTTTTGCATGACTTTATCAAATTTGTCATTGCAAAAATGCTTACCACGATCACTAATTATAGCACGTGGAGTTCTAAATCGAGCAAAAAGAGCTTTCAAGAATTTCACAACTACTCGGGCATCATTTGTGGGTAAAGCTTTCGCTTCAACCCATTTTGACAAATAGTCAACAGCCATGAGTATGTACTTATTTCCATGAGATGATGGAAATGGCCCCATAAAGTCGATGCCCCATACGTCAACGATTTCAAAAACTTGTATTGCATTTTGTAGCATTTCATTCTTTTGTGAAATACTCCCGTGACGTTGACAAGCGTCACAGGATTTGACCAATTCTTGGGCATCCTTATAAATCGTGGGCCAATAGAAAGCGGAGTCAAAGACCTTTTCGGCGGTGTAGTTTGGATTGTGGTGGCCCCCCGTGGGACCATCATGGCAAGCCTTGAGAATGTCATTGTCTTCCTGTCCATAAACACACCGTCGGATGACTTGATCCGCACAGATTTTAAATAGGTAGGGGTCGTCCCAGAAGTAATGTTTTACATCTTTGAAGAATTTATTTTTCTGTTGGGACGACATCCCTTTCACAACAAAGTTACCCGCAAGGTAGTTTGCAAAATCGGCAAACCATAGGGTAACAGAATCTCCACGAAAGGCAACCGCATTGAGTGTCTCGAGAGGGAAGGTTTCATTAATTTCCTTCTTTTCGAAGACATCTTGATGGGGGTTTTCCAAACGGGAGAGATGATCAGCAGCTAGGTTCTCAGCTCTTTTTTTTATCACGAATTACGATATCAAATTCTTGCAGGAGGAGAACCCAACGAAGTAGTCTCGGCTTTGCATCTTGTTTTGCAAAGAGATACTTCAAAGCCGAGTGATCCGTATACACTATGCTTTTGGTCAATATCAAATATGACCGGAATTTTTCAAACGCATACACCACAGCTAATAATTCTTTTTCAGTGGCGGTGTAATGACTTTGAGCTTCGGTCATCGTTTTGCTTGCATAGTGTATAGGCTGAAAATGTTTAGACCTGCGTTTCCCCAAGACTGCCCTTATTGCATAATCACTAGCATCACACATAAGTTCAAAGGGCAAGTCCCAATCGGGGGCAACAAGAATTGGTGCCTCAGTAAGCTTTTTCTTTAGAGTTTCAAAAGCTTCTACGCACTCAGGTTAGAAGATAAAAGGAGCATCCTTTTCGAGGAGATGGGTCATAGGCGGGCGATCTTGGAAAAATCTTGAATAAACCTACGATAGAAACCGGCATGACCCAAAAAGCTCCTAATACCCTTGACGGTAGTGGGATGAGGTAATTTTGCAATGACATCGATTTTGGCTTTGTCAACCTCAATCCCATTCTTTGAAATTTTATGGCCGAGGACAATGCCCTCTTTGACCATAAAGTGACTCTTCTCCCAATTTAGACATAACTTTGTGTCTTCACAACGTTTGAGCATGTTGTCTATGTCACAACTCACCATTTCAGGTCATTTCCCAAACTTTAGAAAAACACTACTCATCAAACACTATTCATCAAAACACTATTCATTGTTTTACTATTCATCATTTTCGAGGTCAATTTGATATTCTGAGAAACATTTGAAAATTTTACTATTCACTGAACACTATTCATTTCCGGAAAAATTTTCACTAATCTCTTGCATTACTCATTTCATCGTAAATTTAGTTTACCGGGTATTCAAATTCGCGTAACCGGATTGGTTTAGGTGCGAATTCATTTCATTATCAGTAAGGACATTGCATACAGACTAGAGACAGTCTGCATATCATCATAATAGCATTTTCATGTCATACCACTCTTAGGATTTTCAAATTTATATATTTGATATATTTAACGTTTTACGTATAATTATTAATAAATAAACGTTAACACACGATTAATAAATACGACGAATATATCTAAATATTCCCACAATGGTCCCAACATATTTTTAACATTTTTACAACTTTATTTTATCACGAATAACTTCGTTAAAATTTATTTCTAGCAAACCCGGTACCCGATTATAACAAAACTAACTAAAAACTACAACTAATACTACACTAAATTTACTAAGTTACCAAAACCGATTTTTCTTCTCCTTTTTCTCATGTAAAACCGGCCACATGCCCCCCCCCCCCCCCTCTAGACACCATGTGCTTTCTTTTTATCCTTATGACTTAATTACTTATTATACTAATATAAAAACAAGTAAATATCTAAAAACCTTTAACACATTATCCTTATAAATTTTTAGATCAAAATCAAACCCATTTTCTCTTCCTCATCTCAAAACCCACGACCCATATTCAATCCAAGACCAAGATCCATTAATTTTTGAAGATCAAAGCATAAAAGTTGTTCATTTCATCATTCTAATTAAGAGTTTTGAAATATAAACTCAAGAATCACAAGGTTTTTCATCATCTAATCACATAATCATTCAAAGTAAGTTATCAAATTTATTTTCATGATTTCATCTAATATTTACTAGTATCATATGGTTTTCATGCTTAATTTCATGCACAAGCTAGCTATACCACATTATTTTTGTTAACTTTTTGAACATACAAACCCTAGAATTTGATTTAGGTATTCCCTTGTTAAATTAACATGATTAGTGATGATTAGGAACCCATGGCACCCTAAGAAGGTGTATGGTAGGATTAGGATAGCTTTGTGGTGTTTGCAAGAGAATTGGTGATGTTACAAACTAGTTTTGAACATGGAAAATGGATTTGTAACAAGTATATAAACCTACTGTCCCATTTTTGTAAACCCAGGAAAATCAGTAAATATAAAGTAAACTTTGGCAAATTTTTTAGAAAATACTTTCAAAAACGAATCCGTAGGCGAAAGAACGGATTAAAAAGAGTTTATAACGAAGAAGTTATGATTTTTGCAAGTTTATTGACGAAAAGTAATTTTCTGAAAATTGTTGCTGTTGGACGTTTTTCGTCGGACAAAACGAGACTTTAGACGTAACCCGGAGGAGCCAAGCTTTCCAAAATATATTACTACGTACTAAGACGTAACCATGGATATAAAGAACAAGTAAAACGGGCTTATAACGACAAAGATATTCACGTTTCAATATCGGCAAAACATATATTATTTTGACAGCTTTGTCAACTAGAAAAATAATAGTATTACAACTACGTAGTAACTCTAAATTTCCAAATATAATACCCAAGTACCCAAAATCATAACTAATGAAGTATTAGTGAGTACAAGCATATTTTTATTACTACAAGACATTATTTCGAGGATTTCAACACTAACAATTATATATACGATATATATATATATATATATATATATATATATATATATATATATATATATATATATATATATATATATATATATATATATATATATATTTCAACTAGTTTTATTTTCTAGTTGCCTTATTCTCCTAAGTTTTGAAAAATGTATTATATTTTATAACAACAAGTAATTTTTTTTAGTAGAGTGGTATAGGAAGCATGTGCATGGACATTCACAATCTCATTTCATGATCTAAAGTAGATCGTTCATCATTCATATTAGGTTGCGGCAGTTAATCGTTCATTGTTGTTCATTTCACTTCATCACACAGTATCATCAGCTAGAGGTGAGTTTTCATAGCCCCGTTTTCAATTCAATATTTTGATTTCAAATCCCATGGGGGAATACATTGCATCAATCATTTTAGTACGAGCCCAAGTACCAAAAGATATGTACATTGCTTAAGTTGCCATACCAACATGTTAAAGTCCCCTATTTATTATCATGGACCGTTAATTTGCCGATTAAGCGAGAGTGAGTGGATAGATCTATTGAGGGTGACGCCTCCATCCGTGGTAATATTTACCAACAGTAAGCGGATGCATTTCATGTCTGTCACATTTGAGTGTTCTGGTAAAACATTCAGGAGGGGCCTATATTTCATCAGTCTAGCTTCGGGGTCATGAGCTTAAGGTCTATTGTACTATTTTACGTGACTTTTGTTATGCACTTATACTTGTGGTGGCCGTACAACATTACATTTTATAAACCTATGGAATTCACCAACATTCGTGTTGACGTTTTAGCAATGTATTTCAGGTTATTAAGGTAGCTCATGTGACATGCATTTGGACCTTCATGGAGTCGCGGAGTCGACGCGTCTCACTATTATTTCATGCACTTATGTAAACGTTTGATCTAGTATGACTTGTTTTTCATAAACTTGCAACACCTTTTGGGGACCTCATATTGTAAACTCTGGATTATTTCAATGATCAAACGAAGTATTTTCCAAACGACACTTTAGGTCGTTCAATGTAACTGTAACTGTGATGCTAGGACAGACACCCCCAGGTATTCCATTCCGCTGCAAGTCAGGTAAATTGGGGGTGTGACAGATTGGCATCAGAGCTAAGGTTATAGCGAACTAGGATGTATCTTGGACCCTAGACTATAACCACATCATCATAGCATCTCATCATTTCATCATAAGTGCATAACCATGATACATGTTGTTTCATGCATACCCTGTGCGAGTTATTTATACTCATATTCGTATATATATATATATATATATATATATATATATATATATATATATATATATATATATATATATATATATATATATATATATATATATATATATATATATATATATATATATATATCATTTTATTGATTTGGTTCACAAGTGACATGTCTTCAGATACTCACCCTGACATCCTTTTATCGAATTCCGACATTGAAGATGCCTTCTCATCTTCCACTACCATTATACCACCAGTTGCACTTACACCACCATTAGCACCATTGATTTGTCATAGGAACAGGGTTTTCCTATCATTCAGCCCATACATAGAATGCCTTTTGGTAGAATATTCAGACTTAATCTTAATGGACCTATTAGATTGCTTATTTCAAGGGAGATAGTATAGTTTCTTTCCTTCACTAGTTGGGCGCTTACTACTCAGGTACTACCACCACCATCAGTTACTTATTACACTATTGGTCGTCCCACAGTGCGTACTTCAGTTTTACCTCTTTGATGTCGCGAGGTAGCGCGAAAGAGGGTAGTACTCCATTCACTATTATCATCAACATCTCCTAGCTCACCACTAGGATCTCATCGTTAGCAATTCTATTCTCATCATCTAGGGTACCATCATTGTCATTTTCCTTTTCCATTCCCACTTGCCATGAACTAGATAACACCTAGTAGATAATACCAATACCACGGACTCAACAGGAACATCCGCAGATTCTTCAGGAATGGTTCAGAACCTACATTATCTAAGATTTGATCAATGCACAACTTCAAACACCACTTCAGGACTATCTCGACCTTATGATGCCACAAACCTGACTTCACACAGAGGGACACCAGGAAGTCTCTAGACCAGACTTATATCCTCACTAGCTTTTACTATTATCCTAGCCACAGAAAGTGTGGGACATAGTCTAAAGAACTTGTTGTCTTTTGATTGTTGTACAAACAAATATATCAAGTGTGACTCTACTATGTAAGGAATGGTTGTGCTATTTATGATATCGGTTCACGTAGACCGAAATTTTCATGTATTATATTCATGTGTTGTGAATATGATGACTTTTATTAACTATATATTCTCATGGTCTCTTATGATTTGATGAAGATAGATTTAAGCAAACTACTCCAAGCATGACGCAAGCTGCCGTTGGACAAGTCATTGCCAAGAACATAGCCACCACCCTCACTAAGGAACTTACTCACGTGGAATTTATGGGGTGCAATCCTCCCTCCTTTAGAGGAACTAGAGACACAAAGGAATTTCTCAAATGGTTCGAAGAAATAGAAACACTATTTCGATGTGGTGACTGTCGTAAGGAAGACAAGGTTAAGTTCGCCACATGCACTTTTCAGGATCATGCCCAGGAATGGTGGACCAAACATATTAAGATGGTGGGAGTTGATGCTGCTTACTCACACTCTTGGGAGAAACTAAGAAGGATGATGGGTATAACATTTGGTGTAGGAAATGAATTACGAGCAACAGAACAGGAAACACTAAACTTTACCATGGTAGGAAATGATGTTGACGAGTACACTACTCATTTTTATGAATTAACACGACTAGGTCCTGCAATGGATGAACCGGAAAGCAAGAAACTTGAAAGGTACATCGGGGGACTCTCCCATGAAATTCGTATGTTGGTCATAGCATGGGAACCCGATACCATGTCTGAAGCTATCAAAATGGCGATCGAAGCAAAGGAACTCATAGTTCACGCCAAGACATCAGGAAACAATAGTGACAATAAAAGGAAGTGGAACAACAATCTAGGTTGCAATGCTGCTCAACAATCACCCAAAGGACAAGAAGTGAATAGAGCCTTTGCTGCAGGACCGCACACAAAGAGAAGGTATACTGGAAATTTACCTTACTGCAACCTGTGTAATCAACATCACTGAGATCATTGTAGTGAACCGTGTGGAGTGTGCAAGAAGCAGGTTCATCAGACTGAGGACTGTAGGAAACTCTCAAATCAGAGGATCCCAGGGAGTTGCTTCAAATGTGGAAACTTAGGGCATTTCAAGAAGGACTGCCCGGAGCTAAGGAACAAGGAAAATCAGGAACTTGGGAATCAAGACTGAATCGCTCGAGGAATAGCGTGAGCTGTTGAAAGAGAACCGTCAGGATATTAGCAACATCAAGGATAACAACAATGCTTCAGCAGGAGGAGCCTTGTTTCAATATATAAACCGTAGTTCGAGCCCTTTAGGGTTGTATCTTTCCTTTTGTACTTGCCGTTGGTACGATGACATAACCTAGTTGTATTAAGCACTTTTCTATCCAATGTAATATCTATCTTTTGTTACCTCTGTGATAATCATAACCTTCGTTTACTCCATTTCTATCCCAATTGCTCAAACTTCAATCGTTTCGCAACATTTTATCATTGTCATGTTAGGGATTAGGCTGATTTCATTTTTGACGAATTAGTAGACTATTACCATTCGACAAGATTCACCCACGTATCCAATACACCATTCAAGCTATTTTACTATCATATGGGGAAACTGTTTTACAGAAAAATTTCTGAAGTAAGCTATTTTATTACCATCCTATAAATTGATTTTTCTGTCATTACACCAAGTATTTACTATTATTACGCGAGGCAATTTTCATGTTACTTGAAAGAAAACATAAGGATACCATTTTTTAATAACAATGCGTTGAACACCATCTAAAACTTTTGAGAAAAGTTATGATATTTTGACAAAATCTAACATCGCATCATTAGTCCTCAATTATACATAGCCTGATCACCTATGTAAAATTCAGGAAGGATTGTGCCATGAAGGAAATAATTACCTTTTCAAAGGATTGTTAATAACAATCTTCATTTAAAAGTTTTGTAAACAAAGGAACTCTTCCATAAACATCCCTTTTGCCGAACTATCCCTGGATACTTACCCCACCTGTCACCCACTTAGCCATTAAGTTGGATTTTCCCATTGACTTCCCTAGGAGAGACTTTCCATATCAATTACATGCAGGATTCCTCTATACAATAAAAGCAACGAAAGGATTATAGAACTACTAACCAGGACTAGAAGTATATAGTGAGAGAATTCATAACTCAACAACAAATTCTAAGATACTGCGAGACCATCCGAATCATCATCTCTGACTTAGTTGTCAAATTCTATCATTTAAAGGTACTAGCTAGACTGAGCTACAGGATTGAACTCAATATAAATGTCCGCAGGACAACACAATAGAAATAAACCAAGCTTCTAATTGAGACTATAGAGCATTTCATTTAAACATGGCCTCATCCATACATAAACTTTCCTGCAGTAAGTTTTCACAAAGGACAATTGTTTGAATCAAGAATATCGATGTAGATTCCCCTAAGGCATTATGTCTCTAGAAATTTTAGATAACCTCACCTTCATACCAAGAAAGGGATCAAACCAGAACATATCTCCTCATCTACATGGGAAAACAGAATACATCGACACAACATCAAGTGATACCTTCGTCTTGTCAATTACAACGATAAAATATTTCAGGACTTAAGTTAGTCTAAATACCTATGCTTGTAGTTATGCCTGATAACCACCAATAGGCATTATTCAACCTCAGGAACTAAATGTTAGACATCTATGCAATTAAGCGAACATTTTCTATCCTACCATTGTATCCTTGTTAGTGTTTTCACTTTTAAACAAAGTTGATTCAAAAATTGCGTTTACATAAATCACATACCTTGTGGAAAAATGATTTCTGAAATTCCTATTTTGAACAAGTACGATCCTTTTTGGTCAATCTTTAGCAACACTATTGTACAATGAGAAAAATACATAGACATCAAACTTTGGTAAGCAGTCTTAATCACAACATGTTTGAAAACATTTTTCTATTTCATAACTACTGAAAGTTTGAATCATCAGGAAAAATATTACTTAGTAAATCATTTGCTCCATTTTCTAAATTCGTTTATTCAGAAAAAGATTTTAACCAAAACTCACAATCGCGAGACAAATTTTCAGAACAAATTTCCCTACAACATCGCTTATGCATTTAGGATTTTGTGACTTGACAATAAAGAATATTTGAATATGTGATGAAGGAATTAGGAAGGACATCACAAATTAATCACGAACTTCAGTAGTGGAGACCAAACCCATTAGGCAAAGAAAGACATATGTCTTATCATCCGTTGGAACAAAACACAAGGAATCAAATTGTTACCTATATTATATCCCTTTCAGATAACGCCAAGTTCGAAGGACCGAATGTTGTGGAATTAGTCACAAAGGTTTATTGTACCCATTTCAGTTATTCCTGTTAAGGAAACCAATTCACCTTGGACTTCAAGCAATCATTTCAGGATTTCCTTCAGAAACCCATTTAGATGTAAACATCACCTATCATCCTCAGACCGATGGTCAAAGCGATAGAACAATTCAAACCTAGGAAAGTATGCTTAGAGCATGAGTGATTGACCCTAGAAATGGTTAGACTAACCAGTTATCATAAACCAAAGTCAGTTGCAATCATAGTTATCGCGCGAGCATAGAGACTACACCATTTGAGGCACTCTATGGTCGAGGTGCCAATATCCATTGACAGATCGAAATTTGGAAAAGCCCAACATACTAGTCTAGTAGGCATTCATGAAATAACCAGAAATTTCCTACAAGTCAAGAATCAGTTACAAGTTCAATAAGTTGTAAACCATTAAAACTTCAAGTTGGTAGGCAGAGTTATGTTGAAAGTTCTGCCTAGGAAAGGCATGATATCATTCAGAAAACTTGGAAAGTTAAACCCGATATACACTGGACCATGTAATATTTCAGACAGAGTAGGCAAAGTGGCCGTCAGACTTGAGCATTGTTAGAGAACCAACAGAAATCATGGACCGGGTGGTCAAACAGTTGAAGCGAAGTCGATTTCTTATCGTGAAAGTTCGTTGGAATTCTCGAATATCATCACCTTTTCACCAATACGTCCTCAGAGACCAACATAAACTGAACTTCGGGACGAAGTTCCTTTTAGAGGGGATGACTGTCACAACTCACCATTTCAGGTCATTTCCAAAACTTTAGAAAAACACTATTCATCATTTTACTATTCATCATTTTTGAGGTCAATTTGATATTCTAAGAAACATTTGAAAATTTTACTATTCACTGAAAACTATTCATTTCCGGAAAATTTTTCACTAATCTCTTGCATTACTCATTTCTTCGTAAATTTAGTTTACGGGTATTCAAATTCGCGTAACCGGATTGGTTTAGGTGCGAATTCATTTCATTATCAGTAAGGACATTGCATACGGACTAGAGACAGTCTGCATATCATCATAATAGCATTTTCATGCCATACCACTCTTAGGATTTTGAAATTTATATATTTGATATATTTAACGTTTTACGTATAATTATTAATAAATAAACGTTAACACACGATTAATAAATACGACGAATATATCTAAATATTCCCACAATGGTCCTGACATATTTTTATATCCATTATATCATCATAAAAGTTATAATATTCATTTACCCAGTATTTTGGAAATTTATTTTTATTTATAACGTAAGTTTATAAATATTACGACGGTTTTCGTGAAAACTAAACAATAATCACCCGAACACTCAATACTTGTACCCAACATATTTTTAACATTTTTAAAACTTTATTTTATCCCGAATAACTTCGTTAAAATTTATTTCTAGCAAACCCGGTACCCGATTATAACAAAACTAACTAAAAACTACAACTAATACTACACTAAATTTACTAAGTTACCAAAACCGATTTTTCTTCTCCTTTTTCTCATGTAAAACTGGCCACATGCCCCCCCCCCCCCCCTCTAGACACCATGTGCTTTCTTTTTAACCTTATGACTTAATTACTTATTATAGTAATATAAAAACAAGTAAATATCTAAAAACCTTTAACACATTATCCTTATAAATTTTTAGATCAAAATCAAACCCATTTTCTCTTCCTCATCTTAAAACCCACGACCCATATTCAATCCAAGACCAAGATCCATTAATTTTTGAAGATCAAAGCATAAAAGTTGTTCATTTCATCATTCTAATTAAGAGTTTTGAAATATAAACTCAAGAATCACAAGGTTTTTCATCATCTAATCACATAATCATTCAAAGTAAGTTATCAAATTTATTTTCATGATTTCATCTAATATTTACTAGTATCATATGGTTTTCATGCTTAATTTCATGCACAAGCTAGCTATACGACATTATTTTTGTTAACTTTTTGAACATACAAACCCTAGAATTTGATTTAGGTATTCCCTTGTTAAATTAACATGATTAGTGGTGATTAGGAACCCATGGCACTCTAAGAAGGTGTATGGTAGGATTAGAATAGCTTTGTGGTGTTTGAAAGAGAATTGGTGATGTTAGAAACTAGTTTTGAACATGGAAAATGGATTTGTAACAAGTATATAAACCTACTGTCCCATTTTTGTAAACCCAGGAAAATCAGTAAATATAAAGTAAACTTTGGCAAAATTTTTAGAAAATACTTTCAAAAACGAATCCGTAGGCGAAAGAACGAATTAAAAAGAGTTTATAACGAATAAGTTATGATTTTTGCAAGTTTATTAACGAAAAGTAATTTTCTGAAAATTGTTGCAGTTGGACGTTTTTCGTCGGACAAAACGAGGCTTTAGACGTAACCCGGAGGAGCCAAGCTTTCCAAAATATATTACTACGTACTAAGACGTAACCATGGATATAAAGAACAACTAAAACGGGCTTATAACGACAAAGATATTCACGTTTCAATATCGGCAAAACATATATTATTTTGACAGCTTTGTCAACTAGAAAAATAATAGTGTTACAACTACGTAGTAACTCTAGATTTCCAAATATAATACCCAAGTACCCAAAATCATAACTAATGAAGTATTAGTGAGTACAAGCATATTTTTATTACTACAAGACATTATTTCGAGGATTTCAACACTAACAATTATATATACGATATATATATATTTCAACTAGTTTTATTTTCTAGTTGCCTTATTTTCCTAAGTTTTGGAAAATGTATTATTTTTTATAACAAGTAATTTTTTTTAGTAGAGTGGTATAGGAAGCATGTGCATGGACATTCACAATATCATTTCATGAACTAAAGTAGATCGTTCATCATTCATATTAGGTTGCGGCAGTTAATCGTTCATTGTTGTTCATTTCACTTCATCACACAGTATCATCAGCTAGAGGTGAGTTTTCATAGCCCCGTTTTCAATTCAATATTTTGATTTCAAATCCCACGGGGGAATACATTGCATCAATCATTTTAGTACGAGCCCAAGCACCAAAACATATGTACATTGCTTAAGTTGCCATACCAACATGTTAAAGTCCCCTATTTATTATCATGGACCGTTAATTTGCCGATTAAGCGAGAGTGAGTGGATAGATCTATTGAGGGTGACGCCTCCATCCGTGGTAATATTTACCAACAGTAAGCGGATGCATTTCATGTCTGTCACATTTGAGTGTTCTGGTAAAACATTCAGGAGGGGCCTATATTTCATCAGTCTAGCTTCGGGGTCATGAGCTTAAGGTCTATTGTACTGTTTTACGTGACTTTTGTTATGCACTTATACTTGTGGTGGCCGTACAACATTACATTTTATAAACCTATGGAATTCACCAACATTCGTGTTGACATTTTAGCAATGTATTTCAGGTTATTAAGGTAGCTCATGTGACATGCATTTGGACCTTCATGAAGTCGCGGAGTCGACGCGTCTCACTATTATTTCATGCACTTATGTATACGTTTGATCTAGTATGACTTGTTTTTCATAAACTTGCAACACCTTTTGGGGACCTCATATTGTAAACTCTGGATTATTTCAATGATCAAACGAAGTATTTTCCAAACGACACTTTAGGTCGTTCAATGTAACTGTAACTGTGATGCTATGACAGATACCCCCAGGTATTCCATTCCACTGCAAGTCAGGTAAATTGGGGGTGTGATAGTCTAAGTGGGAGAGACATGATTGGAACGAATCCCCAATGACTGAAAAATCGTCCATAAAGACCTCCATAGTTTTCCCGATCGTGTCGGAAAATATGGCCATCATACATCTTTGAAATGTGCCCGGAGCATTACATAAACCAAATGGCATACGTTTATAAGCAAATGTTCCATAGGGGCACGTAAAAATGGTCTTCTCTTGATCTTGCGGATCAATGGGAATCTGAAAGTAACCCGAGAAACCATCGAGGAAGCAATAGTACTCATTCCTCGCTAGTCTCTCAAGCATCTGATCCATAAAGGGCAGAGGGAAATGGTCTTTACGGGTGGCGTCATTTAACTTACGATAGTCAATGTAGACACGCCAACCCGTAACCAATCGAGTTGGAATCAACTCGTTTTCCTCGTTTGTGACAACAGTAATGCCACCCTTTTTTGGAACACAATGTATTGGGCTAACCCAAGGATTGTCCGAGATAGGGTAAATCAATCAGGCATCAAGAAGTTTTAAAACTTCTTGTTTGATGACCTCATGAATTTTGGGATTCACCCTTCTTTGTTGTTGGACTGCTGGTTTGAAGTCATCCTCCATTAAAATCTTGTGTGTACAAAATTCAGGGTCAATGCCCTTGATGTCGGAGAGTCTCCAAGCAATTGCTTGTTTATGCGACTTCAAAACCGTTATGAGAGCAGTCTTTTCCTCAATACTTAAATCTTTAGCAATTATGACGGGTAATTTATCATCACCCTCCAGAAATGCATATTCAAGATGAGGCGGCAAGTCCTTAAGTTCAACCACAGGAAAGTCATCAGTTTTCTCAACATTTTTGACTTCCTCTTTATGAAGTTGTTGTGGTAGAACAGGAAGAGGAGAGGGATCTTCGTTTAGTAATTTCTCAAGTAAGAGAATATCCCTCTCAAGGTCAATCTCTTGGTTATCGATTCCATCAGGAATCGAATCACTTTTGAGAAAGGTCTCAATTTCTTCTAAGATGAAGTCACTTCCCTCAAACAGAGTGAGGGAAGGAGAAGAATTGGCAATGATGGGATGAGAAGATTGAGTGAGGTTTTCCCTCAAAGAATCATCAACGAAACCTAAAACCTCTTGAGCATACTCCTCAGCAGTAATATCAATGACATCTATTTGGTTTACCGATTCAGAGTCATAATTGGAGGAGTACCTCGAAGTTTGATCGAGGTTGAAGGCGACAGCTTCAGTTCCAACACGCAATGTGATCTCTTGCTCAAATACATCGATGAGAGCACGCCCAGTTCTAAGGAATCCCCTTCCAAGAATTAGAGGGACCCTTGAATCGGCATCAAAGTCAACAATCACAAAATCTGCCGGAAAATGGAACTTTTCCACTTTAACGAACACATCCTCGGCAATGCCGAGAGGACGTGATATTGAACGATTGGCAAGCTCTAAAGTCATGCACGTGGGATTAAGTTCTAGAAGAGATAGTTTCTTCCACACAGAATATGGCATAAGGTTAATGCTAGCACCAAGATCGGCCAAGGCAAAGCATTCAACCATCCCAGGAAAAATACATGGAATGAGGAATTTTTCGGGATCTCCAAGCTTCTCAGGAAGCTTTTTCAAAAGAACTGCTGAGCAATTCTCATTTAGAGGAGTTCTTGCCATCTCAAAGAGTTTTTCCTTATTACTTAACAGATTCTTGATTGTTGATGCAAATTTGGGCATCAAGATGATAGCATCCGCGAATCTAATGTCAAAGTGCAAATATTGAAAGATTTGGAAAAATTTATCCATTTGGTGACTAGCCTTTTCGCGGAGCTTTTGTTCATTCAAGCGTGATGGGTAAGGAATAGAAGTTTTGGATTTAGGGTTCTCAACTGGAGTCTCAGGTGGATCAAAGACAACTCCAGGTTTTGGCATGGTTTCTGGGATAACCAGAGGGTGGACATGTGCGATACTTCGTGGACTATTAGATTGCACCTTGTCCTTTGTCACCTCAGGTTCACGTTCCACTACCTTTGGAGGAGAGGAAGAAGAGGTAGTAGGAATTGCGGGTTCCTTATATGAAACACCACTACGAGTTGTGATCGCTTTTGCATCGCCCCTCGGAATAGCGATCGTGTTGCTAGGTAAAGTAGTACCTGAGCCCGAGGGTCGATCATTTAAAGACTTCTTGATGTCAGAAATCTGGCTGACCAACAACTTGTTCAACTCTTCTTGGGACTTCATGAATTGTTTCAACAACTCGTCAGATGAAGGCCCAGTTGGAACAATGGCTTGATTGTTAGGAACATTTGGAGCACGATTGTTTTGGTTGGGACCTTGATTTTGGAAATTTCCTTGAGTTTGGTGTTGGAAATTCCTTTGATTCTGGTTGTTATTTTCATGAAAGTACCCTTGATTGAGGTTACCCTGACCTTGGTTTTGATTAAAGTTTCCTTGATTTTGGAAACCTTGGTTTTGGAAACCTTGGTTTTGACTTTGAAAACCGTGACCCTGATTGAAATTACCTTGGTTTTGATAACCTTGGTTCATTCTATTTTGATTCTGGTTACGGTTTTGGACATTTTGGTTTTGATTAAAACCAGGTGGTCCAGGGTACTGATTAAGACGATAGTTCGGGTCCATAGGAGGGCGGTATTGATTGCCTCCTTGATTTGAAGACCCGGCTATAGCATGAGCTTCATATAGGGAACCATCAGTAGCTGTGCAATTGTAGTAGGCATTCGGCCCACTACAAGTCACACAGACTTCCACTTTTTTAACCTCAGCAGGTGGAGGATGTTGTGGAAATGAAACTTTCTTAGTTTGGGCGAGAACCAAAGCTTGAATAGCTTCAGTGAGCTTGTCAATCTTAGCATCCGTGCTAGATTGACTCATAGAATATGAAGTGGAAGGACCCGCATTAATTTGAGAAACAACCGGCTTGCTTCGTGTAGAGCGGACCTTGGACTTATTTTCAATGATTTGCAAAGCTTCTTTGGTGGTTCTACTCAAGAAATTACCTCCCGCGGAGGCATTGAGTGAATCCTGATCAGCTTGGCTCACGCCATTGTAAAAAGTATCGAGTTGCATCAACTCGGAGAAACCATGATGTGGACACTTGCGAAGTAATTCTTTGAAACGATCCCACGCTTCACCAAATGATTCATCATATTTTTGAGTGAACTTGGTGATTTCATTCTTAAGACTCGTGGTCTTTGAAGGTGGGAAGAATTCATTCACAAACTTTTTTACCAAGTCTTCTCATGTCTCAATTGAGCGAGGGGGTTGTTTCTCAAGCCAAATCCGGGCTTGACACTCTAGGGAGAATGGGAAGAGAAGAAGCTTGATTGCTTCACAGGGGACATTTTTGTATTTGATGGTTGATGTGATTTTATTCAACCATCGAATGTGAGCATGAGGATCGTCCCTCTCAAAACCGTAGAATTGACTTGAGGTTACAAGATTAAGTAACCCGGTTTTGAGCTCAAAACTATTTGCCACGATGGCTGGAACAACAATGGCATCTCCGTAACCCTCGATGGGTGCTTGGAGAAGCTCACACATGGGGCGGTCTTCCGCCATGGTGACAGCTGAAGTGGAAACAGTACGGATCTCAGATCCGATTGTTGGTGCTGAACGTCTACGATGTCTTCTAGGTTTCTTAACAAGCTCACGAAATGGGCTCGTGGACCTAGAAGAACGAGTGCGCATGCACTAGGGATAAAAACCAATCAAAACAAAATCGAGGCAAATCCACAGTGAACTTAAACCAATAATCACAAATGAATGGCTTCTTTAAGAAAGGTACACCACTCACAAGGATACAAAGGCAAGTTTTAAATCTTTTGTTTGGGAACTTATTATGTTCACACCCCCAGTTAGTAGGTGTTCTGCCTTGGTTTGCGACGGTTTATTTTTATGTAGTTTATTATTCAAAAGAAAGAGACGAATGTTTTTGGGTTTTTGTGTATGGGTTAAAAACTTTTGGACAATATTTTTGGTATCGTTTCGTTAACCAAAATCGTATCTCTTTAAGAATCACCTTAAAAGAAACACGATATAGAAAATGTAACGATCTGTTTTGTTTGTTTTTGATTTTTTTTTGTGTTGTTAACACATTAGGAAACGTGTTAATGACGTTTTTGTTTTATGATTAAGATTTACAAAAAGGTGGCGGTGTTTATACAGTGATGAATGAAAAACCACTAATCTCTAAAAAATGTTTTGATTACGCAGCTACCTCCCCGGCAGCGGCGCCAAATTTTGATTGGTCCTAAACGGTTAACCAAGTTTTCCAGGTGATGCTCAACCAAGTCAAACGTCTAAAACCAACTAACCAAGGAGTACAGTGTATTACCAGGTCGTTATGTCCCAGTGAGGTGAGCAATTGTATTTAAAAACGTTTAAAGTGATCGGGTGATTTAACAGGAGGATCAGGAATTTGATTATTATGATTAAACTACAAGATTATGATTGGGAATAACTTAGAAACACTATTCTAACAATTACTGACGATCAGATAACCTAGAAACGTGAGTAAACCTAAAAACGCGCGTTTGGATTTAAATAAAACGCGAACGCGCAAAATAAAAAGTGAAACGTGAGCAAATAAAGTCCTACGAAGGTGAAAATTATATTTTTACAATCCTAATGTTATCAGAAAATTTTTAGAAAATTAAAATTATTTTTACCACTATTTAATTAATTACTATTAATTAATTACTAATTATTAATTACTTTTTAATTAACTAAATTATACTAATTATTAATTAATTATGAAAATTAACTAGAAAATTGAAAATTAAATTTAGAAAAATCTAAAATATTATAAAACTAATTTAAAACAGAAAACCTATTTTTTCTACTTTTTAATTATTTATTATTAATTAAAACTAATTATTTAATTAATTTAAACTAAATTAAATTATAAAAAGTACTAAATGACAAAAGAAAAATCTGAAAAATTACTAAAAATCTATTATGAGAACAGAAGCCTAAGAAAAATATAAAATGGAAAAGTGCTTAAGGAAAAAGTCAAGTAATAAGCTAATAAGCAAAAGCTTCTTAAATAGAAGCTATCACTTGACTTAAATTGATGATTTTCTTTTACCAAACTAGTATACTACTGAAAATAGTAAACTTTTGTGAAGGGACATTCTTTGGATCTCAATAATAAGCTCCGATAAGCAGTTTGGGCTTATTGAGAATAAGCCAAAAAGCAAATAATAAGCAAATGATAAGCAAAAGAGTCCAAACTCTCAGGAATCAACAACTAACAACAAATAAGCAATTTGGAGCTCAAATAGGCAAAATTGAATAAGCAAATAAGCAAATAAGTACAACTGGATCAAACAGCTTAATGCAAACTTGCAGTTTCAAAGACCACTGATGAGTGAGCAAACACTCATCATTTTTATCGTATTTAAACTGCCAAAACATACAAAAACAATCGAAAAGTAATCAAAATACTTAAATTATCACAGGGATTGTGTTTTATGTGTTTTAAATGCAAAACGAGCAAAAACAAACGAAAACCGATCAAAGTTTGCAATATTGGCAGTTTCAGTCCCCCAAGTTTCAAAATTTGTCAGAAATAGTCCCTATGCATTCATTTTGAAATAAAAGTCAACCCAAGTCCTTGAAAAATCAAAATCTATCAAAAACGGACTTTGGGTGATAAATTTGGAAAAGTTACATTTTGGTCCCTGGAGTTTGGAAATTTGCAAATTCAGTCCCTGGGAATTTTGAAAATAAAAAATTTGCAAAAATTTGATTGTGGAATACTTCACTTGGCAACAATGGTCCTTGATATCACTTTAGGGGAATGACAATTTCAGTCCTTTGGTTTTGTCAAATTTCAAAATAGGTCCCTAGTTTTAACTACACTACAAAACCGGACCTTTAAAAGTTATCACAACCCAAAACCAAAAAAAAAAAAAAACTGATCCAAGCCCACCACCCCTACCTCAGCCCACTAATCCTAAACCCAAGCCCACCACTTTTAAAAATAAAAACCTTCAAACCGTTTTATTTAATCACCCGGTCAACGCACAGTTTGACCCCTTCCTTCTCCCCCAAATTGTCTGCAAAGCTCACCAAATACTCCACCCCCCTACTCCACATCAGCAGCCCCACTCCATGTTTCCCCCAACTACCTAATGCTACAAAACGCATTAATTGTTCCTAAGGTCTTCTAAGTAACTCCAAGCTGACAAGAAAAGAAAAAAGGGCGCCAAATCCATTTAAATGGTGGGGATTGCTTGAGACTAATCCAATGGCTGAGGAGGCAGTTGGGATTCACTTCCTAGGGTTCCAAAACCCTAGTGAGTCCATATAAAGAGAAAGAGATGCAGCAGTGGTCCGGGTGTAATTTTTTTTAAGTTTAAAATTGTAATTTTCTAAGTTATGTAAAAGTTATCTTTTAAGTTCTGAATTATCTTGTATCCTTAGTAAATCAGTGTACTTTTAACTTTTGTTTAATGAAATCCAAGGTTTATGTCTAATTTAAACATTTTCATGTTTTAGTCTAATTTTTATGTGTACCTTAATTAGTGGTAAACTTGGTTCCTGCTGATTCATAAGCTCACATTTAGCATTAGTAAGGTTTTTATAAGTTGTTTTGAGCATTAATTCTGCTTCAAGTTTAAGTTTCAAGAAAACAAGAAAAATTAGTAAAAATAAAAATAAATCAAGAAAAATAAAAAAAAAATAAAGAAGAAAGGAAAGCATAGATGGTTGGAAGCTGAGCTTGGATGTGAATTGGGTATTAGAGCTCTGTGGAGAGCATTAGGTTGATCTTTTGGTTCTGTTTCTCCTAACTCAGTTGGTCAAGGATTTGTAAGCACTTCCTAAATTTTCTTAGCATACTATTTCTAGCTAATTACCTATTAAGTCATGTTTATTTCTATTACTTAGATCACATTAAGCTGTTGAAAGTTAACTTTTAGTTTTTTTTATCTTGGTTTGCTTTGAAAAATCTTCAAACTATCCCATAAGGGAGTGTTTGGCTCAGTGTGAATCACTGAGTTTGGGAGAGCTTCTTAGGTTATTGTTGTTTGTTGTCTGCTGAAATAGGTCTTGTTAGAGTAGGGATAGAATAAAATTGGGTGCCAATTGGTTAAAAAGTCAAAATTACAAAAATCTCACCACCACAGTTAACTGTGGTGGTTATTGAGGGCCAATATCCATCATCTCATTATATAAATGGATCTTTTAGCTTATTATGGTTTTACTTAAACTTATAAACATGTTTTCAGTGTTTAGGAACTAATCAAAATCAAACTAAGTCAACTTTTAAGTTTTATCAAAAAAGTCAAATTGCATTCATCAGTTTTTCTCAAAAGTTACAAGAATTTTATTGATTTGTGTATTGGGACTTAGAGCTTAAGCTTTTGAGGTTTTGTAGTTTACAAGCTCATCTCTGAAGTCCCAGCTTCAGTTTATTTTTGTGATTTTATTTGAGGGCCCCACAGCCACCCAAAGTGGGCTGCAGGGGAAGACCCCTGCTCTGCACACAGATAACAAGTCCACACCACCACCTTTGTGGTGGTTTTCTGACCACCTGATTGGGTCCCACATGCCATAAGCTGGTTCTCCCAACCCCCCTCCTACCAGGGAGTGTCAATTGACTCTTTGTTTGACCCCTAGGCTAGTGGACCCCACCTGTTTTTGGTCCTAAAACTTGTCCCATAACTGACTCAGATTTCCAATAAGCAAAGGCTTATTTCAAATTTATTGGCTTATTGAAGCTTATTCTTTGTGCCATACTTGCTTATTCTTGTTCATTGAACTCGGAGAAACCTTAAGTTGTCATTGTGGACCCCACACTTTCCCATTTGAGCTATAAAACCTCCACAGTCAACAAAAGTCAACTGTGGGATCAATAAGCACTTCAAGTGCTTATTTCTTGGGTTAAAATAAAAGTATTTTTGTTAAAAGTTGTTGTTTTTAGTTTATAATCAGTTTAAAAAAAGAAAAAACCAAAAAAACAAACTTTAATATTAGTGATAGCTTCTATTTAATAGGATTTATCAATTTTATTTTTCTTTTTAGCTTATTTAAAAGTAATATATCATTTTTATATTTTTAGAAATTCTATTTTAGGTTAAAATAATTTTATAAATTTTTCCAGATTTTTATTTTGTCTTTTAGTGGTTTTTCTAATTAATTTTAGTTTAATTTAGTTTTAATTAATATTAATCAATTAAATAGCATAATTAGATTTTATAAAGTATAACCTAGTTTTTATAATTTTTCTAGCTTGTATTTTAGTTAAAACATTTTTATAAATTTTTCTAGAATTTTTTTTTTATAATATAATTAGTTTAATTAGAAATTAATAGGTAATTAGATTAATAATTAATTAATTAGGTTAAAAATACTTAAAATTAACTTTTTATAATTTTTTAGGATTCCTATGATGGTTAATTAGATTTGTAAAATTTTTCTTAATTTTTTAAGCGTTTTTAGTATTTTTAATAATTCTAATTAGTTTAATTAGTAATAAATAAATAATTAGTAATTAATTAATAATAAATAATTAAATAGTGTAAAAATAGTTTTTATTTTTCTTAAAATTTTCTTTAATTATTAGAATTGTAAAAATATTAATTTTACACTTTTAACCCTTTCCGTCCTTCAGTTGTACTTTTCGTTTCGTTCATCTGCATACGTTTTTAATTAAAACGTACGTTTTTAGGTTTTAGCTCTAATCCTTGTAATCCAAATTCCAGTAATCAATCACGTAGATTTCCTAAGCTATATTTGTTAATAATTTCCAAATAATTCTCACAACAAACCCTTTCTGTGAATATACACCCGATCACAAAGCACGCTAAAGTTACAATTCACACCTCAACGGGATTTAACGACCCGGTGATACCTTATATTACCCGGAGCATTGATCTAAGCTATTTGACTTTGTTAACCATTTCTTGGTCAATATAAGTTGGTGGTTTAGCGTCAATCAATTTATGGCGCCGCTGCCGGGGAGGTGTGCGCGTTTCTGTAGCGTCTTTCGAGATTAGTGTTATCTCACATCACTCACTGTACAAATACCATCACTTGTGAATATTTTCAAAATCAAAACACATAAAAAAGTCATTGACACTTTTCCTAAAGTGTTAAAACACCAAAAAAAAAAAAAAAAAAAAAAAGTAAAAAACCAACAAAACCATATCGTAACGTTTTCTGACTCGGGTTTCTTTTAAGGTGATTCTTAAAGAGAAACGATTCTGGATTACGGGACGATAACAAAAATATTGTCCAAAAAGTTTTTATCCCTAGTGCATGCGCACTCGTTCTTCAAGGTCCACTAGCCCATTACGTGAGCTGGTCCGGAAACCTCGAAGACCTCGAAGACCTCGTAGACGTTCTGCACCAACAGTCGGATCTGAGATCCGTACTGTTCCACCTACAGCTGTCATCATGGCGGCTGAACCCACTATGAATGAGCTTCTCCAAGCACCCGTCGAGGGTTACGGAGATGCTATCGTTGTTCCGGCAATCATGGCCGATAATTTTGAGCTTAAAACAGGGTTGATAAACCTGGCCACATCACGTCAATTCTACGGTTATGAGAGGGACGATCCTCAAGATCACATTCGATGGTTCAATAAAATCACATACACCATCAAATGCAAAGATGTCCCCTGTGAAGCAATCAAACTTCTTCTTTTCCCATTCTCCCTGGAGGGACAAGCCCGGATTTGGCTTGAAAAACAACCTCCACGATCTATTGAGACATGGGAAGATCTTGTGAAAAAGTTCGTAAATGAATTATTTCCTCCTTCCAAAACCACGAGTCTCAAGAATGAGATCATGAAATTCACGCAGAAATTTGATGAATCCTTTAGTGAGGCATGGGATCGTTACAAGGAATTGCTCCGAAAATGCCCTCACCACGGTTTCTCCGATCTCATGACACTTGATACTTTCTACAATGGTGTAAGCCAATCCGATCAAGACTCTCTAAATGCCTCCGCTGGAGGTAACTTCTTGAATCGCACCACAAAGGATGCTTTAGCGATCATTGAGAATAAATCTAAGGTCCGCATTCCCCGAAGCAAATCGGTTGTTTTCCAAAGGGATGTTGGTCCTTCTTCCTCATCGCCCGTGGCTCAGTCTAGCACCGATGCTAGACTTGACAAACTCACGGAAGCTGTCCATGCATTGGTTCTCGCCCAAGGCAAGAAAGATTCTTCTCCTTCTCCACAAGCTGAAATAAAAAAGATAGAAGTTTGTGTCACTTGTGGTGGTCCACACTCATATTATAATTGCACTGCCACCGAAGGCAATCCATTCGAAGTAAATGCAATAGCCGGCAATTCCAACCAAGGAGGTAACCAATACCGTCCTCAAGTGGACCCAAATTACCGGGCTAGCAATCAGGGTGGACCACCCGGGTTTCCTCAAAATCCAAATAGGTTTAATCCTAATCCACCAAGGGGGCCTAATATGCAAAATCAAAATCCTGCCCCCGTCAGTCAGTACCCACCCCAAAGGGGTAATCAAGGGTATTCAGCTCCAAATTATCAAGATCTCCTCCCAAACGAGCTCAATAACTACATCAAAGTTAATGAGACCAAAATGAGGGCAATGCAAAATCAAATCTCAAATTTGAAGAATGATTTCCAATCATCAATAGCCAAACAGGGTCAAGAGCTGAAGAGTGAGTTGATGCAAACAAACAACAAAATTGATCAAAATCAAGGCAAGATTGAAAATATGCTTGCCAGTCTTATGAATCATCTCACTCCACCCTCTACATCAGGAGGTCTCCCGGCTAATACAGTTGTTAACCCCAAGGGTGAACTCAAAGCTATTACTACACGCAGTGGTAAAGCTTATGAAGAGCCGCCAGTTCCTCCTATTCCTCCTCCTCTTTATTCCGAGGAAGTAGAAATTGAGCCTGAGGCAACCACGGACAAGGTGCAATTTACTAGCCCACGAAGTACCGCACACGTCCACCCTCAGGTTGTTCCAGAAATCGTACCAAAATCTAGACTTGTACCAAAACCGGGAGTTGTGTTTGAACCATCAAAAACTCCTGGAGAGAACCCTAAATCCAAACCTTCACTACCATACCCGTCAAGACTTAATGAGCAAAAGCTCCGTGAAAAGGCTAGTCACCAAATGGATAAGTTTTATCAAATCTTTCAAGATTTGCATTTTGACGTTAGCCTTGTGGATGCTATCATCCTGATGCCCAAATTCGCATCGATGATCAAGAACTTGTTAAGCAACAAGGAAAAATTGTACGAAATGGCAAAGACTCCATTGAATGAAAACTGCTCAGTAGTTATCTTAAAGAAGCTTCCTAAGAAGCTTGGAGACCCTGGGAGATTTCTCATTCCATGTGTTTTCCCTAGGATGGTTGAATGCTTCGCCTTAGCTGATCTTGGCGCTAGCATCAACCTGATGCCTTATTCAGTGTAGGAGAAACTCTCTCTTCCTCAACTTACTCCTACGTGCATGACTCTCGAGCTTGCCGACCGTTCAATCTCTCGTCCTCTCGGCATTGCTGAAGACGTATTCGTGAAAGTAGGAAAGTTCCATTTCCCCGCTAACTTCGTTGTTGTTAAGTTCGATGCTGACCCACGAGTTCCTCTCATTCTTGGGAGAGGATTCTTAAGGACGGGTCGTGCGTTAATTGATGTGCACGAAGAGGAAATAACTCTTCGTGTTGGTAATGAAGCTGTAACCTTTAACCTCGATCTAACTTCGAGGTACTCCTCTAATTATGACGCCGAAACGGTTAACCGAATTGATGTCATTGATGTTGCGTCTGAGGAGTACGCTCAAGAGGTTCTAGGTTTTGTCGATGATTCTCCGAGTGAAAACTTCACTCCATCTTCTCACCCCATTATTGCCGGAAGTGACTTCGTCTTAGAAGAAATTGAGGCCTTTCTCAAAAGTGATTCGATTCCCGATGGAGTCGATAACCAAGAGATTGACCTCGAGGGGGATATTCTCACGCTTGAAAAGTTATTAAACGAAGATCCCTCTCCTCTTCCTGTTCTACCACAAACACTTCATAAGGAGGAAGTCAAAAATGTTGAGAAAACTGATGACTTTCCCGCGGTTGAACTTAAGGACTTGCCACCTCATCTTGAATATGCATTTCTTGAGGGTGATGATAAATTACCCGTCATTATTGCTAAAGACTTAAGTGTTGAGGAAAAGGCTGCTGTTATACAGGTTTTGAAGTCTCATAAACGAGCAATTGCTTGGCGTCTCTCCGATATCAAGGGCATCGACCCTGAGTTCTGTACTCACAAGATATTAATGGAAGATGACTTCAAACCTGCGGTCCAACATCAAAGAAGGGTGAATCCAAAAATTCACGAGGTTATCAAACAAGAGGTTTTAAAACTTCTTGATGCCGGATTGATTTACCCTATCTCGGACAGTCCTTGGGTCAGCCCAGTTCATTGTGTTCCAAAAAAGGGTGGCATTACTGTTGTCACAAACGAGGAAAATGAGTTAATTCCAACTCGTTTGGTTACGGGTTGGCGCGTCTGCATTGATTATCGTAAATTGAATGACGCCACCCGTAAGGATCATTTTCCTCTGCCCTTTATGGATCAGATGCTCGAGAGATTAGCGGGGAATGAGTACTATTGCTTCCTCGATGGTTTCTTGGGTTACTTTCAGATTCCCATTGACCCGCATGACCAAGAAAAGACCACTTTTACGTGCCCCTATGTCACAACTCGTAAAATTTTGGTCATTTCTCGAAGCTTTCAAAAATCACTATTCATCAAAACACTATTCATCATTTTCGAGGTCAATTTGGTATTCTGAGAAGCATTCAAAAATTTTACTATTCACAAAACACTATTCATTTCCGGAAAAGTTTTCACTATTCACGTGCATTGTTCATTTCGTCGTAAATTTTGTTTACGAGTACTTAAATTCGCGTAACCATATTGGTTCAGGTGCGAATTCATACATTATCATTGGGGACACTTCATACGGACTAGAAATAGTCTACAGATCATCATAATGGCATGTGCATACTATACCACTCGTAGAATATTCATATTATTATTTTTAGTACGTCTAACGTTTTACGCTTATTTCTTTTAATTGGACGCTAACCCGCGATAAATAAATATAACGAATATATCTAAATATTCCCACAATGGTCCCGAAATATTTTTATATCCATTTTATCATCATAAAAGTTATAACATTCATTTACCCAGTATTTTGGAAATTTATTTTATTTATAACGTAAGCTTATGAATATTACGACGGTTTTCGTGAAAACTAAACAATAATCACCCGAACACTCAGTAATTATTCCCAACATATTTTTATCATTATTATGACTCTATTTTGTCCCGGTTAACTTTGTTGACATTTATTTCTATTAAACCCGGTACCCGATTGTAACAAATAACTCATATTTACACATAACCTTACACTAACTTATCTTAAGCAAGTCAAAACCGATTTCTCTTCTCTTGTTCACATTGAAAACCGGCCATGCCCCCCCCCCCCCCTAAACCACTTGACCTTTAGTTTATTAACCTATGGCATTTATGTACACAATATTATACATTATACTTGACTACTTATACAAATATCTTCCATAAACACTTATAACAAAAACATACATATTCTAAGAATCATAAAAATCAAGATCTCATCTCCTTTTCATCTTCAAACCCATGACCCACTTAAAAATTTAAGATCAAGTGGTTATTTTCCAAAAGTTAAAACTACAAAGTTGTTCATTTCATCATTCTAATCAAGAATCATCCAACAAAAACATAAGTAATCCAAGGTTTATCATCATCTCACCACCTATTATTTCAAAGTGAGTATTCAAATTTATTTTCATGTTTTCATCTAATTAACATATGTATCTTATAGTATTCATGCTTAATTTCATGCACAAGCTAGCTATACCACTTTATTTTTGTAGACTTTTTGATCATACAAACCCTAGAATTTGTTTTAGGTACTCCTTTGTTAAATTAACTTGTTTAGTAGTGATTAGGAACCCATGGCATCCTAAGAAGGTGTATGGGAGGATTAGTATAGCTTTGTGGTGGTTACAAGAGGTTTTGATGATGTTAGAAACTAGTTTTGAACCTTGAAAATGGATTTGTAACAAGTTTATATACCTACTGTCCCAAAATGGTAAACCCAGAAAAATCAGGAAATACAAAGTAAACTTTGGCAAAAATTTTAGAAAATACTTTCAAAAACAAATCCGTAGGCGAAAGAACGGATTAAAAAGACTTTATAACGAAGAAGTTATGATTTTTGCAAGTTTATTGACGAAAACTATTTTCCGGAAAAATATGTGCTGTTGGACGTTTTTTGTAGGACAAAAAGAGGCTTTAGACGTAACCCGGAGGAGCCAAGCTTTCCAAAATATATTACTACATACTAAGACGTAACCGTGGATATAAAGAACAAGCAAAACGGGCTTATAACGACAAAGATATTCACGTTTCAATATCGGCAAAAACTCACTATAATTGGCAGCTTTTAATAGAAATAATAATGACACTATTTCTACGTACTAAATTCTAGATTTTCTAGAAATACTACTAAATTGCCGAAATTTATAACTAACGAAGTACATATGCTTATGAGCTTATTTTTACGACCATTAGATGTTACTTCAAGGTTTTCAAGACGAAGTATATAACACTAACTTTCTATACATATATATTACGACAAGAATACACAAGTCTAGTTAAGACTTATTATTTTTCTCAAGTATGGAATGTATATTCATAATACTATAACTAGTAAAATTTCAAGTTATGAGTGGTATAGTTATCATGTGCATGCATATTCTCTACATCATTTCACGATCTAAATTAGATCATATTCATTCATCATAGGTCGCGGTTGATTTCGTTCCTTGTTGTCCTTATCTTTCCGTTGCATTGTACTATCACTTCGAGGTGAGTCATAGCCCCTACTCTTTCTATACTTGTTTTAACTCTTTGGGGGAGATACATGCTCAACTACTTGCTTACTTGTACAGATACTCAAAACATTAATACTTGATTACATTTATACTTGATTTCATTTACACTTGATAACACTTATACTTGATTGCATTATACTTGATTTCATACATACATGATTGATACATGCACACATACTTACTTGATACTTGAAACGTTTAAACTTTTATACTTTGGGAAATGGCACCCAGTAATCATACATACATGATTGTGAAACTTCCAGTGGCTCCAAATTAAGTTGTTGGATGACCATTGAGACATACATACAAAGGTGAGGTCTTCGGAGATGAAGTGTAGACTCATGACTAATTGCTTAACTGTTATAAAACAAACTCTATGAACTCACCAACCTTTGTGTTGACACTTTTAAGCATGTTTATCTCAGGTTAGAAGGGCGATAGCAGGTTTGTGGAGCTGAGAGTCTTAGGGCATGCTTTTGGAGACTTTCGCTTTTATCGTTTACCATTCGATACACTTTAAAAACTTATGTATTATTCTACTTTGGGATCTTTGTTTTGTAAACTATGACTTTTATCTATTCGAATGGTAACTTTTCAAAACGTCTCATTTAGAGGTCGTTTTCTATACCTTGTACTTTGTGCCCTGAAGTAGCATCCCAATGACACAGTCTTCCGCTGCGGTATTTTGGGGGAGTTACACCCTATGGAACTTTCGCATATAAACGTATGCCATTTGGCTTATGTAATGCTCCGGGCACGTTTCAAAGATGTATGATGGCCATTTTTTCCGACATGATCGGAAAAACTATGGAGGTCTTTATGGACGATTTTTCGGTCATTGGGGATTCGTTTAAAACATGTCTCTCCCATTTAGACAGCATGCTAAAACGTTGTGAAGACACAAAGTTATGTCTAAATTGGGAGAAAAGTCACTTTATGGTCAAAGAGGGCATTGTCCTCGGCCATAAAATTTCAAAAAACGGGATTGAGGTTGACCGTGCCAAAGTGGACGTCATTGCAAAATTGCCTCATCCCACGACTGTGAAAGGTGTTAGGAGCTTTTTGGGTCACGCCGGTTTCTATCGTAGGTTTATTCAAGATTTTTCTAAAATCGCCCGGCCTATGACCCATCTCCTCGAGAAGGATGCTCCTTTTATCTTCTCCCCTGAGTGCATCGAAGCCTTTGAAACATTAAAGAAAAGGCTTACCGAGGTACCGATTCTTGTTGCCCCCGATTGGGACTTGCCCTTCGAGCTCATGTGTGATGCTAGTGATTATGCGATAGGGGCAGTCTTGGGGCAACGCAAAACAAAACATTTTCAGCCTATACACTATGCTAGCAAGACTATGACCGAGGCTCAAAGTCATTACACCACCACTGAAAAAGAATTATTAGCCGTGGTGTATGCTTTTGAAAAATTCCGGCCATACTTGATTCTGACTAAAAGCATAGTGTATACGGATCATTCGGCTTTGAAGTATCTATTTGCAAAACAAGATGCAAAGCCGAGACTCCTCTGATGGGTTCTCCTCCTTCAGGAATTTGATATCATCATTCGTGATAAAAAAGGAGCTGAGAACCTAGCTGCTGATCATCTCTCCCGTCTTGAAAACCCTCACCAAAATGCTTTCGAGAAAAAGGAAATAAATGAAACATTTCCTCTCGAAACCCTCAATGTGGTTTCATTTCGTGGAGACTCGATTACCCCATGGTTTGCCGACTTTGCAAACTATCTTGCGGGTAACTTCATTGTGAAAAGGATGTCGTCCCAACAAAAAAATAAATTTTTCAAAGATGTCAAACATTACTTTTGGGACGACCCCTACTTGTTCAAGATATGCGCGGATCAAGTCATCTGGCGGTGTGTGTATGGTCAGGAAGCCACTGAAATCTTAAAGGCTTGCCATGCTGGTCCCACGGGGGGCCACCACAATCCCAACTACACCGCCAAAAAGGTGTTTGATTCTGGCTTTTATTGGCCCTCGATCTACAAGGATGCCCAAGATTTGGTCAAATCCTGTGACGCTTGTCAACGTCACGGGAATATTTCACAAAAGAATGAAATGCCTCAGAATGCAATTCAAGTTTGTGAAATCTTTGATATCTGGGGCATCGACTTTATGGGGCCATTTCCATCCTCTCACGGAAACAAATACATACTCATGGCAGTTGACTACTTGTCAAAATGGGTTGAAGCGAAAGCTTTACCCACAAATGATGCCCGAGTAGTTGTGAAATTTTTAAAAGCTCTTTTTGCCCGATTCGGAACTCCACGTGCTATTATTAGTGATCGTGGTACGCACTTCTGTAATGACAAATTTGACAAAGTCATGCAAAAGTACGGTGTAACTCACCGTCTTTCTACTGCGTACCACCCTCAAACGAGTGGACAAGTCGAAGTTTCCAATCGGGGCATTAAAAGAATCTTGGAAAGAACTGTAGGTGAGAATCGTGCATCGTGGTCGGACAAATTAGATGATGCACTTTGGGCTTTCCGTACTGCTTACAAAACATCCATTGGGTGTACGCCTTATAAACTTGTGTACGGGAAAGCGTGCCATCTTCCGATCGAGCTTGAATACAAAGCCTATTGGGCTCTCAAGCATGCCAATTTCGACCTCAGAACGGCGGGTGATCATAGAAAAGTTCAACTAAATGAATTAAACGAACTTCGTGATCAAGCTTACGAGAACTCTTTGATCTATAAACAAAAGATAAAGAAGATCCATGACTCAAAAATCAAAAACCGCGTTTTTAACGTCGGAGATCGAGTCCTTCTTTTCAACTCTAGACTCAAGATCTTCTCGGGAAAGCTCAAAACCCGATGGACTGGTCCATTCACTATCACAAAAGTTTATCCTTATGGTACCGTCGAATTATCTCAACATGACGGTCCTAACTTCAAAGTGAATGGACATCGGTTAAAGCACTACTTTGGAGAGGACGTACCATCCATGGTCGTCCCGGATCTCCAAACTTTCCCCAAGGACAATTGAATTCGGGGATAGAGTCAAGCTAGCGACTCGATGAACAAAAATTAGCAACATATATGGGTTTTCACCCGTATCTCTGATTTCCTTCTACTTTCTACCACCCAGTGTGGGGGAATGGCCAACCCCCCGCTAATTTGAAAATGTATATATGTATATAAGCTCTATTAAAAAAAATGTGTGTATATATAAAGAAATAAAGTGAATTTGGTATTTCCACAGTTAGATTCGAATCTTGGCTTTTTACGTTCATAGCTTCGGCATAATAGCCGGTACTTTGAATATTGAGGACAATATTCATTTCTAAGTGTGGGGGGGAAATTCTGGCGAATTTTGTCGAAAAATACTTTCAAATACCCCCATTTTTGGCCAAAATTTTCAAAACTTTTTCACTTTATTTCAAAATTTTTGTGGTAATCAGTCCGCCTTGTCGAAGCGACAAAAGGGATTGGCTAGTCCAGGAGCAAACGGCTCTTGGTAAAGACATCTCAAATCCGTTTACGGCTGTCAATTTGCCCAAAATTGTATGGTTCATCAACTCCCCAAAAACAAATGAGTTGGCTAGCCCGCAAGATTATGGCTTGTGGTAAAGGCCGTGGAAAAACCATAATTGGTAATCAGCTCACCAAGATGTTGACTATTCCATCAAGAGCTGGCTAGTCCAGGAGCAAACGGCTCCTGGTAAAGACAAATCAAATCCGTTGAAAGCTGGTGGTTTGCTCAAAATCACACGGTTATCAGGTATGCCACAGTTCTTACACCTGGCTACTCCAGAAGTGATGGCTTTTGGTAAAGAGTTTAAAATCTATCAAGTTTTCCAAAAATATTGCTAGGGACTAGCAATAGTTTAGTGTGGGGGATTGATGAGTGAGCAAACACTCATCATTTTTATCGTATTTAAACTGCCAAAACATACAAAAACAATCGAAAAGTAATCAAAATACTTAAATTATCCCAGGGATTGTGTTTTATGTGTTTTAAATGCAAAACGAGCAAAAACAAACGAAAAACGATCAAAGTTTGCAATATTGGCAGTTTCAGTCCCCCAAGTTTCAAAATTTGTCAGAAATAGTCCCTATGCATTCATTTTGAAATAAAAGTCAACCCAAGTCCTTGAAAAATCAAAATCTATCAAAAACGGACTTTGGGTGATAAATTTGGAAAAGTTACATTTTGGTCCCTGGAGTTTGGAAATTTGCAAATTCAGTCCCTGGGAATTTTGAAAATAAAAAATTTGCAAAAATTGGATTGTGGAATACTTCACTTGGCAACAATGGTCCTTGATATCACTTTAGGGGAATGACAATTTCAGTCCTTTGGTTTTGTCAAATTTCAAAATTGGTCCCTAGTTTTAACTACACTACAAAACCGGACCTTTAAAAGTTATCACAACCCAAAACCAAAAAAAAAAAAAAAAACTGATCCAAGCCCACCACCCCTACCTCAGCCCACTAATCCTAAACCCAAGCCCACCACTTTTAAAAATAAAAACCTTCGAACCGTTTTATTTAATCACCCGGTCAACGCACAGTTTGACCCCTTCCTTCTCCCCCAACTTGTCTGCAAAGCTCACCAAATACTCCACCCCCCTCCTCCACATCAGCAGCCCCACTCCATGTTTCCCCCAACTCCCTAATGCTACAAAACGCATTAATTGTTCCCAAGGTCTTCCAAGTAACTCCAAGCTGACAAGAAAAGAAAAAAGGGCGCCAAATCCATTTAAATGGTGGGGATTGCTTGAGACTAATCCAATGGCTGAGGAGGCAGTTGGGATTCACTTCCTAGGGTTCCTAAACCCTAGTGAGTCCATATAAAGAGAAAGAGATGCAGCAGTGGTCCGGGTGTAATTTTTTTTAAGTTTAAAAGTGTAATTTTCTAAGTTATGTAAAAGTTATCTTTTAAGTTCTGAATTATCTTGTATCCTTAGTAAATCAGTGTAGTTTTAACTTTTGTTTAATGAAATCCAAGGTTTATGTCTAATTTAAACATTTTCATGTTTTAGTCTAATTTTTATGTGTACATTAATTAGTGGTAAACTTGGTTCCTGCTGATTCATAAGCTCACATTTAGCATTAGTAAGGTTTTTATAAGTTGTTTTGAGCATTAATTCTGCTTCAAGTTTAAGTTTCAAGAAAACAAGAAAAATTAGTAAAAATAAAAATAAATCAAGAAAAATAAAAAAATAAAATAAAGAAGAAGGGAAAGCAGAGATGGTTGGAAGCTGAGCTTGGATGTGAATTGGGTATTAGAGCTCTGTGGAGAGCATTAGGTTGATCTTTTGGTTCTGTTTCTCCTAACTCAGTTGGTCAAGGATTTGTAAGCACTTCCTAAATTTTCTTAGCATACTATTTCTAGCTAATTACCTATTAAGTCATGTTTATTTCTATTACTTAGATCACATTAAGCTGTTGAAAGTTAACTTTTAGTTTTTTTTATCTTGGTTTGCTTTGAAAAATCTTCAAACTATCCCATAAGGGAGTGTTTGGCTCAGTGTGAATCACTGAGTTTGGGAGAGCTTCTTAGGTTATTGTTGTTTGTTGTCTGCTGAAATAGGTCTTGTTAGAGTAGGGATAGAATAAAATTGGGTGCCAATTGGTTAAAAAGTCAAAATTACAAAAATCTCACCACCACAGTTAACTGTGGTGGTTATTGAGGGCCAATATCCATCATCTCATTATATAAATGGATCTTTTAGCTTATTATGGTTTTACTTAAACTTATAAACATGTTTTCAGTGTTTAGGAACTAATCAAAATCAAACTAAGTCAACTTTTAAGTTTTATCAAAAAAGTCAAATTGCATTCATCAGTTTTTCTCAAAAGTTACAAGAATTTTATTGATTTGTGTATTGGGACTTAGAGCTTAAGCTTTTGAGGTTTTGTAGTTTACAAGCTCATCTCTGAAGTCCCAGCTTCAGTTTATTTTTGTGATTTTATTTGAGGGCCCCACAGCCACCCAAAGTGGGCTGCAGGGGAAGACCCCTGCTCTGCACACAGATAACCAGTCCACACCACCACCTTTGTGGTGGTTTTCTGACCACCTGAGTGGGTCCCACATCCCATAAGCTGGTTCTCCCAAACCCCCTCCTACCAGGGAGTGTCAATTGACTCTTTGTTTGACCCCTAGGCTAGTGGACCCTACCTGTTTTTGGTCCTAAAACTTGTCCCATAACTGACTCAGATTTCCAATAAGCAAAGGCTTATTTCAGATTTATTGGCTTATTGAAGCTTATTCTTTGTGCCATACTTTCTTATTCTTGTTCATTGAACTCAGAGAAACCTTAAGTTGGCATTGTAGACCCCACACTTTCCCATTTGAGCTATAAAACCTCCACAGTCAACAAAAGTCAACTGTGGGATCAATAAGCACTTCAAGTGCTTATTTCTTGGGTTAAAATAAAAGTGTTTTTGTTAAAAGTTGTTGTTTTTAGTTTATAATCAGTTTAAAAAAAGAAAAAACCAAAAAAAACAAACTTTAATATTAGTGATAGCTTCTATTTAATAGGATTTATCAATTTTATTTTTCTTTTTAGCTTATTTAAGAGTAATATATCATTTTTATATTTTTAGAAATTCTATTTTAGGTTAAAATAATTTTATAAATTTTTCCAGATTTTTATTTTGTCTTTTAGTGGTTTTTCTAATTAATTTTAGTTTAATTTAGTTTTAATTAATATTAATCAATTAAATAGCATAATTAGATTTTATAAAGTATAACCTAGTTTTTATAATTTTTCTAGCTTGTATTTTAGTTAAAACATTTTTATAAATTTTTCTAGAATTTTTTTTATAATATAATTAGTTTAATTAGAAATTAATAGGTAATTAGATTAATAATTAATTAATTAGGTTAAAAATACTTAAAATTAACTTTTTATAATTTTTTAGGATTCCTATGATGGTTAATTAGATTTCTAAAATTTTTCTTAATTTTCTAAGCCTTTTTAGTATTTTTAATAATTCTAATTAGTTTAATTAGTAATAAATAAATAATTAGTAATTAATTAATAATAAATAATTAAATAGTGTAAAAATAGTTTTTATTTTTCTTAAAATTTTCTTTAATTATTAGAATTGTAAAAATATTAATTTTACACTTTTAACCCTTTCCGTCCTTCAGTTGTACTTTTCGTTTCGTTCATCTGCGTACGTTTTTAATTAAAACGTACGTTTTTAGGTTTTAGCTCTAATCCTTGTAATCCAAATTCCAGTAATCAATCACGTAGCTTTCCTAAGCTATATTTGTTAATAATTTCCAAATAATTCTCACAACAAACCCTTTCTGTGAATATACACCCGATCACAAAGCACGCTAAAGTTACAATTCACACCTCAACGGGATTTAACGACCCGGTAATACCTTATATTACCCGGAGCATTGATCTAAGCTAATTGACTTTGTTGACCATTTCTTGGTCAATATAAGTTGGTGGTTTAGTGTCAATCAACCACTTTTCAAAAGCTTATAACTAGCTTATTTCTTGACTAATTTTGAAACCAAAAGAAGTTTTGAGAAGCTAAACAAGCTAAGATCACAGATATACCAAAATCCCTATGCCAAACTATCAATTGCTAACCCAATTTTGCACAAGTTCAGCTGATCAAATTACAAGTGTAAAGCATCCAGTATGCAGCAAGCTTATGATGATTTTTTTGAGATCAATTTAAGATAACTAGATGATTATGAAACAACTTGAAATTGAAAACACTAAAAGTGGGCCCGAAAAACTACTTAGAAACAGATAATCAAGCAATTCCAAACACAAATGATCACTCAAATGCACACAAGAACTCAGCACCCACAACAAGCATATACAGAGCACAGGACTTATTTTGACCAACAATAGCTATTTAATTTTGACCAAAGTGAATTTCAAATGCTGAATTCTGACAAACTAGATGTAGTAAAGCTTTCAAATGATAATCTAATCAATCCTAAGCACTTTATCTAAGAAATCAAGCAAACATAGATACTTATAGCAGCAAATTCAGTCAGATAAGTGAATTTTCAAGCAACTTTTGACTTTTGTTATCAAACCACCAATAATATTGTTGCACTGAGCTGTATTATGTGTAGGTAAACTGTTTTGAGCAAATATTCCACAGGTAAACAACTACTACAAGCAAAGCCTTGATACAAAGACACCTTAAACTCACAGTTTCCAAAGCAAAATGAGCTTAAGCAGTAATCAACCCTCAGCAATTATGAATCATCACTTAGAAACATCAAATGAACAGAGATCAACAGCAATCAACAAGATCAGACCAAGAATCTACCAAGCTCAGGTACCCACTGATGCATCAGCATAAACAGTGGGTAAGGGACAACTTAGAATGCTAACAAACAAGCTTTTCAAGGGAAATAAGCTACACAATCAAAAAGACAGTCCAACAAGCTTTCTAAATTACCTAAACTCAAACCATAAGCTAAGATAACCAACAAGATAAGGGCTATAGAAAATGGGTCAAACTTCAAAGGTCCTGGGTGCAGGCCATAAACATGGCCAATGGGTCAACTTTGAGCTCAATTTCAAAGAACCAAATGGAATTCAACTTGAAAATTTCTTTTTGATATTGAGAAACAAGCTACCAAAGATTACAAAACAGCAAGCATTCTGTATTTTCAATCTGTATTGAGTTCTAAAATTACCCTCAAATCCTGGCCTATTTCAACAGTTATGAAGATTTGACTTTTTATGATTTTCTAAAAGCTTGACTTTTTTGAACTTTGATTGGTACTACATGAGTGTAAATGATGTACCAAACTATAATGAGGCTGAAATAAGCTATATACCCTGCTTACAAAACTATTTCTAAGATTATGCTACCTAAAACATGACAGTGAAAATCATATGAGAGATTTATGTTGATTTTGACTTATAATGAGATACCTATGTTTCTTAGGCTATAAATGACCTAAATACAACTATATTTAACTATCTACACTACTAAATAACTGAGAACAAACTTGTGCACAGGATTACATCCAAATCCAAACACCCCTTAAGTTAAGGCAGTCATGGAATTTTCAAAATTAATCAAAGATACAATGAAGGAAAACTAACAATACACTTAAACTAACATCAGACAATCATAATAAAACACAAAATTGAACATAGATTAAGGCTAAGGCTAAAAATGAAGTAATGGACTAGATTTTGCTTACTAGAACTCAGGGCTGAAGTCAAGGGTTGTCCATAACCAAGAATACAAACCTATGCTCGCATGAGCTCTAAACCACTCCAACCTTCCTGCTTTCTTCCATCTGGTCCATTTCTTTCTTCTTATTTTTGATTTTTACTCTATTTTTGGTTATTTTTGTTAATTTTACTAGAAGCTGATTAGAATATTAGGAAAGCTTAGAAAAGCTTATAATAGATTTAAATGAGTTTACATGATCTTTAAACAACAATCCTTAACAAGTTTCAAATAGCATTGCAACTTCTAATAAAATTCAACCATGAACTGAACTTAAACAAAAGAACTGGACTTGTTTCTTGATATAACTGAAAAATACACTAGAAAGCTTGAGAATGAAATTTAAGTCTAGGTTTTACAACAATAAAAAGTTATTACATAAAAACGACATTAATAAAATTAAGCTAAAAAACTACACAAGCCTTCACTGCTCCTTCTCTTCTTTTTATACTCAGAATTTAGGGTTTCTGAGTGCCTCTTGGACTTTTCCCAGCTTCTACTTGAACCATTGGATGAGTTTATATCAATCCTGACCCTCAATTGGTTTTGGCGCCAAGATGGAGTTTGTCATTTTCTTCTGATTACATGAAGCCAGGGGTGTAATCTTGGACTGATATGTTTGGAGGGTTAGCCAAGGGGGGGGGGGGGGGGTTGAGTGCTGCAGAGGGTGATGGAGCTAGGGGTGATGATGGTTTTTCTTGGAGGGTTGCAGGGAGTGGATGGTGAGGTGGAAGGGGAGGGGTCAAAGGGTGAGTTTGACTGAGGTTTAATATTAAAACGGGGTGTTTTTGTGGTGGGCTTGGAATGGGAGTTGGGCCAGGGGATATAAGGTGTAGGCTGGGGTTTGTATTTGGATTGGATATAGGATTTGGATTTTTAGGATAGTAATAACATTACGTCCGTTTGGTTTTGTAGAAATAACAAGGACCAATTTGTAACTTTGCTGAAAATTGAGGGACTAAATTTGTACATCTTTCAAAGTTTACAAAAGTACTATTCTTGCCAATTTATAATTCCACAAGGTCTTTTGTTGTAATTTTCCATTTTAAAAACTCCCAAGGACCATTTTTGCCAAATTTCAAACTGCAGGGACCAAATGTGTAATTTTCTCAAACTTTTTACCCAAGGATCAAATTTGATAACTTTTGACTTTTAAATGCCTTGGGTTGACTTTTTTTTCGTTTAAAACCTTCAGGAACTAGTTTTGTCAATTTATGAAACTTGAGGGACTGAAACTGCCAATTATGCAAACTTTGTTCGTTTTTCATTTGTTTTTATACATTTTGCATCTAAAACATATAAAACACAATTCATGGAAGAATTTCCGTATTTTGATGCATTTCTGAATGTTTTTGGATGTTTTGGCAGTTCAGATACGATAAAAATGATGAGTATTTACACACTCATCAATCATTTTGGAGTTACATGTTTTCCTTCAATAAATTTAATTTTGTTATTAATAATATTAATTATAAAACTATGTTATCAAAAATCCAAAAACAAAAATATATGCGAACTTAAAATTTAAGACTTTTAAGAAAAGACGTCTTAATATAAGAATAGATGAATATTGGCGCAAAGCGACAATGTATAGGGAAAATAATTAGGCTTGCGAAATCGTGATTCTAGTTTGACCCTTGATGCAAAAAATTAGAAGTTCATTTTATAGTCATTGCGAATGGTAAGTGCAAGTGCAATATTAAGGTATTTCAGATATTGATGGCACGAATGGTAAGTGCAATATTAAGGTAAAAGTAGTTTCTATATGGAATTAGTATTACGGTGTTACTAATCAGTCCAAAGTTGCTGGTATTGATATGATTCTGATGGAAAAAGAGGTATAATAATTTGTTTATAACCAAATATTTTTTTCGAAGCTATATACATGTTGTAAATATTTATTGTTAATAATATGTTTTATGAAACAGGGTACAAAGATCCATGCAACCATTGGTAATTTAGTGGTTTCTGATTTCCAATTTCTCATTTGCCAAGATGATTATCATTTTATATCAAACTTCAATGTCAAAAGTAATACAGACATGCTTAAACTAACTTCTCATCCATGCAAAACCCACTTTATCAAAAGAAAAATGTTAATAGATATTCAGATTTTGCTGATATACAAGAGACTTTTAATTTACTGCCTATTGAAAGTTTTTAGGGCACAGGAATGACCCTAAACGTTCCTTTGGTAAGTTTTATGTTTTTTAATTATTTTTTGTTTTGCGCTTTATAATTATATATGTTGCTTATACAGTTTTATATGTGTTTCTTATATAGTATCACATGTGTTTCTTATATAGTGTTTAGAGAAATATATTTGTTTCTTATATAGTATTTAACATTATTTATGTTTATAAGATATTATTTAAGTTTTTTTTAATTATGTTTTGGTTTGCGTATCCGAATTATATGTGTTTCTTATGAAGTATTTGAAGAAGTATATATATTTCTTATAAAGTATTTGATATGATTTATTCTTTTTAGATGTTACTGGACAGTTAGTCGAGAACAACAACATCACGATTATTAACCCAGATGATAAACCTAAACATTTTTTAGAGTTCAAGCTACAAGATCTTAGGTGATTATGTTCATCGTTTTTTTTTTAAATATTTATAATGTCATTAAATGCATACTTTGGAACGACCAAGCCTTTGTCAATAATGTTATATATTTTCCTTCAGTGCTGTGAGAGTTTCATGTACACTTTGGAATGAACTGGCTGTTATGCTTCATGAGTTTATCAAAGCGCATGCCACATCAAAAGATCCTATAATAATACTTATATTTATGGCAAAGAAAAGCATGTAGGATTGTAAGTAATTTTATTTTTAACGTTTTTTCATTGAGATATAAGCAAGAAAATTATAATTTTGAATTACAAGCAGGTACGGCGCAAGTTTCTAATTGTTTTGCTCGCACGAAAGTGTTGATAAATGATGAATCAAACCCACATATTAAAGAATTCAAAAAAAAGTAAGCTTGTGCATTAACATAATAATTTGTATGATTGTATAAGTTTGATAAAATAATTGTGTTGAAAGTTTTTTGTTTTTGTTTTTTATTATTTTTTTTAATTTTTATTTTTTTTAATTCTTAAATAGATTGTTAAGTTCTGATGTTGCTAAAAGTGGGGATACAAAGTTAGTCCTATCTACAGACTCAGTTGTAAGACAAGCAGTACAGTTTTATTTACAGTTTTCATTCAAAAGTATTGAGGATGTTTATGACACTGAAGAGGTAATTTCATTTTGTTTTTAATTATTTATTATATATTTTTTATAATACTTTATTCATGGTGTAATATCATTTATTATTATTATTAATTTTTTATTTTGTTTTGCATCCAGCCAAGTGGATGTGTTGTTATAGGAACAATTTTGATGGTTGTATCTGATCAAGGATGGTATTACATGACGTGTACTGTTTGTAAAAGTATTGTCAAAACATTTTTAAATACTGAAAATGAAAGAAATTATTGTGAAGCTTGTGGAACCCACACAAAACTTTATCCAAAGTATGAAACAATACAATTAAATGTAACTTTAACATGGACAAGTTGGTCGATAATAGGAGCATTGATACATGACTTCAAGTGAATGTTCAATTCTTTTTGTAACAATATTGTGTAACTCAACTATCCTTGAGCAACTTATCTGTGTTTATTGTATTACTTGGTATTTTTTTGCTAACTGATAATTTAAACATGGATAAATGGTCGATGATAGGAGCGTTGAATAGTTGATATATATGACTTCATGTGAATTGTCTTTCACAATAACAATGGAAAATATTTGTTTTTATAAGATTAAAGTTCAAATACGTATTCAAGATGACAGCAGTTCGGCTACTTTATCTTTGTTTCAACAAGATGTTTGTAAACTTACTGCCAAATCACAAGCGTATCTAATGTCAAAAATTGACAAGGTTGTATAATTGTCCATGGTATATCTGCATTTGGATTTATTTTTTGAAAACATCAAATAACGTTTAGCAAGTTTATGTTTAAATATAGGATTTACCAGTGGAAACATATCTAGAAGACTTGGATGTCATGGTTGGGAAAAAAATGTGTGTTTAAGATACAAGTTTCTAATTACAACTTGAATAATAATTATCACGTTTTCACAGTTAACAAATTAACCGAAGATGAATCAATTATAAAAGATCTCACAAAAAAACAGCAAGGAGAAGAGGTTTGTGTTGAGACAACATTGACGAAATCTCCTTATATTTTAATGATGACAAATAAACCTTCAAAACACAGAAAATAACAAACGTTAGCCAAAATTGCCCAAACCTCACCTCAGCTCTTAACGCGCTGCCCACACGCCGGCGCGCCAGCAGCGCGCCACGCTTCTGTGAAGTTCGGGATGAATTTTGAAAGTCAGCTTTCCCCTTACCCGAAAAATGTGGATCTTTCAATACAGGTATGTAAATGTTATGTGCTTAATTGAGAACACTCGAAACGAGTTTTAGAATTAGAGAGATCCAACTTTTGAAATACCCGCTTTCGGGAAAGCGCCAACTCAACTATTTTGTCAAATGCCTCTAGCCAAGGCTTTTCTAAACCTAGGGAGCTTATATATTTCACATAACATCAAGTGAAAGTGTTTGTTAATACAAATATTGCCTAAAAACGTTATTTATATTTTACGATCTTTCTTAGTTTTGTTAACTAAAAAAGGTAAAGTTTATTTTTAGCAAATCGTAAATATAGCTTAAAAGTCTTTTACTTAACATAACTCAAACTACATTTACATGTCTTTATAAAGTGATTTCTAATCAAGTATACTTTAGTTTAAATACATATGTTAAAAATGTCTTATAAGTATATTTAGCAAGTTTTCTATATAGTATGTCTTATTAGGATATAAGTAAGCAAACTCTTTTTGGTAAATCATTCACTTGCTAAACATTTCAAAAAAAAAACATTTTTAAGTCTATACATAAACTCTTTTACAAGAATACCTTCCTTTTCAAGAATATCTAAAATTAGAAATCGTATGTATACTTATGATTGGTTCCAAACGGTCAACTAAGTTGAACGGGTGTTGGTCAACCAAGTCAATCGTCTAAAACCAACTAACCAAGGAGTATAGTGTATTCCCGGGTCGTTATGTCCCAGCGAGGTAAGCAATTGTATTCAAAAACGTTTTAAGTGATCGGGTGATTTAACAAGAGGATCAGAAATTTGATTATTATGATTAAACTACGAGATTATGATTGAGAATAGCTTAGAAACACTATTGGAATAATTACTGATGATCAGATATCCTAAAACGTGAGTTAAACCTAAAAACGCGCGTTTGAGTTTAAAATAAACGCGAACGCGCAAAATAAAAAGTGAAACGTGAGCAAATAAAGTCCTACGAATGTGAAAATTAAATTTTTACAATCCTAATGTTATAAGAAAATTTTTAGAAAATTAAAATTATTTTTACCACTATTTAATTAATTACTATTAATTAATTACTAATTATTAATTACTTTTTAATTAACTAAATTACACTAATTATTAATTAATTATGAAAATTACCTAGAAAAAATGAAAATTAAATTTAGAAAAATCAAAAATATTATAAAACTAATTTTAAAACAGAAAACCTATTTTTTCTACTTTTTAATTATTAATTATTAATTAAAACTAATTATTTAATTGATTTAAACTAAATTTAATTATAAAAAATACTAAATGACCAAGGAAAAATCTGAAAAAATTCCTAAAATTATTTTAAGTTATAAGAAGCCTAAGAAAAATTTAAAAATGAGAAGTACTTATAAATAAGCAGAAAAATAAGCCAAATGGCTTAAATAGAAGCTATCACTTTATTTATTTTTGGTTTTTTCTAATTTTTCTTTTACAAACCTACTTATCTACTGAAATTATGAAACTTTTGTGAAGGTACTTTCCTTGGATCTCAGAAATAAGCTCAATGCACATAAAAAGCTTATCAGCCTAAGCTTTTTGACTAAATTGAGGATTCAAGACCAAATAAGCTCACAATAAGCTATGAGCTGAGACCAAAGGTACTACAAGCTATCACTATATTAAGGACTAAGGAAACAAGCTAAAACACACAAAAGGACATGCTAACAAGCTTAAATAAGCTGATAAGCAATTCCAAAGTACCCTTCCTGAGCAGCAGGCCTGCGGCCAACTTCAAAGGCTAATTAAGCTTATGAGATAAGCTGATAAGCACTAGGTGAGGACTGAGGTAGCTAGCAGAGGTGGTAGGCTTTCCAAAATGCCAAAGCTCTCAGGGTAGGACCCACTAGAGAGCTTATGAGCAGCTTATGAAAAACCTTGGATTCACTGAGTATTTGTTGCACTCAGTGAAATGGGGCAAATTAGAAGCTGCTTGCAGCCCTAATGAACAAGCTTGAAAAAGCTTTCTATGAATTGTAACTTTGAAATTGGTTGCTAGGCTTTATGAAAAGCCAAAGCTCACAAGCTTAACCAATCATGAAAATACCAACAGTTAAGGATTAAGCAAAAGGTGAGATTATGAACTAAGCAAGCAAGCCAAATAAGCACTATAAGCTCAAACAATGAGCAAATACAACCAAGCACAATCTCAGGGGTCACAAACAAGCAAGTGATCACAGATCAACAAGCAAATCACAAGCTAAGGCAAAGATTAACAAGCTCAATGTGTACTGAGGAATCAGTACCAACAATGAGCTATTAAGCGTCTTATGATCCAAATTAAGCTAAAAGAACAACCATTTAGGACAAACCAAAGATATATCAATCAATTTAGGCAATCAAACTTCACAAAACACCAAATATCTAGCAAAATGACCAATGAATGAACAAGATATGGTCAAAAGCAAATGGGTTAAACTGGTTCCATCTGGGCACAGGGCACTCAAATACTCACACAGCTGACTTTGAGCTTATGTTTCTTTAAGCAAAAGACTCCTAAACCCAAATTTTCTTTTTGGAACACATAAACAAGCTGTCAAATAACACAAATCTTCAAAAATTAACTACTTCCAATCTATATTAAACCCTACAATAACTCTAGAAATCTTGTCCATTTTATCAGTTATGAGAATTGACTTTTTGAGATTTTGCAACAAGTTGACTTTTGTAAGACTTAAACTGATTCTATGGACTGAATATGTAATGATAAGCTAAAGTGAGAGTAAAATAAGCAACTACAACTATTTATGAGAAGCTTTGAATGATTAAGTTACTTAAAAACTTAACAGTGTATGAAATCCAAAAGATTAAAGTTGATTTTGACTAATTTACAAAGAGCACTTGAATTTTATGGTTGAACTCAGCTAAAATAACTTAAAGGAACATGTAACAACCAAAGATAACAACACAAACACCTTAGAGCACAGACATATCAGATAAACCAAACACCCCTTTAAAAGATTGTCAATCAGATTTTCAAAGCATTCAAAGGATTCAAGGCTAGAAACTGATAAATACACTTATATGAACATGTAATAAGCAAAATTACGCAGCAAGTACACTAAAACAAGAAATGGTACAGGAAATGTAAAAATCTAATGAGGACTCACAATGTGCATTCCTGTCCAAACTTCACAGAACCAAGAACCAATGAACACCCTATCACTCCCCATGGAGTACTAAAATACCCATTCCAATTTCTGATTCAGCTCTGCACCATCTTCTTCCCTTTCTCTTCTCCTTTTTTATTTTTTTATTTATTTATTTTATTGATTTTTGTGAATTTTTTAGATTTCTAACTAAAGCTATTTTTATGCCTTGTACACTCTATACAAACTTGTAGTTGAGTTATCTAAGGGTCACAGAATAAGCAAACAACATCTCACACCATCATTTGAGCTACACTAAAATTTTTACTGAAAATATAGCAACTGAGTGTTCAAAAGGAAATCTTGGAATTTTTATTTTAAAACTTGAAAGTTTACATTAGCATTGAGATAGTAATACACTGGAAAAAGGATTACAACAAACATAAAGTTACAAGAAATTTGACAACCATAAAATTAACTAAAAATCTAAAACTTGATCCACTGCCACTCTTGCTCTTTTATATTGACAAAATTAGGGTTTGGGACTCCCATTTGTCTTTTCCCAGCACTCTCTTTGACCATTGGATAACTGCCTCTCGATCTTGGCCGTTTAATAATTTTGGCGCCAAAATTATTTTTGGCCTTTTCTTTTGATTAATGGAGCCAGGGTGTACAATTTGGAGTGTTGTGTTTGGTTTGATTAGCTGGGGGGTTGGAGTGTTCCAGAGGGTGAAGGAGGCTAGGGTGACGATGGTATGTTGGAGTTTTGTAGGTTTGAGTGGGTTCTGATGTGGAAGGGAGGAGGTGGAGGGTCAAAGAGAAAGGTTGACCCCGTTTTATTATTTTGAAAGTGAAGTGGTGGTGGGTTGTGTTATGACTTGGGCCAGGTTTAGTTTGGAGTGGGCTTGGGTAATAATGGGTAGTGGATTGGGTATTTTTGGATTTGAGTGGGATAATAATACTAAGTCCGTTTGGTTTGCAGAAGTTTAATCACAAGGACCATTTTTGTAATCCCATGAAAGATAAAGGTCAGAAAATGCAACCTCCCAAAGATATCACAAGGACCATTCATGCCATATTATGATTCCATAAGCCCTTTATTTGATTTATTTTTTCAATTTTAAAACTCCAGGGATTGATTTTGCCAACTTGCAAAGTACAGGGACCAAACATGTAATTTTCTCAAACTATTCACCCAAGGACTAAAATTGATAATTTTTGACTTTTAAAATCCTTGGGTTGACTTTTCTTTCGTTTTAAACTTTCAGGGACTAGTTTTGTCAATTTATGAAACTTGAGCGACTGAAACTGCCAATTGTGCAAACTTTGTTCGTTTTTCATTTGTTTTTTAAACATTTTGCATCTAAAACATATAAAACACACTTTCGAGATAATTTCTGTATTTTGATGCATTTCTGAGTGTTTTTGGATGTTTTGGCAGTTCAGATACGATAAAAATGATGAGTATTTACACACTCATCAATCCCCCACACTAAACTATTGCTAGTCCCTAGCAATCTTTTGAGAAAACTTAATGGATTTGAAACTCTTTACCAAAAGCCATTACTTCTGGAGTAGCCAAATGTATCAGTTCAAGTAAGAACTATGGTCCACTTGATAACCATGTGATTTTGAGCAAACCACCAGCTGTCAACGGATTTGATTTGTCTTTACCAAAAGCCGTTTGCTTCTGGACTAGCCAACTCTTGATGGAATAGTCAACATCTTGGTGAGCTGATTACCAATTATGGTTTTTCCACTGCTTTTACCACAAGACATAATCTTGCGGGCTAGCCAACTCATTCACTTTTTTGTATATGGCGAGTTGATATACCATACAATTTTGGGCAAATTGCAAGCTATCAACGGATTTGAGGTATCTTTACCAAGAGCCGTTTGCTCCTGGATTAGCCAATCCTTTTGTCGTTTAGACATGGCGGACTGATTACCACAAAAATTTTGAAATAAAGTGAAAAATTTTTGAAAATTTTGGGCCAAAAACGGGGGTACTAGAGGATATAATATGATAAAATTCGCTAGAATCCCCCCCCCCACACACTTAGAATTGAATATTGTCCTCAATATTCAAAGTCCCGGCTATTATGCCGACTCTTTGAACGTAAAAAGATAATATTATAAGCTAACTGTGGAAATTATCGTTTTGTATTTTTCACTTTATTTATCTATACATACAATCACACTTTTTTTTTCAAGATATATACATTTCAAATAGCTGCAGGGGATGGCCACTCCCCCACACTAGGGTGTTAGAAAGTAGAAAGAAGTCAGAGACACGGGTGAAAACCCATGTTGTTGCTACTGTTTTTGTTTATCGAGTCGCTAGCTTGACTCGATCCCCGAATTCAATTGTCCTTGGGGAAAGTTTGGAGATCCGGGACAACCATGGATGGTATGTCCTCTCCAAAGTAATGCTTCAAATGATGTCCATTCACTTTGAAATTAGGACCGTCATTTTGAGATAATTCGACGGTGCCATAAGGATAAACCTTAACGATATTGAATGGACCAGTCCATCGGGTTTTGAGCTTTCCCAAGAAGATCTTGAGTCTAGAGTTGAAAAGAAGGACTCGATCACCAACGTTGAAAACGCGGTTTTTGATTTTTGAGTCGTGTATCTTCTTTGTCTTTTCCTTATAGATCAAAGAGTTCTTGTAAGCTTGATCACGAAGTTCATTTAATTCATTCAGTTGAACTTTCCGATGATCACCCGCGGTTTTCAGGTCAAAATTTGCATGCTTGAGGGCCCAATAGGCTTTATGCTCAAGCTCGATCGGTAGATGGCACGCTTTCCCGCACACAAGCTTGTAAGGCGTACACCCGATGGGTGTTTTGTAAGCTGTACGGAAAGCCCAAAGTGCATCATCTAATTTATCCGACCACGATGCACGATTTTCGCCAACAGTTCTTTCCAAAATTCTCTTGATGCCTCGATTGGAAACTTCTACTTGTCCACTTGTTTGAGGGTGGTACGCAGTAGAAAGACGGTGAGTTACACCATACTTTTGCATGACTTTGTCAAATTTGTCATTGCAGAAATGCGTACCACGATCACTAATTATAGCACGTGGTGTTCCAAATCGAGCAAAAAGAGCTTTCAAGAATTTCACAACTACTCGGGCATCATTTGTGGGTAGAGCTTTTGCTTCCACCCATTTTGACAAATAGTCAACAGCCACGAGTATGTATTTGTTTCCATGAGATGAAGGAAATGGCCCCATAAAGTCAATGCCCCATACATCAAATATTTCACAAACTTTGATTGCATTTTGTGGCATTTCATTCTTTTGTGAGATATTCCCGTGACGTTGACAAGCGTCACAGGATTTGACCAATTCTTGGGCATCCTTATAAATCGTGGGCCAATAGAAACTGGAGTCAAACACCTTTTTGGCGGTGTAATTTGGATTGTGGTGGCCCCCCATGGGACCAATATGGCAAGCCTTAAGAATTTCAGTGACTTCTTGACCATAAACACACCGCCGAATGACTTTATCCGCACATATATTGAAGAGGTAGGGGTCGTCCCAGAAATAATGTTTCACATCCTTAAAGAACTTGTTCTTTTGTTGGGACGACATCCCTTTTACCACAAAGTTACCCGCAAGGTAGTTGATGAGTGCTCAAACACTCATCATTTTTGGTCAAATCTGAACTGCAAAACATACAAAAACACCCAGTAATGCATCAAAATACTGAAAATATTTCAAAATTGTGTTTTATATGTTTTAGATGCAAAATGAGCAAAAACAGATGAAAAACGTACAAAGTTGGCAAAATTGGCAGTTTCAGTCCCTCAACTTTCATAAAATGACAAAACTAGTCCCTGGATATTCAAAATATGGAAAATTATCACCAAAGGTCCTTTTAAATCATAAAGTTGTCATATTTAGTCCTTTGGTGAAAAATTGGAAAAGTTTTGAGAATTTACAGTTTGGTCCCTAGAGTTTCTGATTTTGGCAGATTTGGTCCCTGGTGGGATATTTTTGGATGAAAAATCATTTTTAGTCCTTGGAAGTTCAAAAATGTTCAATATTGATCCTTGGATAAAAGTTTTCACAGTTTGGCAAAAATGACCCCTAAACTTTCAAAAATTACATAAATGGTCCCCGGTAATTTTAAAAGTGGAAAATGTTCATTTATGGCATCTTGGGTCCTTGTATTATAAAAGTTTGGCAAAAGTGGTCCTTATGAGTACTCTTGGAAAATTACAAAATCAGTCCCTACGGTTTGCAAAATTACAAAAGTGGTCCTTGTGAAATTTATTAAACTAAACGGACTATTGTTATTATTTTGGAACCAAACCAAATCCAAATACCACCCCACACCCTTGGCCTGGTCCAACACAAAACACCCCAAGCCCAACACAAGGCCCAACCTTCCCACCCTTTGATAATATAAGCCGGGTCAACACAGTCAAACCCAACACCCCAGGGCACTGTTCATCACCCCCTATATCCCCATTTCACGCTTCTGTGTTCCCTCCCCCTCCTCTACTTTTCACCAAACCCTCACCAAACTTAATTAAAACCTTCACCTACACCCAACCAACCCCCCTCCTCATTTAATTCCCACCAAACCCCACCAATTGCCCCAAACCTGTTTTCCCGCCAAATTGGTTTTGAACGGTTAAGATCATTTAAGCCCATCCAACGGCCAAGAAACATGTGGGAAAGATAAAGTATCACTCCAGGACCTATAAAGATGAAGAAAAAGAGAAGAATAGGGTGTCACATGTTTCTAGACCATTCGTAGTGTAAAACTTTATTTTTTCTGTTGTAAACCTTTAAATTCAGTTTAAATTTAAAGTTGTATCAAGCTTTTAAGTTAATGAAAAGATTTCAGTAGTTTCTCAGTTTCAATTCTCAAGTATAAATTCAGTTTTTGGCAATCTCAAGTGAAATTGATAATTTTGCTCAACCTTGTTAATTATTGTTAGTTTATGCTAGTTTGAGTTCATTTAAGGTTCAATCAAAAGTTTTCTTAAGCTTCTAAGAGGTGTTATTCAGTTTAGAGTATATTTACAAAAGTTAGCAAAAATTCCAAATAAATAAAAAAATAGTATTCATAACTGAAGCTGCTTGGAGCATTTTGGATTTTGGAAGAATGGTAATGGTTTAGAAGCTCTGGTGAGCATTAGGGAATTATTTTGGTACTGGTTCTCAGGTTGAAACTATCATTGGATACCAAGTAAGGTTTTGAGCATTGTTTTGTCATATTATGTGTTAAGTGTTAATTAGTTATATTAGTTGTTCACTTCTGTCTATTTAGGTTTATTAATGTTTATGATAGGATAATTAGCTAAGTTTAGGTGATACTTCATTAATCTACTTTGATTCTGATCCTAGACATTCATATTAGGGGTGTTTGGTTGATGGTATTTTGCTGTGTTCTTGTTGTTCATTATTGCATAACTTGGTTTTAGTAAGTCTATTATGTTCATATAAGCTCAGTTTTACCACCATTTTGGTCCATTCTTATTCAATAGTCAAAATCATCATCCATTGATCATAACAGTCCACTGTGGGACTTTTTGGAATCAAAATCATCCCATATCATTGCATAAGGTGTTTATGTAGCTTAATTTGAACTTATTGTAGCTTAATTCAACTCTTACAATCATCTGTGATCATCACAAATCCATTTTAGTCAAGCTTTTCATATTTCATCAAAAAGTCAAAAGTGGCATTTCAGGTTTTTACAAATATTGCATGAATTTATTAGAATTTTGTGATGGGTCTTAGAGTTTGAAACTTGTTGTTACTTGTTCCCTACCAGCTCAACTTTAGAATCCATCAATCATCTTAATTTGGTAAATTTTTCTGTGGCTTATTTCTTTGTCCAAAGTCACTTGCAGGGCAATGCTATGCCCTGCACACAGTTCACCAGGCTCAGACTCCAACTTTCAATGCACCCCCGGGCCAACACAGTGGGCCCCACAATGAGCTTATTGGCTTTTTGAGAAGCCAATAAGCTCATCTTTAGTTCTCTAAGCTTACCTTGGCATTTGAGCTTCATTTGATTGGGCTGCAACTCTCCTAAACCTTGTCCCTTTCTGAGTTGTCTGTTTGGATTTTGGATTAGCTTAATTAGCTTATTCAGGGTGTCACCATTGATGTTTTAGCTTCACAGATGTCCCTTGAGCTTGTTCAAACATAAATCCACCCTTGGTTTTAGCTTAAAGCTTATTTCATAGCTTCTAGCTTTGACAGTTGACCAAAGTCAACTGTCAAGCTCTTAAGCCCTCACATAGCTTAATTTTAAGCTTCAAAAAAGTTTCTTTTGTAAAAGTTTTCCAATTTTAGGTTTAAAGCAAATTTCCAAAGAAAAAATCCAGAAAAGTTAATTTAATTTTCAAGTGATAGTTTCTATTTAATTTTATTTAATTTTAATTTTCATTTTTATATTTTTATTAAGAACTTGGTATTTTTATATTTTTATTAATTACTTCTCATATTAAAGTATTTATAATAATTTTCACAGATTTTTATTTTATCATTTAGTATTTATTTGAATTAATCTTAGTTTTATTAATTATTAATTAATAATTAGTTTTAAATAGCATAATTAGTTTCTATTAAGTAAAACCTAGTTTTAAAATTTTTCCTAGCTTTTATATGTTATAAAACATTTTTAGAAATTTTATTAGAATTTTTACTGTTCATTTGCTATTTTTCTTAATTTAAAATAGTTTAATTAGGTAATTAATATTTAATAAGTAATTAATTAATATAAAAATTCACAAAAAGACAAGAAGACTTATTTTTAATTTTAAAAGTTATTTTTAGTTATTTTATAATTTTAGGAATTTTATTTTCACCTTTTTAGTATTTAATTAATATTATATTGTATTAAAGTGTTTTAAATATTAATAATTAGTAATAATTAGTATTTAATTAATAATAAATAAATAATTAGTGTTAAAATTTATTTTCTCTTTCTAAAAATTTTCTTTTATCTTTTAGTTTGTAAAAAAGTCATTTTCACCCCCTGGGTGTTTTCAGATTTCCGTTTTCACTTTTAATTTTGTACGTTTACGTTTTATTTAAACGTGAACGTACGCGTTTTTAAGTTTTAAATATTTCTGGTTTTTCCTAGCACCCAGTCTTATTCATATAGCTTGTTTAAGCTATTTCTTTGTAGATTCCATAGTTCAATCACACACAAACCCTTTTCCTGTCCAAATTCACCCGATCACAGAACCGTTTTATAACCATCACACCTCGTCGGGACATAACGACCCGGGGAAACACTATATTCCGCGGAGCATTGAGCCTTAGGAGTTTGACTTTTTTGACCACATCTGTGGTTGAATTTAGTTGACTGCTTCAGCCTTAATCAGTAGTTTGCAAAATCGGCAAACCATGGGGTAACAGAATCTCCACGAAAGGTAACCGCATTGAGTGTCTTGAGAGGGAATGTTTCATTAATTTCCTTCTTTTCAAAGACATCTTGGTGGGGGTTTTCCAAACAGGAGAGATGATCAGCAGCTAGGTTCTCAGCTCCTTTTTTAACACGAATAATGATATCAAATTCTTGCAGGAGGAGAACCCAACGAAGTAGTCTCGGCTTTGCATCTTGTTTTGCAAAGAGGTACTTCAACGCCGAGTGATCCGTATATACTATGCTTTTGGTCAAGATCAAATATGACTGGAATTTTTCAAAGGCATACACCACAGCTAATAATTCTTTTTCAGTGGTGGTGTAATGACTTTGGGCCTCGGTCATTGTTTTGCTTGCATAGTGTATAAGCTGAAAGTGTTTAGACCTGCGTTGCCATAAGACTGCCCCTATTGCATAATCACTAGCATCACACATAAGTTCAAAGGGCAAGTCCCAATTGGGGGCAACAAGAATCGGTGCCTCAGTAAGCTTTTTCTTTAGAGTTTCAAAAGCTTCTACGCACTCAGGTGAGAAGATAAAAGGAGCATCCTTTTCGAGGAAATGGGTCATAGGCCGGGCGATTTTAGAGAAATCTTGAATAAACCTACGATAGAAACCGACATGACCCAAAAAGCTCCTAATACCTTTGACGGTAGTGGGATGAGGTAATTTTGCAATGACATCGATTTTGGCTTTGTGAACCTCAATCCCATTCTTTGAAATTTTATGCCGAGGACAATGCCCTCTTTGACCATAAAGTGACTCTTCTCCCAATTGAGACACAAGTTTGTGTCTTCACATCGTTTCAACATATTTTCCAAGTGGGAGAGACAAGATTGGAACGAATCCCCAATGACCGAAAAGACATCCATGAATACCTCCATTGTTTTTCCGATCATGTCGGAAAAGATTGACATCATGCACCTTTGGAACGTGCCAGGAGCGTTGCATAAACCAAAAGGCATGCGACGGTAGGCAAACGTTCCGTAAGGGCATGTGAAGGTAGTTTTCTCTTGGTCCTGTGGATCAATGGGGATTTGAAAGTATCCCGAGAAACCATCGAGGAAACAATAGTACTTATTCCCCGCTAATCTCTCGAGCATTTGGTCCATGAAGGGTAGAGGAAAATGGTCTTTATGGGTGGCTTCATTTAGTTTTCTATAATCTATACATACACGCCACCCCGTAACCAAACGAGTTGGAATCAACTCGTTATCCTCATTGGTGACAACAGTTATGCCACCCTTCTTAGGAACACAATGAATGGGACTCACCCAAGGACTATCAGAAATAGGGTAGATCAATCCAGTATCAAGAAGTTTTAGAACTTCTTGTTTGATAACTTCGTGAATTTTTGGATTTACCCTCCTTTGATGTTGCACCGCGGGTTTGAAGTCATCCTCCATCAAGATTTTGTGTGAACAAAATTCAGGGTTGATACCTGATTGGTCCTGAACGGTCAACTAAGTTCACCAGGTGATGGTCAACCAAGTAAAACGTCAAAAACCAACTAACCAAGGAGTTTAGGGAATCCCCGGGTCGTTATGTCCCGACGAGGCGTGCAATTGTATTTGTAAGCGTTTTAAATGATCGGGTGATTAATTAGGAAGGTCAGGAATTTGATTATTTGGATTACACTACGAGATTATGATGGAAAACAACTTAGAAACACTTAACTAACAATTACTGATGATAAGATAACTTAAAAACGCAATTTATCCTAAAAACGCGCGTTTGGGTTTAAAATAAACGCGAACGCGCAAATAAAAAAGTGAAACGGGAGTACACAAAGTCCTACGAACGTAAAATTTATATTTTTACAATCCTTGTTGGCATGAATATTACGATATTTAATCTAAACATCCTCTTCATGTTTTGATGATGACAAAAATGTAAGTTACAACATATAACGTAAAGTGCTTAAGTTACTTGTGATCACAATTCATCTATGCATTCTTACGTCAACAAGCCTCGACATCTCAACGTCTCAAGTATGCTTCAACAATCACTTAAGGTATGGATAAACAAGTGTTTAATACATTTCATGATCAAAGGGGTATTTAATTAACTAATACAAAGTTTATTTAATTATATAAACTTATTATATATTTTTGAAAAACACTTTTGGTAATAAAGAAAAATGTTTTAATCATACTAAATATATGATTTCAAACTTTTAACCAAAATTAGTTAGTTTTTCACCAAATAAACTTTCCCCACTAAAAGACAGAAAATCTGGCCGTTTCAGTAGGGCGGCCCCCTTAATTATAAGGGGCGGCCCCCTTAATTTTAAGGGGACCGGCACACAATTAAGGGGACCGGCCACGCTCCCCTGTCAGATTTTGTCAGAAATTTTTCCCTATAAATACCACCTCAAACCTGGAATTTTTCCAACCTTTTGCACAAAGATTTTCAGATCCAATTCTCTCTAAACATCCTTCTAAAATCCTTTGATCATAAGATTATTAATCTTTGTTTCAAGTGATCCAATCTTTCATCACTTAAAGTGCAAGAGAAGTATCCTCCCTATCATAAACCCAAAGATGTATTAGGATCTAGTTAGTGCTTATGTGAAGTTGTGAAGACATTAGTGGCTTAAAGGTGTCAAGACATTAATGCATTGAAGTTGTGAAGACATTAGTGGCTTGAAGGTGTCAAGACATTAATGCATTGAAGTTGTGAAGACATTAGTGCCTTGAAGGTGTCAAGACATTAGTGCATTGAAGTTGTGAAGACATTAGTGGCTTGAAGGTGTCAAGACATTAGTGCCTTGAAGGTGTGAATATACTCTTGGTGTGAAGAAAGAGTTAGGAAGTATTAAGTTGTGAAGAAGTTAGGAGTGAAGAAGATAGGTGTGAAGAGTATAGAAGATTGGTGTGTAGATGATTGGTGTGTAGAATATTGGTGTGTAGAAGATAGGTGTGAAGAAGTGGTGTGATTAAGTAGTGAATTGGTGTGTAGTTGTTGTGATTAAGGTGTGAAGTTATTGTGGTGTGTAAATTGGTGTGTAAGGTTTTCTCCGCCAAAAGGGAGCTTGTTGAGTAGTGAAGAAAACTCTCGAGTAGGTGACTCGGGGAGTGGAGTAGGAACAAGGAAGGTGTCCTTGTAGCCGAACCACTATAAATCATCGTGTTCGGTTTGCATGTTCTTTCTCTCATCTCTTTTCATTCATTCTTGCATTTATCGCTTTATATCTATGCTTGCCTATATGTCTTAATTGTTGCTTATATTGTTGTGATGATTGAATGTGTTGTACATAGAAGTTAATAGTGTGATAGGACATATTATTGTATGTTATGGTCAAATGGACTAATATATATATTTAACACTTCTCATGTTGAGCTTAACTTAATCGATAATTTGATACAAAACGTTTTAAGATTTTAAAAGGAAAACTTATACACATAAAGTTTGATCTATGCTTCATTCATAAAACTAAGTTTTGAAAACTAATCTAAAAGTTCACATATATAATTGATCATATTGATTATATGTTGCTTTTATACTAAAATCTAATTGAAGGTTTTTCAAACAAACAATTGAATAAATTCTAATCAACATTTTGAAACAAAGTTTTTATAAAACGAAAAAGAAGGGAAAACTATTCAACCCCCCCTTCTAGTTTTCCACAATTGGTACCAGAGCCACGTCGCTCAAATTTTCAAAACAAATGGTTTTAAAAATTGAGTACGATCCATGTATCAAATTACCCATTAAGGAGGATTTAATATGAAAAGTGTTTTGTTGATTAACTTGTATTAGTTTTGATATTATATACACTAATTATACTAGCTCGAGATAAGATTATACATAAAACAAGTGTTATATGTTCGTTTTTAAAATCAGAAAGTTACACACCTTTCCACAAAGTCAGAAAACAATTTTTAACAAAAATTGAATTTTTGAGTATCAGATTGGCGGCCCCTTTAATTGTCTGGGCGGCCCCCTTAAATACTGGGCGGCCCCCTTAAATTTAAGGGGTCCGCCTGTCTGTTTGACAGTTTTTCAAAAACTTTGAAATATCATATAAAATTAACCGTAACTCTGTAGAAGTCGTGCCACCCGGCGTTTTAAAGGTAATTGAGTCCACTTTCATTTAAAAATACTTACAAGTAACCATTACAAACTTAAATAAGTCAGAAAGTGAAAATACTACACGAAGGTCAAAAATTTGAGTCTTGTTTTAACATAAAACTTGTATTTCAACTTTTCCTTCGAGTCGGGCATTCCTAGTCGATATATCTTTGAAAAATTAAGTATTTATGTTTTCAAAATATTGATCTTTATTAAATTTTAAAGTGGATAGGAAATTTTTTTTTTTTTTTTTATTTTCAAATAAAATCGAGCTAAGTAAACATTGGTATATATAAAACACAAAACGACGACAAGTATTTTATGTGCTATGTGAACTCATTTGTGATTTTACTTTGCTAATCATTGCTATTTGTAATTTAGCTATTTGAATATCTTAGCATATGTGCCTTGTACTCTATTAGTTTATAGTTAGTTATCTAGCTTATACTTAACTTGATCTTATGCTAGATTTCTTGCGTTAGAATTGCATTATTATGCTTGCATTGCATATAGGAATAGATGGCTTAATGTTACTCAAACATCTTGTAAATGAGTTAAATCTAATCACCTAAATATTTCAATCAATTTAATCTATTCTTAACAACACACTTAAACATTTTCAACAAATTACCTTGTTTTACCTTAAGTTGTTTAATATGACAAATTGAATCTTTGTAAAACATTAGTAGTAATATAAAAGAAAAAGTATTTTCAAAATCTAAGTGTGTTCATTATAAGTAACAATGAAGAGTCTTTCACATAAACAAAACTTATAACAATCATGAAGTAATAAGTCAAATTTCAATCATTCACCAACCTCACTCATAAATAATCTTAGGATTAATGGAACACACTATCAAAATGCCTATTTATCTTAAATGAGTGTTTGTGAGGGTCAAGAAAGATCTTGATATTATATCAATTCATTATTCAAATTATGGTTGATATATTCATCAAATCTAATTGACATGTTTTTTGAGTATGGACAAGAAATTGGATTGTTATTTATTTAAGTTTCAAGATTACATCAAATGATATAGTCTTGAATCTACATACTCAATCACACTAGATTGATATGAAAATATTTACATCCTTTGTAGATGAAAAGAGTATGCATTGGATCATAACTCACACTTGTGTTGATAATGTCATATTGAATCTACTTGTCCAATAATTGTGTTCCAAATATTAGAATAACATTTTAAATACATTTATAAAATATACAATGAAGTAGGATTGACGACTTGGATGTTTCGTCCGAAATATTCAAGCAATTTACATTGCAATGCAATGGATAAATGTGTTATATCCGAAAAACCAAACCTGAGCAAACTAACAACATATGTAAACTTTGCTCACACTACTTAAAATTATCACCACAAGATAAAATACATATTTAAGAACAATACACACTATATATTATTTGTATTTCATTTTCTTTGTAGCATGAATGGTTGTGTTACAAGATAATGCACTACACTTTTCTTTTTGAAATAATTTAAGTTATTAGAATTGAAAAACAACTTGTCACAATGCATAAACAAGTAAACTTCATTTTGTTTCAAATACTAGTTAAATTATGATATATAACATTGGCAAAAATCATAGAAAATAATATTTGCTTTAGAATATATAAATGTCTAGTTTTGATATCATTTGTGAATCACAATCTCGTTTAAGATAAATAATCTTAATGAGATTCATTTTTCAAGATATGCTAAGGAGCATTCATAAATCAAAGCACATTTATTAAATCAAGTAATATGTCATCAAAACCAAATAACCGGTTAATCATGAACAAAAGATTAAAACTTTGCATTTACTCTTATCTTAACATTTAACACATCTCTATTGGGATAGTGAGTAAAATATATCATGTAGACTTACCTTCATAAAAACATGGTGTTTGAGTCACATTATGCCAAGTATTAGTGAATCAAGCAAACTTCATATTTGGTACTCTTCGATAGGTGAATTTAGGAACTCAATTTCTTCTAAAAAGAGAATGACTACTGGAGAATCTATTGACTAGAAACTCAATTTAACCTAACGGTTGGATTGCTTCTATGTGAGAAGTTGGGTGTGTGTAACCCGTAAAAATGGTCGTGTTTAGCCTGAATTGAGCACCACTAGTAATAGTCTCATACTCATTCTCCAACTTGATTAAATCGCTCTTCCTAAATGTACCTAACGCTAAGCTTACTTTTATGAACTTTGCTTCTCATTAGATGATTTCATTCCTAGATTTATGGCATATCGCATATATGTTATTTCTAGATGTTTATTTGCTCCTATGTGATTTGATTGTATGCCTTTACATGATTTACTCTATATGTATCATTCATCTAGGTATATTTTTATTTCTTTTAGATCCTACACCCTTATTTCATATGAACCTTAGTGTCGTTTTCCGATAGGTCATATTAGTCTCATAATATATCCGGATGAGCATGAATTTAATGGGAAGGGAAATGACACTCACTCACATATATCCTTCTACCTCACACCACCTAGAGTACCACCACCACTTCCTACAACCTCACATGCCACTCCCATGTTGCATGTGCAAACCTTCACCCAAGACAATTATCATGCTCCACCACCATCACCTTCCTCCGAACACTTGAAGTTCGTTGAGGAGCTAAAAGAGACTCATGAGCTTAGTGCTCTTTTAGCATTACATCTTGCTCAACGCAATTTGGATCCACCTCAATCAAGCTCACCATCATCACCACATAACATTAACCAAATTGAGAAGCATGTTAACAATTGCCCTTGTTGCATCTTCCTTCAACAACATACCATTGCTTTGAATGAGCACTTTACCTGGATTGAGTATCTTCTTACTAGATCTCAACAAACCCCATCACTTGAACAACATCAAAACCCTCAACCAACAAACCCCACTTCAAATCCACCACTCCATCCATCAAAGAATATATCAACTCACAATTATCTCCACCACCAAAAGTTATCACCACCTCATCCAAGTGAATTTCATTACGAAATGCGTCATTTCCACTTACTAGCAAGTGAAGAACACAATGAAGAAATCCAAGCTTCAAGTGTTGTTGACTCATGATCAAGTGTTGTCGACTCATCACCACCTCATTTCACATATCCACCTTCGGTCGTCAACCAACAAAACACCTAAAAATCCCATGATTCCCTATCATCCACCCTTGTCGAACGATATATTAATCCAAACCATAATTGTCAACCCTTTGTCATCACCTTCCCTTTACATTCACGCTCATCCCTCCTCATTCCCCTTCTAGTTTTCCACAATTGGATCATAGGATTTGTAGAAACGATAGCATGAGATAATAGTAGGCTTAACCAATCCTCTTGAGCATGAGATCTATAACAAACATCTTTTAAAATATATGATTAATGATATTTGTTGTCAAAAATCTAATATCTTTAAAAATATGCAAAAACCTCACATTTTGGAAAATAGTTTTTCAAATAACTATCCCACTTTTAAATAAGATGTTTTCACAATAAATATCCACAATTTTGTTTTGATCAAAACCAAAGATTGAGAAAATTTTATTTACCTTTCATTAACACATTTTGAAGTAAAACCGAATCTATTTTATTCAATTAACTCTCATATCTACATGAAAACCTACTTTCAAACATTGTTGAATAATGCTAAAAATGTCTCTTTAAATCATGCATGGTGATCTCATATTTGTCATCTATATTTATATAAATGACACTTATAAGTGAACTAAATCAAATCAAGAGGGCCATGGTTTATCTATTAAGACTTCGTTTGTAACAAGTCTAGAAACCATCCTTGATCCCACCAATCCTACATTTTCCTAGGTTCTAATCTTTGCATTAGATTCTAAATTTTCTTTTGGATTTAGGTTTTGTTTTAAAAACAATAATTGCATGTGTCATACTTTTAGTGCATATACCTAATATGTCCATATATTGTTCCCCTATTAGTTTCATGCATATATCCATTATCATCATTATATACATGTGCACTTGTCTACTAACTTTGTTTTGAAGGATTACTTCACCGCTCGATTCTTTGGTAGCCAAAACAAGTTTTGAGCATACACCAAGGGGGAGCATACACCAAGGGGGAGCATTGAGGTTGATAGGATCAAGGCTTCACTTACGATGATGCAAGCTCGCCTTTTATATTCTATCTCAAGAGTTCAAGCATTGTAGAAGTCTCATTTAGAGTCCACCTTTTTGCTTCGACAAAAGGGGGAGAAGAAGTGTAAACAAGTAACTTATACATTTTACTATAAGTTATAGTTTACATAGTTTGTCATCATCAAAAAGGGGGAGATTGTTGGCATGAATATTACAATATTTAATCTAAACATCCTCTTCATGTTTTGATGATGACAAAAATGTAAGTTACAACATATAACGTAAAGTGCTTAAGTTACTTGTGATCACAATTCATCTATGCATTCTTACGTCAACAAGCCTCGACATCTCAACGTCTCAAGTATGCTTCAACAATCACTTAAGGTATGGATAAACAAGTGTTTAATACATTTCATGATCAAAGGGGTATTTAATTAACTAATACAAAGTTTATTTAATTATATAAACTTATTATATATTTTTGAAAAACACTTTTGGTAATAAAGAAAAATGTTTTAATCATACTAAATATATGATTTCAAACTTTTAACCAAAATTAGTTAGTTTTTCACCAAATAAACTTTCCCCACTAAAAGACAGAAAATCTGGCCGTTTCAGTAGGGCGGCCCCCTTAATTATAAGGGGCGGCCCCCTTAATTTTAAGGGGACCGGCACACAATTAAGGGGACCGGCCACGCTCCCCTGTCAGATTTTGTCAGAAATTTTTCCCTATAAATACCACCTCAAACCTGGAATTTTTCCAACCTTTTGCACAAAGATTTTCAGATCCAATTCTCTCTAAACATCCTTCTAAAATCCTTTGATCATAAGATTATTAATCTTTGTTTCAAGTGATCCAATCTTTCATCACTTAAAGTGCAAGAGAAGTATCCTCCCTATCATAAACCCAAAGATGTATTAGGATCTAGTTAGTGCTTATGTGAAGTTGTGAAGACATTAGTGGCTTAAAGGTGTCAAGACATTAATGCATTGAAGTTGTGAAGACATTAGTGGCTTGAAGGTGTCAAGACATTAATGCATTGAAGTTGTGAAGACATTAGTGCCTTGAAGGTGTCAAGACATTAGTGCATTGAAGTTGTGAAGACATTAGTGGCTTGAAGGTGTCAAGACATTAGTGCCTTGAAGGTGTGAATATACTCTTGGTGTGAAGAAAGAGTTAGGAAGTATTAAGTTGTGAAGAAGTTAGGAGTGAAGAAGATAGGTGTGAAGAGTATAGAAGATTGGTGTGTAGATGATTGGTGTGTAGAATATTGGTGTGTAGAAGATAGGTGTGAAGAAGTGGTGTGATTAAGTAGTGAATTGGTGTGTAGTTGTTGTGATTAAGGTGTGAAGTTATTGTGGTGTGTAAATTGGTGTGTAAGGTTTTCTCCGCCAAAAGGGAGCTTGTTGAGTAGTGAAGAAAACTCTCGAGTAGGTGACTCGGGGAGTGGAGTAGGAACAAGGAAGGTGTCCTTGTAGCCGAACCACTATAAATCATCGTGTTCGGTTTGCATGTTCTTTCTCTCATCTCTTTTCATTCATTCTTGCATTTATCGCTTTATATCTATGCTTGCCTATATGTCTTAATTGTTGCTTATATTGTTGTGATGATTGAATGTGTTGTACATAGAAGTTAATAGTGTGATAGGACATATTATTGTATGTTATGGTCAAATGGACTAATATATATATTTAACACTTCTCATGTTGAGCTTAACTTAATCGATAATTTGATACAAAACGTTTTAAGATTTTAAAAGGAAAACTTATACACATAAAGTTTGATCTATGCTTCATTCATAAAACTAAGTTTTGAAAACTAATCTAAAAGTTCACATATATAATTGATCATATTGATTATATGTTGCTTTTATACTAAAATCTAATTGAAGGTTTTTCAAACAAACAATTGAATAAATTCTAATCAACATTTTGAAACAAAGTTTTTATAAAACGAAAAAGAAGGGAAAACTATTCAACCCCCCCTTCTAGTTTTCCACAATCCTAATGACTTAAGAAAATTTTTAGATAAAGAAAAATAATTTTTACACTATTTAATTAATTACTAATTATTAATTACTTTTTAATTAACTAAATTATCCTAAATTACAAATAATTATGAAATTTAACTATAAAAATGAAAATTAAATTTAGAAAAATCTAAAATATTATAAAACTAATTTTAAAACAGAAAAACTATTTTTCCTACTTTTTAATTAATTATTAATAATTAAAAACTAATTATTTAATTGATTTAAATAAACTAATTTATAAAAAATACTAAATGATTAAGGAAAAATCTAAAAAAATTCCTAAAAATCTATTATGATAACAGAAGCCTAAGAAAAATTTAAAAATAGCTTTTGCTTATAAATAAGCAGAAAATAAGCAAAAGTGGCTTAAATAGAAGCTATCACTTCTAGTTTTTTTTTGTCTTTTTCTATTTTTTTCTTTTCACAACTGTTAAACTACTGATATTAGACAACTTTTGTAAAGGAACTTATTATGGAAATGGAAAATGAGCTCAGTATACACAAATAAGCTCAACAGTGAGCTTTTTGAAGGTGCAAAGGCTATTCAAACAAGCAACTAATTGAGAACCTTGAACATTTTAAGCTTCTAACATTCAAATGTACGTAAAATAAGCTGAATCATGTAATGGAGTAAACTGATATCATCACAATAAGCAAATAAGCTAATCTGATTCACCTCAGACCCCAAACAGTCTTTACAAGCAATCTGCAGCCCTTAGTGGGTCCCCCAGGTGTACCTTGGAGGGCAGGGTAAGAGTGGAAATCAAAAGTATGCTAGGAGGCCTTTCTAAAATGTCCAAGACCAAAGGATGAGCTCAAGAGATGAGCTAGTGGGGAGCTTGGGAAGGTTGGGTCACAACTGAGTTCTCAGATTTGGTTCTGGTGCTCAGGTGACAAAAGTGAGCAAATAAGCAATGAGCACAAGGTGTTACAGGCTAATTCCAAATGCTTAACTAAGTTACACAATCCTAAATTGACAGAAAAAGGCTAAAAACAACAAGCTTTAAGCATAAAACAACCATTCAACAACCTATGCATTCTCTGATGTGCTTTTGTGGGGACAGTTGCCAAAGGCAACAAGAAATGGTGACAATAAGCTATGAGGCAAGCAGAAACTAGCAAAACAGATGTGGATCCAACAAGTCAATCTGACCAACTCCCCAAATAACCAGAATCAAGGTCAAAGCTTAAGTTGTGAGCAATTTATGGCCAATTTGAAAATGGGTCAAACTGTGAACAGGGTATGTTTCATGCCCTGCAGGTCCAAACACACGCTTGCAAATCCTTTATAAAAAATTCTAAAAATGAAATGATTGCATGTTTTAACAGATTAGGTGGTAGACTCCAATCACAACAATTTTTAGAATCCAATTCTCACTTGAAAATTCAAGAAAAATACCCCAAGTTTTAGAAAAATCTGCTTTGCTAGTATTTTTGACTTTTTGTTTTCTTGAAAGAGTTGACTAATCTGAGATTCAAATGATCATAGACACTTAAATGTGTTATCCTAACCTACAATGAGACTACAGTTGACTAAATTACCAATTTATATACCTATAACTAAAATTGGGAACTCTGTTACCTTAACAGTTAATAGCTTCTAAAATTGTACACTAGTTTTGACTTTCAAACTGAGTTACTTCAAGTTTTATGACTAAATTGGACTCCTAGAACCTAAATATACTTGCACAAACCTAAGCTACCAACAATACTCACTTATACCTAGTTAGAGATTTCAATCCAAACACCCCTTCTGAAAATGAATTGCCAGCTAAAACAAGCAGATTACAGAATAGAGCTATGCAAACACTACATTAACATAAACTAACTTAAATTATCATTAACAAACAGCAATTAACAACAGATAGCAGTAAATGGGCAGAAATAAAAGAAGTGCTAAAAATTTAAATGAGAACTTTCTTACAAGTGTCCACAGCTTGAACCAAATGAGACCAAGATTATAAGAACACAACCTATATACCCCCCTGGGCTCTAAACCAATCCACTTCCATGCTTCTTCTTCACCAATTCAGCAATCTGACATTGTCATATCACTTTGATTTCTCTTTTTTTTTTTTTTTTCTTTTCTTATTATACTTTCTGTTTTTGTTTTCTTGTTTGATTACTGAGGACTAATCTGAGGAATCAATAAACATAAACTAAGAACAAGTTTTTGAGAGTTTAAAATAAAGTCTGAGACTACAAATAACAACTTAGAATTTTAAGAACTGAAAAATGTTTTCATTGATTGCTGAAAAAGATTACATGTTACACTAGTTACTGAAATTGAAAATTACATAAGATAAAAATTACTACTTCACTACTTAACTACTTGCCAACAAGCTTACAACTGACTATATATATATAAAAAAGAAAAATACATAAAGAACTTTAACCAGGCCCTTTGGTTCTTCTTTTCCACTTTTGTCTCTGCTTTTTGTGTTGTCTTTGTACCCTTGGAAGACATCTCCTAGCCATTGATTTGACTGCTTCTTCATCTCAGCCCTAGGGTTTGTTGGAGTTATATGAAGGAGGGGGTAATAATTAGGTTGGGGGTTGACTTTGGTTGAGGTTAGTGGGATAGGTTGGCTGGGTAGGAAAGGAGGGGGGACAAGATTGTTGGGAGAGCAGGTTTTGGGGCCTGTTTGTTTTAGGCGGGGAAGAAAGGGGGGTGGGGGTTGACTTATTTTGACCCGGCTATTTTTATTAATAAAATGGATGGTGGGCTTTGGGTGGTATGGGCCAGGGAAATGGATTTTGGATCAAAGAAATGGTGGGCTGGTGTATATTTTTGGATTGGGTGGTTTTGTTTACAATATTACAAAGGTCCGTTTGTAATTTAGTTCAAAAATCACAAGGACAAAACTTGCAAGTTCTGATTTTATGAGGACCAAAGTTGCCAACCATCCAAAGTATTCCAAGGGTCACATTTGTTACATTCCCAAAAGATGAGGGTCACAAAATGTATTTTCCATTTTAAAATTCCCCAGGGACTGTTTTCGTCAAATTTCAAACTACAGGGACCAAAAGTGTAATTTTTCCAAAGTTCTCACCTAAGGATTAATTTTCATGATTTTTTACTTCTAAATGCCTTAGGTTGACTTTCCTTTCAAAACAAATGCTCAGGGACTAGTTTTGTAAATTTTTGAAAGTTGGGGGACTAAAACTGCCAATTATGTAAACTTTGTTCGTTTTTCATTGTTTTTGCTCATTTTGCATCTGAAACGTATAAAATGCAATCCCTGGGATATTTTTAGTATTTTGATGCATTTTTGAGCATTTTCGGATGTTTTGGCAGTTTAAATACGATAAAAATGATGAGTGTTTGAGCACTCATCAATACCCTTAATGTCGGAGAGTCTCCAAGCAATTGCTCGCTTGTGTGACTTCAAAACTTTTATGAGCGCGGTTTTCTCCTCATCTTTCAAATCTTTAGCGATAATGACGGGTAATTTATCATCACCCTCCAAAAATGCATACTCAAGATGAGGAGGCAACTCTTTGAGCTCGACCTGAGGAGAATCATCAGTTTTTTCAACATATTTGATCTCCTCTTTATGAAGTGTTTGTGGTAGAACAGGAAGAGGAGAGGGATCTTTGCTTAGTAATTTCTCAAGCAGGAGAATATCCCTCTCGGGGTCAATCTCTTGGTTATCAATTCCATCGGGAATCGAATCACTCTTGAGAAAGGCCTCAATTTCTTCTAAGATGAAGTCACTTCCCTCAAACGGAGTGAGGGAAGGAGAAGAATTGGCAATGATGGGGTAAGAAGATGGAGTGAAATTTTCACTCGAAGAATTATCATTGAAACCTAGAACCTCTTGAGCGTACTCCTCAGAAGCAACATCAATGACATTGATTCGGTTAACCGATTCAGTGTCATAATTTGAGGAGTACCTCGAAGTTTGATCGAGGTTAAATGTTACTGCTTCATTACCAACACGAAGAGTTATTTCCTCTTCGTGCACATCGATTAGAGCACGGCCCGTTCTCAAGAATCCTCTTCCAAGAATGAGAGGAACCCTTGGATCAACATCGAAGTTAACAACAACGAAGTCAGCGGGGAAATGGAACTTTCCTACTTTTACGAATATGTCTTCAGCAATGCCGAGTGGAGGAGAGATTGAACGGTCGGCAAGCTCAAGAGTCATGCACGTAGGAGTAAGTTCAGGAAGAGAGAGTTTCTCCCATACTGAATGAGGCATCAGGTTGATGCTAGCGCCAAGATCGGCCAAGGCGAAGCATTCAACCATCCCAGGAAAAATACATGGAATGAGAAATCTCCTAGGGTCTCCAAGCCTCTTAGGAAGCTTCTTTAAGATCACTGCTGAGCAGTTTTCGTTCAATGGAGTCTTTGCCATTTCGTACAATTTTTCCTTGTTGCTTAACAAGTTCTTGATCATCGATGCAAATTTGGGCATCAGGATGATAGCATCCGCAAGGCTAATGTCAAAATGCAAATCTTGAAAGATTTGATAAAACTTATCCATTTGGTGACTAGCCTTTTCGCGGAGCTTTTGCTCATTAAGTCGTGATGGGTATGGTATTGAAGGTTTGGATTTAGGGTTCTCAACAGGAGTTATTGGTGGTTCAAATACAACTCCTGGTTTGGTCTTTGGAACAACATGAGGGTGGACTTGTGCGGTACTTCGTGGGCTAGTAAATTGCACCTTGTCCTTGGTTGCCTCAGGTTCACTTTCCACTACTTTAGGAGGAGAAGAAGTAGTAGGTAGTGGCGGTTCATCATAAGCTTTACCACTACGTGTGGTAATGGCTTTGAGTTCACCCTTAGGGTTGAATACTGTATTACCAGGAAGACCTCCCGAAGTAGAGGGTGGAGCGAGATGACTCATGAGACTAGCAAACATATTCTCAATCTTGTTTTGAGATTGATCAATTTTGTTGTTTGTTGCCATAAGCTCATTCTTTAGCTCGTTACCTTGCTTGGTTATTGAAGATTGAAATTCATTCTTCAAAGTTGAGATTTGATTCTGCATTGCCCTCATTTTGGTCTCATTAACTTTAATGTAGTTATTGAGCCCGTTAGGGAGAGGTTCTTGGTAATTAGGGGCTGAATACCCTTGATTACCCCTTTGGGGTGGGTATTGATTCACCGGGGCATGAGTTTGATTTTGAATGTTATTCCCCCTTGGTGGATTAGGATTAAACCTATTTGGATTTTGAGGAAATCCGGGTGGTCCACTTTGGTTGCTAGCGCGGTAGTTTGGTTCCACTTGAGGACGGTAATGGTTACCTCCTTGGTTGGAACTTCCGGCTATTGCATTGACTTCAAATGGATTGCCTTCGGTGGCAGTGCAATTGTAATACGAGTGTGGACCACCACAAGTGACACAAACTTCTACCTTTTTGATTTCAGCTTGTGGAGAAGGTTGAGAAGAAGAAACTATCTTATTTCGGGTGAGAACCAAAGCATGAATAGCTTCCGTGAGTTTGTCAAGTCTAGCATCGGTGCTAGATTGAGCCGCGGGTGATGAAGTAGAAGGACTAACATTCACATGAGAAACAACCGGCTTGCTTCGTGGAATGTGGACCTTAGACTTATTCTTAATGATCGCTAAAGCATCCTTTGTGGTTCGATTCAAGAAATTACCTCCCGCGGAGGAATTGAGAGAGTCTTGATCGAGTTGGCTCACACCATTGTAGAAAGTGTCAAGCTGCATGAGATCAGAAAAACCGTGATGAGGGCACTTGCGAAGCAATTCCCTATAACGATCCCATGCCTCACTGAATGATTCATCAAATTTCTGTGTGAATTTCATGATCTCATTTTTGAGACTCGTGGTTTTGGAAGGAGGAAAGAATTCATTCACGAACTTCTTAACCAAATCTTCCCATGTTACAATCGATCGAGGGGGTTGTTTATCAAGCCAAATCCGGGCAGCCCCATCGATGGAAAATGGAAAGAGAAGAAGTTTTATCGCCTCTTCAGGGACATTTTTGCATTTGATGGTTGATGTAATTTTGTTAAACCATCGAATGTGATCTTGAGGATCGCCCCTCTCAAAACCGTAGAATTGTCGTGATGTAACCAGATTTATCAATCCGGTCTTAAGCTCAAAATTCTCGGCCACGATGGCCGGAACAACGATAGCATCTCCGTAACCCTCAACGGGTGCTCGGAGAAGCTCGTTCATAGTTGGCTCAGCAGCCATGATAACGGAAGATGTGGGAACAGTACGGATCTCAGATCCGACTGTTGGTGCTGAATGTCTACGAGGTCTTCTAGGTTTTCTTACAAGCTCACGTAATGGGCTCGTGGACCTAGAAGAACGAGTGCACATGCACTAGGGATAAAAACCAATCAAAACAAAATCGAGGCAAATCCACAGTGAACTTAAACCAATAATCACAAGCAAGTGGCTTCTTTAAGAAAGGTACACCACTCACAGGGATACAAAGGCAAGTTTTAAATATTTGGTTTGGGAACTTATTATGTCCACACCCCCAGTTGGTAGGTGTTCTGCCTTGGTTTGCGATGGTTTATTTTTATGTATTTTATTATTCACAAGAAAAGACGATTTTTTTTGCGTTTTTGTGTATGGGTTAAAAACTTTTGGACAATATTTTTGGTATCGTTTCGTTTAACAAAATTGTATCTCTTTAAGAATCACCTTAAAAGAAATCCGATTTAGAAAACGTAACGATTTGTTTTGTTTGTTTTTGATTTTTTTGGTGTTGTTAACACTTTAGGAAAAGTGTTAATGACGTTTTTGTTTTATGATTAAGATTTACAAAAAGTTGGTGGTGTTTATACAGTTATGAATGAAAAACCACTAATCTCTAAAAAACGTTTTGAATACGCAGCTACCTCCCCGGCAGCGGCGCCAAATTTTGGTTGGTTCCAAACGGTCAACTAAGTTGAACGGGTGATGGTCAACCAAGTCAATCGTCTAAAACCAACTAACCAAGGAGTACAGTGTATTCCCGGGTCGTTATGTCCCAGCGAGGTAAGCAATTGTATTCAAAAACGTTTTAAGTGATCGAGTGATTTAACAGGATGATCAGGAATTTGATTATTATGATTAAACTACGAGATTATGATTGAGAATAGCTTAGAAACACTATTGGAACAATTACTGATGATCAGATATCCTAAAACGTGAGTTAAACCTAAAAACGTGCGTTTGAGTTTAAAATAAACGCAAACACGCAAAATAAAAAGTAAAACGTGAGCAAATAAAGTCCTACGAATGTGAAAATTATATTTTTACAATCCTAATGTTAAAAGAAAATTTTTAGAAAATTAAAATTATTTTTACCACTATTTAATTAATTACTATTAATTAATTACTAATTATTAATTACTTTTTAATTAACTAAATTACACTAATTAATAATTAATTATGAAAATTACCTAGAAAAAATGAAATTTAAATTTAGAAAAATCTAAAATATTATAAAACTAATTTTAAAACAGAAAACCTATTTTTTCTACTTTTTAATTATTACTTATTAATTAAAACTAATTATTTAATTGATTTAAACTAAATTTAATTATAAAAAAATACTAAATGACCAAGGAAAAATCTGAAAAAATTCCTAAAATTATTTTAAGTAATAAGAAACCTAAGAAAAATTTAAAAATGAGAAGTGCTTATAAATAAGCAAAAAAATAAGTCAAATGGCTTAAATAGAAGCTATCACTTTATTTATTTTTGGTTTTTTCTAATTTTTCTTTTACAAACCTACTTATCTACTGAAATTATGAAAATTTTGTGAAGGTACTTTCCTTGGATCTCAGAAATAAGCTCAATGCACACTAAAAAGCTTATCAGCCTAAGCTTTTTGACTAAATTGAGGATTCAAGATCAAATAAGCTCATAATAAGCTGTGAGCTGAGACCAAAGGTACTACAAGCTATGACTATATTAAGGACTAAGGAAAAAAGCTAAAACACACAAAAGGACATGCTAACAAGCTTAAATAAGCTGATAAACAATTCCAAAGTACCCTTCCTGAGCAGCAGGCCTGCAGCCAACTTCAAGGGCTAATTAAGCTTATGAGATAAGCTGATAAGCACTAGGTGAGGACTGAGGTAGCTAGCAGAGGTGGTAGGCTTTCCAAAATGCCAAAGCTCTCAGGGTAGGACCCACTAGAGAGCTTATGAGCAGCTTATGAAAAACCTTGGATTCACTGAGTATTTGTTGCACTTAGTGAAATGGGGCAAATTAGAAGCTGCTTGCAGCCCTAATAAACAAGCTTGAAAAAGCTTTCTATGAATTGTAACTTTGAAATTGGTTGCTAGGCTTTATGAAAAGCCAAAGCTCACAAGCTTAAGCAATCATGAAAATACCAACAGTTAAGGATTAAGAAAAAGGTGAGATTATGAACTAAGCAAGCAAGCCAAATAAGCACTATAAGCTCAAACAATGAGCAAATACAACCAAGCACAATCTCAGGGGTCACAAACAAGCAAGTGATCACAGATCAACAAGCAAATCACAAGCTAAGGCAAAGATTAACAAGCTCAATGTGTACTGAGGAATCAGTACCAACAATGAGCTATTAAGCGTCTTATGATCCAAATTAAGCTAAAAGAACAACCACTTAGGACAAACCAAAGATATATCAATCAATTCAGGCAATCAAACTTCACAAAACACCAAATATCTAGCAAAATGACCAATGAATGAACAAGATATGGTCAAAAGCAAATGGGTTAAACTGGTTCCATCTGGGCACAGGGCACTCAAATACTCACACAGCTGACTTTGAGCTTATGTTTCTTTAAGCAAAAGACTCCTAAACCCAAATTTTCTTTTTGGAACACATAAACAAGCTGTCAAATAACACAAATCTTCAAAAATTAACTACTTCCAATCTATATTAAACCCTACAATAACTCTAGAAATCTTGTCCATTTTATCAGTTATGAGAATTGACTTTTTGAGATTTTGCAACAAGTTGACTTTTGTAAGACTTAAGCTGATTCTATGGACTGAATATGTAATGATAAGCTAAAGTGAGAGTAAAATAAGCAACTACAACTATTTATGAGAAGCTTTGATGATTAAGTTACTTAAAAACTTAACAGTGTATGAAATCCAAAAGATTAAAGTTGATTTTGACTAATTTACAAAGAGCACTTGAATTTTATGGTTGAACACAGCTAAAATAACTTAAAGGAACATGTAACAACCAAAGATAACAACACAAACACCTTAGAGCACAGATATATCAGATAAACCAAACACCCCTTTAAAAGATTGTCAATGAGATTTTCAAAGCATTCAAAGGATTCAAGGCTAGAAACTGATAAATACACTTATATGAAAATGTAATAAGAAAAATTACGCAGCAAGTACACTAAAACAAGCAATGGTACAGGAAATGTAAAAATATAATGAGGACTCACAATGTGCATTCCTGTCCAAACGTCACAGAACCAAGAACCAATGAACACCCTATCACTCCCCATGGAGTGCTAAAATACCCATTCCAATTTCTTATTCAGCTCTGCACCATCTTCTTCCCTTTCTCTTCTCCTTTTTTATTTTTTTATGTATTTTTTTTACTGATTTTTGTGAATTTTTTAGATTTCTAACTAAAGCTATTTTTATGCCTTGTACACTCTATACCAACTTGTAGTTGAGTTATCTAAGGATCACAGAATAAGCAAACAACATCTCACACCATCATTTGAGCTACACTAAAAATTTTACTGAAAATATAGCAACTGAGTGTTCAAAAGGAAATCTTGGAATTTTTATTTTAAAACTTGAAAGTTTACATTAGCATTGAGATAGTAATACACTAGAAAAAGGATTACAACAAACATAAAGTTACAAGAAATTTGACAACCATAAAATTAACTAAAAATCTAACACTTGATCCACTGCCACTCTTGCTCTTTTATATTGACAAAATTAGGGTTTGGGACTCCCATTTGTCTTTTCCCAGCACTCTCTTTGACCATTGGATAACTGCCTCTTGATCTTGGCCGTTTAATAATTTTGGTGCCAAAATTATTTTTGGCCTTTTCTTTTGATTAATGGAGCCAGGGTGTACAATTTGGAGTGTTGTGTTTGGTTTGATTAGCTGGGGGGTTGGAGTGTTGCAGAGGGTGAAGGAGGCTAGGGTGATGATGGTGTGTTGGAGTTTTGCAGGTTTGAGTGGGTTCTGATGTGGAAAGGAGGAGGTGGAGGGTCAAAGGGAAAGGTTGACCCCGTTTTATTATTTTGAAAGTGAAGTGGTGGTGGGCTGTGTTATGACTTGGGCCAGGTTTAGTTTGGAGTGGGCTTGGGTAATAATGGGTAGTGGATTGGGTATTTTTGGATTTGAGTGGGATAATAATACTAAGTCCGTTTGGTTTGTAGAAGTTTAATCACAAGGACCATTTTTGTAATCCCATGAAAGATAACGGTCAGAAAATGCAACCTCCCAAAGATATCGCAAGGACTATTCATGCCATATTATGATTCCATAAGCCCTTTATTTGATTTATTTTTTCAATTTTAAAACTCCAGGGATTGATTTTGCCAACTTGCAAAGTACAGGGACCAAACATGTATTTTTCTCAAACTATTCACCCAAGGACTAAAATTGATAATTTTTGACTTTTAAAATCCTTGGGTTGACTTTTCTTTGGTTTTAAACTTTCAGGGACTAGTTTTATCAATTTTTAAAACTTGAGGGACTGAAACTGCCAATTATGCAAACTTTGTTCGTTTTTCATTTGTTTTTTAAACATTTTGCATCTAAAACATATAAAACACACTTTCGGGATAATTTCTGTATTTTGATGCATTTCTGAGTGTTTTTGGATGTTTTGGCAATTCAGATACGATAAAAATGATGAGTATTTACACACTCATCAACTTACATCATCACTTGCATCACACATGTCCCTTCAAGGAAACATTTGTGTAAGAGACATTTTTTATTTTGTATAGATTCATACTCAAAGATCTCAAAGTTGATTTTGGGAGATCTTGAGAATATTGAGTTAGATTATGTGATATCTTGTGCAGGATTCTGTCAGACATGCTGGCGGAACCCTCAGGCATAACGGACGGAACCAAAGTAATGGTTCTACCGTATCCGTTGGTTGGTCTGGAAGTTTGCCTATAAATAGCAACCCACTCTTTGAGTTTTTTCTCATCACTTACTATCATAACATACTGCATATACTTTCATTTCTAACTCAGTTCCATTTCATATTTGTGAGTCTTTCTTTGTAGCAAGAAGATCACGACTTCACAAGCTTCAACACAATGTTGCAAGACTTGTTAAGCATAGCATAGTGTAAACTAGTAAAGTTTATACATCATTGTATTGTATCCACTTGTAGTGATTGGTTAGTATTTCAGTCCTCAAAATACTTAGTGTATCGGGAGTTGTTGTACCCTTGTAAAAGAACTATCGGGAGTGGTTGTACCCTTGTGAAAGAACTCGCCATCTAGCTTAGTGTCAGAAATAGTGTGTAAGCGACGTGTAAGGTTTTCTCCACCGGATAAAGGAGCTTGTTGACTAGTGCAAGAAACTCTCGAGTTGGATACTCGGGGCGTAGAGTAGGGCAAGGAAAAAGAGTTCTTGTAGCTGAACCACGATAAACATCCGTGTTATCGTTTGATCGTTTCTTACTTTTATTCTTGCATATTATTTATTGTTTGGTAAGTTTTAGTTGTCGATTACACGTAAAAGTTTTCAAAGAAAATCAAGTTAAAAACCGGTAAACTATTCAACCCTCCTTCTAGTTTTTCATAGTGTTCATATGATCATAACCCGTGCTTACGTCTTCTCTGATCACGTAACAGGTTTACTCCCTTATTGGTCAAAAAAAGTTAAAGGCCACTTTGCGTAAATGCATCCTTTCCCGTATGGGATATGCTTTACAATGATGCAAAGCACATAGATTGTTTGTACCAAGGTGTTAGTTGAGTACGTCGAGTCGCGGAAAGTCACGAGTTATGAGATTATGGATTCTCGACGTTGAGTTACTTGAGATAATAAGTAACCTTTGATTTTCTCAACCCATAATCATAATTGTCAACTCTTTTCTTCCTTAATGACATTAAGATTATTTCTAATCAACCCTTTGATTATTTCCCACATAAAACAAAGCCTCAAACCATTTCAAAATCCTCCAAAATCTTCCTCCATTCTCTTATTATTCCTTGTACTTTGTGTACTTCTTGTCTCCCACATTCCTACACCAAATCTCCAAAACATTCTCTTCACAACATTCCCTTTCAACCACTAGGATTTCACCAAATCATCATCCTCTTCATCTCAACCCTCCATTTCAAACCAAATAAATCTTCCCTACAAAACACCTCACTTCCCACACTCTTCCCATTTCAACACATGGGTATTCTAATTTGAAATCAAGCCAAAGACTCCCCATCACCATCACAATCTCCCATAATATCCAACTCATCCCTTACACATCCAACATTCATATTTTCAAATTACACACACTCACTCATAACCCACTCCTTACATACACATTCACCAACTCACCACAATCTCATCTGTATCTTTTCACTCTTACATAAATCCAACTCATATCCAACCTTATCTCTTTCCCCCTCTCACATTCAAATTCAAATTTAAATTCACCCTTTAGGCTCCAAACCATCGCATCATCCCAAACTCATCTCAACCATCCAACTCTCCCAAACACATCTCAACCCTCCATTACACCCTCTTCTCCAAGGATTGAATATTCCAGTTGAATATCCCCTTCTAATCAACCATGGTTCTCTTTCTAACCCGACCATGGTTTGTTCTCAGCACACTCTCTTCTTAACCTAACCATGCTTTCTCTTCTAACCCAACAATGGTTCAACCAACCCAACCTCACTCTCTCACTTCCCTCTCACACCATTTTAATTTCAAATTCAAATCTCTTCCCTCTCTAACATCCATACTTCCTTTCCAAGCAAAGGAATATCCCATGACATATTCTTTTCTCTCTTTTTTGCCATGTAAGGAATACCTATTCTACCCTTTCTACCTTTCTATCCTTGATAATTGGTTTCTCTTAAACACTTCATAAAACATTTTACAAATTGTCTATTTGAGTTGTTAGACCTTTAGAATGAATAATGATAAGGTATAAATGTGTGAAGTAAAATTGGGGACTTAGCAAGGTTAGGTATTTAAAAGACCAAAAACCAAAACAAGAAAAATATTAGAGGTCCTGACGCGCTGCCAGTGCTCCGACGCGCCAACAGCGCGCCAGTCTTGTAAACATATTCTTGGTTTTAGGTCTTAGCCTATAAATACCCCACCTTGCCTCTTGTATTCCTCACCCCTTGCCATTATTATTTCTCTCTAATCCTCTAATTCTATCTTGTGTTCTTAATATTTCACACTAACATCTTTGAAAAAACACATATCTCCTTGCAAAGGAAGAATCACAAGAACCAAATCCACTCTTGTGATTGTGTCGAGGCTCTTCTTCTCTATACCCTTTCTATTAGAAGCGAGTCTTTAGGTTAGGTTAGGGCTTGATTAAACAATCAAACAGTTATTCATTCGACTTGGTTGTAAGGGAAGTCTTGTGTCTTGGTGACCAAGCCTAGATCATTGGAGATCTAGTTGGGGTTTGATACTTCCGGTGGTAAGTCTTAGTAGTGGTCTTGGTGACCCTTAGGTTAAGTCGAATCACAAGATTCTTTTGGGTGGTTTCCAAGGGCAGAATACCGTTGGGAGTAACTCCTTCTTTCTGAGCATCGATATTAGGGAATATCTTGTAACAGTTTGTAGTCCACCGAAAGGATTATACTTGGTAATAGTATCGGTGTCGTGGTTTCGCAACTGGACGTACGGATGGTATAAACCCCCATCCTGATCTAGTATATATTGTGTTGTCATTTATTCGCTTTATATACTTTGGATTATGATTATGTTAGTGGTTGTTATTACCTAAACCACTTGGTACTCTTCGAGGCTTAAAGTTTTTAAACATCCAAAAAGCCAAAGAAACTGTATTCACCCCCCCCCCCCCTACGGTTCTACAATTGGTATCAGAGCGGTATACTCAAGTTTTTGAGTGTTAAAACCTTCCCGAGAAGTTTAGTATAGATCCATGGCTCAAGAGACCTACGTTGAGGGGCGTTCTATGGAAGAACCATCTTTGTTTGAATACGAAGGATTTCGTTTTTGGAAAATCCTATTTGAGACTTATGTTAAGTCTAAGGATCTTGACTTGTGGTACATCATCCAAAATGGTAACTTTTTTTTCGCGGTCCAAGACCCCGAAACAATGTTCGTGATGAACAAACCATATTCGGATCTAGATGATAAGGAGAAGAAGTTGGTTAACAAGAATGATCAAGCCAAAATGTTGATCTACGAAGCCTTACTTCAAAAAGAGCTCAAGAGGGTATGTATGTGTAAGACCGCAAAGGAGATTTGGGATTTACTTCTTATTGTTCATCAAGATATCACACAAGTCAAGGATAGCGGGATAGATACTCTCATTTAACAATATGAGGAGTTTTCTATCAACAATGATGAGACTATTGATAGCGATCTAATGAGATTCAATGCTTTTACTAAAATCTTGAACTAATTAGATCCAAGCAATAGTAGCAAGAATCATATTAAAAATTTTATTCATGCTCTTTCTATGAACTGGCGACTTGAGGAGGCGGAAGTTGAAGAGGCAAGAAATTTGGCATAATTATCTCTTGAAAAGTTAATTGGTAATATTAATACATACAAAGAGTTCTTAGAAAAATCACCTATTTTCAAAGCTAATACCACTAGAAACCAAACTAGTGGTGAGTGTTTTGAACAAGAAGTGAGTGTTGATAAAGACGAAAGAGAGGAAGAGGAAATCATGTCTCCAACAAAGAAATCTAGAAGATGTCTTGGAAAAGGAAGTAACGATGGTCAAGACAAGGCTTTCATTAGAGCGGCTTGGAGCAAAAGCAAAGATGGAGATCACTCACATGTAAAGGCTACTTGCCTCACGAAAATTGAAACCCATGAGGTAGTATCAAATCCTTCCTCCTCTAATAATAATCTAGGTATTCATAAATTGCAAAAGGAAATTGAGGAATTAATAAAACTAAATAAACATATTTTAAGAAATATTGGAAAACATACAATGGAAAAACATCAACTCAAGGAAGAGATTTGTAAACTTGAACAAAAATTGATACTACTTAAATTTAAGAAAAGTAGTAATGACTTAGACATAATGTTAAGTGAACAAAAACCCTTCCATGACAAGGAAGGTCTTGGTTTTTCTAAAAATGATAGAAACACAACCACATGTTTAAACAAGCCCATTGTATGTATGTTGTTCCCTTTTACTTGGTTAATCTTAACTACGAAGTTAATCTAACCAAGTTCCATGGTATAGCAATGTAATGATTAACAACTTAAAGTAAATAAACTTAAAAGACAAGCAACAATGCTTTTCAACATTTAACTCTTTATTAGAAATTAATCAAAAAGAATTATACCTAAGTGTTTGCGGAACAATAGTTGGGATTGAATGACAAGTAAGGTGTGTTTACTCCTCACTAAACTTAAGTTAATACTTAAGTAACTGATGAGGCGAAAAGTGTACCGCTTTTAAGGGGTCATTTAAGCCTGAATTCGAGATTATTTGATCAAATATTGCCCTAAATCGTTCCTTTTGTCATTTTAGGTACTTTTGGAGAGAAATCTAGAAAATGAAGCATTTTGGACATTTTCGGAGCATAAAAGTGAAGAAAACGGCAAATTCTCAATTTTCCTTGCTGGAACAGTACCTGGCGGCGTCAAGACCCTCCACATGATGGCGTCGAGAGTTACAAAAGAGGTGGAGGTGGAAAATACACGTGACAATCCAAAGAGTTTTTAAGCATAGGACCTGACGGCGTCACCCAAGGCCGTCAGGGTCCAAACATTAGTGACGGCCCAGAGCATAACTACACATGACGGTGTCACAAATAGATCTAGGCAATACGATTTTATTATGGCGGCAAGTTGACGGCATCACAGGCTAACACATGATGCCGTCACTATGTGTAATCTATATATAGTTTTCCAAATTTCATTCATTAGTGTGCAACTTTGAGGGAATAAACCCTAGTCCAAATTTTATCAGCTTTTCAAGGGTTCCAACCCCTTGAATCTTTCATGTTCAATTAAAGATAAGTATTCCTTCAAATCATTCAATATGTCTATGTGTTGTTTGATTATATCTTACGCTTGTATTCTATTTAACATGCTAGGCTAGATTTCTCTTGTGTTTGCTTAGATGTAGTGAAACCTAGATGTTGATTATGGGTTGATTGTTTGTTTATAATTGTTACGGATGATTGTATTCGATGTTAGGCTTAAGAAAACTGGCAGACTTCCATTGGTAACTTGCTTGAACGTCTTAAGAAACATGATCGGACGTGTACTACAATTTTTGGTTGTATTTAATGCGTAGGAGAATTCTAATGATCCCATGTTAGGAGCTTATAATGGCTCGACATAGGAGTGAAGTAGGATCCTATAGAGTTAGGGAATATTGTACACGGCCCTACGACTAGTATTAGGAATATGACCCGTCATCCATGCAATTGTAACAAGCTAATCAACCTGTATAAGATATCTAAGGAGTAATGAAATCTAAGTAAACACAACTTTCCTCATTATTTTTTCCACCACATTAGTATAAGTAGTTTCATTTTCATTTCTTTGATTTTATTTTTATTGCATTTGTAGTTCATTGGGTTAGTTGGCTAGCAACTAATTCCGCCCACTCTTCCAAAACCCAAGATTTTTACTTGCTTTCATAAAATATAAAAATACAAAAAGAATCATCCCTCACCTCTAGACCTAGTTTAGTAGGCATTCTAATCCTAGCGACACTATTCCTGAGTTGAACGATCAATCCCCAGGTACTTGTCACTATACTATACTACAACGATCAGGTACACTGCCTGGTGGGGGTTGTAAGCTTCTCAAGATCCCTTGAGAGGTAAAACCTGTTGCGAGGGTGCGATCCCCACGTATCAAGTTTTTGGCGCCGCAACTCGGGGAATAGTTATTGTCTAGGTTAGGATTTCTTTTTATTAGGTCTACTTGCTAGATTCCTTTCTAGTAAGATTTTATTTTTATTTTTAGGTTTTCTTTTGTCTATCTCATTTCTTCGTGTCTTTGTTTGTAACCTTTACCATCCGACATCATGGAAGGTGGTATCATCTTTGAACCCATCAACCCACTACAACAAAACCACCCACAAAACCCACCACTTGCAAACCCACCTCCTAGGCCCTGAACTTTAGGATAGTATTCTCGTCCTAGCCACCAAGGCTATCGAAACACCATTGAGATCACTCAAGGATCCAATGTGTCCCCCTTGCGATCCGACACCATCCGGTTGGTGAAAAGCGGATGTGCATTCCATGGACTTCGTTCCGAAGATCCTAATCAACATCTCAAGGATTTCCTTAAAATCGTAGATTCCATAGACCTTGATGTTGTAACTAGAGAGTCGACCCAATTATGTCTATTCCAATTCTCTCTACGTGATCAAGCTAGTCAATGGCTTGAACGTTTTCCCGCGGGATCCATCACCTCATGGGATGATCTAACCACTCGTTTCCTTGCTCAATTTTTCCCACCAGGGAGAACTACCAAGCTTAGAAATGATATCTTGATGTTCCAACAACGTCAAGGTGAAACTCTATATGAAGCATGGACTCGTTTCAAGGACTTACTCCAAAAAGTCCCTCGTCATGGCATAGATCTTTGGCTCCAAGTCCAAATCTTCTATGACCATATTGATCTCTCCACAAGGTAAACCATTGACCAATCGGCCGGTGGCAAGCTACTTGGTCTAAGTGCGGAAGAATCATGAGAACTCATAGAAGATCTTGCTCTCTATGACAACGAAAGTTGGAATGATCCCCGTGATTTGAACAAAACGGTCAAGGCAATATGTTTACCTTCGAACAATTCTAGCACTCCTGACCGTAGGATCATGGAACTTGAGGACCAAGTCAAGTTTTTCATGAAATCTTTCGAAGCTCCTAAGCCTTCAAGCCAAGTGAACAAAATCACTTCTTCATGTGAATTATGTAGTGGTCCCCATGACACTCGTGATTGCGTGGAACTCCCCGGAAAAGCTTTTGCGGATTACACATCCTCGCGTACCAACGAAGCGGGAGATAAGTGGTACACTTTCAAACCCGAGCCAAACACTTATGGTGATTCCTACAACCCTTCTTGGAAAAATCAACCAAACCTTATGTGGAAACAAAACCAAAGCATGCCCCAAAACAATTCTTCCAATCCACCTAATCGTTACCAACCAAACGGTCCACCCTCTAACCGTACTTTCAACAACAATCCTTCCAATAACTATGGTAGTACCAATAATCTTGAAGGATTGATGTCCAAATTCATGGCATCTCAAGAAGCTCGCATATCTAAGTTTGAAACCGAATTCAATCAACAACAAATGGAGATGACCAATAAGATTGACAACTTGTTGAAAGCCCTCAACAACCAAGTGCTTACTACACCTAGAAAGGACACTAGGGACACTAGTAGCGGAACCCAAATTAAGGATCCCTCATCATCCAAACACGTCCACTTTGTCAACGTTGTCACTATTAAGCCAATAGATAAGAATATAGAAGAAAGTGACAAGGATGAAGTTGGAATAGAAACCGGGACTAGGGATGAGATTAAGGTAGTTGAGGATATTGAGGAAGAAAAGTTAGAGGAAGTAGAAAACATAGAAGAATACTTTGATAAGTTACCCACCAAGAAAGAACGGGAATATCACAAGGATTTATTCGATGACACCAAGACACCATACATCCTTGGTTCACCCCTTATTAAAGTAGGTGATCCCTCTAACATCAACATACCATGCAACATTGGGCATATGCATGTGTGGAAAGCTTATATCGATCCTAGGTCTCCTATAAACATCATGACTAGGACCTATAATAATTGGGTAATGAAGAAGCAACTTGGGTATAGGATGATGCCACGATTAGGATGAGCAACTTTGTAGGAAGAGTAAAAGGATTGCATGTCTTTATAGAAAACTTCACTTATGTTACCGACTTTGTGATAGTAGAGGATACTCGTCCAGTAATAGATGGTTGCCTAAGTCAAGTAGTGTTTGGAAAACCGTTTGTTGAGGCCTTTAAGATGAGTTATGACCCGTCCCTAGGGATAGTTAGATTCAAGGAAGAGAACAATGAGATTTCTTACCAAATGCCCTATAAGATTGAACAATACCGCCTTCTATCAAACATAGAAAAGGAACACAAGCAAGCGGTTTATTATAGGAATGATGAGGATAGACGTAGAGGAGTAGATTATGTCAAGAGTAGAATACTTGGTTTCTAAAAGGAATGTTTGCAACTACGCCCGGAATATAAAACTAAGATTGGAGATGACCTAGAGAATGAGACCAATGATGAGGTCACGTAATTGCCCATGACCTTGAGTCTAGCTACAAGACTCGTAAATAAAGAAAAGCGCTTCTTGGGAGGCAACCCATGTTTTGTGTGTTTGATTTGTTTGATTGTTATTTGTTTCCGTATGCATGCTTTATTTTTATTGTTGGTAGATCATGTTTCAAACCAAATTGTGAAATGCTTTATTTTGTTGTTTAACTCCGTCTTAACTTCATATGAAGGTATTTTGCAAAAGCTAAGTGTAAGGGGAAACCCCAAATTTGTTTCTAAGAACGAAAATGATCTTGATTTGCCACAATAATAAATGAACATGTGTATTAGTATTTGTTAGAGTCAAATGCTTGTATCGAGTCATAATGATGTTTTGCAGGATTTTCCAGGAAGTAGGACATAAGTTTTTCCAGAAATTTTTTGGAAACTTAACGTAATGATTTCTACAGGTCACTTCTGACGGTGTCAGGGCTTAACTCCTGATGACGTCATGTGTAAAATTCTAGAAATTTTGCGAGTTTTGTTTTTCTAACAGAGTCTTAAAGTTTTTGTTAATTCTTTAGTTTTATAAACTCCAAGAATGTCACACCCCCAAAATCGGGTCCAGCGGAAGCATACATGTAGCTGGGGTGTAACTCAATTGGTATTACAACACAAGTTCAAAACTGGTTTTCACTTCAATCATTTAGAATAAAATCATTTAACCAAAAGTATTGAATTTACATCGTTAAAATATAGTGCGGAAGTAGGCCCGTAAAATAGTTTAAAATGGTCCCCAAGTGAATATCAGAGTCTTCTATGACCATGCCATGCCCTGCCAAAACCTCCAGTAGCGTGCCATTGCTTAAAACCTGAAAATACATGCTAAAGAGTGTCAACACGAGGTTGGTGAGTTCATAAGTTTGTATTAAAACAATAGTGTTGTGAGTACAATAGAGAGTTTTGTGACCATTGTGTAACTCACAATGTCATAAAAATAAAGTTTACCTTACAGTAAAATCAGGATTGTGGACCATGAGTAGAGTGTGTGATCATTACAACAAATATAATATCACATAGAAAAATAGTCTATTACGCTAGCGCTAAGTTCATGCAACCGAAGCTATAACAGTGTGCATGCTCTAGAAGCATGTTAAATAAAAAGGCCCGGCAAGTGTTTATCCCGTTACACTTGTAATTCGACATGTTATACGCTCGCGTTTGCCTATCCGGTCAAACCGAACGGGGGAGTCACCACCAATAGATCTATTTATAACATTCGCGCTTCCCAGCAGGAATTGACGGTTCATGAGTTTGGGCATAGTGGGATTCAAGGGCTTAGGCTAGTCCGCGTAATAGTTTAAATAAAGCAGAAGTTTCAGTATGGTCCATAAAAGTGTTTGCATAAAAGCAACAGTTCATAAAATGTGTTGCATAAAAGCAAGAGTTCATAAAGTGTGTTGCATAAGAGCAAGAGTTCATAAAGTGTGTTGCATAAAAGCAATAGTTCATAAAGTGTGTTGCATAAAAGCAAGAGTTCATAAAGTGTGTTGCATAAAAGCAAGAGTTCATAAAGTGTGTTGCATGTTTATAAAACGCTTGTGCATGCGAGAAAATAATCAAGTATGCAACCGATATACACATAGGTGCATTTGAATAATCAATCAAGCCTTCAAAGAAACAGTAGTGTTTAAGCAAACAATTGCGCATTCAAGCATTGAGTTTAGTCAAAAACGAGCATGTATTCTCCCCCAAAACAGTTATTAAAACAAGTAAAAGTAGGGGGTATGAACTCACCTGGTGCGATAGCTATGATGACAAAAGTGGATACACTGAAATGAGGCACGATCTCTAATCGCAACCTAATATGAATGATAGTTTCTCATGTAAGAAACGAAATGATGCTACACATGCAAGTACGTATGCTATCGATACCACTCGTTAGTTTTGGAAATAATGCTTATCGTCGAAAAATACATTTTTGACGTCTCGTTAAGTTAATAACCACTTTTCATGTAGTTGTGTTGAAAAGGTACTCCACGATCCTCGTTTGGTGTTTTATCGGTAAATATAAGGTTTTCGCCGCAAAAATAACATTTTCATTACTTGAAAATATGACCAAAATGGCCTCGCAAAACTAGTCGCGAAATATTGTACGTTAAGTGTTAATGGTCAAGCTCGGCGTTTTTGAAAACCTTGTAACAATATCTTGAAGTCGTGTTATTTAACTTTTGGCTATACGGGTCTTGATCAATGAGAGAATCGACTCTTATTGTTGCTATCTGAAAATATTATGTTCAACACTTAGAAAATTTCATTATAGCAAAAGCTGTCAAAATATATATAGTTTATCGGGTATATAGATGAGGTCGTAGTTTATTCGTTATAAGTCTATTCGACGAACGGCCAATTGATTTGAAAAGCTTGCTAGGAGATCTTGATTTCATAAAACTACGGCTCGGACTCAAACTGATCCGATCATAAAGAAAAACAGCCGAGAAAGTGGTGTCTCGCAAAGACAGTTTTGCGGCAAAATAATAATAGAAAAGCTGATGGAAATTTATAAAAATCGGCTAAGTTCAAACGCTTGTATCTTTTTCGTTATAAGCCCGTTTTCTATGTTCTTTATATCCCCGCGAAGGTAATCAAGTATACCTTAGGTTTTTCAAGGTCTCGGCTAGTCTAGATATCATTTAATCTCAGTTTTCCTAGCTTGAAAAATCGGGACAGAATCATAATTTCAGAAAATATAGTTTTAGTCGTTAATCTTGAAAATAACATATCTTTTTCGTCGTAACTCGGATTTTATCCCCGTTTTCGGCCATAGTTTGGTCTCGGAATGTATTTTCTAAATCTTTGGTCCAAAGTTACACCCTAGACCCTGTGTTTCCCACGTTTTACAGAAATGGACAGCAGCTTTGAAAGTTTGTCAAAATCAACTTTTCTAGTTCAAGGGTTGTTCAAAACTTAACCCAACTATCTCAAATCAACTCTACAAGTACCCAACCCTACCATACACCTTCTTAGGGTGTCATGGGTTCCTAGTCTTCACCAAAAATGGTGGATCTCATGAGATTGTTAATAAAAATTATAGATCTATGTTTATAAGAACAAAATGAGTAATAAGTGGTATGGATCTTACATACTTGCATATTTTACCAATATATCTTGAAAATACATAAAAATATAAAGTAAATGAAAGTATGAAAAGATCAAAAGTGTTTTTGAAGCTTACTTGAAGTTTTGAGGTGATTTGAAGATGATTATGTATAATAACCTAGGGTTTTTGCCACAAAACCCCAACTAGATTATGATTAGGACTTGATTAACACTTGGATCTTGAAAGTTTATGGTTTTCTTCTTGTTCTCCTTTCTTGGCCGATTCTCACACACAAAGGGAGGAGAAGAGAGTTTTTGTGCTAGTGTTGTTGTATGTTTAAAATGAGGGTTGTGATGAAAAGGTGTATATATATATGGTCTAGCATTAATGGTGGTCAAAAAGTTGGTCCAAGGGGGGGACATATGGGTGGCAAAAGGAGGGAAACAAGGAGTAAAAAGGGGAAGCTTGTTGGTGGCTCATTAATTGAGCTTGTCCCCAAAGTGTAAGTATTGGTTAGATATTTTGTATTTTAGGTGTTATCGGGTACCGAGTTAACTAAAAATAAATGTTACCGAGGTGAATCAAAATACGACGAAGTTGTAAAAGTTGTAAAATATTATTCCTGATGATAATCGGGTGTTAAAATAATTATCGGGTTGAAATAACGCAAACCGACGGAGTAATAAACTCCGACCGTAAAATATAGTAATTGTTTAGAAAACACCGGATAAAATAATAATATAATTTTTATATTATTATTATGAGCATGTAAATATATTAGGATCATAGTCGGGAGTATTGGGTATACGTTAGTAGTAAAACTGAGTGGTATCGTTAATTACAAATTAAGCATACGTAAATTGAAATAATGCATATCCGTGTAGGTTCTCAAGTGATGATGATAATGTGTAGACTACTCTAGTCTATATGAAGTGTCATTAATGAATGATGCATGAATTCGCAGCTAAACCTAACTGGTTACGCGAATTTAAAGACTCGTAAACTCAGTTTACGTAATAGTGAATAATGATCATGAATAGTGATTCCCTCCGGGAATGAATAGTGTCACATGAATAGTAAAATTTTTGAACGCTTCTCGGAATCACAAACTGACTCCAAAAATGATGAATAGTAAAATGATGAATAGTGACTGGTGAATAGTAATCGATGAATAGTAACTGATGAATAGTGAATAGGAGAAATGTCCCGAAAATGCGGGTTGTTACAAAGAAATCTGCAAACATTGATTCCACAAGCATTATATTTTAAATTGCTTTCTAGGACTTGTTAGTATATATAGATTGCCACCGATTTTACGTGAGGTTGCCTTGTTTGTTTTCTCAGGTTTAACAGGTTATATATGACAAGAAGATGATTTATATTTCTGAAGGGAAGCTTTGAATGTTTATTTTCTTGGAGGAAGATCTAACCTTATTACTACACTATCCACACCGAACGAATCAGGGGAGTATTTGTTTTCATTCTTTTACCTGTTTTACTTTTACATCCTTTAATTGAACATTGGGGACAATGTTCATCCTAAGTGTAAGGGGAGGGTAAATGATGATACCTTATAGGATACAATTGCACTTGAGTTTTTTGTTTGATGGTAGGTGTGTAATAAAACTAAGAGAAATACTTGTTAGTGTAATTTTAGCGCCAAATTTAAAATTTTTTACAACATTTAGGAGTGAAACTTTAGCCTTAACAAGCGTCTCATGGATAGGAGTTGTATGTCTAGCACAAAACCGTACCATTCAAAAAAAATTTCCACCCAAATATGTGACGTTCGCCTTTAGATTTGATAGGAAAAGCATTCATTATTAGTTCTTATGAGTGTACCGGTAGCATTTAGATTCTAGAACTTGCGTTAGTGATGCATCCCGAGACCGCTAGTGAGACTACATTCGTGTGGTAGGATTTACTACATGATAAGAGGCATTAGGATCACCCTTGTGTTAAACCTGTATCATAATTACTTGACCATTTAAGTCATATTACTTGGCTAGTAAAGTCAACTAATTTTTCCCATACCTTAGCGTTGTACTCATTTTTAGTACACGAAACCCCTAGTACACCCTTCCGAGCCTATCTTTTTCGTTTCTAACTTTAAGCATTTTACTTAAAGGAAGAATTTGTTTACAATCCACCCCAAATGTGCAACCAAATCGCCTTAGCCTTCCATGTATGCACTCATCTTTAGTGCATTATTGTTATTTGTTTAAACCCTTAGTTAATTATCTAATTGATTACATGGTTGCTAAGTCGAGTCATATCTTGTACATATTGTTTTGGGACGATTGGAACTCATGGGTAAAGTACTTGTGTTATGGAGTAATGGGGAAGAAAACCAAATTATTACCCCCATATGTGCATTAATCTTAAAAAGTAGTCCAAGTGTTTTGATTATCTTGGTTCGAGTCATTAGATTAGTTTATTGTAAAGTATGTAAAAATTCAAGTGTAAGGGGAATGTACATTCCCTATGATGTATTATTTTGGATGATAGGGTAAGAGTGTATGCCCAAAAAAAATAAAAAATAAAAAATAAAATAAAAAAAAATCAAAAATTTAAGAAAGATTAAGAAAAGAAAAAAAAAATAGAAAAAGAAAAGAGAAAAAAAACATACGGACTACCATCCCGTTTCATTCTATGTTTATTTTATGTTTTTGTTATTTTTGATTTATTAGCTTAAGTCGAGTCGAGTCTTGGCTTAGCAATGCCATATTGTACATGTAATTAACCAAGATGATTAACTCGCCACCAGTAAATATTGCCTTTATCCAACAAAACCGTGTATTCCATATCCCTACACCTAACGTTATAACCCTTTAAAAGACCTCTTTGATAGTTTATCCTAGGTGCTTACGCCAAGTGGTGGTGGTTTGATCCTTTCCCAAGCCTATGGTAATCTATTTTGCTATGACAGGTAGTGAAAGATGTTTTCATTTCCATATTGTGATATATACTTTATTACACCCGAGAGATGTGAGCATCTAAACACTATTTGTGAGGTGCAAGTGTATGACCTCCGTGCTTGTTTTTGGTTTTTAGTGGAATGATTATTTGTTGTAATTACTTTTATATTAGTGTTAAATGACCCCTAACTTGTATTTTGATTCGAATAAAAGCGCATTTGCTTGAGGACAAGCAAATCTCAAGTGTAAGGGTATTTGATGAGGTGAAAAGTGTACCACTTTTAAGGGATCATTTAAGCCCAAATTCAAGATTATTTGATCAAATATTTCCCTAAATCGTTCCTTTTGTCATTTTAGGTACTTTTGGAGAGAAATCTGGAAAAGGAAGCATTTTGGACGTTTTTGGAGCATAAAAGTGAAGAAAATGGCAAAGTCTCAATTTTCCTTGCTGGAACAGTACCTGAAGGCGTCAAGACTCTCCACATGACGGCGTCAAGAGTTACAAAAGAGGTGGAAGTGGAAAATACACGTGACGATCCAGTGAGTGTTTAAGCATAGGACCTGACGGCGTCACCTAAGGCCGTCAGGGTCCAAACATTAGTGACGGCCCAGAGCATAACTACACGTGATGGCATCACAAATAGATCTAGGCAATACGATTTTATTATGGCAGCGAGTTGACGGCGTCACAGGATAACACATGACGCCGTCGCAATGTGTAATCTATGTATAGTTTTCCAAATTTCATTCATTAGTGTGCAACTTTGAGGGAATAAACCCTAGTCCAAATTTTATCAGCTTTTCAAGGGTTCTAACCCCTTGAATCTTTCATGTTCAATTAAAGATAAGTATTCCTTCAAATCATTCAATATGTCTATGTGTTGTTTGATTACATCTTATGCTTGTCTTCTATTTAACATGCTAGGCTAGATCTCTCTTGTGTTTGCTTAGAAGTAGCGAAACCTAGATGTTGATTATGGGTTGATTGTTTGTTTATAATTGTTACAGATGATTGTATTCGATGTTAGGCTTAAAAAAACTGGCAGACTTCCATTGGTAACTTGCTTGAACGTCTTAAGAAACATGATCGGAGGTGTACTACGATTTTTGGTTGTATTTAATGCGTAGGAGAATTCTAATGATCCCATGTTAGGAGCTTCTAATGGCTCGACATAGGAGTGAAGTAGGATCTTATAGAGTTAGGGAATATTGTACACGGCCCTACGACTTGTATTAAGGAATATGACCCGTCATCTATGCAATTGTAACAAGCTAATCAACCTGTAAAAGATATCTAGGGAGTAATGAAATCTAAGTAAATACAACTTTCCTCATTATTGTTTCCACCACATTAGTATAAGTAGTTTCATTTTCATTTCTTTTATTTTATTTTGATTGCATTTGTAGTTCATTTGGTTAGTTGGCTAGCAACTAATTCCGCCCACTCTTTCAAAACCCGAGATTTTTACTTGCTTTCATAAAATATAAAAATACAAAAAGAATCATCCCTTACCTCTAGACCTAGTTTAGTAGGCATTCTAATCCTAGCGACACTATTCCTGAGTTGAACGATCAATCCCCCGATACTTGTCACTATACTATATTACAATGATCAGGTACACTGCCTGGTGGGGGTTGTAAGCTTCTCAAGATCCCTTGAGAGGTAAAACCTGTTGCGAGGGTACGATCCCCACGTATCAATAACAACTAATGACTAATCTGAGCTATCTCAGTGGACTATTGCTATTTGGAGATATTAATGATTTTGTTTGTGAATGTCTAAGAATTTAATGCACAAACTTAATCTTTACATCTCTTTTATTGTCTATTTATACACAAGTAAGTCCTAACAGTTACCTAAAAGATAAAGCCTAAAAGACAAAGATCACATGTGCCTATGACAAAATATTATACGTATTTTGTCAGTGTTACAATTGGCTATAACTAGTAAAGGACAAGGTTACTTTATGATCTTCAGTGTTGACAACACTCGTGATTTTATAACCATTCAGGGAAAGTTGGCCTTTACTTGATAAGGACTCTTCATTATCCATTCAAACTTATCCTGCCTAATCCCGCCTTTACGTCAGTCTTTTACTTCTTCAGTCTTTGTTCGCTCAATATTTAGTTGGTGAGCAGTTAAGGGGATTCAGTGAGCTATTATCATTACTTTTTCTTTGGCTTAGGTAGCATTCACTGAGAACCGCCTCACTGAATGATGAACCTTTCTTCATAGGTTTGTCCTGAGGTTCTTGAGGATGACTCACTGAAAGATTATGCATTCCGTTACTTGTTGAGTGTTTACGGTTTATGTTCAAATCCTAGTTTAAGGAGTTTGGGTTTTAACAGACCCAACAGTCTCCCCCTATTTGGATATACAAATAGCCTAAGTGTTTCTAGGTTTAGTGAGATATAAAAAAGGTATTTATCTCTACTGATTGATTGACTAAGTAAAGTTCAGGACACTGGATGTTAAACAAAAAAATCAATTGTTATTCATAGTTATTACAATCCTAAAAAAAACAAAGTAAAACAAAAGTGATAGTGGTTGCAGATTCATCCAGGCTTCAAAACTTAAATCTCAGAGCTTCAAGCTTTTGTATTTTGGATTCAATTTCATGTTGGTCAGGTTGTTCTTGGATCTTGATCTTCAAGTCATGATAGAACCTAGCATTTGCTTCATTCTTGATAGGGTTGGCCATGAGGTAGTATCCCAACATTGCTTTGATTCCAGCTCTATCAATATCTGCCCATCTCTGAAAGGCTGGATCATCGAATTCATCAGTGAAGAAGAGACCTCTTTCAGGGTACTCAATGACCTAGTTGTTCACAAATTTTACTCCTTCAGGGAGGGCTCTATTGCAGTCAAGGCCAGGAGCACTGATCTCAGGTTCAGTATCAATCTTCTTTCTCTTCCTTTTTGAAGACTGAGATGCAGCAACCTGAGTAGTAGAGGTTGAAGCAGGAAGAAGATAGGGAATACCAAGTTCTTCATGTTTCTTGGCCAGGTTATCATAATGTGTCCTGAGTGATTTCATCGGGTCATCAGGTCCTTGACAACGACATTATTCTTCTTCACTATTATAGGACCCAATTCATCTAGCTCAGTGATCCCAAATTCAAAGAATCTGAAGGGATCATGAACATCAAAATGTCTTTTGTCTTGACCTCCGTAGAAACTGAGAACTGCTGGCTTGGTATTTTGATGGATCTTGACATCAGTGATAGCTTTAGAGTTTAGTCTCTGTGTCATGATCCATTTGTACCTTTCAATGTTTTGTTGCTTGATTTCAGCAGATCTCTTAAGTTTGGCATCCCTCTTCTCCTTGAGAGCAATCATGGCAGCATCCTGAGCCGTCTTAATTTTTTCTCTACCAGCCCTAGCAGCAAGATCCTTAGGTTTTAACCCAAGTGCCTTGGCTTCTTCATTCACCACCTTTATGAGAGCAGCCTTGCTCGCCTGTTCCTCCATTGCAACTTTTCTCAACATTTCTTCTTTATCCATGTGAGCCTGGATTTCTCCCTCAGTAATTTGATAAACTATACCATTGATTTCATAAGGGACCCTGACAGGTGCATCAGGATCACGCCTAACTACTGAGGAAGCAGGCACCAATCGTGATGCGGTTTCAAACACTTTTGTAAATATGCCCTTTCCTTTGTCTTGCTGAGAAGAAGATGTTTTAGGCTCCTTGTTTAAGGAAATAGGAACCGCCTCAGTGGGAATCTCCCCTCAGTGTGAGAAAGAGGTTGCTGGCTAGAGGATGCTTTAGTGACCCTCTCCCCCTCAACTGTTGCGTGACCCATGGTGATAGGAAGAGTTGGTGGATCCACTGAAGTAGAGGGAGCAGAGGAACCTGTAGAAACTAGAAGGAGGGTTGAATAGTTTCACCGCTTCTTTTAAACTTTCTAAATCGTTTAGCCATTTTAGGTCCGGTTAATTTACATTTGCAAACTTGTTGAATTCTACTTGTTATGTGATATCAATTTAGCTACTAGCAAATATAAACAAGCAAATAATATAAAGAGTAAGGAAAGAACACAACCAAAGAGACACGGTGATTTATAGTGGTTCGGCACGAAGCTCACTCCTCCGTCCTACTCCACTCCCCGAGTACCACACTCGAGAGTTATCAATTACTATATCAACACACTCCTTTAGGCGGAGCAATCTGTACACAAGCTTACACAAGGTTTAACGACACTAAGCTGAATGTCGAGTTCTAATCCTAGCTAAAACCAATCTACTCCAAGGCCCACATGGCCACACGAACAAGCACTCTTGTCCCACTTAGATCGACACATGATCTAAGCCTTCAAATGAACAAGCACTCCTGTTTACAAGAATCTT